>OX104070.1:32802819-32937631 GCA_944474145.2 Dicrocoelium dendriticum
ACAGTCAGAGTTCCTGAATGCAAAACTCCCTACCAATTCCCAACCCACCATCCATATTACCTATAACAATCTCTACTAACCTACATCCCACTTCCCCCCCTCATCCCATCACATCCTTAATCAAACTTACCCTTCCCACAACAAATCCAAAAAACACCACAACCCCACCCAAACAAACACAAACCCACACACCCACCCCCCCCCACCCAACACCCCCCCCCCACCCACCCACCCAACCCCCCCCCCCCCCCCCCCCCCCCCCCCCCCCCCCCCCCCCCCCCCCCCCCCCCCCCCCCCCCCCCCCCCCCCCCCCCCCCCCCCCCCCCCCCCCCCCCCCCCCCCCCCCCCCCCCCCCCCCCCCCCCCCCCCCCCCCCCCCCCCCCCCCCCCCCCCCCCCCCCCCCCCCCCCCCCCCCCCCACCCCCCCCCCCCCCCCCCCCCCCCCCCCCCCCCCCCCCCCCCCCCCCCCCCCCCCCCCCCCCCCCCCCCCCCCCCCCCCCCCCCCCCCCCCCCCCCCCCCCCCCCCCCCCCCCCCCCCCCCCCCCCCCCCCCCCCCCCCCCCCCCCCCCCCCCCCCCCCCCCCCCCCCCCCCCCCCCCCCCCCCCCCCCCCCCCCCCCCCCCCCCCCCCCCCCCCCCCCCCCCCCCCCCCCCCCCCCCCCCCCCCCCCCCCCCCCCCCCCCCCCCCCCCCCCCCCCCCCCCCCCCCCCCCCCCCCCCCCCCCCCCCCCCCCCCCCCCCCCCCCCCCCCCCCCCCCCCCCCCCCCCCCCCCCCCCCCCCCCCCCCCCCCCCCCCCCCCCCCCCCCCCCCCCCCCCCCCCCCCCCCCCCCCCCCCCCCCCCCCCCCCCCCCCCCCCCCCCCCCCCCCCCCCCCCCCCCCCCCCCCCCCCCCCCCCCCCCCCCCCCCCCCCCCCCCCCCCACCCCCCCCCCCCCCACCCCCCCCCCCCCCCCCCCCCCCCCCCCCCCCCCCCCCCCCCCCCCCCCCCCCCCCCCCCCCCCCCCCCCCCCCCCCCCCCCCCCCCCCCCCCCCCCCCCCCCCCCCCCCCCCCCCCCCCCCCCCCCCCCCCCACCCCCCCCCCCCCCCCCCCACCCCACCCCACCCCCCCCCCCCACTCGCCACCACACCCCCCCCCCCCCCACCACACACCACCCCCCCCCACCCCCCCCCCCCCCCCCCCCCCCCACCCCCCCCACCCCCCCCCCCCCCCCCCCCCCCCCCCCCCCCCCCCCCCCCCCACACAAACACCACCCCAACCAAAAACAAATAAACCAACCACAACATAAACCACACATAAACACCAACATAAACCCACCCTCCCCCCACAAACCACACAAACAAACACAAACCCACACCCCCAACAACACACCACAACACAAACCTCTACACCCCCACACCTCAACCCACCCAACCCCACAACAAACCTAAAAAAACAAAAAAAACACCCTCAACTAAAAAACTCCACACTCAACAACTACACCCTACAAACAAACTCCATAAACAACAAATTACTCTTAAATCAATTACCCTAACCAACAACAAAAAACAAACACCAACCACTCCAAAAACCAACCACATACAATACACAAAAAAAAACACACCACCCCAAACCTCACAATATATACTCAACCTCTCAAAACCCTAACAAAACCCACCACCAAACATACAAACAATACACAACCACACCACAACCAACACACTAAATGTGAAAACTAACACACCCCTACACAATTATCTCAATACACTCAAGACATATACACCAACACCCACACTTATACCAACACTACCTACTATTCACAATTCTAAACATACATAACCACTATCCTCCAATCCTAACCATAATACCTCTTCATCATCTCTCACTCTTCACCCACAATTCTCTTATTCCTCATCTACCTACTTATTACCCTAATTATTATCCCCACATCTCTCTCTACTACTCACAACTGAAATAATTCCCCCATTAAAAACTTTACTCCATCAAAATAAAACACTCTCACTCAAAGATTCCCCCCCCCCCACCCACCACCCATATAACCTAATAAATACCACATCTCCCTTCCTTATTTAAAACCCACACAATATTCCCCACTCACCCAACTACTTCCTCTCAGTCTCGCAAGAGTTGTAATGTCTTAAACCCTACCTTTCACCCACCAACCCCCCAATTCTCTATACCCCCCTCCCATCAACCACACACACACACTCAATACCCACTCCCAACCCCCTGTGGTACACACGATCTCTTCACTCATCCCATCTCACACCCCCACTCTCACCTCCTTACCATCCATCTATACCCCACTTAATCTCTTCTCAATCTCTCCAATATATCAATTTATCTTAACCACCACCCCCAGATACAACAATACCCCCCCCCCACCTCCGCGCCTCTAACCTTACCATACCCTTCTATAATCACTCTTATACCCCTTAAATACTATTGTGTGTGTGTGTCTCAATATATCCCCCATAAATATTTTATCTACCCAATAAACACTCAACTATCTTATTGAATTTTACGCTATCCACTTACCACCAACACTACCCTTTTAAACATCTCTTAATCACTATCAATCTCTTTCAAACATCCCTTAACTATTCCATCAACCATCCCCCCACACCCACAACTTAACTCACAATCCTCTAGATACCCTATAATACACTCCCCAATCCCATATTCACTACTACCAATCAAACTCAACTACCCCAACATTACATTCTAACACCCACCTCAAATAAATCTCACACTACAGATTAAAACAAAACAAAACAAATCCCCATTCCCAACCTTCTATCTCCCCCCCCCCCCTCCACCCCACCACCCCCCCCCAACACACCCCCCCCCCCCCCACCCCACCCCCCACCCCCCCCCCCCCCCCCCCCCCCCCCCCCCACCCCCCACCCCAACCCCAACCCCCCCCCCCCCCCCCCCCCCCACCCCAACCCTCCCCCCCCCCCCCCCCCCCCCCCCCCCCCCCCCCCCCCCCCCCCCCCCCCCTCTTCAATATATATATAATCCCCCAACCAACCACCGATTTCAGCTCACCATATGTTATATTCTCCCACTCCCTCATTACCAATTCTAAAAACCCCCCCACCCCACCCCCACCGCCCATGCTCAGCAATTCCTCACCCCATAATCCTCCTTTGTAAGCCTATGCAATCTTCAGATAGTTATCAAATACCTTTTACGTGTGCCTCCCTCATCCCATCACCCCCAACACCAGTGCCCCCCGACCCCCTCCCACCGCGTCCGGATAACGCTTCGCATCTGCCCCTCGGCCACACATCTATACTACTCTCTGTAAAGGGTAGACAAGTAAATCTCGTCTCTCGCAATGTGTGAAAGGTGTCCCATCATTCAATTAGTGCTGGCTACCTCATCTCTCTCTTTTTCCTCCCTTGATTTGTATGTATGTAATCCAGCCCCCCCTCCTCCCCTTTTCAAACGCATGAGAGATACACACAGACTGTGAGTGGGTCTTTCAGCAAACTTCTTTTCTTTCTACCTAAATATTATTTGGCTTCAATCCAAGGCGCTGTGATCATTTGTTATGCCAAATGCACTGAAAAAGTATTTGTACCTAAATGTATACCGCCATCTTGTAAAGGACAACATTCTTGAACTGAAAATACTCCAATGGACCATCGACTGTTGTGCTCACCTCGTAAACACTCAGTATGTAATGAAGTTCAACTGTTTTTGGTACTACAGAATTACAGTGTTAAAATGCTTCTCTGTTTTGTTGCACGAGGAAAAATGGAATGATTGGTTGCATCAATCGGAGTCTGACACCCGTTAAGTTCTGAGCTACTTGGATACTAACAATAAATCTAAACTCGTTCATCAAACACTATTTAAAAAATGATTATTATCCTATGTGTTTGTTTCCTCCACTCCTTTATTTCATTGGCAAAGTTAAAGAAGACCACTACTTTCGCAAACATCTGCTGATTGTGGAACGCATACAGAAAGTGGCGAATCGTAAGCTATGCTACTATCCTCACTTCAAATGCCATGCACACTGATCACTCGCAATATCTACCGATGAGTTTTATAGGGGGGAATTATGCGTTCCTCCGTCCTTGCAGCAATCACGAGGCTAGAAGAGCAAGGCTGTAAGGCGTGACGATGAGATGGTTAACTATGCACAGACTATGGGAAAAAGTGAACAATGTGTATTTCCGGAAATCCGGCTTACCGACCGAAACGTCGAGTGCATGTACCTTAACTGATCACTCGATTCGTGCTAGATGTTAACCTAACACGTCCTGTCTGCTCTTTTTTGGTTAACTACACCTGGCATTCAGGTTTACCCGTGAATTGGGGTTTCCTTTCATCTGATCAAGTACAGGTTGCTTTGAAGTAAGGTTGGTGTAATCATATCGTGTGTACTCTCCGCACCCCTTTGGTAAATGTAGCTAGCGCGTTGACTTTAAACGGCACCACATCAGAGCATTTAGCTCATAGATATGAATGTTGAGAGCTCGCTTACCGAACTGGTGAACACATTGATAGTCTAATGATCTCAACCGTTGAAAAGAGCGTCTGCCCCTGTTGAGCGTTTTACTTGCAGCACCAACAACTGATCTACGTGTGATGCACGTGATTTTATTGAAGGCTTGGCAGTTGGCTTTGGCAGAACCATTAAGAATCAGCTGTTCACCTTTGAGATGATCAAAGTGTTCTAGTTGTGTGATGACTAAAGCACCCTCCCTTTAATCTCATCGTCCATAGGCGTCAACAGTACATCCGTACGCAATACCGAGGCTTCACTGCCGCGCAATCACCACCGGCCGCACGTTGGCTAAGGGTACTGCGAGGGTCACACGGTCCCTAAGCAGCCTCGAAGCTGCGCCGTCTGAAGACGGGACAAGCACGTTACCTTTGGGCTACGGGCCATCCACGTTAAACTAAGAAATGAAACAATTATTGCGTTGCGTAAAAACCAGGGAATACTCTAAGCTCACAGGAATAGAGATGCGGGACTTATGACTGCTTGTATACAATTGAGGCAGCGTAGGAATATTTGTCACTAATTTTAATCTTCATTTCACACGGGGCTAAATGAGTGTGCTAGAGTAGCTTCCAACGCTTTTAGCGTTATAGCTC
This sequence comes from Dicrocoelium dendriticum, assembly GCA_944474145.2. Classification (NCBI taxonomy): domain Eukaryota; kingdom Metazoa; phylum Platyhelminthes; class Trematoda; order Plagiorchiida; family Dicrocoeliidae; genus Dicrocoelium; species Dicrocoelium dendriticum. The sequence goes on from OX104070.1 coordinate 32,807,931, forward strand.
CTTTCAAAGTTTTCCTATTTTGTTACACCATGCAAATAGCTTGACCTGACAGTTATTCAAATGGATATTTTTAGAGAAACAGCTGAGTAAATGGATTGCCACACGTAATCTCTATTAGAACTGTAAGTTACGTTGAGTCAAAAATCGACAACTTATACTGGAGCCTTTAAACCTTAGATGTTGGTAACTTCTGATAATATACTTCACTGCCTGGCGTGGGTTTTAATTCCTCCAACATTATCCAGCATGATGAGTCGAATGGACTTCAACTCCAGTCGTCAACATAAGCTCTATGCACCCAGATGGGTGCATGGTTGCGGCAATGCTGAGAGATGATTTTGTGGAATAATACGGAAGCAAGAATTTGAATAAAGCCCATATACAGTTGCTACTCCAACGGTCGCTAGCGTAGCAGGCTTACCACTATCGTTTTGCTGACAAGTACATGTGGCAGTTAAGGTAGAATGGTGTCATGACACGACGACGCACAGAAACTTTTAACCACGCAGAAAGGAAGGACAGTCATTTCCAGATAGTCTCCATGCGGTGGGTAAACTCGCTCATTTGAAACTTTGGAGAAAAAATTGGTAGCGGCTTGCTTATTTCTATATCATTTCTCGATTGTTTTCAGCCTTAGCGCAATCTCTTTAATCATCAGCTTATGTCCGTACGGCAGAAACTTTAATCCAATACGCACCTAATTTTAACCGACATCGCATTGAGTAGTCAGCCGTAACCAGCCAATTGCATCTCAATGCCCATAAATCACCTGTGTACGCACGTAGCCTAGGGGTGCCGTGGAGGCGCTCAGAACACTGCAAACCTGTATGTGCCGTGTCCTGCAATGCAAGCGGTCTGATCGCGTTTTGCGAGCCTATGTGCGTATTGACATACGTAGATAGCTCAGGCAGGTAACACTGACGCACAGTTCAGCGGATATGAATATGGTACAATAGCGTAGCTAAGCCCAGATCTAACTGTGGTTACATGCACTCGGCTTGAGTTGAGGGTGCTGCTCGGTGGGGGTGAGAGCGGAGGCGTAGCAAAGGAGGCCGGGGAGGGGACGGTCCGTCTCAATTGGCAGGTGAATAGGGGCGGAGTTATTAGTACGGACGCTTTTTCAATATCGATTGTAAATGCATCGAAATTATCTCCATGATTGAAGTCACAAAAAGGAAGGGTGACCGAAGATGAAATTGGTATTACGAACGTTGATTTCCGGGAAACAGTAAGCGATATTGAAAGCATGGATGCAGTGGCAAATGTTCGTAATGCTGATACAGATGCGCACGAAGTTTCAGAATTGGCAGTGCAGCCACCACTTGGCATGGTAATACACACATCAATCTAGTTTATGGATGCCTATTATTGGCCTGTTCAGATTCAGCATGAACTTCTCACTATGCTTTCCGTCTCTGATTCAATGTCGTGAAACATGTTGATCATGAATTCAGTAAGTGGCACTACCTAGTACGAATACAAAGCTGAGGCTAAGAAGTTAACAACGAACTCGTTTTTCCAAGAGTTGCAAAAAAACAAGCAAAGCAAATCCGGTTAGTAGATGGAAGGCAATTGTAGCAAAGCCGTGGCGTGAAATTTTGGCTAGAATACTTGAGGTCATCAGGTTTTTCATCTAGCAAAAAGGGCAATTTTTGGTCTTCGAGACTCGTCCAAGATGACGAAGTAGGCCAGAACAAATAAGGGAATTTTTCTTTTGTCAACTATGGTCACTATGAGCTTGTTCTTTGTGAACATTTGGTGACAGTGCAGCTGGGAAGATTAATCAGCAGATTTTCTTCGTCACCACGCGTTCAAAACTAATTATTGAGCATTTGGATAAGGCAGCTAAGAAAGAAAATTTTAGTGCAGGTCAAGGAATGCAACTATGTTGGCGTGATTTTTGATAGCACTCCCACAAAAAGCAGATGAGGGGAAATTAAGTAACCGTAGTGGAGTCATTCCTCACCTTCATAAGGAAATAACAGTAAAAGAGCAAAGGAACTTCATGGATTGGAATTGGGTGAAGCGGAGAATCAAGAAATCCAGATTAATGACTATGAAAGTCAAGTATTAAATAGTGCTGTTGTAATGGCAGGCTGCTAATCAGGTGTTCACAGACCTCTGCGAAATCAATCCCAAGCTACATTTGTGTCATGTACCAACCATTCCCTGAATCTGGCTTGTGTTAATAAAGCTTTTGTGACGGTTCATTCTGATACATTTTTGACAGGATAGACGGGCTATTTGCATCCTCCTAAATGTTGCTGGAAATTTTTGTTTCAAGTTGTAGAGGACCGTTACCTAATAAGTCCGATTGCGGAGTCAAAACGCAACCTTAGGCCTTAGTAGAAGAATAATCGAGCACACTTGCATTGTAGTCTTTCCTTTGGTTAACGTTATTCCTATGATGACTAGCGATTCAAAGATATAAAACCCATTAGTGGCAAGGCGTGACAGCAGCACAAGCAGAGGCAGCAACAAAACGAAAGCAGCACGACGCGAGCGTGTTGCAATTGTTGTATTCAAAATTTGCGAATTTCAACTAATGGTACAAAATGATCGATAACGGAAATGATAAAAATAGAGAGCGTATAGTGTAATCACAACGACTACAGAACTCCCCTAAAGCTTGCCCTGGAAAGCAACGTTCTAGATAGCGTTCATGGAACGTATTATGCTAGTTTGGAGGGGAATGAAACAACACGATCTGAGCGTGTGTGGATAGGATCGCTTGTTTGGGGGGGGGGCACAGGGATACCTAGATTTAGGAGTCGGTCATGCGTTTGTCAGTGGTCAACGGCCCCTGCACAGGATGGTTGTGAGTGGTTGAGGTTTATTCTGAACTATCCAACGTTGACGAGAGATATGCGGGTTTAAGACCATCAATGCTCACAGACTCCTTGGATCTATTCTTATCTAGAACAAAGTATTTCGGTTTCCGCTATAAGGCGTTGAATGGACCTTCATAAGGCGGTGTCAAGGGTATTCGAACAGGAAATATTCGGATAAAGACGAAGGAACAAGTGTACAAGTCAGGATGTATACGCTGCTCGCGCGTGCTTAGTCGAGGTGAAGTCGGTCTAATGGATCGAAAATGCTACTTCAGGCGTTCAACTTAGGACGTAGAATTCAATTCGCCGGGGACTCGTGAATATATTATCATCTCGCCTGGGAGTCTGAGGGTTGTGCCAAAGACAAGTTCGGCTGGGCAACATCCGATGTCTTCTTTAACGGCATTGCAAATACCAAGCAGAATAACTGGAAGGCGTTCAGACCAACGGGCATCAGACAACCTAGCTGTGAAGGCAGCTTTCAGTTGTCGCTAAAATCGTTTGACAAGGCCATTGGCAGCAGGATGATAGGCAGTCTTTTGAAAATGAGTACAACCGAGCAGTCGACTCAAGTCACGGAAAAGCGTGGAACTGAATTAAAATCCTCTGTCAGTACTGACAGCGACTGGCACACCGAGGAATGAAATCCACGCTTCAACGAAAGCACGAGTAATAGTTTCAGCGGATGTATCAAGTAAGGGAATTAGTGGGGAAAACGAGTAAAGCGATCAACGCAAGGCAACAGATAAGTGAAACCGTCGGTAGGTTGTAACGGTCCTACTACATCAAGATGAATGTGTTTGAATCGGGCTCTGGGGAGTGAAAAAGTACCAGGAGCTGTAACAGTGTGCCTGTGAACCTGGCTGGTATGACCACTAAAACAGGTTTTGGTCCATTCTCGGATGTCTGTGCTCATATCAGGCCAGATGTAACGGTCAATAATTAGTTTCATAGTAGAGTTAATACTGGGGCGCGATAATCCATGGAGATGGGCAAAGACCACTTGCCGATAGGACTGCGGAACAAACGGTCTAGGTTTACCGGTGGAAATATCGCAGTAGATTCTTGCATCAGAATTGAGCATGGGCAACTACAAGAGTTTTAACGAAGTGTTCGATCGAAGCTGTGTTAATTCTTGGTCACTGGCCTGGGCAACAAACATTTGCTCTAGATCAGTGGGTGAGCGTGAAAACTGATGGATGTGAGCACGGGGTAGTGCGTCAGCGACAAGGCTGTTGGGACCAGCAATATGGGGAATATCAATCCAAAACTGGGAAAGATAATCAAGGTGTCTTGTCTATCTAAGGGATAACGACCAGGAGTTGCACGTAAAGCATACACAAGGGACTTATGATCTGTCAAAATGACAAAACATCGATCCTCAAGGACGTGACGTAAATAGTTAACAGCTAGGTACATGGCAAGGAGCTCTAAACCGAAAGTACTGTACTTGGTATAGGCAGGTTGAAGCTTTCGTGTAAAGAAAGACACCGTTTGCATTTCGTTACCCACGAGCTGCTACAATGCGGCACCAACGGCGGATTGTGAAGCGTCTGTCTTGAGAATGAGTCACTTTATCGTCCGTTCTCAAGTAGGCAAGTGAAGTAGCTTGGCTTCGCTTTTGCTTGACTGCGTTAAACGCTGCTTCGGCGTATGGAGTGAACGTGAACATTTTTGGGATTGGATTTGAGCAATTCAGTTAAAGGTTTAAGAATTGCAGCGCAGCCATATATAAACCGTCCGTAGTAGTTACCCATGCCGAGAAAACGGCCTAGGCCCTTAACGGATTGTGGCAATGGATAATCCAGTATGGCTTGCGTTTTATCAGTCAAGGGGCTAATCCCGTTAGCGTCAATTCTGTGGCCTAGGAAGTCGATGGAAGGTTGGCCAAATACACATTTGTCAGGGTTAATGGTGATGCCATGATTTTCGAAACGCTGGAAAACTTTTCGTAGATGTGCTAAGTGTTCGTCGGGAAAGCACTTGCAGCTAAAACATCATCAACATAAACCAAGACAATGTCGAGACCACGGAGAAATTGGTCCATGAAACGTTGGAAAGATTGCACGGCATTTCGGAGAGCAAACGGCATATGGAGAAACTCGTACAAGCCAAAAGGTGTTGTCACTACCATTTTTGCAATATCTTTCGGGGTCATGGGAATTTGGTGGTACGCCCTGATAAGATCAATTTTACAAAACATCGACTTTCCAGTCAATCTTAACAAAAAATGGTGTATATGCGGGATCGCTTATCTTTCCGCAACTGTGGAGTAATTCTGTGCTCGATAGTCGCCACATGGGCGCAAACCACCGTTCTTTTTAAGCACAAGATGCAGTGGAGATGACTAGCAAATGCTTGGAAGACGGATGATCCCGAGCTTGACCTTGTGCCCGAACTCTTTCTTAGTGGCCTATAGTTAGTCAGGGGTAAGTCGTCGTGGTTTCGCCTTCACGCGTGGACCAGTTGTGATGAGGTGATGCTGCGCATCGTGCTTTAGTTCCGTCGCGTCGTTTCCAACAAGTGACGGAAAATGCTGCGACACTGCGAAACACTGAGACCGATGGGGCATAAGGACACGAAGTCCGATGGAATTAACTGCAGTAAGCTTGCCGGAAGCAGTTAACGAAGTGGTATAATCACGTGCCTTCCAACAACGCAGATCTATTACAAGGCCAAATTTGCTAAGAAAATCGATACCGATGATAGGTTTCTGCACGTCGGCGGTTATAAAAATGAAAGGAAAGCTACGACGTAGTCCAAGACTGAGCGTGAGAAGTTTCTGACCATAAGTCGCGATCTTCGTCTGGTTAGCAGCCTATAGCGTCATTCCCGCCGGCTGTAATAAGTGTTTTTCTATGGAATGGGGTAGAACGCTTACCTCCTCGCCGGTGTCAACCAAAAAGTGGAGCTTGCATGTGTAATCAAATACGTACAGGAAGCGACTAATAGTCTGGCCAGCAGCAGCCGTCGCCATCACTGGCTGACTTCAAGATTTCTTGATTTGGAATTAGCGAAGTCCTTTGGGTAAGTACACCCTTTGAGGCAGTTTCGTGCGGCCTTACTAAAGCGATAATGGAGGTAGCAGTAAGAGCGCGATGATCGTCCGCGGGAGTTGCTGCGGGGCTTGCTTCTGGAAGAGCATCTTTGCCTTCGTATTCGACTGCGGCTAAGGTGCAGAACGCTGGGATCCAAGTTGGAGAGCCTCTCACTAATGGAGCCGAGTTCAACACTCCCTGAAGTGCTTTTAGTGGACGCCTCAGCCACATGATTCAGAGCGTGTTTAAAGCATTTCTGTTTAGTTTGTCGGCCGCTCCCGCCAGCATATTCTGTGGGAGATCCTCAGCCAAAACAGCTAGTATCGCCGTCGTGTTTGCTAGAAGACACTTAATCCAAAGTTGGCGAAGAATGGAATCATCTATGGTTGATGAACTGACAAGTGATCGCATGTGTCCGAGGAGCTGAGACGGTGTACGATCACTGAGCTCAACGTCAGAGAGTAGCCGTTGGAGGCATGCCTCTTCGGATAAGGTAGTGCGTCTTAAGATAACTGTTTTAAGCTTTTCAGAGGTTCGAGGATATCCATGACTTTTAAAGCCACCGTGTAGGTATATTCGCGGTAACATATGAAACAGCGTAGACTGTGAGGTAATGATGCGGAAAAGAAAGATAGCTTCCCCTTGAATAAACTCGACACGTGGGTTGAACCCATTAAAGCTAGCGAAGAAAATGTGACCGAAGTTTTAGATAACTGTTTACAAAAAGGTTGACCGAACATACTGAAGAAAAAAATAACCTATTCCCAAAATATACGGGGTCACCAATCCATGTGGAGGACCGTTACCTAATAACTTCGAGTGCGGAGTCAAAAGGCTAACTTAGGCCAAAACCCACAATAGAAGAACAGTCGAGCACACTTGCGGTATAGTTCTTCCTGTAGTCAAGGTTATTCCGATGCCGACTACCGGTTCGAATCCCACTACTGGCAAGACGTGGCAGCAGTACAAGCACAGGCAGCAGCAAACGAAACCAGAACGAGGCGAGCGTGTTGAAATAGTTGTATTCAAACTTTGTGAATTTAGACCAATGGTACCAAATGGTCGAAAACGGAAATGAAAAAAACAAAGATAAAATATAGTGTACACACAACCACTACGAAGTCACCGGTATAAGTAGCAAGTGGCTATAATGTCTAGAAGGAGTTGTTAACCAGGCGCTGCAAACGGTGTGGTGAAGAAATATTGGGAATTCGTCACAGGTCTGAAACATTACCCAGAGTATTGCGAAAATGCAGCCACAAGAGCAGCTGCATATTGAATTCTCACCTCGGCTGGCTAGCCGAGCAATCTCCCCGTGGGGTCAGCTGGGTGGTTCGGGTAAATCCCGTTTCAGCAAATGGTTCGGCGGCAGTGTTCCACCATGTGGTGGGATTTCGCCTGGCAAGCGTTCTCCCTATAAAAACCAAAGATATTCGTTTAACAACACTGTGACGTGGCAGATGTGACTCGCCACTAAATAAAGTCACTGCCTCTTCCCTTTTCCGGAGCATCATTCACACATCACGAACGTCCTCCGGTTCGAAGCGTTCCATTGATTTCCCCCTTTGATGGCGAACCCAACGAACAAAAACACAGAGTCACATTTACCTAATCACACAACATGGCTACTTCCAAATACAGAAACATACTTTTACATGTCAACAGACACATACATTCCGATGATATTTGTCAAAATATACTAATTTGTGCAATTGCCGATCATACATGTCTGTAGTACCATGGTCACGTCCTTGCTGGTGTGCCTCGCAATAAAGAGAATAAACTATTTATTTATTTATTCATTTATCGTTTATTTCGTTTCTGAGCCTTTTGGAGGTCTGTTATCATAGAAATCAAGGTTCCATAGAAATGTCTAAATAAAAAGCGCAGGATGTGAGGCAAAGTTCGATCAACCTCACAATGTTAACAGGTTTCTTTCTTCAGCATAGTGAGTAAATGGTTGATATTGCAACGGATAAAGCAAAGAAAGAAAGAAAAGAAAGAAACCCGGACCGGGAGTCTAACCAACCAGTTAGGTCCATAATCTGATGAGTGTTGTTTGGTACGCTTGGCTAAAAGTTTGCTTTGTTGCTGGTAAAGGTGAAAACGCATAAATGGAAGATGTGCACGGTGAATAAGTTTATATGGATGGTAATTTTATGGATGGCAATTTTAAGTGTCCGGTTGTTGTTCAACCGGATAACAATGGGTAGTAAATCACTGTGGCGCCACCTTGGAAGCGGTCATCATGGCGGATGATATGGCTACGTCTAATCGCCTGGTATGTTCGTTTTCCCGTTAATTTGCGGACATGGGGGATGGTGTGAAGAAAATGTACCTGGCGAATGCGACGTTATTTTACAATCGTCAAAAAGGTGACTATATGGCCCTCAAAATTGACTTGAAAGCATATTCCTTAAAGGCAGTGTGAAAAACTTACTCCGTTCCAGCAGTTATAAAATCATTGTCATCATGACGAGCGTTTTCTTTCATCTACAGTCAAACTATCCCGATGTCCCGTAACTGAGTCAACTGGAAGAGACCTCGTTGGAAACTTGCTTTTGGTGAATTTTCCCGCGAACAGCAGAGGACTTAAACGAGGTCTGGACCAAAAGTATGTTGGCCTTGTTCCCATTCCCTGTCAATCCACAATTCAGCCTGTAACCACATGCAAGAAGCATTGGTAACTACATGAAATTGCAAGGACTTTTTGCTCTTACTTCGTTCTTTCATTTTCTAGTGTAAACATGAGAATCTATTAACACGTCGAATTGCTTGGAGCTCTTCTCGCTCATTGTCTCACGAAACGGGACGCTAGTAGAGCAAAGCGTATTTCGTACCTGGATCCTATCCTGTCCTGATCCTTTATGGTTTATGAAACCTTGTATGGTTGCTGGTCTTTGGACCAATGGAGGCTAACCAGCTACTTCTCGCCGCTTGCGCGCCATTAATCATTTGAAAAAGATGCGTTTCTTCTGATTTCTTGTGGTTTGCTCGTTTCGAGGAACTTATCTGTGCCATCAGTTGCCTGGTCGTTGTGCCTCTGCTGTTTCGCAAAGAACCCGTCGACTCATGCTTGGAGTTAACGTGGATTTCGCTTCTACCGTTACGATCTGGTGAGTCCATTCCAATACATACGTGTCACACTTGGTCTTACCGAATAGTCTTCCAGTCGATTGCATAGCTGGTCACCGTAAACTTGTGCTTTTCCCCTATATTTATTTAATTTTCTGACTCCCTTCACTGAGTTCCTTGAGTTGTAGAGAGGAGGAGGTTCGGTGTCAGCTCCTTCACTTCCCGATCTTCCAAGGATTGCAGGCGAGATGGTAGCCTAGGGCTGTCCAAACTCTTCTTGTCCTCCTTCCGATAACTCATTGGTGCTAGTGACAACACTTGTTATTCGTATGACGAATACTCGTCTCCACGTAGGTTCAAATATATGGCTCCCCAGGCAGGGAGCTGAGCGGCTCCACCCTTGTCCATCTTCGATGTAAAGGCCTTCATTTTTTCAGTTTGTGGGGTGTAGGCAGCAATGAAAACAGACACCTGATAGGCCTACACGACTTCGAAGTTTTGAAAGATGCGGCTAGTCGCACTGCACACATCCGTCTACTGATTGGGATGCAATCAGCCAGAGCAGATTCACTGCGGGTACTCAGGGCAATACCAACATCGGCTTGGACGGTACTCAAAGCTACATGGTCCCCCGATAGGCGCAGTAAGGAAGCGCTTCTGGTGTCACCTGAAGGGGATCGGACTGCGAGGACAGAGCTCTGGTCCTGGAAGCAAGCCTCTGGTAGGCAGCAGATATAGGTCGAGTAGGTCTCTAATGTTTCGGCAAGTGCTGCCTGTGGACGGATCTGAAAAAATATTTGTATATTGAGGCATGTCAATCTGTGGGAGGATCCGGAGTTCCAAATGGAAGCTGATGAACTGGGTTTGACGGCTTGGTTAGACCTGCAAGTGTCCATGTGAGTTGGACCTGGAAGATAAATGTCTATGATAAGACGGGAAGGCTTAAGCCCTATCATTTAAACATTTTCCAATCTGCTCGTTGAAACTGATTGGGCGTCGGTGCTTATCCTCTGCGGTGGCTGAAGCATCCTGAGATTAAGGAGAGAAACATTGTATTTCATGAGAAGAATATTGTCAGGTTACCCACGCCTAGACAGGAGAACGATTAGAGTTCTCAAATGAAATTTTCGGTTCAAGAGTCTGACGGAGAGGCAGCGGGTAAGGGCCAGTTGACTATAAGAAGTCCATTTAAATGAATAAGGAGCCACCCACCTTCCCAATTCCAATCTGGAGAGCAAGGATGCGGAGTTTGTTTTCCATATATATATATATATATATATATATATATATATATATATATGGCGGGAGAGCCTATGGTGCGCTGAGGCTGGTAGTGGTTAGATCCTGACAGATGGTCTACCCACTGCTGCTACTGTTGTGCCATTTGCTCATGTCCTGGGCGCCTCCTCGTGGCGACCGCTGGGTGGGAGTTGGGTTTCGCCCTTCTCCCTGCTATGATCAAGGACACCAATCCGCGTGAGACAGTGAACTGACCATGTGCTAGACCCGCTGCATTTCGGGTGTTCATTTAATCGAAGGCTTTCGCTGAGGACCCGAGTCGTTCTCCTGTCAGGAGTGGGCGCCCTGGCAGTATCCTAGTCCATCATCTTCGGAGGTTAGGAAGTGGTCGATAGCCCACCTCCCTTGAAACCTAGCCATGGGAGACAGCAGGTTTACGGCTCATAAGCTCACTGCTCCATTGGCGTAGAGCACGAGAGCCACTCATTGTCTCGGACGGTGGGAGGACACCTCCGGGTGTTCAATGGTTTGCTACTGCCCGCCTCAAGCCAGGCAGCCCCTGGTCAAATTGGTGCGAACCCGCCAAAACCCACCTGCGTCTGGCTGTGGTCGCAGGTGCGTATCTACCACAGTCGCAAAACATATAGAAAACGTTCGAGAACCTCAAAAGCTGTGGGTGACGGCCGTCAAGCAGATCCCAATCTGTCCCTGCAATCACACTCCTGAGCTGGATCTGCTCCCCACTGCATTGGGGGTCAGACTATTGAGCCAAAGGCGCCGGGCGGAGTCCCTCAAGCAAACCTCCAAACCACCCACTGCCTTGTGGATCAGGCTATTGCGCCAAAGGCTCCGGGTGGAGTCCCTCAAGCAAACCTCCAAAGCATAACGACCAACTCGCGTGCGATTGCCCACCAATGCAATCGTATGCCTGCGCGCAAAGCACTCAGCATCGGGTGCTGGAACGTGCGCACACTACTGGACCGGAACTCCAGCGAGCGCCCGGAGCGACGCACTGCACTGGTCGCGATGGAACTGGCGCGCTACCACATCGATATTGCGGCGCTCAGTGAAACTCGGCTCGCTGAGCAAGGTAAGTTGCATGAAGCAGGTGCTGGCTACACATTCTACTGGGTGGGCAACGCCGCCTCAGCACCACGTGAACATGGGGTCGGATTTGCAATATCCGATCGCCTAAATGGCCAGCTGGTGGGTGAACCAACGGACATCAGCGCGCGACTGATGTCTGTTCGCCTACGACTCGGGAGATGTAAGTTTGCCACCTTTATAAGCACGTACGGCCCGACCATGTGTTATCCTGATGACAAGCGTGATCAGTTCTACGCTGAGCTATCCTCCTTGATACGGTCTGTGCCGAGGAGTGACCGACTATTTCTGCTGGGTCATTTCAACGCGCGCGTTGGGCGTGATGTATCAGCGTGGACAGATGTTATCGGTTCGCATGGCACTGGCTAAGCGAATGCGAACGGTGACAGGCTGCTCTCAATCTGTGCCACTCACGGCCTGACGATCACGAACACTCGGTTTGCATTGAGTGCGAGTGCTATAGCAACTTGGACGCACACACGGAGTGGTTACACTCACCAACTCGACTATGTCATTGTACATCAGCGTGATATGCGTGAAGTGCGCATGACACGTGTACTGCGTGGAGCTGAGTGTGGCACTGATCACAAGTTGGTGAGGACCAAACTGCACATATATTTTCGTAAATCTATGTATTGCACTCCCGCCGTGAATCGGCGTAAATTTAACATGCTCTCCCTCGGTACTGTGGCGAAACGTACTGAGCTGGAGAAGGCGATGGCTGCACGCCTGCGTGGTGATGTGGACTGCATAGCCACAGTGGGCGACCTGTGCCACCACATTCGCGATCAGGTGACAGTTGTTGCCGAGGAGACCATTGGGCGCGCAAACTGTAAGCGGCCTGAGTGGTTTGATGAGAACAATGCGACGATCGGCGCATTGGTTTCGGAGAAGAATGCGGCGTTTGCTGCACATGTTGCAAACACCAGTGACTTAAGAACGAGTAGTCAGTTACGCAAAGTTCGACGGCGACTGACCCGAGAGCTCCGTCGCATTAGAAACGCATGGTGGACGGAGAAGCAGATGGAATGCTACGCCGAACGCCGCCAACACAAGAGATTCTTTGACTTCTTGAGGGCGGTGTATGGACCGAGATTGGAGCCGCTGAGGACACTGATCGATGGTAGTTCAGGCGCTGCCTGCACACAGACTTCAGACATAATGCAGATTTGGAGGAAACACTTTGACTGTCTCTTGAACAACCGTTCAGAGATCGACTGGCCTACATTGAACTGCCTGAAGCAGCAGGATATGAAGGCGAGTCTGGTGGACACGCCGACATTGGATGAGACGCAGAGAGCAATTGCTCAGCTGCGAAACGGCAAATGTGCCGGAGGTGACGGGATCCCACTTGAAGTATTGAAACACGGCGGACCCGCGTTGTTGTCTGCGCTGCACCACTTGGTGAAACGCGTATGGGTTGAGAAGGAGGTGCATCCTGAGCTGAAGGATGCCCTTGTGCTACTACTGTACAAGGGCAAAGGTAGCAAGCGATGTTGCACGAATTATCGTGGCATCAACTTGCTGAGTTGTGTGGGCAAGGTGATTGCCCGAATCCTGCTCAACCGCCTCGTCAGTCAGGTTGTGGAACCTAACGTGGCGGAAGAGCAGTGTGGATTCCGTTCGGGCCGCAGCACTACAGATATGGTGTTTGCGGCTCGGCAGTTGCAAGAGAAGTTCGGAGAACGACACCAGCCATTGTACTCGCTTTTTGTTGATTTCACCAAAGCATTTGATGCGGTGAACCGCGAGGCATTGTGGCTGTTGTTGGGTAAGTTTGGTCGGCTGCGTAAGTTTGTAAGTTTAATTGAATGTCTGCACAGTGGTATGCGGGCGAGGGTGCAGCTGAGTGGAGAGACCTCGGATGACTTTGCAGTTGTCTCTGGTGTGAAGCAAGGCTATGTCTTAGCTCCTGCCCTGTTTACTATATATCTTCATGCAATGTTGTCTTGTGCTTTTGATGCGGCTTGTGCTTACGGTGTTCTTGTAGAGCACCGTATTGATAGTGGGTTGCTGATCATCCATCGTTTCGGTGTGAGAACTCTAGTCTGTGAGACAACTATCCGTATGTTGCTGTTTGCTGACGACTGTGCGTTGTTTTCACATAGCGCGGATGAGTTGCAGCACATGACTAGCGCTCTGGCTTCGGCAGCGGCCAAATCGGGCTCACCATAAACACAAGCAAAACTGTCTGTCTCTTTCAGTCTTCACCGGAGGTGCAATCTTCAATATTGCCGCGACTCAGCATTGGTGCTGAAGTATTGGAAACCACCTCTCGCTTTTGCTACCTTGGGAGTGGGCTGTCGACTGATCAGCAGCTACACAGTAAGCTGCGTATCCGCCTGTCGAAGGCAGCGGCGGCATTCAGGAATCTTGGGTACAGAGTGTGGAACAACCATCAGCTTACCATTGGCACGAAGCTGATGGTTTACAGATCCATGGTGCTGTCCGCTCTTCTAAACGGTAGTGAAACGTGGACGATATACCGACGGGATGTGCGATATCTCGAGCGGTTCCATCAGCAGTGTCTGCGACGGATTTTGCGCATCGGTTGGGGCGTCAGAGTTGCAGACACGGAAGTTTTGCACCGAAGTGGAATGTATGCAGTGGGCTGCATACTTTTATTGAGGCACCTGAGGTGGCTCGGTCATGTGAGCCGTATGCATTCGACGCGGATACGGAACCAGCTATTATATGGTCATTTGAGTATTGGGAAGCGGCACGTTGGGGAACCAAAGTTACGATACCAGGGCATGATTAAAGTGAGCCTCACACGTTCTAATCTTGATTGCAGATCATGGGAATTGAAGGCGGTTGATCGGCGTGCATGGCGCGTTCCGATCACGAAAGCAGTTGCCGAGGTGCAGGAGAAAGCCCTCAGGCATGCAGAGAAGAAGCGGCAAGTACGGAAGCGGCAAGCACCGATGGGTTGTTCTCCATTGACAACACGCGCATGGTGCTGTAGAACATGCAGTCGCGAGTGCCTGAGTCAGGCCGGCCCAGTGAGCCATGAGCGAGGCCACTCGAGACTACTACAGAAGCGACGACGGGTTCTGCAGAGAACGTAGGCAGAACCAGCGCAGCGTTTGTAGGTACGCTGCATTCGATTTACTAACCGTGTGCTTGCATGCCAAGTCTCTTTATTTCAGGTGGTGGGTTTTTTCAATTTTGCCTAAATGCTTCTCTTCCTCAGGTAAATGTCTACCTGTACTCTATTCCGTTGACTTGCACACCTTGCTTAAGCCAATTGTAGTCGATTTCCATAACATTTTTGTGTTCGTGGCATTCCCTAAAGTATACTTTCTGACCTCGTGAACTTATCTAGGATTCGTTTGTAAACAACTTATTTCATATGCTCATTAACTTAAGGTTTATGTCACCGTTTTCTTATGCATTAATCGAGTTATTTTCTTTGTCTCCCTCTCTCTTAAATGATTGACAGTTTTTTGATATCCCCGGTGTGGCTGCGCTTGATGTGAATGTTGACAATTTGCCTACCTGTCTGTTACCCGCTACCTCGTCCATACTAGCTCCAGGCGACAGTTGGTCGTTGCTGCAGGGGACGGGGTGCACGGTCCTTGTGGCCGTGCTATGCTCGAAGAGTGGTTCCATATAACCAGTATGTGGCGGACTACGGTCCAGCCACCGCCTTGTGTGCGGTTGATTCCCCAAATACAGCGTGCTTGTGTTTGCCTGTGAAGGAGTGCGGGCCGGCTCCGTTGATGAAACGTGGCTCCCATCCACATGCCTCCCGCTCTTATTCTTTCGGGTTTACACTGGATATGGGTGTTTGTTTGGAGCTGTGGGTGGTGCAGCGCAAGTCACCCATGGTCCCTCTGTAGGTGTAAGCGACCTGCGGCTGGCTACAATGACAGGCAAATCCGAAACCGGATGCCGCCAACCATATGTCTGTATATATACTTCGACGGCTATACATATGTGAATACTACCTGAGGTACCTGGTGGTTATTTTTTCATGCAACTTCGTATCGTTACCTATACCCTTACATTTATGATTCATATATCAGCCTACTTCTTTTCGTCATTCCGTTTCCCGTGCTTTTGCGCAATGTACTTACTGAATGGCCGCCACATTAGTTTTCCGAAATGCGTTCGGCATCACAAACTTGCAAATACTTTACCATGGAACACAAATGTGTACTTCCAATTATTTTTATTACGCTCCTCACTGTTGCAAACGCTAATTTATGCCGATCATTATCTATCTCGGCTTACTACGCATATGGATTGTACAAGTTCCCCATTGAATTGCATGTTACAAAATACTATTGTTTCTCGATCGCCTTTACCGGTTAATATCTAAAATCCAACCAATTTCCTTCGATATTTTGTATAATTTTTTATTCGGATATCAGTATCGCCACAACCTTTATGGTGTATTGTTTGTCGGAGAAAACGATATAAGTGTGTAACGTTTCTCTCATATGGAATTCACACTACTAACAAATCTCCGAGTAATACGCTATAATTAATAAGTGTCTTTTGGGGTTTAATTGGCTGCAGCATAGTATTTGACAGGCATGTATTCTGAGGCTGATGTTGCATTCTTGATGCTTCTTCACCGCAATTGGACTAAACCAACTTACACTTAAACTAGGTCATTTTAAGCTGGATAAAGTTCATTCCGCTTTATTTGGTTTGTTCTGCCTCCTTGAATAATGTGCTATTAACTGGCCACGTTGCTTACACTAATTGCGCTTATCTTCGGTAATCTTGTTGCGTTTGTAGCATTTTAAATAGCTTGTGGACATTTCTTACTTATCACGGATTTGTTGCTAACCAAATTACTTCACATGGTAATTTAGCGAAGAGTTATGCCACCGTGTCTGTTTACATTAGTGGATTTATTTTATTTCATCTTGTCGTTTCATGTGAATGGCTGTTACTTGATATCCCCGGTGTGGCTGCGCTTGATGTGAATGTTGACAATGTGCCTACCCGTGTATTACCCACTACCTCGTTCATACTCGCTCCAGGCGACAGTTGGTCGTTGCTGCAGGGGACGGGGTGCACGGTCCTTGTGGCCGTGCTATGCTCGCAGAGTGGTTCCATGCACACAGTGTGGATCGGACTACAGTCCAGCCACCGCCTTGTGTGCGTTTGATTCCCCAAATACTGCGTGCTTTTGTTTGCCTGTGAAGGAGTGTGGGCCGGCTCCGTTGATGAAACGTGGCTCCCATCCACATGCCTCCCGGTCTTATTCCTTCGAGTTTACGCTGGATATGGGTGTTTGGTTGGAGCTGTGGGTGGTGCAGCGCAAGCCAACCATGGTCCCTCTGAAGGCGCAGGCGTCCTGTGGCTTGCCACATTGACATGCAAATCCGAAACCGGATGCCGCCAACCATTCTTGAAACGGTGGTCGCATACATGATGCTTCTTCACCGCAGTCGGGCTTGTAGGACTAGTTTATACTAGTCCGAGACGATACGCGCAATTAAGCGCGGATATCAGAAGGCAATTGGAGTCGGACACAGATGACTGTATTCGATGGGCTACAACAAGAAAGAGACGGATGAAGCGAGACGGGAGCGTACACGTGAGCGCGGGAAGTTACAAGGCGGTTGTGTGTCGAGCCGGTTGTAAGATTAAAACAAGAAGGAGTAATGTATGGCCGATTGACAAGGAAGAGATCACTGGACTTTAGAGCTGAACAGCAGAGTGAAAGGCATGCGGCACCGACGTTGGAACGCAAAGCCCTGCCACTGCGAAACCGAGTGTGCCGGGCCGCGGATCCAGCCTGAAGTATTGAAACACGCGGACGCGTTGATGCGGCACCTTGGGCACGCTGTGGATTAGGAGGTGCCTGCTGAGCTGAAGGATGCCCTAGTGCTACCACTGTACAACGACAAAGGGAGCAAGCAATGTGCCCATAATTTCGTGGCATCAACTTGCTGAGGTTGATGTAGCAAGGTGATTGCCGGAATCCTGCGCAACGGCTACGTGAGTCAGGTTGTGGAACCTAACGTGGCGGAAGAGCAATGTGGATTCCGTTCGGGTCGCAGCACTATAGATATGGTGTTTGCAGCTCGTCAGTTGCAAGAGAAGTGCAGAGAACGACACCAGCCATTGTACTCGCTTTTTGTTGATTTCACCAAGGCATTTGATACGGGGAACCGCGAGGCATTGTGGCTGGTGTTGGGTAAGTTTGGTTGCCCGCGTAAGTTTGTAAGTTTAATTGAATGTCTGCACAGTGGTATGCGAGCGAGGGTGCAGCTGAGTGGAGAGACCTCGGATGACTTTGCAGTTGTCTCTGGTGTGAAGCAAGGCTGTGTCTTAGCTCCTGCCCTGTTTAATATATATCTTCATGCAATGATGTATTGTGCTTACGGTGTTCGTGTGGAGCACCGTATTGATGGTGGGTTGCTGAACATCCGTCGTTTCGGTGCGAGAACTCTAGTCTGTGAGACAACTATCCGTATGTTGCTGTTTGCTGACGACTGTGCGTTGTTTTCACACAGCGCGGATGAGTTGCAGCACATGACTAGTGCTCTGGCTTCGACAGCGGCCAAATTCGGGCTCACCATCAACACAAGCAAAACTGTCTGTCTGTTTCAGCCTTCACCGGAGGTGCAATCTTCAATATTGCCGCGAATCAGCATGGTGCTGAAGTATTGGAAACCACCTCCCGCTTCTGCTACCTTGGGAGTGTGATGTCGACTGATCAGCAGCTACACGTTGAGTTGCGTAATCGCGTGTCGAAGGAGGCAGCGGCATTCGGGAAGCTTGAGTACCGAGTGTGTAACAACCATCAGCTTAGCATTGGCACGAAGCTGATGGTGTACAAATCCATGGTACTGTCCGTTCTTCTATACGGCAGTGAAACGTGGACGATGTACCGTCGGATGTGCGATATCTCGAGCGGTTCCATCAGCAGTGTCTGCGACGAATTTTGCGGATCGGTGTGGCGCAGAGTTGCAGACACGGAAGTGTTGCGCCGAAGTGGATGTATGCAGTGGACTGCATACTTTTACTGCGACACCTGAGGATGGCTCGGTCATGTGAGCCGTATGGATTCGACACGGATACCGAAACAACTTTTATACGGTCAGCTGAGTATAGGGAAGCGGCCATGCTGGGAAACAAAGTTACGATACCAGGACATGATTAAAGTGAGCCTCACACGTTCTAATCTTGATTGCAGATCATGGGAATCGAAGGCGATTGATCGTGGTGCATGGCGCGATCTAATCACGAAGGCAGTTGCTGAGGTGCGGGAGAAAGCCCTCATGCATGCAGAGAAGAAGCGGCAAGTGCGGAAGCGGCAAGCACCGATGGATTGTACTCCATCGACATCGAGCGCATGGTGCTGTAGCAATATGCGGTCGCGTTTGCCTGAGTCAGGCAGGCCTAGTGAGCCATGAGAGAGGTCACTCGGGACCACTGCCGAAGCGACGACGGGTCCGCAGTGAACGTAGGCAGCACCGGCGCAGCGTTTGTAGGCACGCTGAATTCGATTTACTAACCGCGTGCTTGCATGCTAAGTCTCTTTATTTCAGGTGGTGGTTTTTCGGTTCTCTCCTAATGCCTATCTTTCTCATATAAGTGTCTAGTAGGCCATGCGCTGTGCCATTTGGGGCCACTACAGAAGCGACGACGGGTCCTGCAGGGAATTACTACGAGCCGGCGCAGCGTTTGTAAGCACTCTGATTCGATTTACTAACCGCGTGCTTGCATGCTAAGTCTCTCTATTTCAAGTGGTGGGTTTACAGTTGTAAGCCTGATGCTTTCCTTTCTCATATGAATATCTCCATGTACTCTATTCCATTAACTTGCACACATCGCGTCAGCCAGTTTTATTCGATTTCCATAACATTTTTGTGTTCGTGGCATTCCGTGAACTATACTTCCTGACCTCGTGCACTTAGCTAGGATTTGTTTGTAAACAACTTATTACGTATGCTATTTAATTAAGGTTTATGTCACCGTTTCCTTATGCATTAATCGAGTTTTTCTCTCTTTTCTTTCTCTCTCTCTCTCTCAAGTGTTTGGCTGTTGTTTGATATCCCCGGTGTGGCTGCGCTTGATGTGCATGTTGACAAGGTGCCTACCTGTCTATTACCCACTACATCGTTCATACTGGCTCCAGGAGACAGTTGGTCGTTGCTGGAGGGGACGGGGTGCACGGTTCTTGTGGCCGTGTTAGGCTCAAAGAGTGGTTCCATGCACTCAGTGTGGAGCGGACTACGGTCCAGCCACCGCCTTGTGTGCGCTTGATTCCCCAAATACAGCGTGCTTGTGTTTGCCTGTGAAGGAGTGTGGGCCGGCTCCGTTGATGAAACGTGGTTCCCATCCGCATGCCTCCCGGTCTTATTCCTTCGGGTTTACACTGGATATGGGGTTGTGGTTGGAGCTGTGGGTGGTGCAGCGCAAGCCATCCATGGTCCCTCTGTAGGCGCAGGCGTCCTGTGGCTTGCCACAGTGACAGGCAAATCCGAAACCGGATGCCGCCAACCATGTATGTGCCCCATGCTGAGGCTGATGTTGCATCTTGATGCTTCTTCACCGCAGTTGGGCTAAACCAACTTACACTTAAACTAGGTCTTTTTAAGCTGGATAAATTTCATTCCGCTTTATTTGGTTTGTTCTGCCTCCCTGAATAATGTTCTATTAACTGGCCACGTTGCTTACACTAATTGCGCTTATCTTCGGTAATTTTGTTGCGTTTTGTAGCATTTTTAAGTAACTTGTGGACATTTCTTACTTATCACGGATTTGTTGTTAACGCAGTTACTTCATATGGTAATTTAGCGAAGAGTTATGCCACCGTATCTGTATGCATTGTTGGATTTATTTTATTTCAGCTTGTCGTTTAAAGTGAATGGCTGTTGTTTGATATCCCCGGTGTGGTTGCGCTTGATGTGTATGTTGACAAGGTGCCTACCTGTCTATTACCCACTACATCGTTCATACTGGCTCCAGGAGACAGTTGGTCGTTGCTGGAGGGGACGGGGTGCACGGTTCTTGTGGCCGTGCTAGGCTCAAAGAGCGGTTCCATGCACTCAGTGTGGAGCGGACTACGGTCCAGCCACCGCCTTGTGTGCGCTTGATTCCCCAAATACAGCGTGCTTGTGTTTGCCTGTGAAGGAGTGTGGGCCGGCTCCGTTGATGAAACGTGGTTCCCATCCGCATGCCTCCCGGTCTTATTCCTTCGGGTTTACACTGGATATGGGGTATGTGGTTGGAGCTGTGGGTGGTGCAGCGCAAGCCATCCATGGTCCCTCTGTAGGCGCAGGCGTCCTGTGGCTTGCCACAGTGACAGGCAAATCCGAAACCGGATGCCGCCAACCATGTATGTATGTGTGCCCCATGCTGAGGCTGATGTTGCATTCTTGATGCTTCTTCACCACAGTTGGGCTAAACCAACTTACACTTAAACTAGGTCTTTTTAAGCTGGATAAATTTCATTCCGCTTTATTTGGTTTGTTCTGCCTCCCTGAATAATGTTCTATTAACTGGCCACGTTGCTTACACTAATTGCGCTTATCTTCGGTAATTTTGTTGCGTTAANNNCATCATAATGCGTCTGTCGACTTTTTCCAATTCTGGATCGATTAGAGGGGCCATCGCGTAACACCTCGGCCTCTAGTTGGGGTAACTCAGGCGGATCTGGCTGAAGTTCACCGGTGACATCAACCGAGTTTATCAATCGAAGACATTCATCCCAGCTTATTGCTGTCCAAACGGACAGGAGCCTGAGGCTGCGTGATCGGCGCTGCAACAGCTGTCTTCGCAGAAGTCGTAGCCAAGGGAACCTTTGAACTGCCCGGCTCATCTTCTTCTCGTGTGACAAACTGGGCCGGAAACAGGCCTTCACCACGATGGTTGCTCCCACGCCACCAATTCTCATCAGAATCATCCTGCAGCACAATCAATTCGCCCGCCTTGAAGGTCAATTCATTGTCCTCAGCAGCCTCAAAATCGTATAAGGCACGAACACGACCCTTCGCAAGGGGGCGGGCTGGGTTGGCGATTGAGTCGAAGAAGTTGGGATACAGAGTGGTGGCCTTGCTCGTATCGGGCAAGACGTTGGTTGCGTTGTTGGAGGGTTGGGAAGTGACGGCAGATGGAGTTGATGAGTCTGTGGGTCTTTTGCCATCGGATTCTTTCAGAGACAATGCGATCGCTAGACGAAGTAAAAAGTTAAAAACTCGTGTGAGAAAAGTTAAAGCTCCCAGTAGTAAAGTGGACACATATAAGTAGCTCCGCCCGTGGAGAATAGTAAAAGAGAAGTAAGGTGAGAGTCTCCCACTAGGTGCAAACAAGTGGGTGTACGTCTGTATTTTGTTGTGGCACAACATCGTACTACGACCCAAGGGATAACGTCCAGAAAGACTTTCCAGAAACCGATCAAAGAGTTTCCGCGCTCCAGGTGGTGGATGGTTACAATCACAAGAGAAATATTGTTATTTTATCTAAAATTCAGTTGCTCTGTGGTAATATTATCAAGAACAGTTGCATGTGGCGAGGTAGCTGTTTGACGCTTAAGTGATGCGCTTCAGTTTCGGACAGCAAAAAGCACATACTTTCGACCTTGAACTCTGCTTTAGTGAATGAATTTAATAACGATTAGGAATAATAATTCAATAACTCGCGATCAAAAGCACAGATGCTCGGCCGGAAACCTCCCGAAATTGGAAAGTCCTGTGGGGAGCCGGGTGGGATAAAGGGAATCAAGATAAAAACATAGTGGCCGTATGTAGCCAGGTCGGAATGCCAAGAAATTTCCCTGGTCACTGTGGATACAGCATGTATAGTCACATGGCACCTGTAACTGGGTACTGGTGAACAAACTGAGCATATGCCTCATCCTCGTACACATAACGTACCGTCTAGTGGTTCTCTGATCCCAATGA
Source organism: Dicrocoelium dendriticum (assembly GCA_944474145.2). Taxonomy (NCBI): domain Eukaryota; kingdom Metazoa; phylum Platyhelminthes; class Trematoda; order Plagiorchiida; family Dicrocoeliidae; genus Dicrocoelium; species Dicrocoelium dendriticum. The sequence continues at coordinate 32,830,092 of OX104070.1, forward strand.
TGTCTCTTCGATTGCTGTTTCCGTCCATAGAACGAATCACTGTGCAAACCTATAGAAAACCGGCACTGTGCAAACTGCACTTGGATGAGTTACCTTTCTTATATCCACCATATCCGACAAACCAAATGAACCACGCGCGCAGAGTAACTGACGGAATTATGATCGACTAAGACCTTTCGAATCCTAACCACTGATTGGACGATGAAGAAGATCAACATCCACCCCACACGCGTAACGAAACGCGAAACCACACAGCATAAGCGTGAACTAAGTGTAGAACACTGACCTTCAACAGAAGTAGTCTACCGGCTTAACCAAAGGCGAACACAGGGCTGTACACTCGAGTTCGCAGCACAAAGCGTCCCCCACATGACATGAGCTTTGCCAGACGACTGTACACAGAATCCAACTTCTTTATAATGTCCACGCCACGTCATTTATCACTGAGAGAAAACGTGACTCACTGTGACACGTGGCACGTCAGCGCCGGTCGGGCATAGCTCTGAGAGAACACATGACGTTTCCGTAAGTTTTGCACATCAAATCAGAGCAGAATGAAATTTTGCGGTAGTTTAGTTACGCTAACAGACATTTGATTCACTACGGAGGCAGATTTGTCGCAGGTGCGTCGATGAATTCTTAAAACGCAGAGCAGTGCACTCATTACTAGTTTCATTTCACCAAAACAAAGAAATCGCATCTTTAACAGTAGGATAGTGTATTTGTACGAAACGCGTCGGTTAGCGCTGGCCATCCTGAGTCATTCACAGGAAGACGTGAAAGCCATGTGAAAACCTCTGTCAGTTAAAGACGCTGCAGCTGACACAAAATGAAAACGGAGAGAGCCGTATCAGCCACCTTTAACGCCACACAACTGCTTCGGCTGGGGATCATTTCGAAGCACTTGTAGTGTGGATGCAGTGCGAGGCGCAATCTTAATTTGGACCTCGGTTCGCTTAGAAAAGAAGTGGCGCCACCCAAATGGCCCCATGAGTCATTAACAACCGTTGTGAGAGGAATTGCCCACCGTGACTCGGTGACTCAAGGATAAAGCCCTCTGCGTCCTGGATTCCCCGTGGCGGAGCTGTATGCTATCGGGTGCGTCCTCAGGTTGCTGATTGAGGAATGCCTTTCTTGTGGAGGTAACTGCGAATAAGTCTCGTTTGCTTTGCAAGAGAGATGAATAAGCAGCCGCGGACAATCAGCAGCAGCATCTCAGGGCGTGGGAAGTTATGGGCTAGTCACCTGGTTCTTTATAAAATACCACAAGAGCTCGTATGGCGCTGTGTCAAAGCCAGTGTGATCGGCTATAGGGTCACTGACCAATCACTTCTGTATCCAGATGTGAGTACCTAACGGAGCGGATGAACAACCTCGTTAGCCACCGGCTTCTCTGCGGACTGCTACCGGACATAAAGAAGGCGAATGAACCACCCGGCTGTCAACGGTCTTCGTGAATTGCCCCGCTGTCTTGCAGATCAGGTCGTTATGATCAAAGGTTCGAGGTGGGGTGCTTTAAGTTAATCCACTTCCTCGGCCCTGGCAACCAGGAAGATCTATGCCCACACAACGCATAAACCTTCTTAGTCCTTCCATTGACTACCTGTTCGTCCCCCTTTTCGTTGTAAATAACCATATGTTGTGGTGCTGTCAAGTGTGTATTGCTCAAATGTTGAATAATAATAATAATAACAATAATAATACGTCACATCGCATTCCTGCTATCTCCCGTGTGCAAACTAGTAGGAAACCTGTCGTAGAGTGCAGTGTTGCGGGCGGGCGGGCAAGCCGGCAACTTCAATCTACACAACCTCTAATTTTCGGTCGCAAACCCATGTCTGTTCCCCAATAGACGCTGTTCTATTTGTGAATACTAATACTATTGTTCCATTAAGGTGAGCTACGCAGGCCACATCATACTGCACGTGCACAGAGGGGTAAAAAAGAAGAATCATGCAGGCAGACTAATGAAAATTCCTTCAACGGTAATCGCTACATATCTAGTTGAGAAAAACCACAACATCGTGCTTTCTGAAGAATTTCACACGCTTAGTCGTACTACAAGAATCCGGTTGAAACCAGTGGGGCGTCGAACCAAAACCGACGCTGGGTCATTGGGACTCGTTTGCGCAAACCCCATCATATCAAAAAAGCAGTTCATGAGCACATGAATCTCACCACAATCAGAGATGGAGCCATTGATATGTTGTACTAGCGCACCTCTCGGCCGAATGGTCTGCACGTCTGGCTTGTAATCATAAGGTCACCGGCTCGAATCCGCGTAGGAGCGGGTGTCCTCGCGATATACTCAGCCCACGCGCGACGTGATGGTCGCGTGGCAGCGAAGCGCCGTTGCGGCGTACAGCTGACACGATTTTTATTGCTAGCGCACCAACCGATGGTGATCTCCACTTGACAAAAGATACATGTACAGTTGAGACACATATGCAAGTCTGATTGGGACCACTTCCTCAGTATGGGCAAACGGGAAGTTATCTGCCCACAAAGCACGTGAGCCTACGTGTCCCATCTCCTGAGTGTCCTTTCTCCCTTATTTTTACTGTTACCCATGTGTTGTGGCACTCTGCCAATAGTTAATTGACCAAATGTTAATATATATATATATATATATATATATTTCGGCCACAGATCCGACGTCACAGTTAATCTTTTCTTTCACTTCAGACGCCAGCGTCTATTAACACATTGTGACCAGTTTGGTGACGAAATGCGAAAAAGGAATCTGCTCGCTGCAGTGACTTAGGCGGCATCGACGACAGATACCTTAGTACCGCGACAAAATGCCGCTGCAAATGCCCACTGATACACCTGGCCTGACGAAACTTTTGTGTCAAAAGCGAAACGTTGCCAGCATATTGTTTCCTAACCTCTCTGAACTCAGTACTTTCCTGCACTAGATATCACATCGGATTCCACTTAAGCCACAGGTAACAGCGCCAAACTCGAACCAGGAAATCCAACCAGAGGACGACAGCAGAAACCCTACTGGTGCCGGTTGCCAACTGTGTCCTGTAATGTATCGAGTCAGGCACAGGGTCGATCACGAGATAGACCAGCTTGGTATCCTGTGATTACGTTTTCAAACACTAAGTCATAAGTACGTTGCAACATTCCACATCAGACAGAAGCAGTGAGCAGCTGTACGCAACATGTGATCAAGCTAACACAGCCCGTTTGGCTCACATGTCAATGTAACCAACTGATTTGACCATCGCCAACCAATGCTTGCCTCTTCAACGCGTTGTTGCAGCACGCTGATACCAGCTGACAAGAAGATCACTTCGTGAGCAACTACCCTCAAAAACTTGAAGGCGCTTGATATTTTCAGACCGAAGCGACCAAATTTCCCTGCTCTAGAGTTGTTGCTTGGTGCTATATCTTGTTGTTGCAATATGTCTAAACGCAATCGAATGAGACTGTTGTAGAAATGTCAGAGAATAGCTCACTGTCAGTGGATGATATGCAGTCTGAAACGGAGCTCCTAGAAACTAGGACCAAAGGTATAACATAGAGAGCGACCTATCGATTTTCAAATAAGCAATATGCACATACCCTTTGCGAGTTCTTCATCTTCTTTGGCCTTCAGTTGTGCCGCGCTCCGTCGGACCACGCCAGCCTTGACAGCCTGAAAGAGATGGGTAACACACATAAAGGTAACGAATAGGTGCACAAGCTGTCGCAATGGCACAATCCCTGTTCTCTGGTATACTCCCTATAATTTGCGCCGTGGCCACTACATGCCTAAGTCACGGATCCAATCTGCTCCGAGTTCTTTCACAGTCTACGGCTGTCGACCAATTTGGTTCGTCTCGGTCGACTGCTACCTAGGCACCAGTGTTGCGAATCAAAGAGCACTATGTGGTGCTGCTGAAAATATGCGAAACATCTTTACCGAACAACGAAGGCCTAATTAGGCTCACATCACATACGAAGCGGGCAGCTTTTTCAGTTAGACTCTCTGATAAGGTCGCAGCAAGATCAAATTTTACCCCAAAACAATTATCTATTCGTACACTACAGTTATCAAGAGCAGCTGTCGTCGTTAATTGATAAATGAAAAGTGGAGAGCTATTCCTTCTTAGAATAGACATGGTAAAGGACTAAAGCAACAAAACGTTCGGTGATGAATGCAACCCACGTCAAACATAGACTTTGTGGTGGTGTACAGCACGGGGAGGAAATGTTCTGAGTAGATAAGGTTCGCTGTCATCCGGATTTACGTTTTAGGTAAGAGAGCTAAACAAAAGCTTTCGGAGGTCCCTAAAGAGACGGGGAGGGGGCAAGGAAGGTTGTGTACATGCCTATTAACTGCGTTTGGTGCATCGAAAAAACAAAGTGGGTTGAACTGATGTGGCTCCCAGAGGGTCGCGATGTATATTACAGTTGCGCCTTACAGCGTACAGCCGACGTCAATAAATATTCCCCACACTCATCACACGAGAAGTGGAACCGAGAATTTCTTAAAAAGATGTACAGAACTTCGGTTAACAAAAACGAGATGAAACGGAACAAGTGCTTGATGTCAGCTGAAAGTACGTACGATGGCGTATCGCAGCTATAAGTCAGTCGAACTTTGTTAGCTAAAAAATGTTACTGTACTGTACTTCGCCAGACCTGTTGGTTCGTTTACAAACACCTGTCGTTGTAATAAAATAAGGGATTGACCACAATGACACATATTAGAAAGACGTCTTGACTAATTCGAAGTGGAATGAAAAATGCTCCCAGGGTGCGCCTACACGTGGTGCGCTCATCCTACTGTCATTAGGCGCCTTACCATCTCTTCATACGTTTTTGGCAGTATCGCTGCGGTCTAGCAAAACGGGTGAAATCACACAGTAATACGTGTCTGTTGAGTGATGAGTGCCCAGCTGGAGCGAACAGATGGACCCAAGAGAAGAGCCAGGCCGCCAAGTGGAAGTGAACCTGTCGGATTCGTCCATCATACATAGTAGATACAAATATCTGTCTACGCAGCTGTCGTCTATCGTTTAAATGAGCCAAAGGAGGAATCCAATTGGTCCGGAGATGTCGTTCATAGAACTGAGGCGTTCTGTGAGTCAAACGCGCTGCTAGTATCGTTTCCTCGCCTTTGATGAGTAAGCTACTTTTCAGTGAATTTTCGACAATTAGAAAATGGGATGTGAAACAGAAGCAGGAATGGATATTGCCAAGCTGGACAGAGCTGACCATCTGAGATGGCACAGCCGGCTGGAAAACGCAGCTGACGGTTGACCACATCGGCCTACTTGCTAACGCTTACTAGGCTGGCTGGGTGGCTTGGGTTTACCCCGTTCCAGAAAATAGTTCAACGACAATGTTTCAAGACGTTGTGGGTTTCCGCCTGGCAAGCGATCTCTTTATAGAGACACAAACACGCGTCTAACAATACTGCGACGTGGAGGATGTGACTGGCTACTGACTACAGTCACTGTCTCTTGATTCATCTCGGTGGAGCGTTGCAGTTCAGAGAATGGGTGCAGGGTGTATTGGGTCCGCGCCTGGCAACTCACGAAATCAGAGGCGTTTGAACTGAAAAATCCCTCACCGGCTTCCAATAAGCGTGATTGCTTGATTTCGCTTATCTGCCTTGTGGGAAGGCTACACAGCCAAAGGCCCAGGGCGGTTTCCCATAAGTCAACCCCATACTTCGGACTGGGCAACCATCTGAGCAAACCATGAATCCCTCCGTATTGTGTTCGGTTTTTTTCACGATAACTGTACATTCCTATGATTTTCATGGTTTCCGATGACTCTAACAGCAATCCTCAGAATGTTGAAAATACATATACCGCCTACTACCCGGTCCATCTGGGTTTGGGGATGTTAGCACTAACTGGGAGATGAAACAACCACCAAGATCAGAATTCAACTCTTTAAAGCAAGCTGGCTTATTCGAAACCAAGGCAGTGTAGTAGCAAATAACAGAACGTACACCGGAAAAGTATGCGTAGCTCCCAATGGTGTCTTATACGACGAATTTGAGAAAACAGTTAATGTCGACAAAGCCACAAAATCAATTTCACTCTATTCTTCCATAATCTCCAACATAACATCTCTCCGCCTGTTCGTCTATGCCTCGTGATACTCTCACCAATCACCCGAACTCTCCGCCGTTGTTTGTGTCTTCAACTCCATAGAAATTCTACATGATTACATTTTCATCGGGCTGGCTTGCCGAACAACCTCCTCGTGGTGCCAGCTGGGTGGTTCGGGATTTTCCCGTTCCAGCAAATGGTTCGGCGGCAGTGTTCCAGGACGTGGTGGGTTTTCGCCTGGCAAGCGTTCTCCCTATAGAAAGCCACATATGTCCGTTTAACAACACTGTGACGTGGCGGACGTGACTCGCCACTAAATAAAGTCACTGCCCCTTGCTTCATCCTGGCGAAGCATTGTATTCCAGCAACCTTATGCTGTACTTCTGGGGAGCATTGGGCCCCTGTTTGACAAAGGAACAAACGAAAGGCGTATGAACTGAGCAATCAGTCACCGGCTCCCAATGGGCGCGATTCCCTGAATTCGCTCCGCTGCCTTGCGGGCAGGCTATTCAGCCAAAGGCTCGGGGTGGTGTCCCCTAAGTCAACACCCTACTTCGGCTTGGGCAACCGGGTAGTATCTCGCCCTCTGAAGAAACCATGGACATTGTTGTGTTATGTTTTATTTTACTGTTTCTGTACCTTCGTTTGAATCCCATGGTTTCTGATGGCATTATGTCTGTTAGCAGACTTTTGCAAATATATATATATATATATATATATATATATATATATATATATATTCATCGATGAGCAAGTATTCGCACAACAAAGTCAATTTGTTTGATACAGTCGAAGCATTCAGCACTGTAAAAAGGAGTTAAAACTGCCTACCACGAGAAAGTAACTTGAACGGCTCCATCTGAATACTGTATTATAGAGCAAGTAGAAATGAATTCTGTACAACTCTTTCGAAATATGGTGAAAAACGTTATAAAAATTGTCAGCCGTGGATATGGCTATCGTTCTCATGCAACATTTAAGTGCAGCATTTGCCTCAGCACAAGGAAGTCACCGAGATGTAGAATACGGTACAACTTTGGAAACACCATCAAACCAAACGTACTCGAGGTAGCCTGATAACAATCAGAACTACGGGATCAAATACTCCCGCGCTAGTGAATCGGGTTCACAGCCTGTCGATCCATGTGTTTAATAATAGCTATTGTAATTACGAAGATCATACGTGTCCCGTTAATGGTACCGGAAAAAAGGAAAGGTAGCGCGCCGGCAGTTTGTACTGGTATGTAATCGTCATCGGCCCGAGATACAATCAGATGGGAGTTCGAATTCGGGGAACATATGCTGCAAATCTAAAGTCCGAATCACTACACCGCGGATCACCAAGACAACTGTCAGCTGGTAATCGCAGGTGGGAATTCGTTAGGAAAGACGCGTGATCATCCCTCCAATTCAAACCTGAACACAAACACTTCCGTCGAAGATCATAATACTGTCAGCTCAGCAGATGTTCCGCTAGTCTGGAACTGTGCCATTCCACGTATGTAGCAGTCGACGCAGACATCGAAAACGAATGAAACTATAAGACCAATGAAAAATTTCCCCTTGCCAACGCAGATATTTGGATTTTACATAACTACACCTCGAAAGCAGTTACATTATTTAGTGGACCAAGCTCAAAAAGCGCGGTTCAGCTACAAAGAATGAAACACGAAGAAGGTAGATACGTTGAGTTACTTTTCTATCCTCCAACAAATTTCGGATCACGTCATAATGATCTGATTTGACCCATGCATATAGACTGGCGGCCAACCTGAAATGCAATGCACAGATTAGTAGTTGATAGGGGCGCAAGAATTTTCAACATACGCCAACTCTGAATCCAGTTTGAATTCTTCGGACCACTTTTCAAAAACTTCAACCAGCTTTACGCTTGGAATTCTTTGCAAATGCTGAAATGCACATAAATTAGTATGAAACCAAGAAGAAAGCAAAACGTACCGAAAACTTGCTCTTAACGAGTTGTGTGAAATCCCTTGATGCGCATTCCCGGTTGAAAGGTTTGCCGCAGTTTTTGCTGCAAGCGTCTAGGAGCTGAATGAATTGGTGAGTGGAAGGGGAACCGTCGAACAAGTTACCGTGATCGCTCGAAGGGACACATTCGGATTTTTGTGAAAGATACGTTTTCCGATTGCTTTTAAGCATGCTTTCGGTCTGCAATGGATCGGTTGTGTGAAAAGACTTATGCAGAGTGAACGTACTCCTTACTTGCATACTCCTCACATACACGTAAAATCAGATCCCACTGGTCTTGTGTATGCTTCTCCGACGTGCACTGCTCTGGAAAGAAGCAAAGCCGAACAGAAGTGAATGTCTGGTCACATATGTAATGGAGTAGATAGGTGGTTGGTAAGCTGGAGTAAGTATTCGAAAAAGCCCGAGCCAATAGCCTAAATGAAACTTGTTCACTAAAACGTGGGAACGCCATTGTATCGGATGGGGGTTTAGGTGGGACCAACTAGCTGCATATTTCGGGGTGGAATCAAGCACCAAATTCAACTGCGGTAAATGGGAAGCTGAACACATGGCTGATCGAGGGAGAAGCCCAATGTGTGCCCCAATATTTGTCAGAAGCGCCGTTAACTACACCATTTGCCGAGTTGTCTGTCGCCATTACAATGCGCAGTTCCTGAAGCCCCCTAAACGTTCACGAAAAGCGCTGCAAAGCCGTTGGCAGACCATATCCATTAGCTAAACGCAATCTACTGATTGTCTGATTCCTCGCTGGCTGATTGGATGCCCAGAAACAGTCAATCAAACTTGGTCTGTTTGACAACGCCAACAGTTAGTACAGAAATAATCTTTCATAAAGTCAGCGCCAAGGTTTGTAGGGGCGTAGGCAGCAATGACAAACAGGCGTCTATTGCGCTCGCGCGACTTCGAAGCCTTAAACGAGTCAGCCAGTCTGACGGCGCGTATCCGGCTGCTGAAGGGGATCCAATCTATCGGAGCAGCCGAAGCCAGGGGGCTCGGGGTAATGGCCATACCGGCTTGATCGGCATTGTAAGCTGCGTTATCTCCAGAAAGTACCGCTAATATCACATAAAAGGGATTGTAGGGTGAGCACAGAGCTCGAGTCTTGTAGGCGGGTTTTCGATAAGCAGCAGATATCGACCGATAGAGGCACATGTTCAGGCAAGTGCTATGTTGACCGATCTGAACAAAAAAAGCACATTGGGACATACTAGCCCTAGAGAGAACCGAGGGCTGTGAAAAGAACAAACAAAGGGATAGCAGCTTTGGTTGGGCGTAGAGTTGTTAAAAGGTAAAAAGTGACGTTCTGTGACTGCGTATGAGTCGAAACGATAGGACAAACGAATATTAAAGTAAAATTGAGCTCGATCCCGTAGACAGGGCGCTGTCAGACCATCAGGAAACTGTTTTAGGAAGGATACGTTGTACTGCGCACGGATTCTACTATCAGATTTCCCAGGTCTAGACACCAGAACCACGGGTCCTCAACCAAAACTATTGGTTCATGAACTTTAATGCAGGGCAGTGGGAGTTTGGGAGTGGGCTGCAGAGATTCCGTTTACACAAATAAGGAGCCACCCTCACTCCAATCCTCAATATGGAGAGCCAGGGAACTGTTTGTCTAGCCCATAACCATTGACCAACCTGGTATGAGTGGCTCTTTCGCTGAACGAACCCAATGACGTTCGCTTGGTGTCGTTCCCATGCGTCGAGTAGACGGTTAAGCCCTTACGAAACCTATCCACCGCATAGACGATGAGCGGAAAACCTGCCAACTGAGTGACGCACCCATGTAAGGCGAAAGTGGCCTAACGACCGCACTACTGACCAGATAAAAAACAGGCCTCTGACACGAACGCTTTTACTAACCCAGTGAAACGCGACACAAGTAGGGACACCCTCTTATTTATAGCACAAATAACTCACAACGCCGGACATGAGTTTTGACGAGACGAGGCTGGCCACGAAAACCTGTTGCTTTGCGGTCTAGAAGTCGCGTTGTCACAATGCGAATTATCATCTTTATTATACGCGTTAGCTAGACGTGAAAAACATCTCAGCTATTGTGCCGCAATATATAAAAGAAAAGAAAAGGCATACAACATTCACGAGGGCTGAGCTAACAGTAACGGATGGACATCGTTCCGGAAAGCTATCAGCCGGCCATTGTGCCGCAAAAATTTATGCAAAATTTATATTATGCTAGAAAATAAGATCGCGGTTGGAGGGGGAGGCTAAGGGGGTTGGAGGGGTAAGGAAACTCACAACACAGACGCCGCTGAGGTCGGCTCCTAGCGATGTCAACAAGTGTATCCAGCCAAACATGTTAATCATTTTTCGGACCCAAACCAGGGAGGCGATAAGCTCCAACTGGGACTAACTTCTAACCAAAGAGCATTCCTCTTGACCAAGTCATTGCTTGCCTCTTTGATGGTGGCTGAAAACTGAGGCAAAGGAAATCGTCGCGGTAACGATGGACCGGGGGCCAAGCAAACGACGGCGAAATGCGCACGACTAGTCCGGCCAATCACACAAGAGGGACAGAATGATTTGCGGCATCTAGGAAGCGGATTGGTCGGTTGTATGGCGAGTGGCGGCTCACGCCAGAATCCAGTTTAACGACACGCACCGCTGTCAGCTGGCCAGTAGGGGAAGCATCAACTTAATAGACCAATAGTCAATCAGACGCCACCATGCAGTCTATCGGCGATGACAACAACGCGGCTCGACGTAACCCTGGGTTCAGTAAATGTCAATCAACTCAACTGAAGAATGAGCATGAACCAATTGGTTGGAGCTAACTTCACAAGACAATTAACAAGGGACAGCCAATAAACAGACGACAGCAAAATACCGTAGCTAGTCTATTAAAAACCACGATTCTCCTTAATAATGATTTTCGATCGCCGCCCAGACTTCGTTCTTGATTCCTGGAGGGCTACTCGACATGGTGACAGAGAAGCTGATGCGCCGGACTCCGCTCGCTTTTGGTGGACAGCTGTCGATTCCACTGTCCACTGCTCTGCAGATGACAGAAACCACGCTTCCTGACAACTGGAGGATGTGGAAGACGAAGTGGACGGATTCCATCACGCGGACTCAGTTGAATTTCCATCCGATGTCTTACCAACTTGCTATATTCAAACACGCTATCAGCGATGTAGTCAAACGAGTATTTGAGACTATGGACCTCAGGAGCCGGATATTTCAGAGATAGAGACTTGGCAAATATTGCTAAGGCCAAGCAAACGAAACGTACGAGAGATATCTGTTTTTTGGTCGCTACCGGACGAGTCAGTTGGGACCTACATTACAGTATCGAAAGTTCTGGCGCGAACGTGCAACTTCTATGACTGTGTGCGGTATGGGACCGCATCGTAGTCGGCATTAAAAATGACGACCTCACTCGAAGCGTTATGAGGCAGAGAAACCTATCCCTGAATCAGACATCTGCCTTAGCGAAACCAGAACATCACAGCAGTTCCAGAATTTGTGGGCGGGCATGACAGAAGAACTTTGTGCAGTATCAAAGACCAAGGAATCCCCATCCCTGCCATCCCAAGGGCAGGAGTCCAGCTGTCAGTTTTGTGGTCAGAAGCATCCAAGGCGAAAGGAAAGTTGTGCAGCTTGGGGCTAGACCTGTATGAAGTGTACAAAAAATAACCTTTTTGCTCGCTGTTGCAAATTGGCCAACATCAGCAGAGTAGACAAGGAAAGTCAACGCGACACACAGCTCTCAATAAACAACATGGAGTATTTTTGCTGCACTATTAATTCAAGGACATCTAGTTCGCTTTTAACTCGATTCGGGAGCCACCGTCAACTTACTGCCCGAGGCATTGTGCCGGAGTAAAATGCAAGGAGGCACTGAGTTGTCTCAAAAGGTTGAACGGCTCGAGACTACAACCGAAAGGGAAAGCTATCGTGACGGTTGTCAACCCGAAGAACGAAATGGAACACCAACTTGAATTTCTGGTTGTCATCAGATCTTATGCCCACTTTGGGCACTGATTCCATCCAGCGCCTTGGTTTTGTTTCGTTTAACCATAATCGTTTTGTTTACTCATGTCGGACTGTTGCAGATATTGTCGATTTGTATCCTGCCGTGTTTGGTGTGGTCATTGAGAATTCGAGGGATGCGCTCATTTAGCATTAAACGAATCTGCTAGGCCAGCAGCCCTGCCAGCTAGAAAGGTGCCTATAGCTTTGCGCGAAAGGCTACTAGAAGAACTGCAGCGGTTGTCCAGTTTTGGTGTCATAGCCAAGGTCCATGAACCGACCAATTGGGTAAGTCGAGTGGCAATCGTCACTAAGAAATCCGGTGATTCGCATGTGTGTATCGGGCCAAAACCGCTTAACGCCTGGCTCAGAAGAGAGTACTATACCCGGCCGATACCAGACGATATGCTACCGGAGTTATCGAAGGCTAAGATGTTTACGAAAGTCGACCTTGCTTTAGCATTCTGGTACATATTATTTGAAGAAGAGTCGAGCTGACTACATTTGGGACGCCTTTTGAGCATTTTAGATGGCTTCGTTTGCCCTTCGGTCTGGACGTATCCAGCGAGATATTTCAGAAGCGGCTGCCGCAAGCAATGGAGTGCTTTGCGTAGCAGATGATGCTATTTTTTGGTGCTACTCGAGAGGAACATGATCGTCATCTTCACTAGTTTCTGCAACGCTGTAGTGGAAGAACCATCAAACTGAAGTGTGAGAAAGTCGAGCTACGTGAAACCGTGGTGACATTTCATGGACACGTGCTGAGTTCGACAGGGTTGAAATCGGACGCAGAGAAATTTAGGGCCATAAACCGGATGATTTTCACTAAGGCAAAGGCAACTAGCAGGCTGAACGGGATGATCAACTACTTGAGCCGTTTCCTTCCAAGAGTGGCTGATGTGATGATACCGATTCGAAAGTTGGCCCATAAGGGTGAAGCTTGGCACTGGAGTTCTAAACAATAAATGCTTTTCGGAAGATCAAGGAATTAATTACAGAAGCGCCTGTCCTCGCCAACTTTCATCGGTCTCTCCCACTTAAGATTCAGTGTGACAGTAGTCAATACGGCATTGGAGTTGTTTACGCAAATCGGTAAGTCTGTCGATTTTTCGCAGTCACACGCTCACGGAGACCGAGCATCGTTACGCACAAATTGAAAAGGAAATACTGGCGCAGGTTTACGCCGTAGAACGCTTCAACGATTATATGTTCGGTCGCAAAACAACTGTCTTCACTCACCACAAACCACTGGTATCCATCGCTAGGAAGCCACTCCGTTATTCCACGCCATCTGAAAAGGTCGCTCATTCGTCTGCGGAAGTATAAGCCGGACATCGTCTAGTGACCAGGATCCCGGATGCACATTGCGGACACATTGTCAACGGCGCACCTGTTAGACACACCGGAAAAGAAGACCCGGATTTTGTCCACGCAACACTGCTGATCGCTGTCAGTAAAGAACGTTTGCAGAAGCTCCAGCAGTGTACAGATGACGAACTGTGCAGGCTACTGAAGCAGACGATAATGAACAGATGGCCCGAAGACAAGAAAAAATTGCTCAAAGTGTTAACTCCGTTCTTTTATGTTCGCGAACTCATCGCCCAAGACGGATTGATATTTAAGGGCAACAGGTTAGTAGTTCAGAAGGCACTGGAACGTTCAATTCTGGGGATGGTACGCTATGTACATTTGGGAATTAACAATTGTATGCGCAAGAACCAGAGTAGTAGCAATAGTGATAGTGTGTCGGCTGTACGTCGTAACGGCGCTTCGCTGCCGTACGACCACCACCAGTCGCGCGTGAGTTGTATACCGCGAGGACGCCCACCCCTACGCGGATTCGAACCCGCGCCGCAAGATTACGAGACAAGCGGGTTACCACTAGGCTGCGGACCTCAAGAACCAGAGTCTACAAATCGATTCGGCGTGCAACATCAAACATCTTTATACAAGTGCCAGAGCGAATAAAGTACTATGCCGATACTTGCACGCACCACCCCACATGGTATGTGGACTTTGTTTACTGATAAGTATGTAAATTATGTTTGTAATCATGAGTATACCGAGCTGGAACAACCAAAGAGCAATGCTGCAATCACTGATCCAACGATGACACCGGTTTCACCATCCACAGCAACTTTGCAGCCCATGAATGAAGCCTCAATTGCCGATTGAATCTCTTCCCCTGTGTGTAAAAGTATGCTAAATTCCCGCTAGTCGTGATTATCAACTGTTACGATAGATACAACACCACCGACGTGGGAACCGCTAAATATTGTGGAAGTCTGCCGCGATATCATCTACTATGCGAAGCTGTCTATGGTGCAAACGAACATTTTGTTGTGTCACATGCGTCGTGTACACCCTATGTTACCAAAGGACCCCCGTACTCTGATGTGTACTCCTCGGTTCTGTCCACAGCGCGTTATCCAAGGCAGCCATTACATCCACCTTGGACTGGGCAGGGCATACGTCACATAATGAAGTCAGGCTCTATAGAACAGCCAATCTCTCTAGAGATGCAGTTGCACGTCGACGGAGTGACACCGTTCCGTAGTTCGAAGATGCAGCTGTGGCCAATACTAGATCGGCTTATAAAGCCTGTAGGCAGCGTGGTTATCGTCGTGCTGTACTGCAGTTATTCCAAACCTGGCAATGTACACCAATTTCACGAGAACATCATCGATGAGTTGCGCACTGCGCTACCGAACGGAGTACCGTTGTTCGCTGATAGCACAATCACTGAGGTGTCGTTGACGTGCACTGCTGCTGATGCACCAGCAAGGTCATATATCCGACAAGTGAAACAGCACACCGGGTAATTCACGTGCGAAAAGTGTACCAATAGGGGTAGGTAGTCACTAGTTTCTAGTCTGTACCCACACATGGAAACACATCGACCATCGAATGACATTTCCTGTATCTAAAGATGCAGTTATGAGTAATAACGAATATTTTCGTTCCCCGTAGACAGCTGGAGCATCAAATCAAGCAACATTTGAATCCCTGGGTAACGAAATGATCTCCTGTCTCTTTTTGGACTACTTGCACATGCTCCGCCTTGGCCACTGTGGCGTTGCGGCCCCATTGAAGGATACATACGAATTCCAACGATGAGGATTTCAGTTATATGAGCGTCTTTCATTGTGTGCGAGATCTATGACGTGTGAGCTTTCACTTGGTTGCCGAACACTCGTAGAGGTGGTGAGATGAGAATCGACCGAGTTTAGACAATCTCTTCTTTGTCGGTTAAACTGTTCGCTGAGCTTGGCAATTTCGTCGCAAACGTTTCGTCACCAATCGAGGTGACATCATCAGTGCGTAGATGAGTGGCGTGCAGTAGCGTAGAATAGCGTAGAGAAGCCTCGCGGAGTGCTTCTTTATATAAAGTCAGTTGTGTTAAAAGGAATATTATCGGACAATCTATCCCAGAATTCCGTAAATTTGTCGCTTGATTCCTACGTCATCTGCAGTCGCAAATGGGTTTCCCCTAATGTGCCTTGTGTGGAGAAAATGTTGCCAAAGATAGTGTAAAAAATTGCCGCACTGTACGGAGAACATGAGCTAGTGTTCAACGTGCATAACTTTATGCATTTATGCGAAGACGTACGGAAGTTAGGGCCTTTGGACTTTCTCCACGTTTCCGTCTGAAAGTTACCCAAGACAAATGCGGAAGTTCGTAAGTGGCACAAACAAATCTGCATCACAGCTGTTTCGCCGCATTGTGGTCACCATCATCAACAACAGCACTACATCAGTTATTTGAACTGATGTTTCGCTGCCATACAACCATGATGAACTAAGGAATAAAGAATAATAAGAGTGAGAGAAGGGAAATTTACCTGAAAACCTCAATGCCCTAAGCAAACATTCAGGGTCAAGGCGCCTACACCTTGTGTAGATAACATACTGTCACAACCAGCTGGCTATCGTGCGAAGATAAGGCGGCATCGGCGAGACAGCTTCCTTGCGGCTTTCACTGCCTCACGTCATAATCAGCCCTTATCCCGCAGATAACTCAGCACCAAACACACTTTAAACAGGCATCCCGATTAGGAGACGGCAACGGACACGCCACTGGTGTCGGTTGCGAGCCATGTTCTGTAAAGTCTCGAACCAAGCACAAGGTGGGTAAAGAGAACTTCAGCCCGGAAGACTAGACAGACCAACGGCACCCAGTTTGGTCGTCAGTGGCTTCATTTCGCGCTGCCAAGTCAACTTCTGTCCACCTCGAGCCTTGCGCAATCTTACACCTGGCAGACTAAACAAGGCCATCCTAGGTAAGCGGTGACCAGACATACGCAGCACGTACCCAAGCCAACACAACTTATTTAGTGCTAACTGTTGTTCTAACGAGCTAGCATGATTATTGTTGTGGTTTCCGCTGATAGTACGGATAACCAATGCAGCCACTCTGGTCACCATACAGCCATTATCCAAATCAGAAGACAAAGGCCTCTGGCGGAACTAGTATGGATCACTCGGGAGACAGAATGTACAGTAAAAATATTGGGTCGAAATAAAAGATAGTTAATTGAATAGCAAATATTAGATGCGCAAAAACTCGTTTGTTGGCTGAGCAAGCAGTGTGCTTACTGGAGGGCTTCACGGTAGGTCATTCTAATTGGTCCACCTCAAGGTTAAACGATGCCATTGGCTTACTCCCATTAGTTAGCCAATCGGCTACGGGCGACATACAACCAATCATTTCCGGGCTGATCCAGACAGAGAAAGAGAGCTAGCTTCGATGGCTGTTATGGACAGGCTCCGGTAGCAATTATCACTGCCTAGTACTCACCTACACACATCATCGTTGCCGACACGCTGGTGACATCTGATACCAGCAATGCTTCGCAGACAACGATGATCAAAGACTTGAAGGCGCCTCAGATCTTCAGACCGAAGGGGCCAAGTCGCACTACCATAGAGCAGGACGGTCTTCACTGTGGCCTTGTATACACGGTTTTCCAGACGAAGAGAAACTCACTTCAGTTGCCAAAGATGCCGCAGGTTCAAGAATGCAGTTCTGGCTTTCGCAATGCGTGAACTGACTTCAGTTTCTAAATACCCATTGTTGCTGATGCAGCTGCCAAGGTAAGTGAGTCAATCAACCAGCTCGAGTTCCTCGTTATCAATGGTTAAGGGACCATCAAGTGGCTAGTGGTCCTACAGCAACACTTTGCACTTTGAAGGTGTGAAGCGCATACCAAATAATGGGACCGCTCTAGACAGGCTATTCAGGGTTAATTGGGGATGCCCCAACATCGTCAAAAAGTAGGACGATATCGCCCGCATAATTAAAATCAAATAACCTTTCACTAGGCAGGATCTCAACGCCGTAGTGTGGAGCGCGCGTGGAAAACCGAATCAGTTCCGCAGTTTACGAATGATTCCGGATCCGTGCAAGCTGACTGTGTAGCGGAAAACACATCATTCATAACGCATAACGGTTCTCGTATTACTACGGACTTTTCAAACAACACTTATTGTTCGGCGTTCACTGTGTCTTGTACTAGATATCCGGCCATCGGAAGTTCTCGTGCAATCTTTCGTGCAAACGAAACGCTATATCAGAAATTCATACCATCAAAAGATTTGCGAATTTACAAGTGTGGCGGTAATACAACGGTATCAACAAGCCGTATACAGTGTAAATGTCTATCATTACCCTGTGGAAAAAGTACCGCATTTTACCGAATTATACATAATTGGAAGTAGCTGTTTCTCCTTTCTTACATAACATTTTTTATTGCCTGCTTAGTAGCATTTCCTTTCACAGATGTGCCGTGTTGTCAGGTTCCAGGATTTTTCTGTCGGGGTTGCTCACTCTTCCTGGATGACTAGCGATGCGGAAGTTCTGTGGCCAAAATTGGATTCGCACCAATTAGAAGATTTGTTTTTATGGCACCTACCTCCTCCAGCAACATCTATTAGGTGCTGCGTACGAACGCATAAGTTTACTGGTAATTGAGAGATATTTCTACCCGTAACTCAGGTAGACGATTACGCTCTAGCTAAGCACTGAACGTGACTTGATGAACTTCAGTTACCGTCTAGTGACGCCACATTCCCTATGGAACGATGGGGGTAGAGAAAATGTAGGTTATTTATTTGAGCCTTGACATTTTCAGATGTACAAAATTGAGTCCCGGTTGTGAGACACCATACAAGATCCCACGGAAAGCTAATAAAAGTACACAGTGGATATCACATATTCACCCCACCGACTAATTTGGATTTGGTAGAAGACATCTCCAGCTCCTCTGAAAGAGAGAACACGCGACCGAGTTGCTCATTGATCACCTCTAGGTAAAATCTTGCTACATCTTAATTGTCTTTAGCCCAATCGTGTCTCATGCACGTGTTGTCACGCCCGTGCAGGCACCATGTGATTGAAAGCATGCCATTGAGTGTATGCGAGATAATTAGTGTGCATCAATGTTATTGGTTTTCTACAGCTGAACTACGTACTGTTGTACAAGAGGTAAGTCGATTGAGGGTTTCCTAAAAATGAAGCTTTCCCATGACGCATTAAGATATGCCTTACAAACTAAGTATACGAACGATATTAGCCCAGTTACCTTGCCCATGGACACAGTCGAATCCCTCATGGGTCTGAAAAGGCAATTGCTTGAACCGGAATAGGTAAAATAATAGGTTTGTTTTCTGCATGACAAAACACCCTTCAGATAAATTACTTTTCTCAAATCGGGGGAAATTCCTTATCCAATGCGACTGGTTGCATAATGCAGGCGTCAGTTAGGAAAAATGTAGCTCGCCAGGTGAACTGGGGAGGGGTACATAAGAAATACCACATCGCAGGCACACCGTTTGCACTCGCAGTTAGCGGTAAGAGAATAATGCTGTCTTCACGAAATCTATTACAGACGCAATACTAAGAAATCCACATCCCGGCACAACGGAAGCCATGATCAGTCACAGTATAAAGCGTTGGATCCAACATGCAGGTGATGACATGGAACGTCCGGGAAATATCAATTTTGTACTGGCGACAAATATGTAATTTTTCATTAGAATATATCTTTTACGCCTATTTCTGTGTGTTGCTAAGAAATATCGTGTTCTTTAGTTCACGTGCAACTACCGTGGCCAGATCATTAAGAAAGACAAGGCAAAGCATTTGGAAAAACTGAAGGAGGCATAAGGGGTGCGTTGCAAATTTTTTCCCAGTGCTTTGACAGTCCGTTAACATGTTCATCATCATCAACACACGCTAGCTGTGGGTGAGAAACACATCTCAGCTGTGCCGCAATACAAAAAGACAAGATAATAAAAATAACACGACAAAAAATTTAAAAAATCAAGTAATATTAATTTGTTGAGGCAGTGATTGCAGGAGGAATTTAAAGAAGAGGGGAGTTGACAAAGAAACTCACAGCGCAGATGCCTTTGGGGCTGGCTCCTAGCTATGTCAGCGAGTGTGTCCAACCAAACGTGTTCACCGTTCTTAGGACCCCAGCCTGGCAGTTGGGATGCGCCAACCGACGCCAACTTCAAAGTGAGGGTTTTCATTCATCTTGACCAAGTCATTGCTTGGCCGCCCTCTCCTTCTCTACCATCCAGATCCCGGGCGCGCAAAAAAAGGCACGTCACGGGAGTCGGTGAGCTGGCATGCGCAACACGTGGCCCAGCCATCAGAGCCCGGTGCGTGATATAATGGTGCTGAGCTGTTCACTCGCTCTTCCTGCACCAAATACGCGACGCCGAACATATACATTGCTCACGCAGTGCTCCCACCAGACATGGGCTAAGCTGCGAAGGCAGCGATGGTCGAACGCAGTTAGTCTCTTTATATGTTGACCTGATGGATCAGGTTTAACAACCGTACAGACGGCCGCATTGTAAACTCTGCCCTTCAGGGCAAGAGTGATGTCGCGTCGGCGCCACAGGTGGCTTTTGCTATACGGTTTGTGACTTCATCTTAAATCCCACGGGCGCTAGTATAGCTGTCCAGATACTTGAATTTCTGAACAACTTTAGCTGATCGCCACCGAGGGTCAGCGCAGGGGTATGTCCCTGCCAATGCTGGAGGACTTTGCATTTCGAGGGAGCAAAGTATAGCTCAAAACAATTGACAGCCAGTGCTAATCTGTCCAGTGCTGCTTTGCACGTCTGGGCGCTTTCACATGAGGGCAATGTCGTCAGCATACTCGAAGTCAAGAAGTCGCTCACCAGAAAGCAGCTCCACACCTTGTAAGTCGTGTTCACCGAACGCTGTTTCCATGACTTCGTCAATAGCGAAGTTAAAATAGAAATATGACAGTGGGCAACCTTGGCTCACACCGCTGGAGATACTGAAGGGCGGCGACAGTTTGCCATAAACCCGCACTCTGCCTGAACTATACGCGTACAGCGATCCGATAATGTTTACGTATTTTTCGGGCACACCTTTCCTCAACAGACAATCCCAAAAAGCACATCGACGGAATCGAAGGCACGTTTGATATCGAGAAACACGACTACGGTGGGTTGCTAATAAATATGGCGATGCTCCAACAATTGACATAAAGTAAAGATGTGGTCGATGCAGCCTCGATTTCGACGAAACCCGGCTTGCTCCTCACGCATCTAGCTTTCACGAGTGCTAGTCAGTTTGTGGAGAACGACAGACGCAAGCAATTAAGAGGCAATTGAGTTCAAACTGATCCATCTGTGATTGCCGCTCCCTTGAAAATTGGGACTATAACGGACCGGCTCCAGTCCGTTGGGACAGTTTTTTGTTCCCAGAGTTTCATTAGTAACTAGTAGAAATCATTTACAAGAGCAGATCCACCGAATTTGAAGAGATGATTTCTATTTGCTCCTGTGACCTTAATTTCAAAAGTCTGATCTCACGTTCGATTTCGGTGCGTGAGGGCGGATCGACGGGGATGGCCCAGGGAGTAGGGTGATCAATAGTCGGTGGAGCTGACAACTCTGACTGGTTGAATTGCTTCTCAAAATGTTCGGCCCAACGCTCCAAGCGTTTTGAAAAGCTGTGGACTGGCTGTCCGCTCTCGTCGCGTGTGGTCCCGCTAACAGTAGGTCTCCTGGTGCCCGTTTCCGGTATCAAACGGAATAACCTACGATGGTTAACAGGGGCAGCGGCTGTTTCCATTTCCGATGCACGATGAGACCACCAGACTATAGGCTAGCACGTAGTTTTGCTCTGAGCTGTTTGCGAGTTTCATTATGTTCGCTTCCAGCCGGAATACGCCGGCGAGCATCCATAAATCCTAGAGACCGTGTTGAGACCCAATGTACAGGTTGACAGTTTGGTTTGCCATATGAAGACATGCCTGCTGATAGTAACGTCTGGCGAGTATGCGACCACTGATCTTCAATGGTGTTCAATGGGCGCTAGCGTAGTTTGACACGCGTTAAGAACACCTGGCTTCGCCAGCTGACTGGTGTCTATGCGCGCACAGCGACGTTGCGGATGTCCGCCGAAACGCACCCCAAGGTCAGCACACACAAGATCGAAATGGACGCTCGTGCTTCAAATCGGGCGACAGTTTTTGACATAGACTCTCCAGCGGCAACTGATCGCGATGTGATCGATTTGTGTCCATGGCTGGACCGAGGCGTCGGCCCGTGGCCTAGAGGTAACGAGCTTTTCTCGTAATCCTGCGGCGCGGGTTCGAATCCGCGTAGGGGTAGGCGTCCTCGCAGTATACAGCCCGCGCGCGACTGGTGGTGGTCGCACGGCAGCGAAGCGCCGTTACGACGTACAGCTGACATTATTTAGTATTTTATTCTGGACCGAGCCTGGTGGGCGCCAAGTCACTCTTCAGCTAGTGCTGTGTCGGAAAGTAGTGCTCGCATTTTCACAAAGGCGCAGCAACCGCCCATCGTTAACATTACAGGAGTCAACATAGTGTTGGCCGCTCAGATGAAGCTCATCAGAGGACAATTTTCCGACTTGGGCGTTCAGATCACCAGCAAGCACTATGGTATCCGTACTTTTTCTGTAACGGGACTTGTTCAGTTGGTGATAAAATTCACCTTTTATCGAATCAGTGCCAGTTTGTGGGCGAATAGGTCGCAGTGACAAATAGACACCGTTTGTCCCCGCGCGACTTCGAAGCCTGGAACGAGGCAGCCAATCTAACGGTGCATATTCGGCTGTTGACTGGAATCCAGTCGATCAGGGCAGCTTCAGCCTGGAAACCCAAAACAATGCCCACGCTGGCGTGACCGGCATTTGAAGCTGCATCATCTTCAGAAGGGCGCAATGAGAATGTGCCGCCAGTGTCGCATGTGAGGGATCGCGAGTTGAGCACGGAGCTTGGATCTTGCAGGCGGGTTTCCGATAAGCAGCAAATATCAATCGATAGGGTCTCTAGTGTACGGGCAAGTGCTGCCTGTTGGCCAATCTGTAACGAAGAACGCACGTCGAAGCATGCCAGTCTTAGCGAGGATCGAGGACTACAAAGAAAAACGGATGATCTGAACACTTGTCGACTGGACTGGAGCGGCGCCCTGCGATTGAGTGTGAGTTGAAACCAGAAGACAAGTGACTGTTGAAGCAAGTCGGGGGAAGGCCAAGAATTGACGGATTGAAAACAGAGAGGATAAAAGTGAAGTTGGGGCGGGACGCTAAGAATGAAAAAGCGCGAGAAGCGGAATAAGAAGACAGAAAGTCTTGAGCAGTAGCATCCAAATCCCTATCTACCCTGCTCGATGCAGCAGGCAGCGTCGTTGATTATCCTCTGCGACGGCCAGAGCATCAAGAAATCATGTGAAGAGAAGTTCATGGAGTCGTATTGTACGGGCAAGATACTGTAAGGTTGCCCAGGCCTACGTAGAACGATCAGGGTTCTCAACTAAAGCCTTTGGTTTAAAAACCTTACCACAAGGCAGCGTGGTTTTGGCATTGGGCTACAGAGTCCGTCGTATATAGCAAGGAGCCACACTTACTCCAACCTTCAACCTGAAAGGTCAGGATACTGTGTTTGCCAAGCCTCTAACCATCGACCAATCTGACTTGAGTGGCTCTGAAGGTAAAAAGAGCACCATCCAGCATAGTTCAATGAATCATTGAGGAACAGGAAGCATCGCACCACGTTAAGGCCTAGTCTCGTCGCGATGGCAACATGTGCAATCGTGACTCATTTAAGATAGCGGACTGTCGTGCCGGCAGGGAGTCACACATGGAAACTGTTTAAGCCGAGAAGGCTCGGAGTCCATCCTGATTTTACCTAGTCTAGCCGTATGGCAATGGATTCGAACAATTCACCTGAGCCAGTCGTCAGCGCACAGAGTGAGGAAAGTTTTAAATGACTTTTAGACTCACATCTGCTGAGTAAGCAAGGATCGTGTTGTTTCCGCTGCAATTATGATGGTCCCCTGTGGAATGACGTATCGCAAGGAGCTGCGATATCCCTGCTTTGAACGGGAAGTGACGGAGCTAACACACGATTTCCTTTCTGTTCTCTATCACTACATGCTGACTGAAGCTACATCTAAGGATATCAGTTGGTGAATCTGTTACGTAACACCAAAACCCAGGCATTTGGGTAACATAGTGCAGCTAATTAGAAATTCCTTGATGCTTATTATATGCACGTATTCGCATTCATGGTCTTTAAGTACTGTTCGTGTGACTACATTGCCATGGATTCACTTTCGTCGCAACGAGACTGGACCTTCACGTGGTGCGACGGTTTGCGTACCTCCTTGACCCATTGAGTTATACTGGGTGGTGCCTCCGGGCAGCTTGAGAGCTACTCCTACCAGGTTGGTCAATGGTGAGAGGTCAGACAAATACAGTCTCCTGGTCCTCCAGGTTAGGGGTTGGAAATGGGATGGCGTCCATTCCTGTAAAACTAAATCATTGCCACCTCCCTGCTGCCTTGCGGACAGGCTTTTGAGCCAAACGCTTTGGATGAGGACTCTAATCGTCCTCCTGTCTGTATCTGGGTGCCCGGGCAGTAGCTCAGCCCACATACAACCATGACATCTTCTTCAAACATAAACTTCATCCTGCATCGGCCGTCGCGCAGATTATCAAGGGTCGCCTTATCTGCTGCATGCTGCAGGGCGGATAAGGGAAAACATGCTACTGCTGGCGCCTCCCTTCTTTCTTTTCCACCTTTTTCTCTTACTCTCATCCCGACCCCAATTACTAACCTTCCTTCTATAACTCCCAGCCTAATTGACAGCAACCGAAGTGCCACTAGAGTAGGACCATCTGCAGCCACCTCGCGACACGCACCGGACGCCTATCAGCAACAGTCCCTTATACGGCCACACCGTCCCGTTTCCATGGCGACGTTCAACGTTCGCACTCTAAGACAAATAGGTCAACTGGCTGCACTCGCACGCACCTTGGACACACTGGGTATCGATGTGGGTTGTGTGTCCGAAACTAGGATCAATGATCCTAATGGGGTTGTTGAATTTACCACACTCGGCTTATCCTCTCGTTCTTGGTTGCACGCAGCTGGAGACGCCGATGCAGCACTCACGGGTCAAACAGGTGTAGGTATCATTCTAAGCTCCAAGGCTCGGTTGGTTGGTTAGATTCCGGTGAACGGCCGTTTATGTGCAGCCCGTTTGACGACATCAGCTAAGGTTGATTCATGAAGTAGTACAAAACGCTGCTTGTTTGTGATTTCCGCTTATGCTCCCACCGACTGCAGTTCAAATGCTGTCAAGTACACATTCTATCACGAACTGAACGCGCTACTACGCAGTGCTACTTACTAGTTCAGATATTATAGTACCTGTAGGGGATATGAACGGACAAGTTGGGCGTGTGAGTTCTTCAGAACCTCAGCTTGGTGGTAATTATGGGCTTAACTCCGAACGGACTGACAACGGCGAACGTCTGCTACAAGTGTGTGCGGAGCACCAGTTGTTTCTTAGTAGCACTGCTTTTAGACACAGTGGGCGCCGAAGTGCCACTTGGCATCCACCTGTAGCTGGCCAGCGATGGATCCAAATTGATCACATAGCCATAAGTTACAGGTAGCGTGGTTCCATCTTGGATTGCCGCTTGTACTGGAATACCTGCGTCGACTCTGATCATGCCTTGGTACGCTGTCGTTTTACCATGAACTTTATCGGGAAGTGCACCAAGCATCCCCTCCGATTGGCAACTGGTCATTGAACCTGTTGGAATCCAGAAGAAACCTCTCGGCTGGCTCTGAACACAATGTGAGCAGACGGGCTATTAGGCGCGAACTAAAGCGGAGTTTACGTGCTGACAAGGAAGCCTGGCGGACCAGTAGGGCTAAAGAAATGGAGGAGACGGGAGCAGTAGGCAATTAGCGCAAGCTCTTCCAACTGATCCGCACCACTGGTCCCAAGAAACCAGGCCTCAGTGAGACAATCAGAGTATGCGGACGACATTGCCCTAATCTGTGACAGCTCCCGAACATGCCAAACAGCACTGGACCGATTAGCACTGGCTGTCAATCGTTTTGGGCTATGCTTTGCTCCATCGAAATGCAAAGTACTTCCCCAAGATTGGCAGAGACCCAACCCTGCGCTAACGCTTGGTGGTGATCTGCTAGAAGTCGTTCAGAAATTCAAGTACCTGGGCAGCTATATTAGCACCCGTGGGATTGAAGATGAGGTTACGAACCGTATAGCAAAAGCTCGAGGTGCTTTTGCCAATCTCCGCCACCTGTGGTGCAGACGCGACATTACTCTCTTCCTCAAGGGCAGAGTTTACAACGTAGCCGTCCGTTCAACTCTCCTACATGGCTGTGAAACCTGGCCCATCAGGTCGACAGACATGAAGAGACTCGTCACATTCGATCATCGCTGCCTTCGCAACTTAGCTCATGTCTGGTGGGAACACCGCGTGAGCAATGAGCGTGTTCGGCGTCGCGTATTTGGTGCAGGAAGAGCGAGTGAACCGCTCAGCACCATTATATCACGCACCAGACTCCGATGGCTGGGCCACGTGTTGCGCATGCCAGCACACCGACTCCCGCGACGTGCATTGTTTGCGAGCTGTGGGTGCGGTTGGAAGAGGAGGAGGGGAGGCCAAGTGATGACTTGGTCGAGAGAAATGAAAACCCTCACTTCGAAGTTGGCGTCGGTTGGTGCATCCCGACTGCTTGGCTGGGGTCCTAAGGACGGTGAACACGTTTGGTTGGACACACTTGCTGATATGGCTAGGAGCCGGCCCCAATGGCGTTTGTGTTGTGAGTTCCTTTGCCCATCCTCCTCCTGTTTAGCATCCCCCACCAATCACGATCTTACTTGTTAGGCATAATACGAGTTTCTTTTACGGCAGCCAGCTGTTAGCTCTCCGGAACGATGTCCATCCGTTACTGGGGACTCAGCGGGCGTGCCGCTTTGTTTTTCGTTTCTTGCCTTTTGTATTGCGGCACAATAGCTGAAGTGTTTTCCACCTCCAGCTAACGTGTGATGATGATGATGATGACAATCAGAGACAGCGCGGGTGCGCTGATACACAATAAGGAGCGCCGTATGGCTCGTTGAGCGGAACACTTTCAAGATCAGTTCAGTTGGCCCCCTGCTCCCGGACCTCTTCCTACTTAGGTAATGCAGGACGAGCCATGGACGGTTAGTTTAGAGTCTCCGTCGGAGGCCGAGGTCTGAAATGCGATCACAGCCCTCAATCGTTTTCGTGCCGCTGGCCCGGATTCCCTCCCACCTGCACTATTTAAGGATGGAGGTGAGATCCTCTGCAAAGCACTGACCTCCCTATTCGAACGTATCTGGAATGAAGTGTCCCGGCTGGTTGGAGCGAATCGATTATAGTGGCAATATACAAGAAGGGCAGTCGCACAGACTGTTCTAACCACAGGGGTATTAGCTTAACGCCAGTTATGACAAAATTACTGGCCACGATTATCGTTCGTCGCCTCACTGTGGAACGGGAATCTCGGATTAGGGAAGAGCAGGCTGGTTTCCGCCCAGGGCGTGGCTGTATAGACTATATATTCACTTTGCTGCAGGTGCTAGAGCAGCGCCATGCATAATGCGAACTGACAACAACAGTGTTCCTTGATTTTAAGAGTGCGTTCGATTCAGTCGATCGATCGATTCTGTTCGAAATACTTGCGCGGAAATGTGTTCCCACGAAATATGTGAACATCCTTCGTGCTCTATACTCGAACACTACAGGCCGCGTCAGGGTCTACGGTGGCCTGTCGGATAGCTTTCCGAGCACAAGAAGCGTTCATCAGGGTTGTCCGATTTTTCCATTTTTGTTCAATTTCGTGGATTCGATCATGAAGTGTTCCCTTGCGGAATCTCATGATGTAGGCGTTGAAGTGCTGCCTGGTGAAAAAGTAGTTGACCTTGATTATGCGGACAAGATCGTCCTACTTTTTGACGATGTTGCGGTGGCACAATCAACCCTGAATAGCCTGTCTAGAAAGATCCCATTATATGGTATGCGCTTTGTACCTGCAAAGTGCAGTGTTGCTGCAGGACCACCAGCCACTTGATAACCACTTGACGCTTGCTAACGAGAAACTCGAGGTGGTTGATCATTTCACTTATCTTGGCAACTGCATCAGCAACGATGGGAGCATAGAAACTGACGTCAGCTCACAGATTGCAGAGGCCAGAGCTGCCTTCTTGAACCTGCAGCATCTTTGGCGACAGAAGGGAGTTTCCCTCCGTCTGAAAAACCATGTACAAGGCCACAGTGAGGGCCGTTCTGCTCTATGCTAGTGAGACTTGGCCCCTTCGGTCTGAAGATCTAAGGCGCCTTCAAGTCTTTGATCATCGTTGTTTGCGAAGCATTGCTGGTGTCGGATGGCACCAGCGTGTCGGCAACGATGATGTGTGTAGGCGAGTACTAGGTGGTGATAATCATGCTAGCTCCCTAGAACAACAAATAGCACTGAATAAGTTGCGTTGGCCCGGGCACGTGCTACATATGCCTGGTCACCGTTTGCCTAGGAGGGCCTTGTTTATTCTTCCAGGTGTAGGGTAGTGCAAGGTTCGAGGTGGACAGCAGTTGGCTTGGCAGCGGGAAATAAAGATTTTGGCGAACAAACTGGGTGCCGTTGGTCCGTCTCGTCTTCCGGGCTGGAGTCCACCTGACTCGCCTTGTGCTTGGCTCGAGAATTTACAGAACATGGCTCGCAACAGACACCACTGACGCGTCTGCTGCCGTCTCCTGATTGGATTGCCTGTTTAAAGTGTGTTTGGTGCTGAGTTATCTGCGGGGTAAGGGTTGATTATGACGGGGGGGCAATGAAAGCAGCAAGGAAGCTGTCTCGCCGATGCCGCCTTATCTTTGCACGATAGCCAGCTGGTTGTGACAGTATGTTGTCTACACAAGGTGTAGCCGCCTTGACCCTGAATGCTTAGGGCATTATGATTATTATACATTATTCATTATTATGCTTTATTTCATAGGTCCTCATGGTTGTATGGCAGCGAAGCATCAGTTCAAATGGCTGATGTACTGCTGTTGTTTTTTGTTGTTATGGATTCGCTTGCAACCATATCAGGTCAGGTCAGATCAGTTTCTGAAAACGATACAGGCTTTCGCCTAAGAAGCGTCCCTTTTCTCGAACCGGTAAGCGAACCAACCCTGTCCGCACGAGTGACCAAAAAGCGTCCGGTAGCGTGGTCCTTGGACGTCCTTGAGTGACCAACTTTCGTGCCCCCGGCCGTCCCAATCGGAAACTTTGAACTTTTGGTCACTGATTTTTCCAACCCACCCTTATGTACCTTGAATGAATTGTTCCT
The DNA here is from genome assembly GCA_944474145.2 of Dicrocoelium dendriticum. Lineage (NCBI taxonomy): Eukaryota > Metazoa > Platyhelminthes > Trematoda > Plagiorchiida > Dicrocoeliidae > Dicrocoelium > Dicrocoelium dendriticum. Next base: position 32,858,834 of record OX104070.1, read on the forward strand.
AGTAGCAAAAGCCGTCAACATCAAGAAGAAATCGAATCCCAAATTATAACTATGCAATAGTATAGCGGTTAAGCTAAACCGAAAAAAGTTTTCAGTTACCTAAATTCGTCCCAATTGGGACGACTTTTGATCCCACAGGAAGTTATTTCAATGCACGCTTGCTATATGCCCTAAATGCATCCTTTCTGATTGATGAAGCGTTACTACAAAGGATGGTTTCATTGTCGTTTGATGTGGGTGAACCAGGGATAAATGTTGTTTCTGCCTTTCGCATTGGCAGAAAGCAGAACGACTCTACAAAGTCTCGCCCTCTCAAGATTTTATGCAAAAATGAAGATAAATGCAGGCGCATCCTCTGACGCACTTTACGTATTAAAGGAGAATCGTTTTATGTTCTAAGAGATCTGTCTCCTAAGGATAGGATAAAATGAAGAGTGCAGTTGATAAACTTCGAAAGCGCCAAGCAAATGGTGAGACGGACCTTCACAATGTGGATTTTCGAGTAGCTCGGAAAACTCCGAGAACTCGCTTGAGACCCATCCTTGTTCTACCCGGACAGTAAGGTCGAAGAACGGTTTGCGTGTGTTGTCCGCTAATGTGCGCAGTTTGTGGAACAAATTGGACGAGGTTCAACTTCTTGTCATCGATAATCACCCTGACTTGATGGCTTTCTCTGAGACGTGGCTGTCCTCGGACATCCGTGACTCGGAAGTATATATCCCTGGATATCACTTCTCCCGGGCTGATCGCCACGGAGCGAGGTCAGGTGGTGGAGTTATACTCTACTGAAGGGTGGACCTCAAGGCACATTTACTTGATGCTACTTGTGATATAGATGGTGGCTTCGAAGCTCTGTGGTGTCGTATTCATGACGGGTATATATCTCTCCTGGTATGTATCGCCTATAGATCTCCCTTGGGTTCAGAAGCTCTTTTGCTGGATTTAATTAAATCGCACAACAAAGGTAAGGACTGCTTAATTTTTGAAGACTTCAATGCACCTGGCATTGAGTGGGACCTGCTTTATTGTGGTCTCCCTTCTGACTCTTTTGATGCTCTTCTACTTCAGACCGTTCTCGATTGCAACTTGTTTCAGCATGTATTTTCACCCACTCGGTTGTTCTCAGGCCACACGCCGCATGTTCTTGGGCTAGTGCTCTCCCCGATGCCGTCAGATGTCATCGACCTGGTTGTTATGCAACCTATCGATAAGAGTGATAACGGCGCTGTTTCCTTCCAATGGGCACGTCGATTTTCCATGCATGACCAAGGTGATTTCCGGCGTAATTTTTGGTGAGCCGATCCGCAGCGTCTGCATGAGGCTACTGCTAACATGGACTGAACCGTTCCTCATTTTTTTAGTGCTAACGATGCTTAGACTCACTTTTACTCCAGAATGATGTCGTTAACCAGGTTGGCTTTTTTCTAAAGGAAAAGAGGAACAGCAAGAGGTCCTCCTTGGATCGACAAACAGCTGGGGTCTCTGATGAACAAAAGACGCAAATTATGGACCGATTCAAGTGTACACAATCGACGGCCGACTAGTTGGAATACAAAACGCTTAGGAACTTTTGTATCCTGAAGAAGCGGGAGAATCGCCAAAACTACGAGTTTCAATTGCCGGTGCAGTCCAGGTGCTCCCCCAAAATGTTCTCATATCTGAAAAAGGCACTAAAGGTGGTAATGGCATTCCATCCCTGTATTCCAGTAAACACGCTGCCTTACTGCATGAGGATGCTGCAAAAGCGAATCTCTTAGTTCAACAGTATTCATCCGTTTTTACAGATGAAACTCCGTTTTCTGACGTCGTACTCTCGTGCTCATCTTTGCTGCATCATCTTGAGATCAGTACGGAAACTGTTACTCAGTTCCTTCTTCAGTTAGATCCGAACACCTCGCCCGGTCCTGATGGCCTGCACCCTCTGTTTCTCAAGACCGTGGCTAAGTACATTGCAGCCCCAGCTTGTCATGTGTTTCGTTGCTCTATTGAATCCGGACGCTTTCCATCAGCTTGGAAGCTGGGCATTGTCAAGCCCATATATAAAGGAAGGAATCGCCAAGACCCAGCAAACTATCGTCCCGTTTGCCTAACATCAGTAATGTGTAAAATTATGGAACAGATTCTCAAGAGAGCTCTCAGCCTTTACTTCGAGGACCGGAGTGTGATTTATACTGCTGAGCATGGCTTTCGTAAGTCACGCTCGTGTACCACCAATGTTAGTTGCCAGAGAAAAATGGGCGAACTCACTGGATGCGGGCAAACGTATGGACGTTATCTACATTGATTTAAGCAAAGCGTTTGACAAAGGTCCTCATGAGCGGCTTTTGTTCAAACTTCAAGAATTAGTATCTCTGGGAGGGTTCTCTCGTGGATCTCTGATTTTCTTTCAGACCGAATTATACGAGTTAAGGTCAATGATACGTATTTAGCCCCCGTCCTTATGACCAGTGGCGTCCCTCAAGGCTCTGTTCTCGGACCAGAGTTGTTCAAATTCTTTATTAACGACCATTCAACTCTCCGGACCGAATGTTTGGTCTATGCTGACGATTTGAAGTTATGGATGGAGGTATCCAGCGCTGAGGATGCTGACCGACTCCAAAATATACTAGATCGGCTGCACGATTGGACAAGTAAATGGCAGTTGCCTATAAATCGCGATACATGTTCTGTACTCCCTATTAGTGCTACTGAACCATTCGGTGTTTACCACCTTGGTGGCTATTTGCTTAATAATATGAAACAGAAAAAAGACCTTGGGGTTATTGTATGCTCTGATCTAAAAACCGCCCGAGATACTTTGAGGAGGGTCGTCGCGGCTAACAGACTACTGTGCTCTATCCCAAGAGCTTTCACACGATTGACGCCGGGGGTTTTCAGACTTGTGTTTTCCTCCCATGTGCGTCCAGTGCTCGAATATGGATTACCCGCAGCTCATCCGATTAGAAAGTTTGAACATGGCTTGATTGAGAAAGTTCAGCGGCGCGGTTCTAAGTGCATTTTTGAGCTCCGACACCTGCCATATCACATTAGTCTCCAGCACTTGAATATGTTCTCTCTGGCATATCGGCGTCGCCGAGGCGATCTGACCTACGCTCGGCGCATTCTGCGAGGTGAGATAGGAGTCGAGCTCCAAGGTTTCTTCTAGATTAACACAGTGTTTGACTCGGGACCACTGCTAGAAACTGTTTAAACCTAGGAGACTCAGGCACCGCTCTGATATTACCCTATCGACTCGTGTAGTGAACGACTGGAACTCCTTGCCTGATTTCGTCGTCAACGCACACATTAAATGTTTTAAACGATTGTTGGATTTACACTTGTTGAATTTGCAGAGATCTTGTTTCATATGCAACTGTGACAACCTAACTTGTTGATTGTTGTTGCGCAAACACCTGCTACGATTGGGAGGTGATGGATCTGACTAAGGTTTTTCCTTCTGCTTTCTACATTCCAATGATTCCAATGAAAATACCGTATGAAGCAGAAACCGATCTCTAAATGTTAGGCGCATAGCATAATAGCCGTTACGTTTAACCGAAAATGTTTTCAACGGCCAAAATTGGACCAAAAGTGTCCAATTATGACGGCCGGAGGCAATAAATTTGGTGACTCAGTTTAATGGTCACTCGCGTTGAGTGAAATTACGGTTTGCCTAAAAAGTAACGCCTTTTAGGCAAAAGACAGGTGTTAAACAAGTAAAATCTTATGTAACAGCAGTTGTAGACATATCACGCCATATATTCTATATTAACTTTCGCTTCTGCGCGTGACCAAATGCACGCAAATGAGACAGCTGCCCGGGGTACAGGGAAGCCCCGGGCAACTCGAGGTTACAATGATCGTTAAACGATCGAAAACTGCGCAGCACTCACCGCTATACTCAATAAGCTATGCAACTTTTGCTTAGATCTATCATCATGACTGGAATGAAACGGTCAAGCAGTGTCAACTCACCAATCAAGGCATCCATACTCACGAAGGAAGTACAGGGTATGCCGTATTCACAGAGGAGCAGGAAGCCGAATAATTGCAGACGCCTCATGGTACAGCTCAGATTTAAATGAACGTACAAGTTCAACTTCAAGCGGGACTGGAACGATAGGATAGATCCCGTGAGTGTTCCTTCTTCGGCAGGTCGTTGAACCAGGAGTTAGCGAACTTTGAAATACTGATGGACCTAAAACAAAGACCGCATCACACCCTGTCCAACCAATTAATGCCCACGTATCCTGCCCTAGCAGTCCCTGCTGGGTCGGTTACGTGAAGTAAGAAAGAGAAAAAAGTAAACGCAGGAGGCAAAAGAGAAAGTGGTAAGAGCTAAGCAAATGGAATACCAAGATATTTGAGTCAATAAAAAAGAACTGAAAAATGAAGGTGAGTCGGCTAGGAAAAAGGAAAGGTTTGCTGTTGCCACCCAAGAGCATCTAGCTGGCGCGCAAAACCCTTAACCGTAGGTTCTGTAACGGTTCCGTCAGAGCAGGTTTGAAATGCCGAGAGACGATCGGGCTGAAATGGAGCGCACAGTAAACACACACGACAGTAACTGGACTAGTCTATGAATGCGTTAACACATGCAATCGGATGAGGAAGGAGCGTCACGATATCCAGCGAACGCGGCACGAAGAGATGCAACCAATCGGGCAGTCACAGACCACGGAAGGAAGAACACGATGGGAAACAGCAACGTGTATCTCCGACAACCAACAACGAAGGTACAATCAAAACAAAACAAAACGCAAGTCGTTCAAAAGTGGTATAAAAGGTCCGTAGGTGCGTCAAATGGGAAACATGTTCATAACGATTCATTCATTGTTCAACGTGTTCGAGTCTGAAAAAGGAAAGAAGAAAGAGAGTTAAAAGTGGCGGTTCGTTCAAAGTCCCATTACAGTTTCGGTTTCGTTACACTGCCCCCCTCCTGCATTGGGCACTGCCCTCAGTGCCTCCGTGTCTGCTGCCGTAGCCATCCCGCCTTCGGGTGGTATCTCTACAGTTCCTTCCACCATAGGCAGGCATCCCGGGGGAACTATTCCGTCTGATGGTGCAGAGTTCGATGACGAAGTAGCTGGTTTCAATTGATTGTAATGAACAGTTAAAACGTCTGATCTCGGCTCATTGACACTCCGAATTACATATACCGTGGGGGAACGGATAAACACAATTTCGTAAGGGCCTTGCCATTGGCGATGAAATTTACTGGACGCGCCTGCAGGAGGCTTCGGTCGGTGCAGCCACACATGATCTCCTACGTGGTATTCTGGCCCGAGACAGCGCTGGTCGTAACACCGTTTTTGGCGGTTTTGCGCATTTCTCATGTTTAGCTGGACGCTGAGGAACGCAGATCGAAGACGCTCCCGTAGATCGCGTACATACTCCAAGAGAGAACAAGCCTCTAGCGGTGGGATCGGAGACATCAGTTCTACCGGCAACCGAAGCTCTTGACCGTGTGTCAGATAAGCTGGAGAGTAGCCCGTGGTTGCATGCACTGCCGCACGGTAAGCCATCATGCACTGTGGTAAAAGCTCATCCCAACGATTCGTCTGTTGCCGTTCAATAAAAGTTTGGAGGATTCCTTTGATAGTTCGGTTCGTACGTTCAACCAGTCCATTTCCCTGGGGGTGATAGGGTGTAGTCCGCGTCTTCCTGATAGAGAGCAGCCGACAAACTTCGCGCATCAGTTGGCTCTCGAAAGCAGCGCCCTGATCTGAATGAAGTGACAAGGGGGCGCCATATCGAGCAACCCATTCGTTTACAAAAGCGGATGCGACCGTTGCTGCATCGGGTTGTTTGATTGGAATTGCTTCGCACCACTTCGTAAAGTAGTCGACGAGGACTAAAATGTGTCGATTCCCATTCGCCGTGATTGGGAGAGGGCCCATCAGATCTACCCCAATGCGTTGACCCGGTGCGGTAGTGACCATGGGCATCAGAGGAGCTCGCGGTACGGTTGCAGGTGACTTCACAGAAGTACAAATGTCGCATTCGTTGCAGAACTTGGTAACATCGGCGTGTATCCCCGGCCACCAGTAGCGTTGGCGAACAGCAGCTTCCGTCTTCCTCTGACCCGCGTGGCCTAACTCATTGTGAACTTTCTGTAAAACAGGTGGTATTCGCACCGTCGGAGTAATAAGTTTCGGACCAGACTTATCCAGCAAATACAAAACTCTACCGATGGCCTTCAAACTACCCCAATGTCCCCAGAGCGCACGTTCATCCGCTGATCGAGATTGCATTTCGATCCCAGAAGGTTTCGACGATCCATCCAGTTGACGCATGTATATGTTGGAGATGTAAGGGTCATCAGACTGGTCATTGGCCCATGCTTCATCCCCCTCTAGATCACGTAAAACCGCGTTCACTTCGTCCGATGCAGGAAGTCTGGAAAGCGCGTCTGCATTGGCATGTCGTGCGCCGGGCCGGTATTCACATGTGAATTCGTACTCTTGTAACTGTTCTTGCCATCGCGCGACTTGTCCCTCAGGGTCACGGAAGTTTCGAAGCCACTGAAGAGATTGGTGATCCGTTCGAACCAGAAACGGTTTTCCAATGAGATATGGTCGAAAGTATCTGAGAAACTTGACCAAAGCCAGTAACTCGCGTCTGGTGGTGCTGTACCTGCGCTCCCGTTTGTCTAGACGGCGGCTAGCGTAAGCAATCACAACTTCGCCACTTGATGTTTTCTGTGACAAGACTGCTCCTATTGCGTCCGCACTGGCGTCTGTATCCAGCACGAATGGTCCCGCTGTATCAGAAACATCAGGAAGGCCAAGAATTGGTGGTGATGATAGACACTCTTTCAGTTGTGTGAAAGCTCGATTACACTCATCGGTCCAAAGGAACTGTCGGCCCTTTTCGGTCAGGCGATGTAGCGGGGCCGAGATGGCAGCGAAATTACGAATAAACCTGCGATAATATGAGGCAAGTCCCAGGAAGCTTCGTAGATCCTCCACATTACGAGGTCGTGGCCACGATTGAACCTTTTCGCATTTACCAGGGTCGGTGCTGATACCATTTGGTGTGATGACATGACCCAAGAAAGTAACTTGGCTACGCAGGAATCGGCACTTGGAACCTTTCAGCCTTAGTCCGGCTTGCCGTAGCCGTTGCAGGACAATGCGCAGTCGGTCATTATGTTCTTCGACGGAACGGCCATGGACTATAACATCGTCCAAGTAAATTAGGCATTCCTTCGGCACAAGCCCTTCCAAAACCTTTTGCATCAGCCGTTGAAACGTTGCGGGAGCGTTTGCCAACCCAAAAGGCATTGTCTCAAATTCATACAAACCCGATGGCACGATAAAAGCTGTCTTGCCTCGATCAGATGGGCGGACCTCCACCTGCCAGTACCCAGCGGCCAAGTCGAGGGTTGAAAACCAACGTGCACCATGGAGCGCATCGAAAGTAGCATCGATACGTGGCAGTGGAAAAGAATCCTTTCGGGTAACCTCGTTCAGTCTCCTGTAATCTACACAGAGTCGTAGAGATCCATCTTTCTTTTTAACTAGGACGATGGGAGAGGCCCATGGTGACGTTGACGGACGAATAACGTGCTTCTCCAACATGTCCTTAATCATATTATCGAGTTGAGGTTGGTAGTGTATGGGGACTCTCCGGGCCGGCTGGCGAATAGGGTGTTGGGTGCCCGTGTAAATTTCATGCTGAATTATGCTTGTACGTCCAAGCTTGTCATCACCAAATAAATCCTCAAACTCTCGGAGCAAAGAACAAAGTTGCATCTTGTGTCTTAGAGGCAAAGTCGTATCATTATTTAAGGGATCGATTACGTCGGACATAAACGGTGAAGCTTCAGATGGTTCGAGCGAAACCGGACAGGAATGCAATGAACTCAGAGCGTCGCCTGTGCTGTTCCTTAACGGATCATGTGTCAAAGTAGCGCTGGAGAGGTAAAGAGTACTCGCGTGTTGGCCCAAAAAATCCATTCCCAAGATGGCTTCCCATTTAAGGTTCCGACAGACTAAAAACTCGTGAGTAGCTGTGATTTTGCCCAAACGGACCCTGGCGATTAGGGAGGATGCTACTGGTAGTTCAGACCCGTTAGCAGTAACTACACGGGGACGTTTCATACGGAATGCTCGACGATCACCGAGACGACTGGCTACATCTAATCGCAACAGAGAACATGATGCCCCAGTGTCAATCAAAAAACGCAAAACAGCATCGTTCAGGAACCCAACCGTGGTCAGCGGACTAATTACGGCATTACAAACAAAAGCAGACATTAAGTGTTCAGACCTACCTCGGGGTCTTCGCGGCCTGATCGGGGGATTGTGCCCGCAGTGTTGAGCACGCTTTCCAAACCGGTGGCAGTACCAGCAACTCGTGTTCGGCGGGTTCGGTGTAGGCGGAGTGGTTTTCGTAGTTTCGTGTATCTTCGCTGTGGTGGGACCAATCGCATGGCATTCACGAATTCCAGGGGACTCGGAAGTGCCGTCTAGTATTTCCATTGCTTCTTGTGTCCGCGCATCTTTCAGCAACTCTTCGAGGCGGCATGGTAGTCTGCGCACCAACTCGTTACGAAGCGACTTGTCGCGCAAGCCCATACAAAAGCGTTTGCAAACACAATTCTCCCGTGCGGAAGGCGAAAGTTCTGGGAAAGCTTTCAGTGCGAGGTCTCTAAGCGCACGTGAGAACATATCCACCGTTTCGCCGGGCAACTGGTTGCGGGTAGCGAACTTCTCCTCGTAAATCACAGAAGGCTCTGATTTTACAAATAAACGTCGCAAAGCCTGCCATATTTCTGAGGAAGAAGACTTCGGTGTAATACCCGTTGAACGGATGAGCCGCAAAGCTTCGTCGCTCAGGAAGCTGAGGATAAAAATCCCGACATCTTTCTCGGGGACAGTGGATAAGTAGGCTGAGACCTGAAATTCCCAGTTTTCGAAGTCGTCGTCCGGCTGAAAAAATGACGGCTGTCGGGGCGTTGGACGAAAACCCTATGAACATTCGCGTGTACAACGGCGAACATTAGCTTTTACTTCGGGTAGGCTGAACTCTTGGTTGTCCATTTGTGAATGATCCCACCTCTGTCACCAACTTGTAACGGTTCCGTCAGAGCAGGTTTGAAATGCCGAGAGACGATCGGGCTGCAATGGAGCGCACAGTAAACACACACGACAGTAACTGGACTAGTCTATGAATGCGTTAACACATGCAATCGGATGAGGAAGGAGCGTCACGATATCCAGCGAACGCGGCACGAAGAGATGCAACCAATCGGGCAGTCACAGACCACGGAAGGAAGAACACGATGGGAAACAGCAACGTGTATCTCCGAGTTATAAAGGGGGGGGGGGGGGGGGGGGGGGTGGTTTGGGGGGGGGGGGGGGGGGGGGGGGGGGGGGGGGGGGGGGGGGGGGGGGGGGGGGGGGGGGGGGGGGGGGGAAAAAAAGTTGAGGGGGGGGGGGGTGGGGGGGGGGGGGGGTTTATTTTTATTTTTTGGTTTTGGGGGGGGGGGGTTTTTTTGGGTTTTTTTTTTTTTTTTTTTTTTTTTATATTTGGGGGGGGTGGTGTGGGGGGGGGGGGGGGGGGGGGGGGGGGGGGGGGGGGGGGGGGGGGGGGGGGGGGGGGGTTTTATTAATTATTAGGGTTGGGGTAATATTTTATTTTGTTTTAGTTTTGAGGGATTGGGGGGTTTTGGGGGTGGGGGGGAGGGGTTTATGGGGGTGTTGGTGGTGGATGGGGATTAGGGGGGAGGTGGGAGGTTATTTGGTGGGTTTTTGTGGGTTGTGTGGTGGAGGGAGGGAGGATTTGGAAATGGTGGAGCTTGGAGGGGGGGGGGGAGGGGGGGGTATGGGAAAGTTAATAGGGTGAGGGGGTTAGGGGTTGGATGAGGTGAGTGTTAGAGAGGGAGTGTGTAGTGGGGATGGGGAAGTTGAATTGATGTAAGGGGGGGGGGTGATGGGGATGGGGGGGTAGAGGGAGGTGTAGTGGGTTAGGGTTGAGGGTAGTTTTGTGAAAGGTATTGGAAGGGGGAATTGAGAAAGGATTTTGTAGGTGTTGGGTGTTGATGGGAAAAGAGGTGAAGGAGGGTGGGATGGGTGGTATGAAATTTAGGTGATTGAGGGGATGGGTGTAGGAGGGAAAAGGTGTAAAGGATAGTTAAGTGGGGAAATAGAGGTTATAAAGAGAATTGGGAATTGGGGGGGAGAGGGGTATGTAGTATGGGGGTACTAAGCCTGAATACAATATTCCAGGTGGGGTCGGACGAATGCTGAAAATAGCTTCACAAACAACTTGGCCGTTAAGATTCCGAAAGAGCGGTGGATAAACCACAGCATACGAAACCCTCGACAAGCAGCCTTCTTCCAGTTGTCTCCAGAATGAAGTGCTGATGCGTGCACGACTCCTAAATCAACCTGCTGAGTGACAACAGGGAGTTCACCACCGCCGAGAACATATCGGGTGGGAGGATTAGCAGCTCCGATTCGGAGAAGAGAGCACTTAGCCCTATTTATGGGCATCAACCATAAGATAGACCATTCCCAGAGTCTATTCAAGGCACGCTGAATTGCCTCAGGACCCCCCGGGATATCCACAATATTCCAGAGCTTAAGGTCGTCAGCAAACATTAATGATGACACCCCTAGCTCTCCCGGCAAGTCATTTACATTGATCGCGAACAATAATGGCCCCAATACCGAGCCCTGCGGAACGCCACTAAGGACAGCTTGCCTGAGCGAAAGGCTACGCCCCACCCGTACGCACTGTTCCCTCCCCTCAAGGAAGGCAGACACCCATTGAAGGGCGCGACCAGATATCCCGTAAGATCTCAACTTTAGTGAGAGCCGAAGATGTGGAACAGTGTCAAAAGCTTTCGAAAAATCTACGATCGGTAAACCCTTTGTGTTCTAGAGCAGATCGTTGAGCCACGAAATGATAAGCTGCGAGGTCTTGCTGGATCCATATCGAAACACACTAGTCACACCTTGGTCAACCAATTACTGCCCACGCCCCCTGCACTAGCAGTTCCCGCTGTGTAGGTCACGTGAAGTAAGGAAGACGTAGAAGGAATGTGAAGGATAAAGAGGTGGGTGGCATTTAAATAAAATATAACACCAGAGGAGAACGGCGGAATATGAACGTAAAAAAATGGGTCCCTCAGGGTTCGGTGCTTGGCCCGTTTTTATTTTCCTTGTATGTCAACGAGCTGCCCGAACTGCGGAAGGTACCATCTCTCATGTTTGCAGATGACCTAAAGTTTTGGCACACAGTGTCTGCCTTTGATGGACCCCAGACTCTGCAAAGGGGCCCTCGATAAACTTTGCGACTGGGCTGCTCTGTGGCAGTTGCCCATAAATTACGCAAAGTGTTCCATCTTACGAGTAGGGCCAAATAGCCCCCAAACGCGTTATTTTCTTGGCGGTAATGAACTACACCCTGTTACCCAATTGGTAGACCTAGGGGGCACATTGACTTCAGAACTTAAATCCAGTGAGAGCTGGAGGAAAGCTACGTGCAAGGGTTTCAGAACGTTGTGGATGATCCGCAGGGCATTCAGGACCATCACGGGCGCTATGTTTGTTAGGTTATTCTCAGCGTTTGTCAGGCCACACTTGGAATACTGCAGCCAGGCTTGTCCACCTTGCTTAGTAAGGGTCAGGATGTCAGTGGAGAGAGTGCTGATAGTTGGATCCAAACTGGTCCATGGACTGCGGAACCATTCTTACCCAGGAAGCCTACTTGCGCTGGGAATGTTCTCGATGCACTATCGTCAACATCGAGGCGACTTAATCTTAACCTATCGTATACTTACCGGTAAAATCGGACCCGATTTATCCGGGCTTTTCAACCGGCTCGGCTTCCAACGCTTCGAGGTCACTCGCTGAAGCTACATAAACCTCGATCGGATGGAGTCCGGGCGGACCTTCGTTTATCATGCCGAGTGGTGGATTCCTGGAATGCACTTCCCGAGGACGTGGTATTGGCACCAACGGTGAAAGAGTTTGAACGCCGACTCGACGCACTAGGCCTTCAATTCTTAACATTCCTCTTCACATCCTAGCTTCTTCGTTTTATTGAATTATTAAATCTATTTTTTCTTGACGCTTTTATTACTTTCGTACTTCTCTTTCTTATTTCACGTGACCGGTGCGGCGGGGACTGCCAGTGCACGTCGCGTTGGTATTAATTGGTTGACCGTGCGCGCTGCTCTGACTCTTCTGGATTCCACTTACCGCGGACGAATAATACCCTGGATCAACGACGCGTCACGGAAGGAACATTCACGGGGATTCATCCTACTGTTTTGGTCCCACTTGAACTTGAACTTAAATATGGAAGTTGGACATGGTCAGAAAAAGAGTTAGGTTTCTTGTTGACACCCACGAACGTCTGACGGACGCTCGAAACCCTTAACCGTATGTTCACTGACTACACTTTCTGGAAGAAAGTCCCAGCACTCGATAACTCTAAGCGACAACCGAGTTTCCGCCCTGATCCGTTCGGAATGCGACTTGTGTAGCTTCATTGGGGTGAACGCAAATAGTAGGCAACCTAGCTAGGATAAATAGCCTGCCCAAGCTCGGTACAACCTGCTCCGCTAAAATGCGGTTAATGCGGATTCGGCCTCCTGGAATCCGTCGGTAGTGCACTGACTACGTACTCAAACTACGTAGACGCAAGTGCACCATTGCCCCCTAACCCCTCGACCAATTTGGTACCTACTATCAAGTCCCTCGAACTCCCTTTTGTCCCGAAAGATGAAGAACGGAAAAGCCTGGTTGCAGTATTCCGGATGGGACCGAACGATAGCTGATGACAGCTTCACCAATATATCGGCAGTTAAGGCCCCGAAAGAACGGCGTATTAACCACAAGCTTCTGAGATCTCCACATGTGGCCTTCTTCCAGTTTTCACCAGAATGCAAAGTCGAGGAATGGACGAGGTCTAGTTCTACCTGGTTGGACACAAGGGGAGTTCGACCCCACCGAGCATATATCCCGAAGGTGGAAAGTTGCTCCTATACGAATGGCCAAACACTTAGCCACCTTAATGGGCCTCAGCCACAAACTAGACCAGTCTCAGAGTCTGTCCAGGGCATGCTAAATTGCCTCAGGACCACCAGGTGGATTTGCAACCTTACATAGCTTAAGGGCATCAGTAAACAAAAGGAATGATACCCCAGACTCTCCACGGAGATCGTGTACGTAGAGGGACAACAGCATCGGTCCAAGGACCGAGCCCTTTAAGCCACCGCTGGGGACCACTTGCCTAAAGAATAAGCTGCTACCCACACGAACCATTGCACTTACTGCAAGAATGCAGATACCCTGTGCTGGGCCCGGCCAGATACGCCGTAGTAGCTCAGCTTGTGTGATAGCCTCAAGTGGGGTACCTTATCAAATACTTTCGAGAAGTCGATGAAAAGCACATCCACTACTTGGCTATAATCCATTGCCTCGGCCTTAGCTTCATGCGCAACCAAAATATGCGGCAAACACAAAAACCCCTTGCGGAAGCTGTGTTGTACACTACTGAGTGGATTTAATCTATTCAGGTGACCTTTCAACGGATATTGCACAAGCTTTAATAGCAGTTTGACCACGAAGGTAGTCTGATTGACTGGCCTATAATTGGTTGACAGTCTCCTGTCGCCACCCTTGAAGATAGGACAGATGACCGCTCCCTTCCATTCAGAAGATAATGTAAACTGTCAAAGGACTTCTGAAACTACATCGTCAGCGGGCCACTTCGTTCCACCACCAACTCATGCAGAAGCTTCGGGTGAATAGAATCAGGTCGAGCGAATTTAGAAGGGTTCAGTTCCCGCAACAGCCTGAGTACTTGCTTTTCCACAACAGAAACTTTAGCTAGATAAGGACCCTCAGGTATTCTGGGGACACGTGCAACGCTAGTCATCGCGGCCCCAAGTACAAAAGCCCCTGCATACTGCTCTCCGAGTACACGAGCGTTGTCTGAGTCCGCATACACATGAGTTCCATCAACCCGCACAAAGTTGTCTGCTCAAAAGCGCCGCAAAATATGCTCAATTTTATGTTATGCGTTCGCTGCAAATATCGTTAGCGGATATCTAACCTGGGACCATTGGAATGCCAGTTATTGCCCCTAACTCTAAAACAACGGGTCACGTAGGGCAACACTTGGCACAACGGTTTAATGAAGGTTGTTCAGGGTTCTCTTAAAATACACATTGTGTGCATGGTTTGCGACGCGCAATCTCATGTTAACCGCGGTTCCCCTTGCAGCGATCCTTTTTAATTTGTTCATGAGGTCCGTAGCAGCTGAAACAGAATTTGCCCAAGGCTTGCCCGAAAACACTGCACTATTATGATGCATTTCGCCGTCAATACTTCTCATTAGATAGAGTTAGCAGGCAGTGAACCCTGGACCATTGGGATGTCAGAGGTGACTACTAATCCTAAGCCACCGTGTCACGAAAGGCAACGTTTAAAACAACGATTAAAGAAGCGGTGTTCATGGTCAGTTAGCCGTACGCGTTGTATGAGTGAACTGCGACACGCAATCGCAATTTCGCCGCGATTCCGATTGTATTGAACCTTGGCCTTTCGATCACAAAGATCGTAACTGACGCAAATAGAAATTGCATGTTGCCCGCCAGGAACCACAACACTACTATAGCTCGTTTTGAGGTTATTACATCTCATCATATAGAGTTAGCAGGCATCGAACACGGGACGATTTAGATTTCCGTTGTGAACGCAACCCCTGCGATTCAGAGTCACGACTGGCAACGCTTAGCGCAACGGTTTTAGGAATGATGTTCAGGGTCATTTCAACGTTCAAGTTGTGTGCATGGTCATCGACGCGCAACCTTAATGTTGGCGGAGGTTCCCATTGAAGTGAAGGCTCTTTTTTAAACACGAGTTTCGTATCTGAAGCAAATATGAATTGCAAGTGGCCCGCTCAAAAACACTGAACTTATATGACGCGTTTCCAGATTTATACTTCTCATCAGATAGAGATAGACCGCATCAACCTTTGGACCATTAAGATGTCAGTTGTTACCGCCCAGCCCAAGCCATCGGGTCAAGCATGCCAAAGCTTGGCACAACGGGTTAATGATGCACGTCCGGAGTCATTTTTAAGCACAAGTTGTGTGCATAGAATGCGACGCACAATGTCACTTTTGACCGCAATTCCCATTGATGTGAACCTTCGTATTTCTATCATGTTGTCCGTGGCTTTTGCAAACAAAATTGCCTGGTGCTTGTTTGTAAACACTACAGTTTTATAAATGGTTTTGTTTATCTTGCATCTCATCAGCTATGGTTAGCATCGAGCGATAAATTGCAATTTTTGTTTGCATCACCTGCGGACGTCGGATGGAAATACCCAGGTTAACTTCCAAGGGATTGAGGGCATCATTTAGGTGGCGCTGCGTAAACTAATGCATGCAGGGTGTTCTTTAACATGATTCTGAAACGCCTGAATTAAATTTTGGTGCCAAGCATTGTCCTTTATTACCAGGTGCCTTGGGGGTAGCGGTCGCAACTAATATAATAATGGTCCCGGGATCGATAAATCAAACACAATCTGTTAAGATGCTTACTTCCAAACGCGTCATTTTTGTGTCGTGTTTTGGGTGGGCAAGCTGCAATAGTTTATTTGCAACAGATACCGTCATTCTGCTCGGTAGTTCAAAGTGCACTTTAAGGGAATCTCCAACAACCTTGTGATGGCGCGTCGCAATCCATGCACACAAACGTACTTCAACATATCCTTGAACATCGTACAACAAACGGTTGTGCCAAGCGTTGCCCGTCGTGAACCAGTGACATAAATTTAGCGGTCACAACTGACATTCCGATGGTCCGCAGTTCGGTGCCTGCCAACTCTAGTTGTTAAAATGTACTAACATCATAACGCGTCCTAGTAGTGCAGTGGTTTCATGCAACCATTGTGCACTTTCTACTTGCATCTGATATGGTCCTTGTGATCGAAAGGCCAAGGTTCACTATAAGGAGAATCGCAGCCAACCTTGAGGTTTTGCGTTACAAACAGGGCGCACAACCTGTACCTCAACATCACCCTGAAATCCGTTCACTGTGACAAGGTGCCAAGCGTTGCCCGTCGTGTCCATTTGGATACTGGGTAGCGGTCACAACTGACATCTCAATGGTCCCGGATATGACGCCTGCCAACTCTAACTGATGAGATGTAATAACATCAAAACGCTTTGTAATGCCGCAGTCTTTTCGGAAGGGCAACAGGCAATTTCTATTTGCAGCAGCTACGGTCCTCGTGCTCGAAAGACCAAGGTTCCATTCAATGGGACTCGCGGGCAACGTTGTGGTTGCGCGTTGCACTACATGCAAAAAACGTGTAGTTTAAAATGCCCCTGCACATCGTTCATTTAGGTGTTGCGCCAAACTTTGAATTAAGTTACCCGGAAGCTAAAGGGTGGCATTTACCTCACATCACAATGGTCTAGGGTTTAATGCCTGTTAACTCTATCAGCTGTGATGTAATAACATCGAAATGCGTCATAATAGTGCAGTGTTTGCGGTCGGGCAACACGAAATTTCTAGTTACATCAGCTACGCTCCGCGTACTCGAAATACCGGGATAACATTAATGGGAATCGCGGTTAACATTAAACTTGCGCGTCGCAATTCATGCCCATAACGTGTAGGTTTTAACTGGCTTTGAATATCGTACAATCCACTGCTGTTCTAATCGTTGCCAGTCGTGCCCCGGTGGCTTAGGGATAGCGGTCACGACAGACATCCCTATGGTCCTGGATTGGATGCATACTAACTATACCTGATGAGATGTACTAACCTCGAAACGAGTCATAATAATGCAAGGTTTCAGGCGGGTGCTGGGCAATTTCTGTTTGCATCAAGTTCGGTAACTTGAGCAAAGTACCAAGTTTAACTTTACTGGGTTCCTGTTCAACCCTGCGATTGCGTCTCGCAATTCACGCACACAACCTGTACTTCAAAAGGACCCTAAACCTCGTTCATTAAACCGTTGTGCCAAGCGTTGCCTGCCGTGCCCCGGTGGCTTAGTGGTAGCACTTACAACTGATATTCCGGTGGTCTTGGCTTCCATAACTGTTAACTCTATCTGATGAGATGTAACAACAACGAAACGCTTCTTATTGGCGTAGTGTTTTGGGGCGGGCAAGACGCACTTTTATTTTGCGTCTGCCACGGTCTTTGTGATCAAAACACCAAGGTTCAGTTCATTGGGAATCGCCGGCAACATTGAGATTGCTCGTCGCAATTCATACACACAACAAGTACTTCAGAATGACTCAGAACGCCGTTCATTTTACCGTTGTGCCAATCGCTGCTCGTCTTGACCCGATGCCTTAGGGATAGCGGTCACAACTGACATCTCAATGGTCCCGGGTTTGATACCTGCTAACGCTGGCTGATGAGAGGTACTACCGTCGAAACGAGTCATAGTAATGTAGTGTTTTCGGGTTGTCAACCTGAAATTTATATTTGCCTTAGTTACGCTCCTGTTAATGAACAGACTAATGTTCACTTTAATGGGAACCGCGGTAAACATGTGGTTGCGGGCCGCAAACCATCCACACAACGTGTATTTCAAAATAAACCTGAAATCGTCCATTATATATTTATTCGCGATAATTGTAATTTGAATCAATATTACTGTTGGCTGTTTAGTGTTGGTTAATCGCCGCTATTAACTATAGCATAAAGTTTGTGATATGTAGTTATATGACCCTGTCATTTTATTACCGTCCATCATATTTTTGGACTTTCTGTCCAAGTCGTCATTTGTACCGAAAAACCTGCACTTGGTGCCAGCTGGGTGGTTCGGGTAAAACCCGTTCCAGCAAATGGTTGGGCGGCAGTGTTCCAGGATGTGGTGGAGTTTCGCCTGGCAAGCGTTCGCCCTATAAAAAGCCACAGATATCCGTTCAACTGCACTGTAACGTGGCGGATGTGACTCGCCACTAACTAAAGTCACCGCCTCTTCCCTTTTCCGGAGGATCCTTCACACATAACGAACGTCATCCGATTCGAAGCCTTCCATTTATTTCCCCTTTAATGGCGAGCCCAACAAACAAAAACACACACAGAGTCACATTTACCTATTCACACAAGATGGCTACTTCCAAATACAGACATAAACATACTTTTGCATGCCAACAGACACAAACATTCCTGTGCTATTTGTCAAAATATACTAGTTTGTGCAACTGCCGATCATACATGGCTGTATTACCGTGATCACGCCCTTGATGGTGTGCCTCGCAATGGCGAGAAGAAACTATTTATTTATTTATTTATTTTTCTTTATAATGTTGATTAAATGTTTTGCAGCCCTGAGGTGTAATAAAGGAATAGTGAACTTGATGACATTCTCCACTGTTAACCTATCGGCTTTATCCGGCGTGCGTAATAACCAACTCATTAACCAAACTGACCCATCGTGATGTTTAAGAGTTCCAGCTCAGATATTTGCAATAAAGATGTATAAATAAATAAATAAATAAATATTTTATTCTCGACAAAGCGAGACACGCCTTTTGGGCATGATCAGCATATTGCATTATTGTACATGATAGCGGAATAAGCAGCACCAACAGTGGGAGTAGTACAGTTGGAGACAGTAGTGTGGGCCCATAGAGCCCAAAGGTTGTATGTAGTCTATGTACCCAGAATGCGAGAGGTAAAGATAGTGATCAGATCACTTATATGGTACGTTGATGAGGAACTAGTCCGATGAGGTCCCGTAAGCAATGTAGGTCAGTGAGTGAAGTATGAGGAAACGGGTGAACAATACTTAAGAATAGTGGTATGTCACTAATCAGATATGTAGGCGTGATCTTGCGAGAGCCGATATATGCACAGAACTTGTAAATGTGGTGTCGGTTAACTTGCCAATGTGTTAGGGGCGGTGACTTTATTGAGTGGCGAGTCACATCCGCCACGTCGCAGTGTTGTTAAACAGACATTTGTGGCTTTTTGTAGGGAAAACGCTCGCCAGACGAAGACCCATCACGTCCTGGAACACTGCCGGCTGTTGATATAACATTGGCAAGATTGGATCTGACCGATTAACCTTGCGGATATTCTCAGTCACGTAACGGCAATTTGTTTCCTATGGCTGTGTAGTCGCCTTCGGAGTCCAGTACAAGTGGTTGGAGCTGTTGAAGTCGGACGACTCAGGTGACTTGTGTTGAATTGATCAGTTTCCTGGGTTCTTTAGTATGTCATGATTATGAAGTGCGGGTTTTTTCTTTGTTATTTATTGAATGTTGTAATGTCTGCAGAAACACCTGACATGTTACTCCCGTTCATTCACCAGAATGCAACGGCACGCTTAGTGAACCCCTCAAGGAAGCACTACTAAAAATGCATGCACTTTAAATCAAGTGGATTCGCTAAAAAGCGACATAGTGAATATTGACGAAACTTTGAACATGGTGCTGCCCCTACTACATTTGTCGGGCATCCAAAAACCTGCAAAGTCGTCTGAGGTGAGTCAGGCTGGCATGCTCCTGAACGTCATTGCCCAAGAAGCCAAAGCGCGCTTGCGTCACGCTAATAGTGCCATACTATGCAAAGTCCCGGTTCGGCGTCCACTTAAAAATTTGCTACGTAAGCTTCTAAACGTCTGCAAATTGCCACTAGTCTACTGTACGGCTAACCGCCTAAGAAAAGTTCGCGACCGAACATGTCCCATCATGCTTAGACTTTTAGGTGCTGAGTTTGCGTCACGCTTCAGGGCCGCTAGCTTGCACCTCAAACAGCAGTCCAAATTCGGGAATATACCTACCAAAGAAAATGTGTTCCCCTACAAAGGTCGATGGTGGGCACCTCTACATCATCCTCCAAACAAATGCCCTGTCCGAATCAAAAGCTGAAGAGTATCTCACCTGCTTTACACCACTGTGTGCCTAAGATTTAGGTTGGTCACAACAACCACAGTTTGTCTTTTTCAAAGTGATTTCACCCGTATACGGCACAGATCGAGCTGCTGCAACTACGCCATTCTGTGATAGTGCAGAACCTACATATCTAGAGCGTTACCGAATTGTGACTGTAATATGTGATTATGACTCTGAGCCAGCAAGCCTGTCTAGCGGTTGGCAAGCTACTCCCATCATCATGAATGACCGCATCAATACAGACGCCTTCTGCGGAAATCCACAAATACCCTGTAACGCACGCCAAAGAGGTCTGCTACGCACACCTATAACGAACCCAACAAAAATCCTCAGGACCCACGAAATCCGGATTCACAAATACGTTAACAAGTAGTTACCTGAGTTACGGATGGCACACGTTAAGGCTTGGACTCGGGCAAAGCAGCCGGCAACCGTCAAACCATCGTGCCCAAGGTATCAGTCCCCATGTGGTCGGTGGTCACGGCTAGGCACGCCAGTCACAAGCTGACCGTTACCTACTCGAAGCTCCCAACTAGGCAGCACGCGGCCCAACCTAGCAACAATCGCCCAACTCACGAAGCTCGATAAAAGCTGGTCCTGTACATAAATGTTACCTACTATTCATGGAACAAGGAGCACAAAAGCTGCAGGCTTCTCTAAAAACAATCACTACCCGATATGTAGCCAGCCACAGTTCGGGAATTTGCGTAAAGTAAGGGCATTCAACACGGACCCCTTTAGCACCGTCCCATATTTACGGGATACTACAGTGTATGGTCCACCACGCCCGATCAATCCAGAGCTAGCATCTGCTCTAGTTCTTCTCCGAAAACTCTTATGTTCACTGCTGCCCAAACGGCTGGTTTCAGCCATTCGGGTAGCTCTATCATTCCCTGATATTTTTCTTGGTACGTCCATGTCAAATATTCAGCAATACTGAACCCTGCCATTCCATGAACGCACAAGTGCGAAGCGCGCAGTGTGAAACGCAACGCTATCCCCCAGCTACTCGGTGCCTCTATCCTCGCCCACAAACTTGCACTTACCCCAAGTTAACCCGTAGTTGACGCCCCCAAATGGCGATCCGCCTTTGCCGTCAAAGTGTATTGACGAACCTGTCTTCCGCTTTTGCGTTGTTCCATCTATCCACACTCGGTCCATCTTATTGACCTACTTAACCCCCACCTATGCCTAACGGCCGCCAAACCAACCTGCACGATTAAACACAAAGTATCCTTGTGATACACAGCTGCCCGTAAACCTTGATCATGCCTGAGTTAGTGGGTCTCTATAAAGATGAGAATAAACTATAAATTTGAGAAACTGAGAATAATCTACTGCATGACCCACATGCCGTACACAAGGACACTGCACCTACTACATCAACCACCTTGGTGGCAGCCTAAATGTTTCTACGCATGGGAATCAGCCATTAGAACCGTTATCTTATTAAACCCTTACCTTGCATGCTTCTGACAACTCGCCAGCGGAAGACCTATGGGCTCCAAATAACATATACGTCCAGCCACTTAAGGGTATCTCCCCAGACCGCTGTGAGGCAACAACCGTAACGAGTATATTACCTGCACGTGAAACGTCAGTTGTACTCTTTAGTGACGCCACTGTTGTGGCACGCAGGGCTACTATACACGACTCAGACTTCACCCTCGCTAAAGACGCACGCAGTGGAACCTACCGCATGCTCCTTGGCGATGCCAGATCCATCAACCATAAAATACACTACATCGGTCCATTTGTTCTTCTCACTTCCCCACAAATTAGTCTGATCACGGAAACTTGGCCATCCTTAAGCACCCATGCAAACTCTCTAAACATCCCCGGGTGCACCACCATTTGCATTGGGCGCGGCAACCAGTGCGAAGAACTACCTAGCCTGTGACTCACTCCCATTTCATTATTAATAGGCCATTTTTTGGATTGTGATGCCGCATAGCTCACCACCACCCGACTTGCCGAAGTGACCAACTTCTCACTTCACGCTTGCTGATATGTAGACCTTACGTTTTTATCACTTTCCGGATTGTGAAAGTCGTGGTCTGCTACTTCTTATTATCTGCCTACCTCTAGTACGGCTGATACGCCTTGAAGAGGCACATAAGTTGTGGCTCATTCCCATTTCATATTTACAGGAGACTATTCCCATTGTGATGCTCCACCGCTCACAGCCTTCCGAAGTACCAACCTTTTCATCACTTTATCCTATGTAGGAGGGCTCTGTGACATTATATGCTCGTTGCTCCCTCCAACATTGGTGCCTGTCTTTGCCTAGCTCCATCTCCTCACCTCTATTATGACTGGCATGTCTTATGAAATGTCTAGCACGCGGATCACTTCACTTCAGTTTCATGGGTTTCATTTAGGACTGTGATGACGCATCGCACACAACTATCCGACTTGCAAACCTTTTCATCCCTATACCTTGTGCTTGATGGCACTCCAACCTTACATGCTTCGCAATATCTCCCTTCTGAGTCTGAATGTCGTTTTCGCTGCTTCTCATCTCCACCTGCTTCTCTTTAGTATGTCTGACAAGCTTTAAATAAATAAATAAATATTTTATTCTCGACTATGCGAGGCACGCCCATAGAGGCATGATCAGTTAGCTTGGCTGACTCCCATTTCAAATTTACTTCCTTTCATTTAGATTGTGAGGACGCATCGCTCACAATCAGCCGCCCTACCATCCTTTTCATCCTTTGCCTCATGCCTGAGGTCCCCACGGCATTGCATTTCTAATTATCATCCAAGTTCTGGATTTTGAAAGTCGATGCTTCGTCTATACCTATATCCCACTATCACGTCGTTTCAGCTCTGAAGAGAAACTAGCCCGTGGCTTATTCCCATTGCATCTTGACACTTTTATTAAGCTTTTGCTGCCGCATTGCTCACAACTGTCCGACAAGCCGATCTTTTGACCACTCAACCACATGCCTGAGTCCTCGGGATATGACATCCATCCGGATTGTGATTGCCGTTACCCGCTGCTTCCCATCTCTGTCTGTTTATCGCTAGTATGACTGATACGCCCCAAGTAGCCACCTAGACTGTGGCTCCTTCCCATGTCATATTTACAGGCTACTGGCCTAAACCCAAAAATGTGACCTCTTCCTCTGGTCCACCACAACGACACCTACAACACGCAATGCAGTGCAGCAGCCATACAGATGCTAATATTCCATTCACTTCTTTCCACGGCTTATTAGCTTTGTCGTAAATGGATGCTAAATGTCTACCTACATGATCTTAAGCTGAGGAATGGCCACTCAGCCTCCTATTTTCTTCCTCTAAGTCAACGTTACTTACCCGTCTCCACCGCCTCTTACCTCAGCATTATATTGGTGCTTCGCTTGCCACAGGCTCCCCACCACTTCCACGCAGGGTACGAGCCGCGTAGCTACAGATGTTCGCCCTACATTTACCTATATTCAAGGCGCAACTCACTACTGGCCTTCCAGCAGTTACCTTCTCAGTGCTACTAACAACTCGCAATGATGTTAGAATTAATAACCTCGCGCGACGCAGCACGGTAAGAGTAAACAGCTGCAAACGGGCCACGAAAGCCACCTCGAATCTCCACTTTCCCCGTCCTTTATTCGCATGTACAACAAGTTTATATGACACATAGCGACAAAACTATAGTATTCATAGCGTTTCAAGGCACAACGATTTGTTGCATTCCATTCGTTTCCTCGAATGCATTTTCATTACATTTCACCTTGGCCTGTTGCTATCCGTTGCGTCGCCTTCCAAGTTTCCCACAGATACTTCCACTGGACTGGAACAATCCTTCAAAAACTGTATGGTCCACATTTAGCAACTCGAAAAATTACCCTCGCAAAAAACACACCGCTTGAGTGACCAGGACTGAAACCCAACGCGACCACAGAACGCATCATAAACTTCAGGATAAAGGGCAGATAACAGCTGACTGCGGGTAGCAGCACAGGATGTATGCTTCAGGCCATAACCTTTACTTGGAACTAATTCCAGTATCACATACAGTGATTAACAACATTCTTTACATTTGCATTAACAGTTAGCACAACCTTATATCACTTTTTACACTTTTTAATGGAAAGACCAAAGTTGATCAACTTTTATCGTTGCAAATTCGTTTGTACCTATTTGCTCCTGCCTTGTTGGCGTGTCTGGCTCAACACCTACAATCTAAAATTTATATATTTATTTACTTATTGGATGACCTCGGTGCGCTCGACTTTGGGCTGTTGCCAATTAGAGGCCCTGGAGATTTAATCTGGATCAAGACGAATGGGGTACACTTGCCTTCCTAATTGGTTGCCTATACAACCTTCACGTGCATCTAATGCCAAGGCTAACGAACCAATAAACCACTGCAGTGGGGTGTGCACAATTTCCTTAAGCTACAAGCTAGTGAGGGGTGACTTTAACGCCATTTATCTTTTGGAAAGGCCAACGTGCATCTCTCAGGGCTAGAGGCTTTGCTGACATCATAAATGCGAACAACTGGATCCAGTCCGTCCATGTTCCGACTAGGCTGTGTAACACACTCGACATACTTTTTAGACTTGGCATATCGAACGCTGTCATTAGCATAAAAGCCACAATGAAGAGACCACAGTGCAGTTCAGCTATCAGTTACGCTTACTACCTCGCCCCATATTTTCACTAGTCTACCTAGTGAGTTTCCGACGTACAGAAGCATTAACTAGGGTAGCTTTTTATGTTTATCCAATCAGCTAATTGGGATACCTTTTTCGTGTCCAAGTATGGGGACACTGCCATCAGTAATCTATACAACAACGTCAACAACTCTTTAGAGGTGGTCGCTTCGCTAAAGCCCAGTCACAGGTTGAAACCGACCAAGCGTTCATCCCATCTAAATAGCGCGCCGAAGCAGCTCCAAAAAGTGCGTCACTAGTACTCCAAGACTCATGATTTCTAGATCCTTGGGCGCATGAACGTTAGCATAAAAAGCTGGCAGCAATCCTAGTGATGGTTAAGCTATCTAAGGAGCGCACTGCCCATAACATCAACCATAAAATAAAGCCTCACTCAGCTACTGATATATAGAAGCAGCCGTGCAGCCACGTCCAACACTTCTCTGAGGCTCTCGGATAAATCTGTAGTTAGTGCTACCCTGGAAATATCTGAGATTTGCAGTAGCCAGTTCTGCGATTCCTTCAACGACATCAACTTGCTCTTGCCAACTGCTGTTCCAAAACTTACCCACGACTCGCTAGACGTAATTACCTTCGACCTACGTTCTATAACCCGAGTAATTAGTTCAATCAAGCTGTCCCTACACCCTGGCCCTGATGGTCTCCCATCTGCACTGCTGATACTCGGAGGCGAAGACATTCCCGTTCTACTTCTTAACATATTTACACTCTAAATGAAATACGGCATGTAACCAACCACGTGAAAGCATTTCGTAGTCATCCCCAGCCATGAACAAGGTAGCCGCCGAAACAGAAAACTGCCGCCCCATCAACCACACGCCTATTGCTTCGAGCTTGAGGGAAACAATAGTTAAGGAAAACTTACTGAACTTCTACTTAGTCGCAACCTTTTCAATAGACAACAACACGGATTTTTATCATCCGAATCTTGTCAAACCTGCCAAGTTGAGTTCCCTAACCATGTGACTGCGCGGGTTACCGTTAAACAAGCACTAGTCATAATCTTATTTGACGCTTGATCCTCCTCACCGAAATTGGAATTTCCGGTCTCTGATTGAGGTTCGCCTCTCGGCTCCGCTACCAAGCTTCTACGCTCACATTAATGTCTCCCTCTCTCATTCGGCATTTCTTTCGGTCCAAATAGCAACTCTTTAAGGATGGTTTAGGTACTGATAGCGCCAGCGCAAAAGCCCAGTCCTCACTAGCTTTCCTTCGCTACTGTGCCTCTCATTCTTTAACCTTTTGGACCAGTCCGGTTTCTAAGACTCCAAATGCCCATACGTCTCCAAACGATGCTCTTTTCTTTGCGCATCGTCTGTTATTGACCAAGATGGTCATTGGTAAAAGCAAAAGCCTCAGACTTGTTGCCGTCTGATTCATTGTCTATATGCTTTGTCCTCAATACCGAAACTGAGATTTCCGGTCTCTGTTTGAGTTTTGCCTCTCGGCTTCACTATCAAGCGTTTAGCACACATTAACGTCTCCCTCTCTCCTTCGGCATTTCTTTTGATCCATATAGCAACTCTTTAATGGTTGTCCAGGTACCCATAACGCCAGCGCAACAGCCCGGTCCTCGCTAGATTCCCTTCGCTGCTGTGCCTCTCATTCTTAAACCCCTCGGACCAGTCCGGTCTCTTAGGCTCCAAATGCCCATAGGTCTCCAACCAATGCCTCTCTTCTTTTAAGCATCGGCTGCCATACTCTCTGTAGTGTTTACATCTCCGTCTATCGGACCGATGTCTTTCTTATTCCACCAGCACCAGGTTCTGAGCACTTGAAATTTGCGGGTCCCATTTACTCATATGTTTAACAATACGCTAATGTATATATGTTCGGCACCTCTTCTGGTCAATATCACAACTTTTTAATAGTGGCCTATTTACTCCTAACTTTAACGAAACATCCCAGTCCTCGGGTGAAATACTTAGCACTTGGCGGTACTGTCTGAATTATTCCCTTACCCTTGGCCACCTCCAGAACCGGCACTACTCTCGTTTCCTCTACAGCTGTTGCAAGTATTGCCGTCTGTTCTCTCTCTTGTATTCAACACCGTACACCTATCAGTCTATGCCGAGCCTACTAA
The DNA here is from genome assembly GCA_944474145.2 of Dicrocoelium dendriticum. NCBI lineage: Eukaryota > Metazoa > Platyhelminthes > Trematoda > Plagiorchiida > Dicrocoeliidae > Dicrocoelium > Dicrocoelium dendriticum. The sequence continues at coordinate 32,885,469 of OX104070.1, forward strand.
AGCGTGCCGCTCCTGTATATTCATTAATCAGGCTGCCAGCAACTCTACTTGGTGTGTTATAACTAGCAGTCTATTTGACTTCCACGTTCCACCGTGGATGTTTACCTTAGAGTGGCCCACTTAGCATCTTTTGGGGCCGGTGCTCACACTGCTGATATAACTGGTCCCATTCAGCCCTGACTCTACAGCCATTTTCTCGCTATAGCCGTAGTATTTAAGCCTTTCTCCCTCCTGCTTTTACCATTAAAGGCCTATCGGCGGGCAGTTTCTTCCTCATAATTAACCCGACTCCTAGTATCGCTCTTTCCTGCCGTCCAATTGACTTGTTTGCCGCACTGTAAAAGTCCCTATCTTTTTCCGCTATTCCAGGTCCCTTTAAAGCTGGCTTTGCAACCGTATTCTCGTTACACCTGTGGTTTAGCCATCCCATTCTCGTCACAACTTTGACACAGTCTAACACCTTCACCCAGCTGTTTCTCTAGCAGCCGATTACTGAGCATGTTAAGTTATTATTTTTATGGGTCTCAAATCCGGTGTAGTAACTCCACTGGTTCTCATCCATGTTCGGACGATAGGCTCTACCACTGTCAACCGATCGCTCAACCTATATTTTAAACACATCTCAAACACTTACTATGTTCGTCTGATTTCCTTAAATCATTTACCGGTTAACAACGCCTGGTACTCCAGGTTTCTCCACAGGACAACTGTTGCGTACGCTAGGCTACTTCGGACAGCAGTTGTCTCGCACATTTAGCAAATATCGTGTCTCGTGCTTGCACTCAAAACTACGGAAATGATGGATAACGTAATCGGTGATTTCGTTGAGTTTAACCAGCACAACGTTACCATAAATGTTATATTTATACATTAACATAGTCCTGTTAGAGTTCCTTGGCAGTTTGCTTGGTCCGTCTTTCTTTCCTCCCTTTGCTAAAGGAAAATATTACCTGCAGGGAACAACGCTGAAGTTATACCTGCGATGCTCCCCTGGACACGGAATCGACACAGAACAAAGAAATCACTCGCACTTCGCAATCCTGACACAATACAGGAACCCAGAAAACTAATCAAATAAATACAAGGCATCTGAGTCGTCTGACTTCAAGAGCTCCAACCACTTGCTGGCGACTCCGAAAGAGACTACACAACCAATGGAAACAAATTGCCGAAACATGACTACGAATATCCGCGAGGGTAATCGGTCAGATGCAAACTTTTTAATGTCATAACACCAATCGGCAGTGTTCCAGGAGGTGGTGAGTTTTCGTCTGACAAGCGTTTTCCCTACAATATGCCATAAATGCCCGCTTAACAACACTGCGACGTGGCGGATGTGACTCGCCACACAGTAAAGTCGCCGCCTGAATCACACATTGGCAAGTTGACCGATACCACATTTACAACTTAGTGCATATGCCTGCACTCGTACGAACACGCTTACATATTTGATCATTTAAGTGCCAATATTCTTAAATATTTTTGCAGCTTTTTCCTTATACTTCACTCACCTGACCCGCACTGTGTACACAACTTCATCGGACTAGTTTCTCACCAACATACTCCACATTAGTGATCTGATTCTTATCTCTACATCTCGCATTCTGTGGACATAGACTTCTTACGACGTTTGGGACGTATGGACCCCAACTACTGACTCCGCCTGTACTACCCCCGCGCTTGGTACTGCTAATCATGTCACCATGTACAATATTACATTACGCTGATCATGCCCAAAAGGCGTGCCTAGCTTTGGCGTGAATTAACTATTTATGTATTTATTTAAAAGCAGTTGACGGAGTGCCACGCGCGAAGTATTAGTAAAGCTTGAATCATACGGAACCTCAGACCGACTGTTCACATGGTACCAATCATAGCTCTCATCTCGCACGCATCCAGTAGGGGCGGGCAAGTCTATGACACTAGCAAGACCAGTAAGAAGTGGTGTTTATCAGGGCAGCTTACTATGCCTGTTGCTATGCTTGCTATATGTCAATGAGGTTTTCCAGTTAATGCAATACGGCAAGTCCCACTTGTTTGCCGAGGACCTAACACTGGTGTGTTCCATTCGCCCATCAAACATGCAAGCCAGTCTTGCCCAGATTCAAAGCGATCTCAAGGATCTGGATGTTTAGTGAAACACTTGAAAGCTAGAATGCTCACCGGTAAAATGCAACGTCATCTCATACCGATTCACTGTTCCGGCTTGAGCGGTAGCGCTTCAAGGCACACCGCTTGCTAATAGCCTCACAGTTCGGAACCTAAGTGTACATTACTCCAGTTCTTTGAACTTTGCAGAACCAGTGCGCCATTGCTCAGCAAAGGCACGCCCCTCATAAGGTACACATTCAATTTCACGCACTGCAGGAATCTAGGCTGGCCATACAAAACCTGCACCCAACCTCTGCTAGCATACTGCTACATTGTGTTTACCAACTCTAGAAAACGCTATAGAGTTGCCATTGAAAAGGTCCAACCATCGTTTACAAACGTCTTCTGGGTCACTCCACGCTCAACTATCCTGGCCGGTGCATCGAACCTGCGCTAGTGCCTTTATGGATGCGGAATGAAAGCTAACATCCTATTCTCATAGCTGCTTATCAACCATCCTCTTGCGAGCTCACTGATGTCTTTCCTATCATCGGGCAACCTTTTGTATCCTCTTCGTGCTCGACAACACACCACATTATCCTGCCCAGCACCCCACAGCAGTACGCGGACATGCTACTATCGCTACAGATATGCATGTGTGTAATAGGCTACTACAAGCTGTAAGGGCATCTGATATCGCAATCCAGTTCAGTTCATCACTTAATAGGTACCTCATAGTCCGTCGATTTTCTACTCAGTTAAAACTTAACAGACTTGGAGACGAACTGTGAAAAAATGCACCTTAGCACATATAAGCGCCTCCTCTATCGGGTCTCACCCTACCCAAAGGAAAAATGAATGTTGTCTTCAACTCGTCGTTACAAGTCTTTCCCATCTGACCCCTGCTTTTCGCCTCATGGGTGCCAGCAGTCTCTTAAACTATAACCTCCCCTATCTGCCTCTCATAACAGCTAACCTGTTATGTTCCTTACACTGACTAGAAGTTTCAGTCTTTTGCAAAAACCCTGGCCCCTGCGCAGCATTTGGCCCTGGACCCTAATACCAAGGTATACAATTTTATCGCATGCCTGCTCCCTTAACATTTACGTACGCCTACATTCCGCCTTTCCATTATCCATGCATTTGTCAAAAATCTTAAACGCCCTTCTGGCGACCAATTTTTTCTCATTTGTCAGCGCAATGTCGCCTCCTATCCTCTCCTTTCCAGCTGTTCGGTTTTTCCTTAAGGGCCACAACCTCTTCTACACTTGCACATGTAGTAGTTTAGCCCTCTTACTAGCATTTCCTGGCTCAATTTACCCTAGTACTATTTGCTTAGAATCCTAACATGACTTGGGCAGCAGAGCGCCGATGCTCATTTGTCTTATGTGTTGTGACGACGGTAGCAACCTTAACGTATGCTTGCATTCCGCCCGTTAGCGGCCTTTTCTTCAATTAACCTTTCTTAGCACTGTCCTAGCCATTGATTTTATCTCTTCTGGTCAGCACGTAGCCGCGCTTTAGCCCTTCATTTCTACACCCTTCCTCGACCAAGCTGTCTTCTTGGGCAACAGAACTAATCTGAACGGCCAAGGAGTTACGCAGAGGGGTATATAATATACCTTTACTCAATTACTCTGGGCCAAGCGTGCGCCGCTTACGTGTTCAGGTGTGCAGGTTTGCATGTATAGCCCGGCGCCTTCAGCCAATAGGACCTCAGACGTACTAAGTCGTAGGGGTGCCGTTGGGACGCTTCTGCCCCTACCAGCCACAGTGTCGGTGGCCGAGGCACCATGTGGGCCTTCGTTTCTCGGTCCAAAGAAGCGATTCCTAACAATTGGAATGAGAGTAGAGCTTTGAACGAGGTTTGGGTTAGTATAACGAGCCACAGCCAAATTAGTTTGCCATGTGATTTTGAACGTGCAGTGTACGTAAACGCAGTAATTTGCTTGTATGTACGGCACGCGAGGGAGGTGAAGGTCATACTGAAAGCATACGAGGAAGGTGACGATTGGAAACAGGTCGCTTGAACACTGAAGGTGAAGGTGAAAGCTTATTGCACCTGGATACGTGCGTACGAATCGACGGAACCGGTAGGTTTTCACGGGTGAGTCCGTCGCAGAGCACTGGGAGAAGCCACGTGGACTCTGGTGGAGTGGGTTGCTGCACAGCCTAATGTTATCCCTGAACTCCTTCGGTTGCTGTCGTAGGCGGCGTTTGAAGTTTCAGTAAGTACCAGCACCGTCTCACGATATTTGATGATGGACTGAGAACAATGCTGAAACTGCACACCATTCCGGAGTCCATGAACAAGCTGGAGAACAGAAAGTGACGCAGGTCATTCGTTTGGCGACTCAAGGATTATGAGGTTGAAGGAAGGAAACCAGTGTGGATTGCTGTGTGCTATTTTACTCGTTTTGCTCCGGCACTCGTGGCCGCTCACGAGGTAGTAGTCGAGCGCAGTGTACAGTGGCGAACAGTCGGGGAGCGAATGTTCATCTTGTCAGCGCCAGGACCAACAACGGTTCGATGGTGCGGTTTGTGCTGAGCGAAGTTACAACACGTAAAGGTGCGCTCAGTGGCTGTGCCAAGTGCCTGATACCAACGGAGCTGGGTTTGTGGAAAGGTGTCTTTTGCTTTTTGAAAACGCGCCCTGTCACAAGCCCCTGGAGCAGGTTTTCCTGGAGGAACCGTACCGCTCTAAGTGACTTCTACTCCTTGCGCCATACTCTCTAGCTCTCAATCCCATCGAGGGCATCTGGAGTATTATAATGGCTTATGTAAAACCGGCTAGGAGGCGTGGGTAATCCGAGATGCTGCTGGGAATCCTGCAGGAGTTATGAATAAAAGCGAATGGTGGATTTGCTTTTTGGAGCATGCTGTGTCTGAAGCAGGGCCCTAGTGAAGAAGTAGCACTGCGAACAGATGCTTCAGCATATCAGTAAGAAGTATGGACGTGTTTTTACTTGGCCGATCCGTAGAACGTTCTGTTAGCAGTAAACTGCCTGCGCTAAGCCAGTGTTGTCCTTACTTAATTATTCTGACGGGTCAGAGTGCACTTTAAACCCTGCTGCAAATAGCCAGTTCTCTACGCGGATAACCTCGTGCATCTCCGGCAAGTTGGTGCTTGTGTTCGCGTCGCATACCCGTTTTACTTGCCGCGTTGTAGAACGATCGTGTGAGAGCATGATGAACAACTGCCACGCTAACACGGTTTGGTGGCAAGGAGTTATCTGCTAGCACCTGTCGTTGATTGTGTTTGGAGTGGCAGTGGATAAGGACGTTAATATGGGCATAATAAATAAGAAACTTGAACTATACAGATTTGACGGACCTGGGTAGTGTGTGTGGCCATTTGTCGGATTGCTCAACCCTTTTTACACTAAAGCAGACGGCCAGACGCAGCGTGCGGAAACGCACAGCATGCAGGGAAAGCACAACTAACGTTTATCACGCTCCCTAGGGAAATAGTTCCGGATGTGCATTTGTCAGTTGTGTACTATATTCAAACACACGACGGAGTTGCGGTGAGAATGTGCTTTGAAGCGGCAAATAAAATGTACTCGCTTCGGCGAACCACAGTACTCCTCAGGTTATAACGTGTGCGCAGGGGTGGTTGGCTCCGCATGACGCAAACCAGTCCGTGCGTTTATATGGCATTTTCCATTTACAAGTGGAATTTTCTATTTCGCTCCATCCCAGTTTTACGTGGGTAAATGATGCGGCTATAGCCGGACATCTGCTACAATCATAACTTGTGCGAGTTATCGTCATTCATCCAGGCAGCTCAGGCTCCGTCCTCCGTCTCCAGTTCTGACTAGACCGTGCAGACAACCATGAGGTATAAAGCAGGCGCACTCTCCATCCACCTCCGACTCCTGGTAGGTGATTAATATGACACTGTGCGGCCGCCTACCAAGTATCTGTTTTGCCTTTCAACCCGCTGGGTCTTTGCCGACCCAATGTACGCCCCGATACAGAAGCCCTGGGTACTCTCCACATGACGCATATTACTTTAGGCGAGCGATCTGTCGAAAGTTAGCTCCAGTGTTGTTCGCGGGAAATGAGCAGTTACCTTGCGTCTTTAATTTCTATCGGCTAAAATTTCGCATGGTTTACTGGCACGTTCAACCATGCGCTTTTCAATAGGCATGTCACTACATCGTTGTCAACCTGATGATGCAGCTCCGGTGTGAATGGTTTGTTTCTCAGTGCACTCGGTTTGAGTTTGATTAAACGACTATCCGTGATTCAGCTAAAGTGTCGCTCCTGGACTCACAAAAGTTGATCGTGCATAATGTGAGGAGTTTGCGTTATGTAGACGAAGCGAGAAGTAATCCGCTTTGAATACATTTAACTAAATAAATAAATGAATAGTTTATTCTCTAATTCATAGAAACACACCAAATCAGGCATGCTCAAGGTTTAAAAGCAGTTATGTGTCACGACGATACTTCGGGTTCAATGGTGTGTAGTTAAAACAGTCAAGGCACTATAAGTGCAATGAAACGGTGTATGTAGACGGAGAGTATCATACTCTTGTATGTGTCGGGAAAAGTTGAAATATGAGTCTACTCGACTTGCCAGTATGTAGTTGTGGACAGTGACTTTATTCAGTGGCGAGTCACATCCGCCACGTCGCAGTGTTGTTAGACATTTGTGGCTTTTTATAGGAAGAATGCTTGCCAGGTAAAAACCCACCACTCTCTGCAGCACTGCCGTAAAGCATTTTGAACATCAATGTATACCTGGCAAAGCCGCTGGCCGACTGATTTCATATTCGGTTATTCGCAGTCCAATGGCTCCTAATTTCCTCTGTTAGTTGGACAGGTAATTGGACCGGGACCACCATGATTGTTAAGGCCGGTTAAGGAGAGGAACATCGCGAATGGTCGTCTTGTTGTGTGTCCAGGTGAGCAAAAGTTCAAATTTTCTGCTGTCTGGATTTTTCAGATGTATAATTTAGGGGAGTATGAAGATGTGTCCCGTTCTCCATACTGTACAAGGGTTGTGGTGATTGTAGTTGGGGCCTTTTGGTGTTCAACCATGCTCCATGTAAGTCCTTGTCGGTTGTTACGTCCGACTTGGGCGAAAACTGTTCCTCAGTCCCATCCCAGATCTCCAAGGAGTTCCGGACCTCCGACCTCGTTTGTAGAGGCGCAGTATGAAAGTAAGTAGGCGGTCCGCCCAGGGCAGTAGGTTACACGGGGTCGCAATTTTATGGCCGCCGTATGTTAGATACCAAATATAAAGGGTAACTTATCCGGAGAAGCTGTGGGTTGTGTATTTTGAGGTTACTCTGTTTGAACCATAACACATTTGTGCCATGTATCACCTTTCTGCAAACGTTCTTTCAAGTGATCCCCCTACTTTTTCCATAGCGGTCACGTTCAACACAATCACCTCAAGGTTCCAAGCGCATAGTGGTTTGCATCGAACCCTAGTGTGCTCTCTACCGATCGTTTGGCCTTCACGCGCCTATGCTGCCCTCAGTAAGAGTGATAAGGCTACCACCCCAGCGGATGGCGAAACTAGTTGCCAGTACCCACGGTGTCAAGTGGCCCATCAACGGACGGTTTGTTTGTAGGCTGGTGAGAAAGTTTGAGCAAACTGGGAGGGCGTGCGACGCCAAAAAGACAGGGCGGCCTCGCATCACCACGGATGTTTATTCTGCTTGTGTGGTTATTCGTTAGGTGTCCCGAATCTGCCATCTAGGCATTCGTAAACTCGCCCAGCGTTGCGACACCACCAGATATGCCGTCCATAGAACTTTGAAGGAAAGGAAACTCCGAGAGTATAGCACCAGTCAAGTGTAGGGTTTAAACCCATATGATTCGGAGAAGCGGCTTCAGTTTTGCCGCAGGTTTTTGAGTACCATGGACATTCATTCAATTCCGTTAACTGATGAGGATGCTTTCCTTTTGCAAGGTGCGGAGAAGCAGCAGTTTTGGGCGAGTGTGTAATCCACCTCGATGCAGCGCTTCACGTATAAAACATGGCTCAAAACTCATGGTTTGGGCTGGGTTAACTGGCCAAAGAATCTGGGTACCATTTTGCTTTTCTGGTAGTGTAACCGGCGGGTTGTTGTTTCGCAATACTAATGCGTTACGCTTTCTATCGTCCTTGTACAGGGACTTACTGAAAAATTTTGTCATTTCGGAACTGAAAGCCACTGGGTTATTAAGTATCGTTTGATTGCAACAAGATGGCGCACCTGCACATTATACACCAACGGTGCGGGATTTCCTTAACCAGACGTTCACTTGCCGTCGGTTTGTGCAGGGAGGACCTATAGATTGGCCTGCCCGGACATCAGATTTGAACCCATTAAACTTCTTCCTCTGAGGTTATTTGAAACAGTGACTGTACAAAAGGAAGCTAAACTCTCTTGGGGAATGGAAGCAGAACATTATGCACGAATGTCGCAGGCTCACATTTGGTACTTTAGAGAAATTGCTAGCAAACACCATCAGGCGAATGCTGCCCTGTACGCAAAACGCCGGTGGAAACTTCGAACTTCGCTGATAAAGCTGAGCATTACACTGCTAATCTGCAACTATATGTACCTTGCAATGATTTATCTACTGATTTCCTGCGCAGGCTTATACTCTGTTTTTCTTCGGAAGGCCAGTTGATGGTTTCTCCGAGAGTTTTGCGTAAGCTTGTCATGTTATAAATAGCTCGGGATAGGCTTCTACCCGTAGGTCGCCCCCAACTTGAAACTTGTCCCTATGGTTCAGTTTCACTATTCCACTACATCCAGGTGGTAGAATAGCAGGCGCGGCTCTGTTTGCACTTGTACGAACATCTTACCACTTGCACACAGACCAATGAGGAGACAAGCGGTCGCTTTTCTACTATGATGGTAGACCTTGCCAAACAGTCATGTGGCAGTGACGAAGGATCATTGTGAGTCCCTAACGTAATAGCTACGCAACGCAAAGTTTTAATGCTGAGACAAGCTATGGGAGTAGGTGTCGTCATAATGCAGAAACGGGATTACATACAGAAAATACAAAACTTTCTCGCAGACTAATCGTTTCGTTCTTGATGTCACAGACATCGATGAAACCGAACAGGTTATGAAAGCATACATTCGTGAACCTAACGACGTGACCCTAACGACGGTGGGATGGAAGCAGGCCAAAGAGTTGACCTAACCGATCACTCTAGCATCTCGGCTTCCTTATTTGTAAGGACGATGGCAAAGCAGTGTTGCAACTGCATCTCTTGACTACCTCATGTATCATCCTGGCCTTGTACTACGTTATTGCACCGCATACGGCCATAGATTCAGTTCACAATGACTATGAGCACCGCAACCTTGCGCTCTGTTCTAGTGCAAGTAGCGAATCACAAGTATCTCTTGTGCAGTGTTTTCATTCAAATGCTTGGAGACAGTTCCCATACCTTACGGATCGTATCTGACCTTCTATATTCATCACAAGTGAGCTATGTTAAACAAGGCACAATCGGCCGTGCTCCATTGCTTGGCCAACAATCACCCCATGCTCACGGTGATCAGGTCTGTATATTTCAGTGGTCAGGCCAGGTGTCAACGCGTCCTATTGATCAACCCCCGCCTCATGCAAAATACGTCTGTTCGAATGTGCATGCGCTCCCGGGTCGCCATATCGAATTCGTCTGCGTTGGTGCGACATAACTGTCCACGACCAACTGAACGAGGCAAGTTATGCACTTCGGTATCCAATGGCAACAACCTGAGTTATGCACAGAAGACACTGATAAGCGTCGCGAAATCCTGTGGCTATGTTACAAGTGTAATGTTTGACAGATGTAACAAGGAACCAAAAAGTTCCTCATAATGGCTACTTGGGGACGGTGCTACTGTATCATCTCGGTTTAACGAGATGCCCGCGTTTTTGGATGCGTAGCCGTGCACGACCGGAACCTTATGCTGCATATTCAAGAAAAAAACGTCTAACCTTCGAGGTGACCGTGTGTTCTCGAATAATGATCTGGCACGAGCTTAACACCGGATACCGGTTGCCGACGAAGGCATAGCTTAAACAACTGTCATTGCACCTTTCGGTTTGTTCGAATTTCTTCGCATACCAGTTGGTTTGGCAACGCAGCGCAAACCGTGCAGCGTTTTATAGCTTCCTTCGACCATGGATTAGAATTCGTTTATCCCCATATCGACGATATATTGGCAGCCAGCGCAGCCAGGGAAACTCATCGAGAGCACCTTAAAATCATTTTGCAAGACTCGCTGACAACAGTATTACGGTCACTCTAGACAGACAGACTTCAACTACCGACTATAGAGTTCCTTTGTCGTCGCCTTGATCAACATGGCATACGGCCTTTAGATGTTAAAGTTCAAACCATCCGTGACTTTCCGCTTCCGAACACGATAGCTGTCATTCACTGTTTTAACGGCTTGATCTATTCCTAGCGACGGTTTCTTCCGTCTTGCGCTGAGTTACTCAGCCTGCTGACCGACCTACTCTGTGGTCACAAGGAAGGGAAGATAGAATTTACCCCCGCCGCTATTGAAGCTTTTAATGCCTGTAAGGCTTCCCTATCCACCTCAGACATGCTTCATCATTTTGACGCATAGCGCCGCTTAGCACTGCCGTCAGTGCTTCGAGTACCGCTATGGGCGCGATCTTACAGCAGATGCCTAATGGATGTTGGTAGCCACTTGCTTTCTATTCGCGACGCTTGCAAGCAGCAGAACCTAAGTACAGCACATTAAGCCGTGAGCCGCTAACTGTTTACTCGACTATCCGGCACTTTCGACAGGTCCTCGGAGGTGATCACTTTGTCAGCTTCACCGATTATAAGCCCTTAACTTTTGCCTTTCATAATCAATCAGCTCCACACTTACCGCGTGAGGTTCGTCAGCTGGATTTTATTGCCCAATCTTCGACCGACCTTTGACACATTTCTGGCCAACGGAATGTGGCCTCTGGTGCTCTGTCATGGGTGGCTGCAATTGGACCCGCCCAGCAGGTAACTGACCTATCTACCATGGCGGCTGCGCAATCAACTGGTCGGAGTTTTACAGAGCTTTCCGCTTCTTCCTTGAAGATATCCCCACACCCCAGCCATCATCCGATGGCACAATCTTATGGGACCCTCTTACAGGACGACGGCCTGTTGTTCCTGAAAGATTCGCCGTCTTATCTTCGATACGGTTCACAATATTGCCCATCCTGGCATTAAAGCCACGGGCAAACTCATGTCCGATTGCTAGGTTCGGCCTGGGCTGCAGCCTGATCTTATTGGCACCCATTTGTCTCAAGTGCCCCAAGCCAAGGTCCAGCGGCACGTACCAGCTCCACTTGGTCGCTTTCCGCTCGTTTCCGCACGATTCGCCCGTGTACATCGTGACTTATTTGGACTGTTGGCCCCATCCAAAGGTATGGTCTACATTTTGATCAGGATCGATCGTTGCACCCGTTGGCCCGAAGTTGTCCAGATTCCTGACGTAGCCACGGAAACCGTTACACGCCCTTTTGTCGAGTGCTGGGTCGCTTCACATGGCGGTCAAGCCACGGTGAATACCGACCGCAGTCCGCAACTCGAACCTTCGACTTTCAACGATCTTCTTAAGGTCATCGGACGCCGAGGCATTCGTACTACCGCCTATCCTCCACAGGCGAACTGCATGGTGGAACCTTCCACCGACAGCTGAACGCTTCACTCAGCAACGCCAATACACTGAGTTGGACAGTAGCCCTGCGTAATATTTCTCGGCATCCGACCATCCCTCAAGACCGAACTGCATACGTCCAGTGTCTAACTGGTATATAGACAAGCCCTAGGTTCACATGGTGACTTCGTTTCCGAGAGTCCAGAGTTCCTCGTTATGACTCCAGCGACCCTCGGCAGCTAGCCACGAGCATGCGTCAGGTCAAGTTTACTGACACTAGAAAACTACAACACAGATCTTTTCTGTGTCAAGTTCTTCAGCACTGCCTGTTTATTTCCCTCAGTCTTGATGGTCCCCGTAGACCACTTGAGTGAACGTAGGAAGGTCCTTTCAGGGTTCTACAACGTAAGGACCGTGTATTTATCACTGAACGATACGGCAATCATGAAGCCTTTACCACTGACCGCCTGAAGGTTGCCCACATGCAACCTGAGCTCGCCGACGACATCTTCTCAACTTCCGAAGAAGCGTAGCAGCTTATGATAGAAGATAGTATTCTGCCACTGCTACTGACTGCAGGGCGAACAATTCATCTACGTATCCTACCTCGGCGCCATCGATTTTCGCTGAGCCAGGTGGCACATCATCATCCACTTCCCCAGCCATGCGATCCGACGCACCGCCTAAGTCGAGAACGTCGTCAAGCGAACTGTAGAAATCGACTAGGTCATTAGACGAGTACATAGGCCAGGGCGTTTGAAAGCTTAGCTTTCCTTCCGCTTCTCTTTTCCCGTTTTCCTTATCTTTCTGGCCAACCCCATACGAAAACCAGAGAAGTCAAAACATTATGGAAGCCCATAAAACCGAAAAAAGGTTTTGAAAATCCAACCTAATAAATTGTCGGTGCTGCTCCATTCGGTCATTGCCACTGTTTGCTCTTCAACATGGTCGCGATAAGTGTTTTTGTTTACGTTTCAGGTGCGGACAGCGGAGGTTAAGCTGAAGCAAACATTTGACTTACCCGAGGTTGCAAACCTCTGACGCTCACGAACTTCCCTCCCTATTGTGTTTTTAGCACTTTTAACGAGGACATGGGTGACAGACCCTAGGGTCCGAACGCACTAGTACTCCCCCAGCCACTGCATCAGGTCTCACCACCTGGTCCGCAAATGGCTGGCTGGAGACGGACCGTCCTTACGTATGACCTTGACCGCGCGAAGTTTGAAACTGCGTTTTTGACTTTTAGTTGGTTATTCTGACGTTTCGTTACTGTTCAGTAAAATAGTTAGGCTATCTGACTAGTCATACTAACTTGTTTCTATAGAAGGTTAACGTGGACAACAGTGTTTGAGTAAACACAGAGAACAGAACTTGACTTACCAATCTCCCGTCAGATCCAAGTAAGACAATGCGAGCAAGGCAATCTGTGCACAGATCTGCTAACAAATTGGCTAAACCAACTAAGCCACAACCTGATAATACTGACACAGCCCCCACTCCTGACTGCAGGGTAATCCTATCAGGTCCACTGAACGAGGCACAAGATAAATTTAGCTTTCTTGAGATCGAACTCAACACACTCAAAAGCAACACCTCTGTACTGAGCGAAACCCTGGCACAAATGATGCCACTAGCTCAGCTCTCGGGAATCACACAGACCAATGAGGTAAATGAACCCAACGTAGCAGGGGAGCTAGTTTCACACATTGCTAGTGAAGTTTCCGAACGAGTTCGTCGTACAAGTAAGGTAATGATATTCAATGTTCCCGACCAAACCAAGTTAGCGAAGGTAAAGCACTCGCTCATCAATCTCCGTAACACGCCTCATGACTCCTTCGAAATTAAACATCTACGAAAAACCTCCAAATGTAAATCGTGTCCTATACTTATCACTGTTAGAGACCATGAACTGGCCAAGCCTTCAATAGCAAAACGATTCGTTATGCGAGTGGCAGCCAATTTGGGGCCTATCGTGATCAAGCCGAACAAAACACCTCTGCAGAGCATTTGCATTATCCAATAAACTTTCGCTTAAGCAAAGGGCGGAAGGTTTCCCATCGCGACTGCATTTGCTAAGTCGCTCTCAGTAGACCTTGCTCCGTCGCAGGAGCATGTGGACTCAAATCTGATAAAGGCCTACCGCACTGAACTAACTTCGTCCAACACAGTGAAGACTCTAGCCCTCTCAGTAGTGCACTATGAATCTGCTATCGGTCAAAATGAGGCTGATGTAGATAAACCGAAAGATTTCCGACATGTGTGACACTGATGCAGAAGCTCTGACAAAAGAAGTTATTGGCAACCCATCCAACGACCCTATGACAAGTACCCCACTGACTACTAAGAAAATCTCACGCAACCGACCAAAACGAAGGCGCGTTAAAAAGCCTACCTCTTGCAACTCCTACGTGCCGAGACATCAACCCATGGAACGTCCCAAGGAAAACAGGCGACCCCCACCCTCCGTGCTAATTAACACTTGCTCATCTCAGAATAGACAGATTGCACCCTTGAAGGCAATATCTAACAAGTAGGTGAGGGACTAGTTAATACTTGTCCCAGACGGTCAGCGAACTTAATCGCGCAATATCAGAAGACAATTGGAGCCAGACACAGCGTACTGTATTCGATGGGCTACAAGAAGACGCGGACGGATGAAGCGATACAAGAGCGAACACGTTAGCGCGGGAACTTACAAGGCAATCGAGTGTCGAGCCGGTTGTAAGGAAGAATAAAACAAGAAGGAGGAACGTATAATCGGTCAACAATTAAATTGTACATGAAAGATAGCAAATCATTTTGGGCGCTACAGAGCTCCCCCTAGAAGGCTGAACATAGCAAGCCTTCGATTGCGAAAAGGACTGTTGAATCGAGGTCCGTAAGGAAAAATCTTGCCGAGTAAAAATGAGCGGGCGTTCTTGTCAACTGCGGGTTCGCCGGAAGTCGGAGTCCACTGTGCCGCTTGTGGTTGGTTTTTTATTGATTGCAGTGCGTGATGCATTTCTGCGAGCCATTGAGGTAGGCTTGTCGGACTACAAAAAATTGACTAGCCGAGAAAAGGCCGACAGGACATCAACCTCCGCTGCAGCCAAACGGTGCGCTTGAGAGTGGTCGATTCCCCCACCGCATCCCGCCGCGCGCCATAACGACCCTCGTCCCACGAAGAATCGACCATGGTCCAACGAAGAAAAGACCGTGCTCCCACGAAGAATCGACCATCGTCCCACGCAGAAGCGACCATTGTCCTGCGAAGGAGCGATCAGTGCTGGCGGCAAGGACCCCTAAAACAGTGTTCGTGTGGGCCAGTCGATCGAAGAGGAGGGTTTGGACTTGTAGAGATGAAAAAATAAAAAGAACACAGGCAGCAAACGCTAAAAGAAACGAACGAATAATCTACAAGTTTAAATTTTTTGTTTTCTTTTGGAAAAGGATTTTCGGAGGTTTCGGATTGTCTTCTGTTCGTTTTCAAAACCTTACTTGACCAAAAACGGGGCAAATATATACAACAGCTACAAAGTTAAACAAATGTACACTGTACGTAGTCAGAAAAACGAACAAGCTTACGCACCTCCCGACCCCGGCGATTGGTCGTGGGAGGCGGCGGGCTAGATTCGGGAGATGTCGGGACGGATGTAGCTTGTAGACCGAGATCGTGGTATGGTTGAACTGCACTAGGATGCCGAAGGCTGGTGCGGTGAGTTGTGGAGTCGCCCGAAGCACTAATAGACGAAGCAGGTGAGGGGTTTTCTTCCATAAAGGTGGGTTTTAGACGGTCGATGGCGACGACTTCGCGTCGACCACTGCGGTCAACATTGTACGTCTTACTCGCACGGTGTAACAATTTGAAAGGCCTATGTACGGCGACTGAAGAGCTGGTCGAACACCGCCTGCGCGAAGAAGGACGTGTAAACAGGTAGACAGCTTCCCGGGCAAGTACACTGATGTCTTCTGCGCTCGAGGAGCGGGTGGGCGTAGCTCACACATCTGGTGAGCCAATCGATCAGCGTGACTTCCGTAGTCAAAATGGAAGTAGATAGGACTAGTGCTGCTAGCTGTCCGAACAACCGCAGCGTGCAACGGTACACTGGTTGCGCTGGTGTCGCATTGAAATCGGTTGTAACCGTGTTGCTACGTACGCGCGCGGAAGTTGCTTGTATGCGCGGACCAATAGGTTTTGATAGGTTTACCTGCAAGACTGGTGGTGAACTTCACGATGGGTGGGATCTGATGGTTATCGGGCGTGGTTACCTTATTTGTTAAGCTTGACCCAGTACTTTCATTATCGCGCCCGTTGTATTTCTTCCATCCTCAATCGGACGGTCACCTCTCAGTCTTCTGCCAAGACTCCATTTCCTTATCTCTGATTGCTTCTATGCTACAAAGACACAAACGGTCTAGGCTCTATGGACTTGACGCTGCTACGCTCCCCACGAGAGCCTGCTAGAATTTTTATTGGTATTGCCTATTTAAGCACTTTAATACTATGACTTAAAGTCATTGCAGTTGCCATTCCGTCTTCTGCTGGATGGCCAACGCGCACTGCCCTGCCGTGGTCAAAGCCCACTGATCTGTGTCTTTCTTTATGCCTTATCCAGTGCTACTAAGACTTAAGCGGTAAACTCTCCGCAGACTAAACAAGATGTTTCCCTTACATTTTGAGCTTGATAGACTTGGCCACCATTTATTGTTAGTTTTCTTCTCACCTTTACTGTATGTTCTTATACAAACGCGACGACTAATCCAGTCTTGCCCGATCGGCCTCCTGCTCTCCGGATTCAATCAGAATTCTGAGACGTCACCTTTCTTAATTCCGCTGACTCAACTACCCGATTACATTACCTGGAGAGCCTCGTGGGTTTTCCCAACGTTCGTCAATAGACCTTTCTCATCCTGACCTTATGCAGACTTAACGCTCTTGTTCTCCTACCCGTGAGGCTGCTAGACACGTTCACCCTCTGTCGTTGCGGCCCTTTTTCCTGTCTTTATTGCACTTGCTATCCATACACGCTGACTAATCCAGTCTCGCCAGATCGACCACTTATTATCTAATTTTTCACAGAGTTTTTCGACGTTACAAACCTTGGTTTGGCTGACCCAACGTTGTGTTTACATCGCCTGGAAAGCCTAGTGGGCTCCTCCACGCTTTATCAACAAACCCCTCTCACCCCGACCCTAACCTTTTCTTATCTCGCTTTCTATGCTCATTCCTTTTTTAATCGGACGGCCAGCTTTACCGCCCTGCCGAGATCTTGTCTCACCGGACTAGTCCGTTTCTCTCTGACTGCTCCCAGGTTACCGAGACTTAAACGGTACATGCTCCGCAGAATTAACTCTGTTACCCCTACGCTGAGGGACTGCTATACTTGTTACCTCGTTAGTGTTATAGTCCATTTTTACCTTCCTTTTATGCCCTAGTCCCAAAGCGCCGATTAATCCAGTTCCACCTAGTCGGTCTCTTTTTTCATACACGTTAGCTAGAGGTAGGGAACACCTCAGCTACTGTGCCGCAATACATAGAAAAAAGGGGGAAAATGCAACTGGTGCAAGCTGGCTGAGCTACGGATAACAGAGGGGCATGGTTCTGGTAAGCTACCAGCCGGCTGCTGCGCACCCAAAAAGAAAAAAACTATTATGCAAGATTATATAAGGCTAAATAATGAGATCGTGGTTGGAGAGAAGGCTAAGAGGGATAGGGTGGGACAAAGAAACTCACAGCACGAACGCCACTGAGGTCGGCTCCTAGCCATATCAGCAAGTGTGTCCAACCAAACGTGTTCATCGTCTTTCGGACCCCAACCAGGGAGCCGAGACGCGCCAACCGAGGCCAGCTCAGAAGTGAGGGCCTTCATTCCTCTGGACCAAGTCATCGCTTGACCACCCTTCCTCTTCTTCCATCCACACCCCCGGCGCGCAAACAACGCACGTCGCGGGAGTCGGTGGGCTGGCATGCGTAACACGTGGCCGAGCCATCGGAGCCTGATGCGTGTAATATCGGTGCTGAGCGGTTCATTACCTTTTCCTGTGCCATAAACAAGGCGTCGAACACGCTCGTTGCCCACGCAGTGTTCCCACCAAGTGTGAGCTAAATTACGAAGGCACCGGTGGTCGAACGGAACTAGCCTCTTCAGGTCCGCTGCTTTAAGCGGCCAGGTTTCTCAACCGTACAGTAGAGTCGAACGCACTGCTGCATTGTACACTCTACCCTTCAGGGTGAGAGTGATGTCGCGCCGGCGCCATAAGTGGCGAAGGTTAGCGAAAGCGCCTCTAGCTTTTGCTATACGATTCGTGATTTCATCTTCAATCCCACGGGCGCTGATACAATGTCCCAGGTAGTTAAATTTTTGAACGACTTCTAGCTGATCCCTACTAAGAGTCAGCGTAGGAGGCGGTCCAGACCAATCTTGGAGAAACGCTTCGAGGGTGCGAAGCAAAGCCCGAAGTGACGTACAGCTAGTGCTACTCGGTCCAGTGCCGCTTGGCACGTTTGTGAGCTGTCACAGATCAGGACAACATCATCAGCATACTGTAAATCAAGAAGTCGTTCTCCTGGGAGCCTAGCCGGTCTCCTACTCAATGAATGCATTTAGACTTCTGAGACATCACTTCTCTTGGTTCGACTGACCTAATGGTTCTGTTTACATTACGTGGAGAGGCTCGTGGGCTTTACCACGATTTACCAATAAACCTTTCACATCCAAACCCTAACCTTTGCTTATATCGCTTTCTGTCTTCATTCCTTTTTCAATCGGGAGGCCGGCTTTACTGCCATGCCGTGATCTTGTCTCACCTGACCGGTCTGTTTCTCTCTGCTTGCTCCTATTCTGCTGAGACTTAAGCGGTATACGCTCCGCAGACTAAACAAGATGTTTCCCTTACATCAAGAGCCTGCTAGACTTGTCCACCATTTATTGTTAGCTCTTTTCTCACCTTCACTAGATGTCCTTATGCAAACACGACGACTAATCAAGTCTTACCCGGGCGGCATCCTGCTCACCGGATTTCTTCAGACTTCTGGGACTTCACCTCACTTGGTTCGGCTGACTCCACTATTCCTTTACACTACCTGGAGAGCATCGTGGGATTTTCCCACCTTTCGTCAATATACCTTTCTCATCCTGACGCTAACCTATTTTTTATCAAGCTGTTTTCAATTATTCTTTAACTGGAGTGCCAGATCTCACTGCCGTGTGGTGATGTAGTTTGACTGATCAGTTTCTTTCTCTCCGATTGCTCCTATGCTACCCAGACTTAAGCGGTATACGCTAGGCAGACTCAACGCTCTTGCTCCCGTACCCCGTGAGGCTGCTAGACTCATTCACCCTCTATTGTCACAGCCACCTTTCCTGCCTTTATTGTACGTGTTATTCCTACGTGCTGACTAATCCAGTCTAGCCAGATCAGCATGATTTCACTCAGAGTTCTTCGACTTTACAAACCTTGGTTCGGCTGACCCCACGTTTTGTTTACCTTACCTGGAAAGCCTCGTGCGCTCCTTCACTCTCTACCAGTAAACTTTTCTCATTCCGTTCCTAACCTTTTCTTATCAAGATCTATGTTCTTAATCTTTCTTCCATCGGAGGACCAGTTCTCACTGCCCCGCTCTGGGTCTAGTCTTACTTGTCCAGTCCACAGTTGTTCTCACCACAATTGTACGACCTAATCTCAGTGCGCCGACTAATCTCTTCCTATCTGAACGTCCTTCTGTCCACCTATTACTCCCAGATGTCATTGCCATTTCCGACCAGGATCTGACAGCGACTTTGCTCTCTTCCACTTGCGTCTAGACCCATGTTGCTTTTATGTTCCTCTTATCCATGGCCTTCTCTGTTATTGCGCCCCATTTTTATTCTCACGGCTTACACTCATTGCGCCTAACCAAGTTATCCTCGAGCGTATGGTCTCCTCCGCTCCGACCTCGCTCCTGATTACGGGCGGCACTCGGGCCATTGCTAAGTGGTTCTTGACTAGTACTTCCAATAATATGCTCATCTTACCACACATCGTATGCCTCTGCTCTTTACCTTAAATTCGCATTTGCCTGTTGGTGTGACCGTACGTGGCATAACGACTCCCAGTGCACGGCAGTTTTGGCCCTCTGTGACCCTTTTTCTAGATTCTGACGGCTTTTGGACTGTGGAATCATGAGCGCTTTAGCGTAATTACTCTCACGAATTACTCTTCGCACTGCCGTCCGCATTCATCCGCTCCTAGCCGCTTCTTAGAATTTCGTTTTCATCTTGGAACGTTGCCTTACCTGTGTTGCTCCCGCATTCGGTCTCAACCTAGTTGTCCTTAGTTTCATCGAAGCTGCCTCTCGCATTCGGACTACTGTCATCATCATCGGTTTACCTGTTTCTCTCCAATCATCGCATCATCCGCTCAACTTCTGTCAACACGCTTTGTTATATCAGTCTCTTGACCCTGCAAATGCAGAACCTTTTTCCTGCCTAGTAGTTGTGGTTTGAGTCCCACCAGCGACGTGATGTAAAGAACGCACTTGCAAATCATGTAAACTAAACAAAATTACATAAGTTTTAGTGCATCATAGGCACCGTTGCGCGCCACCAGTCGGTGTTAGTGCTTCTTGATTCATTGATGTCTCTCTGTTTGGCTGCCTCTTGTCCGATGCTCGCTTTTCCCGAGCTTCACACAGGTACAGCCGCCAAGACAAGAAGGTTTAGCCACTGGGATTTGTCGACCCTTCCTCAAACGCTTGGTCCTTTCTCCTGGAAATGAAGAACCCACACATCGTTCCGGCAGTGTTCCAGGACGTGGTGGGTCTTCGTCTGGCAAGCGTTTTCCCTACAAAAAGCCACAAATGTCTGCTTAACAACACTGCGACGTGGCGGATGTGACTCGCCACTCAATAAAGTCAAATGGAGCTCTTTCCGCCATTCTGGAGACGCTACCTTCACGAGGTCCAACCAAATGGGTTAAGCCCGCCTCGTGCTCACAATAGCACAATTTATTCACCTGGAAAATTATATTTACATGGATCTCCTGTTCCACAACCGATGACAAACAATGCTGGTATGATTACCTTTACTGCCTCAAACATTCCGATACTCCACTCACCCGGAGCATTTCTGATGTCAGTTCACGGAAAGTATTGCGCTGGTATAAGTGGCTTTTCCGATGACCTTTCATAGAGTTTTCACTTGGCCATTAAGCCAATTACACTTACTTACGTTTGAAGGAATTCCGAATCCACTTTGGGGTGTATGGCATTTTCGCCTGTTATGGACAAATTCAGCCACAGGAACCAACTGCACTCACCCCATGACAAGTCCAGGTGGATAGCTGGACAGGGTTTGCGAGCCGGACAAGAATATAATAGAAAAAGCCGGCCTCTATTAACAATGTGTTTACTCACCTGCATCAGTTATCATTCGATACTGCGACGCTTTCGAACCATTGACCGGTTTCAGCGACTGCTGCCGGATCATTACTAAGCCATTCGGCCAACCAAGGAAGAAGTTTTTCTGTCAACCGACTGCGAATAATCGAGTGCAAAATCGGTCTATACGATGCATAGCCGACAAGCACTAATGTTCAACGGAAGCTACGGCAGTGTTCCAGGACGTGGTGGGTTTCCGCATGGCAAGCGTCCTCCCTATAAAAGGCCACAAATGTCCGCTTAACAACACCGCAACGTGGCGGACGCGGCTCGCCACAAAATAAAGTCACAGCTAAACAGTTCACACTGACGCAGTTCTCAGCCTTCTACATCTAACCTGTGCAACTGATTTTACTATGAAGAAGGCTTAGATGGACTTCGTAATGGTCATTGATTGCACCAACACCTTGTTTGGGCTCCTGTGCTCATGCATCACTACATGGCGAAATTACCCTCAAATTGTATCTTGACGCAACAGTTATGACTAATTTTTGCGCGCCACAGCGCCATCATGTTCCTTGGTCTGACTACTACCTGACAATGTGCTTACTCATTTGGACTACATCTATTCGTTTATCTCTTTCATTAAAATGAAATGTTTTAACATTCCAAAGAAGCTATACTTGTATGCATATTTGATCACGCCTTTACAAGTGTGTCTCGTTTTACCGAGAATATACCATTTATTTATTTATTCTAGGATCAAGATGCACTGCAAGCAAGCTAGTACTCAATTAGCTTCTTCGGGACCAGGTCGAGACGCGACTCCCATGGGCTGTTGGACGGTCTAAGGGCACCGAGCTTAAGCATGTAGTGAATTTCAGCTCGTGCTACACGTAGTTTGTCTGTAGCAAGCAGTCTGGGTCATGCGCCAACTGATTGATGGCGCGTGACTATGTGGTGAACGACCTCTGTCATGACTGATGGAAGCTTTGCAGCCGGTCGAACTAGTCACGGTATTTGGAAAAGAGGCTCAAGCAGACGGACGGTGCCGCTGCGAGCCGAAAAACAAGACTGATTATCTGGTCATCTGAAAGGACACCGGCAACACATAGTTTTGTATAGTCATGTTAAGTTCTTAGGCCACCCGCTTCAACAAGCAATCCAAAATTGCAAAGAAAATGGATGCTGAATATTGCGAAATGTACTGATGTCACTGTGAAAACCCAGCGAAAATCGGCAAAGAGTAAGATCTAGGTTCATCTTGGGCTGACCGTATGAAGCTATTGGCGAGCCGTTGGCTGCTCGTGAAGTGTAGGTGCACTTTGATTGCTTGTTTGGTGCGTTGGCAAGGCGAACTCTTATTCGGCTCCTGTGTTGACAAGGCAACTGACGAGGGAGCGTCTATTCTCGACATAAAACAGATGGCATTTTTGTCGCTGCCGGATGCGCGGGCCGCATTCAAATGCCGGCGAACTAGTTTCCCTGTGTTACTACACCACTCTTGACACAAGGTGAATGACGACGGCGAGCCTTGTCACCATACTGCCGATGGAAACAACGCAGATCATTCGTTGCCAAGTTTTCTGAGACTTTTAGACACAGCGGTTGGCACCTTCTGATCCAGGGAATGGAGCCGGTTGGTCCATACACAATGATCCTGGCCGTTATTTATATTGACACACGGTTCGCTCAGTTAGAAATGGCTTGTAGTTTGTGCTATGATTGTCACAACCTACCTTTTTTGGCTGACTACTTGCTAACCAAGACCGTCGTTGCTCCGAAGTGACCCCACTACGTCACAAAGACAGTTACAAATAATTTATACCTGGATAGAAGAATATCGCAATGGTTTTCTGGATAAAAATGCTTGATTACTCCAGAAACTGAATAGCATCAACTATACCTGCCACCCACTTCCACTTCAATTCCATTCCGCCACCCTCAAAAGGATTCCACTTCTTTACATCAGTTAGCACACTGATCTTCAATCAGAAAAATTGATACCAACTTAATACACACGACACAGGCGCATACGTCGGCATAGCAAAACCTTAGCTAACACTGGCTTTGTCAACACATTTGTCTCTGCTTTTTCCGCGCTCCGACACCATCTCCGACGTTGATGCGATGGTTATGCGACAGTTGTCCATATGTAAAGCCTTCGACCATCTACATCCTTATTTTTTCAATAATTTACCTGAACCATTCCTATACGATTATACATATTGCACAAATCTCGCCAAACCTTCCCAAGTTTGCCTCGCCCAGTCGAGAATAAACCATCTATTTATTTATTTACAAAGTTGCATTTTTGGCTCGTCTGCGAGTAAGTGATGGACTGCGTCTGTGCAGTGACCTAGATCTGTTTGGCGGAGGTAAGAACTGATAGGCGCAGCGACTAATGGAAACTATTTCGTGGTAGGTGTGGGGTCCCAGAAAGCTCTGTCTTGCTAACTGCATCACCGCTATTTCACGGTGAAGCGTGGCTATCTCTTTGTCTCTCGGGTCTGCTTGCGCCGACGCCTTCGTACTAACGTCCCTATTAGGTCAGAAATAAATAAGTAAGATGGGTGTTGCTAGACTGGCTAGATGCTGCGCGCGTAAGGGATCTGCGCAATAATGGAGCAGACCAAACGGATGTTTTGGTTTAAGGAGGGATGCTCTCGAATGCTGCGTTTGCCGTTATGGCTGGCTCTTTGAGTGGTCTAGCTGGCTACGCTATGAGCATTAACAGAAGACTATGGCATAGGCGGGCTAGCCACAGTTCTTTTAAAGCCGCTTCCCTTATGTAGGAAACGCCAACCATTTGCTGAATATCGCGTGGTAAGACTGAAGGCTTACGATAGCCTAGCTTGGTGTTACCACTCAGCTGCTCCAACCAAGCATGTGCGCTAGGTTGCGGTGCATTTAGGATCAACTGCTTTATCATTTCATATTTACCCTCCTTTGGTGGATAAAGCAATGCATCCTCAACCCGTGTCACCAAGTGTTGCGGACGGCGTGGGACGGGTTGGTTGTTTAATTTTCTCGGTAGCAATTACTGTTTACTAGCAGTATCCCATAAATGACAAACCAGACGCTGGGCTTGTGTGCCATAAACTCTGAAACAGCTAACGTGAGCAAATTCACACTACCGCACGACAGGTTTTATATCGGCAAGAAACATGTCATGCCTCCATGGGCGTGCCTCGCATAGTCGAGAATAAAGTATTTATTTATTTATTTATTTAAGGAGTAATACGAGTGCAGTTTAAAGACAAATGCACGGTAAATGAGCCACCAGGGCTTAGTCAAAATTCGCCTCGTAACGAAGGCGTCGTAAACAAAGCGGCGAAATACTTTGAAAATTAGCGTGTGCAAATCGGGTAAATACTTTGTAAGACTAGTATGTACTACTCCGAGTGTCTTTTATCTGGTGCGGATACCAGGAAGCCGGAAGAACGGACAGGAATGATATTCGAGAAAGGCTAAAATCGGACAAAAGCGGATAAAGGCACGATAGCCTACTTCCGTGTCGGAATTCACCGTGGACACACGTGATAAGACGGATGTGGGTTTAAATGGCCGTAGGGTTGGCGTTAAAGCACAACCAATAAAGTAGGATTGAGTAACAACTATGTACATAAGAAGACAAGAAACATCTGTTGGGCTGGTATATGCCCTAACAAAAGTTTCAATGATCCACTTGTTATATGTGAGTCATTTAAATCCTATTTTCTGGAGTTCTAACATTTGGAACCGGGCCCAGTCAGCGATGGGCTGCAAGTGGTTGCTTGTCATTCACTGTGCATGATGCCTTTTGACCTCAATGGTGTCCGCGCTGAGAGTTTCACTATTGAGCCATTTCCAAACCTTGGTCCAGATAATATTCAGCACGTCCTAGTAAGGAAACGTAGGAGAGAACTTTCATAAATCCTCCTGAAGCTTTTTACAATCTCCACGCCGTATGGAAAATTTCCTTCTGCCTGGAAACACTCTATCGTC
This sequence comes from Dicrocoelium dendriticum, assembly GCA_944474145.2. Lineage (NCBI taxonomy): Eukaryota > Metazoa > Platyhelminthes > Trematoda > Plagiorchiida > Dicrocoeliidae > Dicrocoelium > Dicrocoelium dendriticum. The sequence goes on from OX104070.1 coordinate 32,910,506, forward strand.
ATGCGGCGCCACAAAGATGGCTTTTCGTAGGAGGGTGCTACTCGCTGTTCGATAAACCGTAAATCTAGCACCTCCGGAATAATGGCAGACTGTTAAAGGAACTCTCATGGACTACTTTTATGTAAGAAACCAAAGGCACAAGTCACACCACTGGTTTCTGAGTGCTTGATCCTGCGAGACCTGCCGGCTGAAGTTCCTTGACGCGATCACCCGGCGGATGGATTCAGATCAAGCAGTACTTACGCTCTATCTCGATATGCAAAGAGCATTTGACAGAGTTCTACATAAGCACCAACCGCACGGCGTCAAGGATTATGGCGTGGGGTGTGCCCTGTAGGACGGGTTGGTAACATACCTTACCGGACGCACGCGATCAGTGAAAATCTCATATGTCGAATCCACCCGGGCCACTTTCTCAAGCGGGGTCATCCATGGAAGCGTTTTAGGTCCAAAGCTCTTACTTATTTATAGCAATGTTGTTTGCAACAGTGCACAGCACGGTTGCCCATTTCTATTTGTTGATTAAATCAAAATCGTCAACATCTTGCCCTCAGGCACAACCATGTCGGCACTCGATAGAAAACCAGTAGACCTAAGGGCACTAGAGTCATGGTTACAGCATCGGTAAATGACGTTCTCCGCTGAAAAGTCGGGTGCCATGATGTACAAATGCTCAGAGCCTGTAGGAACGATTACGATTCAGTTCCATATATTAGCGAAAGAACTAAGCCTGCGTTGATCCATGTGTCTCAACGTTGCTGAGCAAGTGCACTTTCAGGTCGCAAAGGCTTCGCAATTAAACTTCTACATAAGCCGCCACCTAAACACTGTCGAAGAACGTCTAGAAAGTTACTGTAGCCATGTTCTCTCGTTCTTGGAATACTGTTTTTTAGGTAGCAGCTTGCGTATCCGGACCGTATTTTGCTTAAAAAAGCCCAAGTATGGTGTACTAAAATGCTCTCTACGCAATACTAGGCGTATAGTTACGGTTAAAGGTGGAGCAGCTCAGACGCCTACCTTCGTGGATGCGACGTAAATCCTTAGCTTATGCTTCTGCACAAGGTAACATATTACTTGGTTCACGGTGACATATCCAGCCATAATCTGAGAGATAGAACAGAACAAAGCCCCGGAAACAGTAGTAGTACTATTACTACGCTGAGCGAGAAAGAAGCCACGCTCTCGTTTCTTATTAGTTGCATATATGAACATTTTGAACCAACTACTATGAAGGCAGGGGAAATCCAAAACCAGCAGATTATCAAGAAGGAGGCGCTAAAGTTCCTCTGCATGGATAATAAAAAACGGCTCTTTAGCGTCTATGACTCAGATGATCGCTTTTTTGAGGCAGGGTTGAATGGAGCATGAACAACCCCGGTGTGCTCCGGTGTAACGTCGTGCGCTATGCAAACAAATCAAGGGACACTTTGGCAGGAGGCATTTAGGTCATCCCTAACTTAATATCTGTCCTTTCCATATTTGAAATCTCGCCTGAATCATGTGCACGATAAATCAAGGTGCTAAGACTAACTTCAGCAACATTCATTCTCGCTTGACTCACGTCTAGCTCACCTGCAGTCATGCCGGTCTTAAGAACCCAAGTGGCCGTGGTAAGTGCAGCTGAAAATACGACCTGTTGCACCCTATTCGTAGCGTCACCTCCGCGGCTGTCTTCCTTGCTTGCAACCTTACCAAGGCGCAAACAGGGCGGTACTTAGCATACCACTCTTAAACCTACGGGCAAAGCCGCCTGTCCGGTGCATGCGAACTTTCGGCTAGCAGCGGTTCATTAATCGTCCAGCACTTCGTTATGCCACCTTTAATTCGCTTTAAGAAGTACTGCGCAGCACTGCTGACCTATAAAGCATACTTACGCTCCTTGGCCCAGCTTCAACGCCTGGCTTCCAAATAGGATCACTTGTGACACTTGAAAATGAGGTGACAGTCAGTTGTAAGCTAGACGGTCGTGCATTTTTCGCAATAACCTGATTGAGATGCGACCCCAATTTCTAGATACAAAAATAGTTTTTATTTTCGACTATGTTAGGCACGCCCATGGAAGCATGCTTAGGTAGGTGCGACTGTACAGACATTTTGTGCCAATCGTAAAAGTGACAGCAGAACATTGTTCGAACCTTCATAATTAGAACTGTACAATGGTGAAAATATGAAAACATGCAGGATGTCATGAAATCGAGAGTCGTTTTAAGGACATAATCGGTCCGCTATATATGGCACTCATACATCAGCCAATAAAAGATCAAGAATCACGAATGAGCGATTAGAAGCTAATTAAAGCGTAAGATCGAGGTGGGGTGACGACATACTGAGTTCTCGTGTACGTAAGGCAAAGATCAACGGTGTTATCGTAGAAAGAAAAGGGAGGAAAGTATATGCGCAAACTCGTAGAAAGAAGTGACGACAGTATATGCAGATGTAGAAGTGTCAATGTAACGAATGTTTCAAGTATGGCGAAAGGTGACGCTTTTGGAGCTGCCAGTGTGAGGCCATGGGCTGTGACTTTATTCGGTGGCGATGCACATCCTCCACGTCGCAGTGATGTTAAAGGACACTTGTGGCGTTTTATAATGAGAACGCTTGACAGGAGAAGACCCACTAGTTCCTGAAACACTGACGCCGCTGCATTGAATGGTAAGTTGTAACTGGCTACGCTTGTTGTTGTGCGTTTATTTGCTTGGTTATTCGCAGTCAAGTTGAATTCCGTCTTTGCGTTGGCTTGTGCGTCAGGTGCGTGCCTATTTCGTTTCTTGGTCTTGTCCTGACCTTACCGAATGGCTGAACCCGATTTCCAGGTTATGAATTGTATATATTTTTGGATGTGCTATGTTGTTTATCTGCACAATTACGTGAAGCCTTCGTGGGATATCCAGTGAACTATGTTGTAGTGTTGTTAAAGCGTTGAAGAATGGGAATTTTTTCCCGAAAAACAAAGCGGGTCCTCCCAGGGTAAGTTGTAAGATGGCTTCGAAATATAGCCATGCAGGGCTAATTAAACGGTCAAAGCGGAGCAAACAGCCCCAGATGAATGCATGCAAAAGAAAGTACCCAGTAGCGAAAATTGGTGGTACCCTTATCCTCTGGCATCCCATTTGAAAGGCCACACACAGTCGCACCTCCACGCCCTTCCTCACCTTCCGTTCCTTGCTCCTTCCCTAATGCCACTGACATTTGTCGAGCAAAACGGTTCTGATATAACCCGAGCTGTTATAGTAGGTGGATAGAATACTAGATCGTGGAGATGACCGGTAGTATTGATACAGCGGTTCAAGAGATACTGACAAGCAGAGTCAACAAAGTGTCAACAGGAAGTTCACGTGTTTACCAGAATCCCTGGGGTATATCCTTTGGTTGGTTCCAGGTTAGTGGTGATTGCCTGTACGGTTGTATGATCTGGTTGGATGACAGCACTCCATGTTGAGTTGGGTCCCGTATACGACACCTCCCTCTTCTTTTGACTCGTCTGCCTGTAGTTGCCAACCGTTGGGTATAGATGAAACGATCGGGTGGTCGGCGGTTGCGTGAACCGCATCCAAATCTGACATCAACGCTTGGCTTTCGTTTTCCACTCGATCCGAATTTGTATTTGTCGGTTTCGGCAATGAGAACTCCTCCAGTAATAACTGATAATCAAACTGGGAATTGTGACGAGGTAAATACTGATTGTTATCAGAGCGGTGTCTGAGCTGGTTCATATGCCTGTGCCATGTCTGACCGTTGACCTCTACTAGGTACGTGACTCGACCAATCCGTCTGGTGATTTCACCTGGCGTCCATCTGTTTGGCGACGGCCGGAAGTCTCTTGTCCATACCAAGTCACCTGGATTTTATGTTCTCGCTATTACGTGCTGTTTGGGTTGCGCAGATTCTGTGGTTGCCGGATCGGCTGATTCTCTCACCTCCGGAACGATTATGTCCCAAATTGACCTGATCTGACGGTTAACCAACATTTCCGACGGTGACCTTCCGTTACAAGAGGGGTGTGGTGTGATTCGATACATCATTAAGAATGTGTGTATGCAATCGTCCCTGAAGCCGTCGCCTCGCCCTTTGATAAGTGCACGCTTGAACATGTCGACGAATCGCTCAACCTGACCGTTCGATTGCGGGTGAAATGGTGGTGTGCGTATGTGTCACCCCATTGAAACGGCAAACGTTGCGAATTATTCGCTGGTAAATTGGGGGCCATTATCGCTGACTAATGTCTCCGGCATTCCGTATCGGCTGAATATTTGATGCAACGGTTTAATTAGTGCGACTGCAGTGGTCGTCGGCATTGTTACAACTTCTGGCCATTTACTATGAGCGTCAATCACGATGCGATAAGATTTACCATCTACTGGGCCGGCGAAATCTACATGTACTCTTGACCAAGGCGTGGACGCTGCTGGCCATGGCACAGGGGCCAATTTGTTCGGTGATTTTTCCGTGATCGCACGGTGTTCACACCGCGTACACAGGTGTGAGATATCATCATCCATCCCTGACCAATACACGTAACTTCTAGCTAATGCTTTGGTGCGGGTGATTCCTTGGTGGCCTTTGTGAAGTTGGGTGAGAATGGGCCGTTGTAATGCTGAGGGAACAACCACACGTTCAGCGAAAAGCAAACACGAGTCAACGATTGCTAAGCTGTTTTGGCACCGGTGATAGGGGATGCGTTCTGCATCTGATACCCTCGATGGCCAACCTTCTTTCACGTGCTTCAGCACCTTACGTAGTACGGCATCCTGCGATGTGTGCTGCTGGATGGAGTTTAGCGAGACTGGTAGGGATTTCGCGGTGTCGAGAATTACCCGATTGATCTCCTGATCCACTTTATCACTAGCAATCACAGTCTCGTTGTTGTCTGCCGGATGATCCGCAATTAACCGAGACAGCACATCGGCTTGCCCAAAATCTGTGGTCGATTGGTAAGGGATGCTAAAACCGTAGGCCAGTAAGGATAGAGCCCATCTCTGTAGACGGCTGGCTGTAGTTGCCTGGATGCCTTTATGTGAATCAAATATGGTCAGCCACGTTTTGTGATCCGTCAGTAACTTGAAACGTCTACCATATAGCATTTTGTGAAATTTATTAACAGCAATCATGATAGCCAGGCCTTCCTTTACAACCTGGGAATAATTTTTCTCTGCTGATGTTAACGACCGTGCCACGTGGATAACTGCTTCCTCAGAGCTGTCTGGGAAGGTGTGGGACAACACAGCTCCGACGCCTAGTTGCTTGCATCGGCAGCTACCACGATTGGAAGTTTGGGATTGTAATGCGTGAGAAGGAGATCGGACGTCAGCATATCTTTAATCCGATCTATCGCTGCTTGACACCCTGCTGACCAAGTAAACTTGACCTCTTTCATGAGTAATGCGTTTAGAGGTGCTCGCAGTTGATGCAGTTCCTGGCAAAAATTAGAATAGTGGCTAACCATGCCAAGAAAAGTGCGTAGCGTACTGACGTCTGTTGGTGCCGGCATGTTAACAATAGCTGAAATATTGGCTGGGTCGAGACGACGTCCATTCTGATCAATAATGAACCCCAGATATTTGAGTTGTGGCAAAAGTAAGCTGCATTTGTCTGGTCGCAAGCGTAATCCGTACTCTTTTATAGGATCCAAAACTTGGTCGAGCCTCACTGCTAGCTCTTCTGGACTTGTTCCGATCACTAAGGTATCATCTAAGTAACCTGCAACGCCGTCAATGCCCGTGAGCATGGTAGCCATAAGCTGTTGGAAAATAGCTGGTGCTGTTTTAAACCCGAATGGCAATCGGTTAAACTGAAACAATTCACTGCGTGTGTTAATTGTCAACAATTCCTTTGACTCGTCGTCAATGGCGATTTGTAGATATGCATCAGCTAGGTCAAGTTTGGCAAACAGTCTACCGCCTGAAAGTTTGGCAAAAATGTCTTCTGGGACTGGTAATGGATAACTGTGTGTCTGAGGGGCGTCATCGTGACCTGTTGAAAAATCTGCACACACACAAATGGAGCCATTGGCCTTTCGTACCACTACGATTGGAGCAGCTGAGTCCGAGTAATCGACTGGTTGTATGACATCTGCTAGCTGTAGGCGATCCAGCTCTAGCTCTACGCTGGTTAATGCAGAATAAGGCACCGGACGTTTAGGACGAAAAACGGGTTTAGCATCTGCTCTCAGCTGCAATTGAGCCTTCATTTTGCTACAGAGACTAAGTCCTTCCTGGAAAACTAGTGCATATCGCTGAAATAACCGTTGTGGAATGGACTGCTGTAGCCCTGCATCGATTATTACGGGAGGAATGCTGACGCTTAGTGTCAGTTTGCAGACTTTATCAAACGCAATACTCCAATAATTGAAATTATCTAACCAGACAATGCCGAGAATATTCAATCCAGGTTGGTTAGTGAGGTAGCATATGGACTCAAATTTTTGACCATTATAAGATACCAAGCAACGTAACTCACCAACCAAACCGAGAGTTGTTCCGGATGCACTGCAGGCTATCTGTTGCGTTGGCATAACTGGACGACTTCCGATGGATTCCCAAATCGTTTGCGAAATAATCGTTATGTCCGATCCTGTGTCTACCTGGAGAGTCGCGGAATACCAGTTTACACTCACCGTTAGATAGCGTCTTCGCGACGTCGCGTTGACTTGATAGCTAGCAACAATGCTGCGACTAGCCTTCTGCGGTGGTTTCGGAAACCGTTTGTTGGAATTGTCAGCTTTAGTTGAGTTGCGTGGCTTGCACAAACCAGCTTTGTGACCAAAGCGTTGACACTGATTGCACCGATGTCAGCGAAAAGTGCACTGTGAGGCGTAGGGCCATGCGCCACAGTTCCAACATGCTGCTGGTGGCTTTTTGGACTCCTGTTTTTGTGCTCCGACCGGTCTGACATCCGCCATGTTGATTTGCTGCTGTTCCACCATACGGGAATCATGCTTCAAATTGATCAGGCGCTGACATTTCTCAGCCATTTTCTGCAACGTTATGTCCGGGTCTTGCTCCAGTCTGGTGAGAAGACGCGTGCGGATGTCCGCATCTGACGGAGATTGTAGACCACAAATAAACATGAGACACTTGAACAGTGTCTCCGTCATGGATGCAAGTTTACAACGCTCACCCTCGCGGTTAACGATATCTGCGTAGGTAATGTAAACAAATAAATAAATCTTTTATTCTCGTCATTACAAGGCACACCATCAATGGCGTGATCATGGTAATACAGACATCTATGATCGGCAATTGCACAAATTAGTACAATTTGACAAATAGCATGGGAATGTATGTGTGTGTTGACATGTAAAAGTATGTTTAACTGTGTATTTGGAAGGGGCCATGCTGTGTGAGGGGGTAAAGGTGACTGTGTGTGATTTCGTTCGTTGTGTTCGTCATCAAAGGGGCGAATCAATGGAACGCTTCGAAATGGATGACGTTCGAGATGTGTGAATGATCCTCCGGAAAATGGAAGAGGCAGTGACTTTATTTAGTGGCGAGCCACATCCGCCACGTCACAGTGTTGTTAAACGGGTATCTGTGGTTTTCTATAGGGAGAACGCTTGCCAGGCGAAATTCCACCACATCCTGGAACACTGCCGCCGAACCATTTCCTGGAACGGGATTTACCCGAACCACCCAGCTGGCACCACGAGGAGGTTGTTCGGTTGCCAGTCGTCCATGGAGTGCTTGACGAGTTTTAAGCAATGATAACGTGTGCTGAAGAGCGAGGAACGTTCGCCACAAATCTGTGTGAGGCACTTAACCGTGTCGTCGAAAGAAAATTCGCGTGGTTGTTTGGGTAAAATATAGTTTACGAAATGATCATGTTCCGTGATCCCCAACTTACGAAGCAGTGTTCGTGATCGCCATGAATCCTCCTTCCCACCGAACTCAACACGAAAAATGTCCTCATAGCGTTTGAACCAGGACTCAAAATTAACACCCGATGCAACGTCATGCTGGAAAATCTGAATTGTAGAAACAATTGATTCAACGTTGGTATGTTCATCCTGCGGTGCCTTGTCCTTGGAAACCAGGGAGAGCTTACGCGTTAGAGTATCGAGTAAACGGAGCTGAGCGGCCTCGAACTGCGACTGCTGTTGTTGAAGAATTGCACGGAGATCGTCTGCTGGAATTGCCATTTTAATTACCAATTCCGTTGCCAGTTGCTATAACCCGAGCTGTTATAGTAGGTGGATAGAATACTAGATCGTGGAAATGACCGGTAGTATTGATACAGCGGTTCAAGAGATACTGACAAGCAGAGTCAACAAAGTGTCAACAGGAAGTTCACGTGTTTACCAGAATCACTGGGGTATATCGTTTGATTGGTTCCAGCCTTTTGGTGATTGGCTGGACGGTTGTATGATCTGGTTGGATGACAGCACTCCATGTTGAGTTGGGTCCCGTATACGACAGGTTCTATATGTCATTGACCTCCTTTCGGTCTATTTATTACCCACATTTATGTAGCTGGTATTGGTTTTGCTCTAAAGTTTACTAAACCCAATGGCAACCCCCTGAGTTGACGGAATATAAATGAATAAAGCAGTAGTTTTTTCTCGAAGTAACGAGGCACACCAGTACAGGCCTGAGCAAGTGGTTGTCAGAGCCACGGAAACAAAGTGAGCGTAACTGCACCATACGACCGAGGCAAGTGTTCGCAAACTACACGGTTGGGTAAATTGTACGTAGTTGTCATATAGGAAGTCGCAAGGATGAGGAGGATACTGATGGGAGACAGGATGCTATGTCGCGCGGAAGTACGGTACAATTAATAAGTGGTTCCGTTACCGAAATGTTGGGTGAGGTTTCGAAAACCAATCAACAGCTTGATCTCACTTATTCCGGGTGCGAAAGAACTCGATAGAAAGTTGAATAAACACCGTTTGACGAATAGGTGACGTCAGGTCCATAGGCCGTTGTGCTTACAGCTTTCAGTTATCGGAAGCTTGTCGGTGTTTTGCAGTGGGCAGTGAAGTTATTTTGGTGGCGCGTTACGTCCACAAGTAGTGTTAGGCGGAAATTTGTAGCAGTTTATGGGTTGAACGCCTGCTAGGCAAAAACACAGCACGTCCTACGACATTGCCGTTGACCACAAGTTAAGTAACAAAGCGCCACTAGCAACCGCATACTACACTCACACTTCTGCTAGCTAATCGTGGCCATAGTGCACCCACTTTTTATGGGCTGAGCGAAAGGTTTAGTCAGGATACCCCATTAAAGGTTGGTAACTTCGGCCCTGAACGGAATAAAGCTATGTAGTAGGGGCGCAGTTTTGTAGGTGAGCGAAAACCTCACAGTATGGTGGATTGAATATTCTGTACGAACTAAAATTGTCCAAACAGTTGACCCACAGGTCGAGTCCAAGAGGAAGAACCATTGCAGGTAATTAGGACGCTGCGGGGCCATAAAGCTTCTCGTGAGAGGTTTCAGACGTACCAAGGTTTCGCTTCAACTTATTCAAACCAGTTAAACACAATGGCCAAGAGGCTTGCGGTCTTCTCAAGTAGGGCCAAAGCGCTGCACTAGTATAGGTCACAGCCGAGATTTATCTGAAACGCATAAGCTCATCGGCAGACCACACCGGCGAGGTGGGTAATGTATCCATATTAAAGTTGCGCCAGGTGGATAAAGCTTGTGATACTGCAAGGGTAGCAATCCACCGCCGAGTTGGACGAGGCATAACGTCGTAGGAAGCTTGCGAGTACATAAAGCGCATTTAGGTTTTATGTTCCTGAGACGTGATGGAATTGTAACTAATTGTTCAACTCAGTAGAAGTTAGGATCGGAAGTTTCAGTGTGTTCTTCAGAATAGAGCTATGGCCGAAATTAACAGTACAGACCATAATAGGTAAATATCTACTGAGCCTGGGATTGATGACAGACCACACTGACGAGGTGGGTAATGTATCCTTAGGATAATAGCACCAAACAGATGAGGCTTTTGGTGCTTGAATAAATCCACTGGCAAGGTGGACGGAGCAAAACGCCATGGATTCCCGAGTGGAACACTTGCAGGACGGTAATGCTCTGTTGAGATGTACCTATGGTGATAAGAAGTTGAACCCAATTGCGCAAACCTCTGGAAGATACAGATCGAGAGGACAGATTGCCCAAGCTGGTGGTCCGGGTTGTCTACCTAGGCCTTGGGACCTACGGGGATTACCTTCGAACTCTTTGCCGAGCTACCACAATTACATTACGTTTATTTAACCCTTTTCTGTAGGTCTCGCGGAGGGGCAGGGAAGAAAATGTCAGAGAAACGGTTCCGAACTGAAAGGAAGAAGTGAGCACATCTGACGACCTGGAGCCTTATCACGCTCCTTAGGAATCTGTGAGAATATTTGTAGCTCGGGATGCGGATGAAGGTATGCGTGTGTTCCCCGAGCTGGCTGATTTGGTCACAAACCCTTCATCGTCAGGCTAGACGACCTCATCGGTGCGATTTATGCGGGCCACTTACTTGGATCTGTAAGTGGTTCGTATAAATCGCCCTGATGAGGTCTTCAAGCCTGACGACGTAACGTCTGCAGCCAACCGATTCCTTTAACCCAAGAAGCTACTGGGAGATCAAAATACTAGTGACCAAACTGCCTAATGGAAAGGTTACATATGACCACCGAAAGTTTCCGTAGCGCAATTTTCTGTCGATCCTCTTAACCTCGGAGCTACTAGGAGACATTCCTCGTTTCCTCATCCTGTAATCTCTCAGAATGTCTGTATCACTTACCTTCGCTGGTTGGTTGATGTATTCACAAACACTGTAGGAATCCGCCCGTGACCAAAGTGTCTAATGGAATGGCTACATCAGGCCACTGAAAGTTCTCGTAGCGCCATTTTCTGTCGATCCTCTTAACTTCAACACTTCTATTTAGTAGCAACTGGTGGTCGAGGGCTCTGTGCATCTCTACGCATATCCGGAGATTGCTAAGCGCCACCCTCTTTTATTCCCAACATTCATGCTTCGTGACTGTCTGCGTCACATCCATTGCTGTCCGCTGACTTATTCTGGGACACATAAGGTATCCACTAGCCACTAGAAGGCTTCGCCCCAATGCAATTGCAAGTCGTGGATACGCTCTATCTCGCCTTGCATCAGTATCAGTTCTTCGCGTTACCTACGTCACCACTTTCCAGCTGCAGCTAGTCATTGCAGGTAGCATACATATCTAGACTAGGAGCCACTCTGCATCTCTCCAACTTACTCTCTTGAATTGTTAGCATAACATACCTTCACTGGTTTGTTGACTTCGTCTGTCACTGTAAGTATCTAATAAAAAACTAAAAGGCTCAATGGAATTCCGTTGCTGCCCACTGGTTCTCTCTCTTAGCACAATTATCCTTCGTTCTTCTTATCTTCATTACGTTTACTGCAGTGATTCATTGTAGGCTCCATATATCTTTGCGCTTATCCGGAGCTACTAGAATACATTCTTCGTTTCTTCATCCTGTAATCTCTCAGAATGTCTGTATCACTTACCTTCGCTGGCTTGTTGATGTGTTCTGTGACACTGTAGGAATCCACTTGTGACCAAAGTGTCTAATGGAATGGCTACTTCTGGCCACCGAATGTTTCTCGTAGTGCCAGTTTCTGTCGATCCTCTTCACCTCAGCACTTCTACTTAGTAGCAACTAGTGGTCGTAGGCTCTATGCATCTCTGCACATATCCGGAGCCTGCCAAGTGTAACCCTCTTGCATCCCCAACATTCATTCTTTGTGACTGTCTGCGTCACATTCATTTGCTGACCGTTGACTTATTCTGGGACACTTTAGGTATCCACTAGCCACTAGAAGCCTACACCCCAATGCCATTGCTAGTTGCGGATACTTCTATCTCACCTTGTATCATTATCAGTTCTTCGTATTACTTATGTCACCACTTTTAGCTGCAGCCAGTCATAGTAATTAGCATACATATCTACGCTAGTAGCCACTCTGTATCTCTCCCACTTACTCTCTTGAATTGTTAGCATCACATACCTTCACTGGTTTGTTGACTTCTTCTGTCACTGTATCTAATAAATAACTAGAAGGTTCAATGGAATTCAGATGCTGTCCGCCGGTTCTCTCCCTTAGCACAATTACCCTTCGTTCTTCTTATCTTCATTACGTTTACTGCAGAGATTCATTGTAGGCTCCACACATCTTTGAGCTTATCCGGAGCTACTAGGAGACATTCCTCGTTTCTCCATCCTGTAATCTCCCAGATTGTCTGTATCACTTACCTTCGCTGGCTTGTTGATGTGTTCTGTGACACTGTAGCAATCCACTTGTAACCAAATAGCCTAATGGACTGGCTACATCAGGCCACCGAAATTTTCTCGCAGCGCCATGTTCTGTCGATCCTCTTAAACCTAAGCACTTCTGCTTAGCAGCAACTAGTAATCGTAGGCTCCACGCATTTCTGGAGCTTGCTAAGAGCTGCTCTCTTCTATCTCGAACATACTTTGTGGCTGTCTGCGTCACATACATCCGCTTTTTGCTGATTTATTATGGGTAATTGTGGGCATACACTAGCAACTAAAAGGCTTCATGCAAATTCCATTGCTGATCACTGATACTCACACTTACAGCGACCCTAACTGTTCCTCGTCTTACCTCTGGCTCCCGTGTTTAGCAGCAGTCCTTCTTCATAAGCTACTATCATCTTTGCGCATATACTGAGCTGCCAAGGTCCACACTTTATCCCTCCAAGCTTTAATCCCTGGGACTGCGTGCATCACATACACTTGCTGTCTGTTGCCCTAATCAGGTGTCCACTAGCAATTATAAGGCCACACCTAAATGCCATTGCTCATCCGCGACACCTAATTGGCCGTAGTACAGCTCTCTCACTGGCTTCTCCCGGCTCAGGCCTCCTTAATTATACTCCATTAGCACCACCGCATGATTTGATTTGCTGCACGTCGATGCGTCGTAGTCTATTATGCTCTAACTATCTAACAACCTCTTTGTATGCTTGCGCTTTACTTGTCCGCTGTCATTCTATCACGAAACCTCTCTTAGCTTTCTTCTGTCGTGCAAACATATCCAGGTATTCAGCGTAAGCCGCTCTTCTGCCTCACATTTCTAGACCTTTATCTACCCATTACTTGCTGTATTGTCTTAGGCATTTTTTACCTGCAATACTCCAAGTCTCGGGCTAGCAGTCCATGGCTCTATCCAGCTTGGCACTATTACCCTAGCACTCTGGCTGCTGCGGTTAGGCCTCAGGTTCTGATATCCTCAGCAACCTTAATGTACGCATGTATTCTGGCTATTCGCGGTCCTTCCGTCAATTAGCCCTTCTTAGCTTTTTAATTCGGCACTCTCTCACCTGGTCAGTACAGAGACGCCCCTTAGCTTCTCATTTACAGGTGTTCATTCCTCAATTATTCGCTGCTATTTTTGCGAAACTTACCCATGTATGAGTCCAAAAGACTCACTGGCTTTCCCTGGGTCAGCATATTCTACGCTCCCCAGCGAATCTTCCCACGCAACAGTTGCATCATAGCAAACTGATCCTGTGTTTTCTTTGCTTAACGGCGCAACGCTCTGCATCCAAGGTATACGGTAGCAACCAACCTATAGGGCTTTGCTTCCGATGAATATTCAAAAGACACTTCTAGCATAATCATTGTTACACATTGTACATCATATGTTTCCTCTAAATGTTAGACCATAGAACATAAATAATGCTTGTTCCCACGTTTGTTCTTTGCGGCCCTGTTTGTCTCTCACCTTCCCTTTCTCCGAGGTCTGGAACTTCTTGGGGATCTGGGATCGGAACGTGAAAGAGCTTGTGCCTGGGACAGGACATAGAAACCCCCAAGGACCTACATAGAACACGGCTGTACAACAAGTGGATAAAAATGCACTCACTACCATGACCGTCGTCCAGTAATGGTAGCTGGACATGACGCCTTCATACTCCTGCGAAGTATACATAATTCTGTAAATTCTAGAAGCAAGAATCGGAAGTTTTGCTCACCTGGACACGAAGATGACAAAGGTCTAACCCTCCATAGGCCTCAGCCATTATGGCCGCCCCGAGCAAAAATAACCTGTTCAGCTAACAGAGGAAATTAGAAGGCAATTGACGGCGGTTAACCGAGGGTTAAATCAGTCGACGAGCTGCTCTGCCAGTTTTACATTAGTGTACAAACGGATTTCTGACAGTGTTTCAGGACGTGGTGGGTTTTCGCCTGGCAAGCGTTCTCCCTATAAAAAGCCACAAATGTCCGCTTAACAACACTGCGACGTGGCGGATGTGACTCGCCACTGAATAAAGTCACTGCCCACAACTACATACTGGCAAGCCGACCAGAATCCTAATGTAATATTTTCCTGACAAGTTTTCTCTACAAACGGAATGCCCAGCCTGTTTACACTACGCCCACTAGAACCCAACTTGTCGTCATGTTTTGACGAATTTATGCCTCAAGATTAATTTTACAATTTCCAAAGCTTGGACAACTTTCGGCTTACTGCCGATTACATACATAGCAACGTGTTTGTTGCGAAACATAAATTGCTTGTAAACGTTGATCATGCCTGGTCAGGTGTGTCTCGGAAATTCGAGAATATACTATTTATTTATTTATTTATTTATAAATCAGCCAGCTCGGTGAACACCCGCATCCCCTCATGTTTCTCCTTACCTGGTTTGTGTGTATACATACCATGGCGTCATGTGTATGTGGGTTCCCTCTTATATCTGCGTTGCCTAAAGTATAACCGGATACAGAAACTAGGTGTCAAAACCTGTGGAACTGTTCGGCAAAGCAGAGACGCGATGGGCGGGGAGTGTGGTGACGAAACAACAATGGCCTCAGAGGAGGGGCGCTAACTGGTGGGGAAAATGCTGTGGCTGCAACACAGATAGGGTTTCAGAACAGTTTTGCTGGGAACCAGCAGTTGTGGAATGAGGTGGCCGAACGGCGTTTTAATGGATAAAATGGACCACTTAAAGTTTGCGTCCTACGGTGTCACTAGTAGGACAATTGGTCGTAGAGTGCAGCGATGTTAAGAGCCTGATTAGCTACATAGCAGAGGACTCTCGCGGTCGAGAGACTAGCAGTCATCGATTGCCGAGCAGTAAGTTGAAAGCAGGGGCGGTAGTGGTAGGACGAAACGCCGTAGATGCAACGAAGCTGGAGTTGCAGAGCAAGCATTCTTTTGAACTTATAATTGTAAAAAATGGCGCAACGGCGCTTTAAATGAACCATTCGACGTTGGAGTTACGGGGTTATAAGTAAGTAAGCTGAACGCAGCGGGCTGTGCGGGGCAAAGCTGAATTAGCCTTGTAGCAGAATCCGCTCGTGATTAAGAGTTTAAGGATACTCGCCGTGTGACCAGCCTATAAATTGTTGTTTTGATGAAAAGAACCGTTACTAGAATTGCCGATCGATTTCTGCTTGGGAAAATATATGTAAGTGCGCTATACTACCAAGTATATAAGTTATAACCGAGGCTCTACTGGGTCAAAGTTTAGTGGGCAGAGCAGGGTAAGTAGGTGGTACGTCCATAGACCTAAAAGACATAGCCAAAGGGCTACTTGAATGAGCAGGACTGGGTAAGGGATATTAAGCGATGTGAAGAGAAAATATGCAATTATGTTATAGTTACACATGGTACAATTAATAGAGGAAACGATGTCAGCTTGGGGTTAAGGGTAGGGACGGGCAAATTAGGCAAATTTTTTAGGTACTAAACGCAAATTGCAGAGCAAAAGTTTCATAAGCAAGTTGGTAGAGCACCTGAGGTAGGTGGTGCGTAAGTGGGAATGAACGTCATAGCAAAGAGCTGATTGTAGAAGTAGGTGGTGATAAGGAATACGAAGCAAGGTGAACAGGGAGTTTGCAGTGTCTAAACAATAATTTTGCAAACATCTCCTTATCACAATCTTAAAAAACCATTAATCCCTCTTAACTAGGTTGTCCTGCGGCTCCGCGTAAGTGGACCAGCCTTGGTAAACTCTTACCATGCGGTAGTTTCCACAACCGAATCTCGTGCAGGCGCATAGAGGTGCAGGTATCCCATGGAGTCCATCCCTCACCTCCTCGTATCACAGCCCAACTAAACGCATCGGTATTATTCAAAGCAACTCCACTTTTAATCCCACATTTCTTTGCCTACCTGGATGCTGTTTATTAATATGACCACAACCATGTCTTCAACTTCCTCCATTAGTCATCTACATATCCTTTAGTACGGCCCCATGATCCTTAAGGACATGAAGACAACCTCAAGTTTGGGGGCAGTCGGACCAGTCCGTCTTCCAGGTTGGGAACCACAAGATGCTGAACTTTAGTGATTTGAAACTTTGGATGTCCTGGCCCGCAATAGACACTGGCCTCTATGTTGTTCTACCATTTTAGCCTCCCTAAAATGCATACAATAACTCATGAAACCACAGCAAGCTAAGCAGAAATGCGTGCGAAAAACAAAAAATCGTTTCCCATATTTTTATCGCATTCCCTGTTTCTGTTCCTCAATTTTTTCTTCCGCCATGATTCTGGTGGTGCAATGTCTGTTAACTGGCTTTAATTTATATACTGCTCCATCCGTTTCAACCGAAGGTGGTTGCCATTAACAACATTACAGACCTGGCCACTAGGGGAGCCTTACTGGCGCTTATCCACGTACTGAACGTTAGCATCTCGAAGCCGTCATTACTGCAAGCGTACATTGTTCCAACGTACTTCCCTACGATTACTGGACAAAACTAGGTTGCTACGAAGTTTCTAATCCAAACGTAATACTGTGTGCCCCACCAGTTGAGTCACCGTCTCCTAAACTAGGCATTTTCAATCCACTTGAGCTTCTCAGTCCCATACCTCAGCCGTGGTCGGAGTTAAACATTCGCCAACCACTACTGGGAACACTGGCAGACTGTCAGCATGACGAATTAGAACCCTTGTTGATTGTTCGTCATGCCACTCTAACAGTTGCAATTTCATATTCTCTGACAGTGGCACGAAAGCTAGCCAGGTGCCAGAGATCCCAGCTACACCGGCTCGCTGGACATCCAATTATTTCGAACGACTTCTTGCCTTATCTTGGTCAACTAGATGCATTGCCCCCTGCGACATTCGTATAGGTAGGTGGGCAACCGGCGCTTAGTTACTGCGTACGTTGCTGTTCCTGACTTACACAACTGTTCATTTATGCGGTCTGGTGATCTAGAGTAGCTCTCACCAGAAGATTCACCAACATGGTAGCTTGTATAACACTCAAGCCCTATTTTACATCGCTGTCACACCTACTGGACCTCCAACTTGGGAAGCTAAAGCGCAGTAAGAGCAAACAGTTACAAAGTAGAGAGTCACAACATATGGGGTACAATAATACTTCAAGGCTGGAAAACCCTAACCCGTAGAACCAAAATGCTTGAGGCCCTACCCATGCAGGTTCTAGCGAACTACACGTTGGAAGCATTTTTCCAAGCTTTTTGATGCTTATTGATTTATTCTTGACGATAGACGTATGTAGCTTCTCGAAATTGGCGGTCCACGTCGAGGGATGCATAAAATGAGCTAAACTAAAGAAATCTTGCGTAACCTCTATTAAATCTTTGAGGTTAACTAGCTTATTCGTGCCAAATACCCATTGAGCTACAATGGCTTATCCATGTATACTAGCCCCACGTAGTCTCAGAATATTCACACCCGCTTAGTAACAAAAGTTGGGACATTTTACATATACAGTGGTTTCTTCGAACAACTGGCCTCTGAACAAGACAAACTGCATTTTAAACATGACGTAATTACAAATAGTCAAATAATTACATGCAGGCAAAACATCACACCGTGGCTTTCGGGTCTTCCCCTGTATATTTTTATATTGGTCCATGTTTCTTTACGTACGCTTGGAATGTGTGTTTTGTGGCCCCTGCGTCCTACATCGTAAGTCCTGCCTCTTTGGTACTATATTGTATATTTTAGATACGCACGCCTATTAGGATTCTACAGCATGGAGCCGCCTTAAAATGATTTTCATTTTCACCGGATTTGTTTGAAAAGTAATGCGGCAATTGTAGCAAGCTTTTTGCCTTTAAGGCAGTGACACTGATAAAGCACACGTAGAGTAATGCACACATTGCAGTAATATTGCTTTTATCGTGTATAACCCTTGTGTCCTGCTGACTAACCCCTCTAGCCTTTATTATTAGTAATGATTTTGCGTAAAAACAACTTTTTACTTCGGGCTGCCAATAAAGCCATTTGAGTTTGGCGCTCGAGGTCATCCGTTACCCAGCCATATTTGTTATACTTTACGCTTATGATTTCCAGTTGAATACGCCAAAATGGTGCCCACTTTCAGATATTTACTTTTAAATATTTATTAATTTATTGTTAATGGATTCAGTACAAATCTCCCTTTTTGACATTTCTGATGCAATCGCTTTTCTTCACTCTCTCCATGCGCCTACCATTTAGCGTGACCCGTAATTTACCGCAATTGGCTAATGGAGCTGGAATGAAAATCATTGATAGACGGTTCCTACAGCATAGGCGATTGGTGAAGAAAGTTCGCAAACGGGCCCTTGTGAAAAGGAACGCAGCCGATAAGATTGAGGCGCATGACGATGGTCTTTGGAATCTATCTTCTATATAAGGGAACGCGTTGAGGCTTGTTCACAATTTGCGGGCAGCCGAAGCAATCGCAAATTTAACTGCCATGTGCCAAGAAAACATTACGGCCGTCCTGTTGCAGTACTCGCGATCAAGGAATACATAAAATTAAATCCATTATTACTCATGCAAGAGCATGTTATCACTGTACCTTATGATCTGACCTCTTTGGGCACAGTCTTCAGCTAAGTCAATAAATACATCTTTTATTTATTTTTTGATTTTTGCACATATATGTTTGTTGCTGACAATTAAGCATGAGACCATTGGTCAGCCTTTTACCGAGTCCAGTTCGTATTTTCCTTATTTTTACTAGTTAAGCTACCTTGGTGCTTACATGAAATACAGAGTTCAATCCGCGCCTCTGAACCTTTTTGTTAAACTAACGTTCAAGTTTTATGACTAAGTGTACGGCAGGTAGTCCTTATTCTAGCATTGAGCCAACCTAGGTGGAACACAGGAGCATGAAGTTCTCCGGGGTCATGTTGTAGAAAAACCTGCGTATGGCACAGAGCGTCATGTTGGCAGAGGCCAACTTTCGCAACGTGCACTGGGTTGTTCTTAAGTCTGGAAAAACAATTACACCCAAATCCTTCTCATGAGCCACTTTTTACAGCAGTAAACCACCAACGTGGTGGCCGCCAAAAGGTTCTTGAGCGCTGATTGGGAGAAAACAACACCTATCACAAAGGATAGGCCTCTGTTACTAGAAAGTCCAATCGTGTAGCAGGTCAAGTATCAGTTGCAGCTTGTCAGCCGCTTCAAGCCTGGATACTTCTAACTACAGTTTAAGCTCATCCGCGTCGATCAAGCAGTTGCCTTGAAGCACCTCCGGGAGATTGTTGCTGAAGCTGCCGAATAGTTCATGACCAAGTACCGCCCCATGTAGACAACACTGGCCTTGAGCAAAATAACCAGAGACGAGTTTGTTTATCATCCTCTTCATCATATGGTCATCTAAGAAATCAGCTATCTAGGCGAGAAAATTGCCAGCGATGCCAAGCCGCGGGAACTTGATAATGAGGCACTTGGGTGAAATCCAGTCAAACGATTTGCTAAAATCGACTAAAACAACATCATGTTGCGGACCGGCATCCACTGACTTCGCCCACTTTTCTCGGGCAGGGTGCAGACTGCCATTGCAGGAGCGTGCCCTCCGAACTCCGTGCTAAGCAGGACAGATAGCGTCCAATTTTTCAAAGTGAAGCTGCAACACCTGTTTCAAAACCCTTTCTAGGATTTTGCAGAAGAGTACTGGCAATTAGAGCGGTTGGTAGTGTAATGGATCTTGACGAAATTTACTTTGTACCTTGCTTTCACAGCATTTATATCACATTTGGTTGGGAAATGACCTGATTTAAATGCGCTCCGAAATGTGTGGCAAATACTTGCAGCAATGTACTCCGCCACCTCTTTGAGGAACTGGGGATGTAGGCCATCCAGACCGGGCGAAGAATTTGGGTTCAAACGGAGAACCACTTCGGTAATCTGTCAGGGTTAATTTTGAGTGCTCCACAGCAGAAAGAGATAGGGGAAATGCTCACCAACCGATGGCGCCTCGGTCGTATGCACAGTGGGATATTAAGAAGCTAGAAGCCAAGCTTTCGCCATGTCAACGTGCAGTACTGTGTCATCTTTGCTTGAATAACGTGAGGTATCCCGCTGCCAGGTTTGGCGCTTCTTTTTATGTATCTGAAATACTTTTTCGTATTAACCGCGGATTGGTCGGTCTGATGCTACTCTTATAGTTCGCGCATCCCTCGGCTTCTTAGGATGTATATAGTTTCAGCCACTCTGTAATGAGAGTAAGCTTTATCCATAGCAGTGAAATTGAACTGGTCCCAAAGTTTTCGCCTTCTCAGCATGTGCATCAGACTTCCTGATCTACCCGTTAGGTCCCTGGAAGGAAGATCAATTTGTGACCCTGGAATAATCTGATCAATATTAAACATCAGCTTGGAGCATTAAAGGTGTCAAGCAGCATCGAAGTCCAAATGATATGGGATGTTCCAACCCAGGATGTTTGCGGCCAATGTTAAGCAGAGAGAATCAACTGGACAGAAGTTCCGTCGATACACTCACTATACCTTGACAGCTCACTGTCGTGTCGACAAAAGAGGTTACACAGTGATTACTTTTACCGAGAAGATGAACTACAACTATGGCGGAGATATCGGATGCAGCAGGCGTGGGCAGCAATAAATAAACGCTTTATTCTCGAATGTATCGAGGCACGCAAAGTCAGGCAGGATCAACAGGTCAAGCGTGTGGGGCATTTGGCCTAAAAAACGGGTGGGAAATAAACCGCTTTTGGCGAGTGAACATACGAGGACCCGTAAACCCGGTAGCAAAAGGATATAGAGAGTAATTGAAATGGGACATGGAAGTCACCCATAATTAAACAGTCTTTGCCAACCCAGTGTATACTCATAAATGCTAGTAGGTAGGATCCTGCTCCCGTAGAATCTGTAGATGACACCGACCATGAATCGCCTGTACCCATCACGGACGCTAAAGCAAAGGATTTTCGGTCTTCTGTAGTGATCACGGATGGCTTCCTTTGTGTGAATTGTAATGACTGAGATCCAGTAAGGAGCCAAACCGCTCCCGGACATTTTTCCTAGACGAATAAACCGGAATGGGTGATAAGCTGACATATATACCTCCGAGTTTGAAGTATCCGAGAGTAGTCAAGTCTCCGTAAAAGCCATCACGTTTAGTTCATGCACTGGGGTCATGGGTGAATTTGCAGCAAACTTGTTGCTCAAACTACGCATGTTAGAAGCTATTACACACAATCCCCTCCTGATCCTCAGCGCATTATTTAATGATTTGTAGAGAGCAGAGTGGAAAACGTCTGTCAGGTCTATCGCTTCCGAATCATTCTAGGTTTGCTGCTTGTCGCTGCGCTACGACGTTCCTCGAAGGTTCATCGCAGTTGCAATAACGGTCGCAAGAATACAAGCATTTTTAGCTTATAGTGGTCTGGCAGTCTCTTGAAACATGCTTCGGAGGGTTCGTCTATAATTTCCTTTGGTAGACCATTCCAGGCATCTATCCCGCTTTGGAAATGGTGACAACCTTGCGAATTTGGTGTCTTGTTTTTAAACAGCTACTGTGTGTGACGTCATGTGGAACACACGGTGTTGGGTCAGAAGGACGTCCGGTTACCCCACGGAGGATGTGTCTAGAGTAGAGGTCACCCCGGCTACGGTGGAACTCCAAGGAGGACAGCTTTAACAGTTGGATCGCAAGAATTATGGGAGATCACGGAGCCCCAGAACAAACTTCGAAGCACGTTAGTGAACCTTTTCCAGCAGAGGGCGTCCAAACCTTAAAAGCGGATGGATAGTTGGTGGGCCCTATTCCAAAATTTGACGGACATATAAAGTGAACATAGGTCGAAAAATCGCAGAATTCATTCGAGCAACTGAGTTTCTCGAGGGACCCAACCCTCCCCTTCCAGTGGCCAACTCCTTTAACGTGTCCCGCGCTGTTCTAAGGTGAGAAGGCATGATAACCCCGGGATTTCTCTCATGAGTGGTATTCCTGGGGAGAAACCCACCAAGGTGTTGTGCACCGTACGGCTAAGTGCCATCCATGGGAGAACAGCGCATTTATGTCGGGTTATTGTGGGTTGCCACTTGCTGGACCATTTTTGTAGCTGACTTAGAGCCCCTGCGGGCTCTCAGTAGCCCAAAGGCTGAATGCTGTTGACCATAGCTTGCGATCCTCGGCGTAGACCGTGAAGCCTGCTTTAAGTGCGGTCGGAATGTCGTTGATTTAAAGTTTGAAGAGCTCTGGTCCGAACACGAACCCGTGCGGAACGGCGCTAGTCATAGACACAGGAGCTGAGAAGGCTTGGTTAATTCGTGCGCGAGATAACCAGCCACCTAAGAATTTGGCAATCCAAAAGTGATTCCTCGTAAGGCCACTTCCTTGGAGTCTGTATAAATAAATAAACAAAGGTGTATTTCTTAACTTCGCTGAAGGCTGTGACCCAAGAGGTCAGATCATAAGCTACAGTGATAACATGCTCTTGCATGAGTAATAATGGATTTAATTTCATGTATTCCTTGATCGCGAGTACTGCAACAGGACGGCCGTAGTTTTCGTGGCACATTGCAGTTAAATTTGCGATTGCTTCGGCTGCCCGCAAATTGTGAACAAGCCTCAACGCGTTCCCTTATCTAGAAGATAGATTCCATAGACCATCGTCATGCGCCTCAATCTTATCGGCTGCGTTCCTTTTCACAAGGGCCCGTTTGCGAACTTTCTTCACCAACCGCCTATGCTGTAGGAACCGTCTATCAATGATTTTCATTCCAGCTCCATTAGCCAATTGCGGTAAATTACGGGTCACGCTAAATGGTAGGCGCATGGAGAGAGTGAAGAAAAGCGATTGCATCAGAAATGTCAAAAAGGGAGATTTGTACTGCATCCATTAACAATAAATTAATAAATATTTAAAAGTAAATATCTGAAAGTGGGCGCCATTCCGGCGTACTTAGCTGGGAAGGATAAACGAAGAACCTAGTGAATATGTCTGCTTAACGAATGACCTCAAACGCCAACCCCAAATGGCTTTATTAACTTCAAAAATAAAAAACCAGCTTTGCAGCGGAAAGACTGCTAAAACACATACTAGTTATATTAGTCAGAACAAAGCTTGATCCCTGTACACGATAACAGCCAAATTACTGCAATACTTGCAGAATTTCCCGCATTCTGGAAGGATTGCCAGAACCGTATAGCCAAAATCCTCTCTACCAGTGCTGCAAGGTTTTGCGAGCATTTGCGGTGAAAATAAGAAATATTATTGAAGGTAGCTCACTGCTATATTATCGCAATAGAGCTGCGTATTTAAAAGGTACCATAGAGCTTCAGAGTAGTGTTACTTACGATGTACGACGCAGTGGCCACAAAACACCCTTTCCAAACGTAAATAACAAAACATCGACGAATATGTGAAAAATATACAGGGAATCGCTCAAAAGGCACTATAGAATGCCGGGTGAAACTTTATCAAAGGCTTTACTGTAGTCGATGAAGATTACGCCAACCTGTTTTCGGACGTCTGTGGCTTCTGCCCATGGTTCGCTGGCGATAAGTAAGCTAATGATGCATGAGCGCGCTCTGCGGAAGCCACGTTGGGCGGGAGATATAATGTCCAGGTTCGCACAGCACGGCTGAAGCGCGTTTGACTTTTCGGTTCATAGTTTTGTATACAATTTATACCAGGTGTATTGGCCGGTATTTCGCAGGGTCTTCATGGCTTCCCCTTTGTATTTGGTCATGACAGTACCTAATTTCCAGGTTATGGGCAGGCGGCCGACTTCAAATATGGGTCGAAATACTTTGCCGATGAGGGTCGCGAAGTACGTAGATAAGTTTTTGTAGGATGTGCGGTTCAAGCCGTCTAGGTCTGGTGAGGAAGCCAGGCCCAGTTGCAGTTGCAGCTTAGTGACCGCAGGGTTAATTTCGACTTGCTCCAGCGAGGAGTTGTATGCAGGCAAACAGTGGCTGAGCAAAGAAGTTTCCACTAAGTGTACCAAAGGATATTGCGTAGCCAGTGAATTTACTCTTTTACTATTATGGTAGAATATGATGCCTTCGTAAAATGAGGGTAGGGCAAGGCTGTCATTATCCGCTTAGGTATTTTGCTTAGGTAGGCAAAAAGCTTATTGGGACAGGTTTGGGCTTCCATGTGCAGGCCATGTTGTTATTGTAGTCATTTGTTTCACTTTTTAGGGGTGCATAGGTTTTTAACAACTGGGTAATTTGAGTAGCTTGATGGCAATCCTGTGAGTTTCTAACGGTCCTATGGTACTCGTCCTTGTCTTATTAGGGACTTTATTTCTTTATCTTTCCAAGGGTCATTTGGTTGTGGACTGCCACTTCTGTTTGGAGCGGACAGTAAACTGCGCGGCACCAACACAGGTCGTAGACCTTCCGGTGCATCATCATGACCTAAAGGTTGCTGAATACACCAGTACATGTTGCTGGCAGCCTTTCTCACACTTGGCTGGTCAGTGTGTCAGCAATGCCAACGCAGTTCCCTGAGCGTGGATGGTGAGTTAACGTGCCTACAAAATGGAGACTGTACCATCATCACTCATCCCAAGAGGTTTGAGTATTGTTACACTAGACATCAAATGGGGCCGGGGGAAAACTGGTCAAGGACGTTTGCCAGCTAGCTCGAAACCATCCGGCTTGGTGTCCAGACCTGCTGTGTCAGAGTGCACCCTTTGGACGGTATCCAGTAGTCCAGTGGAAGATCACTGTGAAGAAAGTCCCAAATTACGCCGGGTGCGTTGAAGTCACGCACAAGAAGGCCGTTGTTGCCTCTGCTGTGAGTTCGTATGGAGTGCAGTAGGTGTGGGCCGGATACAGTAGGCGTTCGGCAGACCACTACGACCATCAGCAATTGATGTCCGTCAAATATTCGACGTCAGGGCACTTCAGACGTATCAAAGTTGTCACAATCGGATTCAACACTGTGGACTCGGTGGTAGTTCGTCGACAACAGAACTACTCCGCCTCCAGAACTCTTGTCAAAGCGACTTCATCGAAACAGCTGAGTTCCTAGAAGATGAATTTCTGAGTCCCATATCTCAGACGACAGCCTCGTCTTGGTGAACGCCGGTAGGTACGGTTGCTGCTCAGAGGCAAAAGGCTTAATCGCACCTAGCTTGTTTTGGAGGTTGTATACGTTCGTAAGTATTAGGGTAATCCGCTCTTTATAACTGAGGTCGGTGAGCAGGAAGATTGACCACCAACTGACTGAGTGTTGCTTACTACGCGAAGGTAAACAATGTGTAGCTAAGTTTCTTCACTTGCTCCTCGGGTCCACAGCTCGCAGGCAGCTTGCTTCATTATCACTCGGTTCTCCTTTGAGAGGTCACTCAGAAAGTAGGATTCTTTTTTGTGGCGCGGGTCCGTCCCAGGGTGCGCTGGCCTTCTTCGCATCCTGGCAAATAAAGAAAAGAAAAGCGTATATTTATGGACGGCTGCTGGAAGTCTTGGCCGCAGGGGGCCAGAGCCTTTACCACAATAGCTCCATGCTCTAGCATGACCAAAACAAATATTAGGTTTAGTACTTTCTAGAGGCCAGCTGCTGGGTTTCCGCAGTTTGAGAAATTTCACGGTTTAGGTTCGTCGCACGTTCCGTTGACATTCGTGCTTGCTTCAGCAGTCCATTTCCTTGCGAAGAAGTGCTATTCCTTGCATTCCAAAACGCAGGGGCGTTACTACATCTATTTCCTTCTAGCGCAGGCCAGAGCCCTTGAGCCAACGACCTGCGGTAATCGGTTTCACTTTCAGTGAACGATACTCGGAGGAACCGTTCAGTTTTGTGTCAAGGAGAAAAGCAAAACCGAGTTTAGCATTGTTGGGCGGAGCCTGGTATACTAGTCGGTAAGCAATGACACATAAGACGTGTCAAATACGACAGCATAGAAATCGAAAGCGGCTGAACCCAACGTATATTGTAAGGCTACAAGGATAGGAAGCGAATCAGACAGAGCGAGAAACGTTCAACGAGGAACTCACCAAAACGGTTTGTGACAGGGGATGTGCAGTCAGTTAAACAAATGGACGTTTCGAGGGTTAAAACAAACATAAAATCCAATGTTACAAGATACTGAAAGAGCTTGTTTTCTGTTGCACTACAAGGGCCTCCCCCTAGAAGGCTGAAGCATGGAAGCCTTCGATGGAGCTGTCAGTGGGGGGGAACGGAAAGTGAGGGTGGATGCGAATGTTTGCAGGGGCTTGAGAAGGGCTTCCAAAGTGGGGTGTAGCAGATTTCGCTAGGTCCAGGCTTTTGTTAGTTTTATTTATGACGATCGTGTGGACCAGAGTGCATCATCGGTGGGCCGTCTGGGCGGGCTGGTCGGACTGCAAAATAAACTGGCTAGTCCAGAAAAATGGCCGACAGGACCTTCCCATTGCTGCACACCCGACGGTGCGCTTGGGAGGTGTCACTCCCCCACCGCACTTTAGTCCACGGTGCTCGTCCCACGAAGAAATCCAGGCGTGCTCGTCCCACGAAGGAATGCGGGCGTCCTCGTCCCACGAAGAAATCCTGCGTCTACGTCGGCAATGCCTAAGCGGCGTTTGGGGACCAATTCGTTCGTGAGTGTCTGCGATCGAGGGCGACTGTCTGTTCCTTTGGTGAGGACGGCTGGCGAGTCACTCGAGGGTTGCCTGGGCAGTTCCGGTGGTTGAGTTTGAAAGGTAAAACTAAGAGTGGGTTAGCAAGGGTAGGGGAAGTGGCTTGACGCCGGAGAGAGAACATGGCATACATGATAAAAGCAAATACGCTTTATAGGTTTTCAAAAGGTTTTGGTTTCTCTGCCGATTTTGCAAAACGCTTGTGGATGAGAAGCAGGATAACCACTAAAGACGAAAAAGGTTTGTTAATGGAAATAGCAAACGTTTACAAAACCTGCAAAACGGATCGGACGTTTAACCTGTCTACCGCGTCGGTCGGTTGCCTGGGATTGCGGCGGGATAG
>OX104070.1:32937990-33032680 GCA_944474145.2 Dicrocoelium dendriticum
GCTCCTCTGCTGACTTCCCGAGCACTGGATAACCCGGAACCCACCGTACTCCTTGACCCGCAACCTATCCCGCCGCAATCCCAGGCAACCGACCGACGCGGTAGACAGGTTAAACGTCCGATTCGTTTTGCAGGTTTTGTAAACGTTTGCTATTTCCATTAACAAACCTTTTTCGTCTTTAGTGGTTATCCTGCTTCTCATCCACAAGCGTTTTGCAAAATCGGCAGAGAAACCAAAACCTTTTGAAAACCTATAAAGCGTATTTGCTTTTATCATGTATGCCATGTTCTCTCTCCGGCGTCAAGCCACTTCCCCTACCCTTGCCCACCCCCTCTGAGTTCTACCTTCCAAACTCAACCATCGGAACTGCCCAGGCAACCCTCGAGTGACTCGCCAACCGGCTCACCGCAACCCCCGAGTGACTCCTCAGCCGATCCAAGGCCCCTTCCTCACCAAAGTAACAGACAGTCGCCCTCTGCCGTAGACAACCACGAACGGATTGTTCCCAAACGCCGCCTAGGCGTTGCCGACGTAGACGCTGGATTTCTTCGTGGGACGAGCACGCCTGGATTTCTTCGTGGGACGAGCACCGTGGACTAAAGTGCGGTGGGGAGTGACACCTCCCAAGCGCACCGTCGGGTGTGCAGCAATGGGAAGGTCCTGTCGGCCATTTTTCTGGACTAGCCAGTTTATTTTGCAGTCCGACCAGCCCGCCCAGACGGCCCACCGATGACGCACTCTGGCCCACACGATCGTCAAAAATAATAACTAACAAATCCTGGACCCAGCGAACTTTGCTACACACCCCACATTGGAAGCCCTTACTCAAGCTCCTGCAAATATTTGCATCCACCCTCACTTTCCGTTTCCCCCACTAACAGCTCCATCGAAGGCTTCCATGCTTCAGCCTTCCTGGGGGAGGCCCTTGTAGTGCAACAGAAAACAAGCTCTTTCAGTATTCTGTAACATTGGATTTTACAGTTGTTTAAACTTCGAAACATCCACTTGTTTTACTGACTGCACGTCCGTTGACACAAACCGTTTTGGTGAGTACCTCGCTGCACCTTACTCGCTCTGTCTGATTCGCTTCCTATTCTTGTAGCCTGCACAATACACGTTGGGTTCAGTCACCTCCGACTTCTATACTGTCGTATTTGACACGTCACGTGTCATTGCTTACTGACTAGTATCCCAGGCTCCGCCCAACAAGCTACTCTGACCCAGTCTCGTACTAAGGGTTACGATAGCCACCAGAAAATCTGGGTTTCTGAACATCTGACTTTAATGGCGTAATAAGGAAGGTTACCCAACGGAAGCTCTGGACTGGTAAAAGTACTCCTTTCTCACACAAAGTCTTTAAAACCTTCCGGACAGGCTTCCTTACTTCTTGCCAGGTTACACTTTTTCTTCGGGATTATTCCGGTATATGTGATTTTACTGGGTGAAATGTAGACCGATATTTTTTGATGTATCCTTAAATCTGTGTGAATTTGGTGGGTGTTCTCTGGTTAATTTCAGAGCTCTCATTGATTGGCCCAGCTGCCGTCTGTGTCGGCCAACTTAGCTTTATTCTACGTTAATCGGTCGATATGAGCACCACGTCGGTAACCCACAACGAAGTATTTTGCGCCAACCAGACTTGTGCTAATTTAGTAAAAGGAGGGTTGCCTTGTACAAATTCCTAAGACAGGTGCTATATGAAATGCGTCAACGTCTGTGAAACCGACACAAAGAAATACAATACGCCGGGTTCTCTCTGGTTCTCTCCGAAGTGCGCGACGGTTCCACTATTAAAATGCGTATTATCTTTAACACAACAGTATGACAGCTTAGTGGTCGAAACCGAACGTCGGTTGAATGCAAAAAGATGCTTCGCTCGAAGCGGCAATAACACATCTTGCACTTCATCCTTCTCCCTTCATTGCTGCCTCGAAACCAAGGAGCAGCGCCAGGCATTCACACGGCTACGCAGTGCTAGAAACATTGGGAACCACGAACCAAGTCGTTATCGCGACCGATAGAAGCATGCCTAACCCCACCGTTCACATCCTATTATGCAACGTATCAAATGCTGCAACATCGGTAACACCCAGGATTTCGAGTGGCTAACAAAAGCCAAAGCGCTCTAAAACCCGATCCACTTATGCAACCGTTGCTGTTCGGTATGATCAAAGTGTGAACGCAGTAGCCTCACCCAGTGCAGCTACAAAATGGGTAAAGGACCTGGTGCAACCTGCAGAGCCGTCACTATATTCTTTGATAAACGTGCTTCCCCCATCACCGAAGACAAAGCGGAACTACAAGACCTTGACAATTATATGAACCAATGTTCCTGAGGCCAAAGCAAACACCTTAAGGACTAAACAGTCAGATGATTTAAACCACTGGAGTTACCTTTATGATAAACTCGGAGTTCGAGTTGGTCTGACTACTACAAGGCGCTTCACTAGACATGCAACATCGAATCATTATGGGGTTGTCTGGCTAACGCGATTAGCATTGGGATCAATAGATAATGTCGAAACGGTGATTTCGTCGGCATACGGCCTGCAGGCTGAAAACAGTGGAATACGCGTATTTCCGTATGTTCTATGGTGCGAACGCTATCGGGACAAAAATAATGCAAAAGGCCACCACACGGTGAGTTACAACGGAATTATTTTTTTCGTGGCTTTCCCGAACCACCGACAACCAGTAACGAAGAAGCCTGCGCTCATGACGTGGAAGAATGGCGTTACATCCGTGAAGCGCTCTGTGCGGGCGACGTCATACTTCAGTCAATTACGCGGTTACCCATTTCGCCAAACTACAGGGGCAGTGGCCCGAGGATACTGCAACTAACGGTGCAATCACAACAGATGGCCGTGAACTTAATCCGTACTTGGTAGTTACTAGGCAACACATTTCCTTCAGAATTACGACTGAAGACAGCAGTTAGCGAGCCGCAGGCACTCGCTGTTCTCGCGGAAACGACACCACCCGCAACTCAGTATAAGTCCAACCGCGATTCGGAAACCTGTGCACTAAGACCCGTTGCTATGGAGAAGGCTTCCAAAGCACTACATACCGCAGGTGCGTGATCTGAAACAGATTACATTCCTATCTTGAACTGCCAATTCACCCAAAAAACGATTAGGTATCGACCTCTCGTCGGTCGGCACAAATCCACGTCATTCACACGCTCCTAGTCAACAGCTTTTGACATCCGAGAAGCTTACCTGTACTGCACCAACGACCAAGGCTTACTAAGTAAACCTTCCGAAATGTGGTTGCTTCAAGGATCCAAAGCCTGTAATCTCATCGCTATAACTGAGACATGGTTACGCCCTGACATAAGTGATATAGAGATGGCATTGCTTGGCATGTCCATTGTTCAGCACGACTGACTCAGCAAAAGTGGAGCTATGGCTTTGTACTTACACAACGACCTCATTTGTGAGCTCATTTAGGATCCGGTCAGCACGGTACAAGGTTCACTTTGGTACCACCTACGTTTAAAAAGTAACGATACCAGCTTAGTGGCGGTCATTTACCGCCCTCTTTCTTCCACGCCCGAGATGAACTCCAATCTGGTATCCGCAATAAGGTGGGTGCTGAACACACAGCCACATTCTCATTACTGGCGATTTCAACATCCACGCTCTGGAATCCCAAGAAGCTCCCGGAGAAAAGTTTAGGGCCGAACTACAAGCTTTTGTCTCCAGTTACCCGCTGTATGGCTACATCAACACGCCCACCCGATTACGTGATAAAGATAAGCCTTCGATACTGGATCGGATATTCACCAACGAAGAACTAATGGTCGAGAGGGTGATCGTCGACGTCCCTTGGGCCGCAGCGATCATGTAGTCCTACTCTTCGAATACATTTGCTATGCAGAATATCCCGTGGAAATTGCCGACGCAACAAAACGATTATACGCTACGACATATTAGCTCGACTAGGTGAGACAGCCAACTGGACCTTTCTGGCAGACGAGGCACCAGCTAGTGCATGGGAACATTTCGTCAGCCAGTTTAACTCTCTGGTTGCCGAAGCGTCAGCGACTAAGACCTTCCGCCCGAGAAACTTGGTCTCGTTTCTGCGAAGCAGGACACGCAAGTGTATAGCGGTGCGAAACTCAGCCTGGCATACATACAAACTTACCCAGAGCACCGAGAACTGGATGGCCTATGCGACCCAACGTAACCACTGTACTCAGCTTGTTCGTGAGGACAGTATGGCGTACCAGAAGCAGTTGGCAGTGCGTATGGCCTCAAATCACAAGCTTCTGTATCAATACTTAAACAGCCTAAGTAAAGTGAAACGGGGACTTCTCCTCAAACAGCGGACAGACCCACACAGACACCGAAGGAGGCGGCAAATACCCTGCGCCTACAATATGCTGCAACATTTCAGTGCAAGCACTGGCCACCTAACCCTATGACAATGGTAGTTTTACCCCCAAAACTCACCCCCAAATCCTTCACCGCAGAAGCGGTACTAAACAAGCTATTTAGTATGCACAAGCACAGTTCTCCTTGAGTGAATAATACACACGAAATCGCTAGCGGAAGTAGAAGAATTTAGCTGAGACGTTGGCTAGATTCTCCTAAAACTGTTTTAAAGAAATATACGTGTCCGACATGTGGAAACAAGTGATGATTACACCCATTCACAAGGAAGGTAATCGTTCCAATCCAGCCAACTACGTCCCATAATCTTACTACCGGTGCTTTCAAAGATCATGGAACCGATGCGCTGATGCTTTAACGGTATACTTGGAAAACGTTAACCAGCTCGCATCGGAACAGCATGGCTTTTGACGAAAGCAATCGTGCGCTACAAATCTACTACTAACACGATCCAGCTGAGCTGAAGCAGTAGACTTTAGCACATGAGTTGACGTAGTCTTGCCAGACCTCTCAAAGGCATTCGACCGGTTAGACCATAACATTCTGTCCTTTAAAGTTAAGACTTTTGGTATTGGTGCTCCTATCTTAGTATGGATCAGAAGCTTTATTTTACACCAGCGTCTGGACCTAAGTGTGAGTGAACCGCTGTCAGATCCCATCGGAGTTGAGTGCGGAGTACCACAGGGTTCGGTAATTGGACTGCGCGTGTCGATGAAGTATATTAACGATAGCACGCATCTCATAAGTTCGAACTGCCTGCTTTATGCCGATGACATCAAGGTGTGGAGAGCGATAACTACACCAGATGCTGACAGTACCTCACGCTGATCCGGATAGGGTATACGCGTGGTCCATGCAGAATCTACTGATTCCGCATGGATAATTGTAGTGGGCTTCAACTACGGCACAAGTTGGTACACTCCTACAAGATCGGCAATCAAAAGCTTCAAAAATCTTCTGGAAAGGTGGATCTGTGAGTTTTCGTCCAGATCGATCTTGGATATTCGAGGCAGGCTGAAACCGCCTCGACAGGCATCTAACATGCGGGCCTCCTGAAGCGTGCATTAGGACGATACGACCCTACAATTTTTCCAAAACTTATATGCTCATAAATACAGCCACATGTGTAATACGAAATAGGGTCTGGCGGCAATGACTGAGGAGAGATCTCCCCGTCTTAGAGGTACCCCAACGCCGGGAAACCAAAAATGTCATGGGTCTCTATAACTTGCCGTATGAACCAAGGTTACAAGTGCTCGGGGTCTACAGCGGACAGTATCGACGATTACGTGGGGACCTCATTTTGACTTACCAAATTTTGAGCGATCCCAACAACACGTGCCACCATTTACTAGAGCTCAGTCACACCAGAAAGTTAAGAGGCCACCATCTCAAGCTGACAGTGCAGCACAGTCGCTTGGATGGCCGTCGGAATTTCTTTTTCCTACGCGTTTGCCGTAAGTAGTATGCCCTACCGGAATTTGTCATCTGTACTCCCACGCTGACGGCGTTCAAAGCCCGTGTTGACCGTGCACTTATTTCGCTGCACCATCGTACATAACCCATTACCCATGGATAAACACAAGTGTGTGTAAACGATTTGACTGGCAGTAAAATCCCATATTTCGTTCCACTTTTTTTAACCTCCTGGATGGGGTCACTAGGAGGAGACAAGACTTTTACCAACATTCCATTCACCGTCACTTCTTATAAATTTGCCTTGGATTTACAGTCCATACTACGTATACTTCAGTGAGTTAACTGATGTAAACCAAATTTTGCGAACAATTTATATTTTGAATTTTCACCATAACTATCCTACGGGACCTGTTAAGTATTAGCTTTATGTCCCGCGTAAAACCATTGTTCCATATGGCAAGCTTCGAGGTTTATGAAATACAAAATCTCCAATAACCTAGAGTTCTACTGGATGAATTTTCATGCCACCACGTGCTGTGGAGCGCTTATGAATCAGAGAATGCATTTAAGCCTCGGTAGCTGCACTCGACAAAAATGTAACAATTTATCTAAATGCCTGCATAACTTTCAACCCAAGAATAGATGGTCCTCGACTTGTGACAACAAAAGTACGATCAACAAGCTTGCTGTCTTTGTATAAAACTGGCAAAATGCAGCAGCCTAACACAGGAAGAGTATGACCGGTGATGCCTCGGATGGTAATAGAGGTTGGATGTAGCTCCACACCAGGATAAAGACGATAAAGACTCGGTTTAGAAATAAGTGATTCCACACTAGCTGCGTCAACAATGAACGCACTCGATTTGATGTTTCTAAATGTGAGACTGTTGTACAAATGGTCATTACCACTAAAAGTCAACGTTAGGGAATGGATATAATCGCATAGCTGGCTCATGCAGTCCACAGGCGAATTCACAACTCTACATGCTTTTGCAAGTCGACATGTAATATGAATGTGTCCAAAGTTGCCACGATGGAAACAGTGTGTTTCGGTGGAGACAATGGTCACGAGAACACTGCTAGCACATCTACTTGATTTTCCACAAGAATCCATGCTGGATACACAGTAGGGTTGTCGGTAGCCGGCATGGACGATACTTGGCCAAGGCCGCGTGGACGCCCATGTAGCGTAACACGGTAAAGGTATCCAAGCAGCGCGTTTTTTCTGTCAAGGTCATGGATGCTAATCAGCCAATGACACGCAGACGACTACTTTGTGGTCAGCCAGTAGCATCAGGAGTACTGCATTATACCCAAGGAACCCCAGCGCCCCATTGTTACATGCATGCCAAGGAACCTACATGACACGCAACCTAAGTAAGGGGGCTAAACCAACGCAGCCTCCTTGTACTTTACTGGCAGCCTGCGCACGTTACCATCATTTGGATACAGCCGCCTGCATTCGTTTTCCACTCAATGAAGCGGGCAAGCACTAGGTATTTAAGGTGTATTACAGCAAATAATGTGTACAATTCGTGGGCGAAATCACTCCGCCTCCGGAATGTTGAGTTTCACTACTTCCGTTATTTGAAAAGCATGTACTACAATTATAGTAAAAGAGAAAGCATACCTCATCACGGTTGCGCTTGCATGACTCCCTTTTCAACCTGCGGTAGCCATGTCGCAGGTTGTGGTGGCAATCGACGATGAAATGGATCATTTCCCCGTGCATTACACAGGAAGATGTGTAAATCTGCAAAAGGGATGCTAAGTGCCTGTAGAAACTAGAAATGTTGCCGTAGTATGTATTAGTTTGTACGCCGGTCTGAATGCCAAGGCAGTTTCTGTGTCGCGAAATTTTATGTCCTCCACGGCGTTGCGAACGAATACATTTTGCAGTATATGCCGCGTTGCTTCTGGCAGGTTGCTGCCATGAATGTCATCAACATAGTTCGCCTGCATGTGATAGCAGAAAGAGAACGATAAACATAGCAACTACTATTAAATTTGGTTGTTCAGCCACCTGATCACTGTATGTAGCATCTATGAAACAGGCATGTGCATTAGAAACCGTAGGGGAATGGTTGCCCATAATATGCTTTTAATTTGTTTGCGATTCCAGTAGTTGACGTTGCAGCTCTAATGAGCGTTTGCAATGCGTACCTATGTAGGTAAAAATCGTGCGAGATCACTTACCGGTAGCTTTTATGCCGTGAATATTAAGGAAAGAAGACGCTAGCTTGCATATGCTACGAAAAGCAGATATCGTGCAACATGGGACTGCAAGAGCAAGAAACTCTCAGCTGATGACAACTTACTGCAAAATCGGACACTTGCAACGCAAAGAAACAACCGAGGCCAAAGCAACACCAAAGTCAACCCGTGGCAACATACGCAGCCCGTAACCTACGAACGGTAACTTCCGTTTGGTATAAGTGCAACGGTTCAAAATAATGTAGAGTATAAATTTAAGCGAAGTACCAGGTTGCGCACACTTGCAATCCTTCATTTTCAAAATGTGCTTTCAGTTTCATCTAAATGATAATTGTTCAGATAATGACTACGGAGTCCAATCATTAGGCAGTTTCGGTAAGATCTATCATCCATTATCCAAGATTGGCCACGATTTTTCCACGGTAAGCTACGTATATGCGTAGCACTTCGCTAGCAGGGATGCAACTTCCCACGAGACACAATGACCCAACCGCTAAAAAGCTATACCAGGATCAACCTCTTTCTGGTGGTTTCTCCTGAACGGATGATGAGCTACACCTGACTTTAATACTTTTACCGATTTTGTTGCTTATGCGATGCACTGACTTTGGCAAAATTGTTGGGCGGCGCCTGGGATACAAGTCGGTTATCAATGACAAGTAAGAGTCGTGTAAAATAGGGGACAGTATAGAAGTTGAAGGCGACTGAACCCAAGGTGTACTGTGCAGGCTACAAAAATAGGAAGCGAATCAACCAGAGTGCGAAGCGATGCTGCAAGGTACTAAACAAAACAGTTTGTGTCAACGAAAGTGCTGTCAGTAAAACAAGAGCAGGTTTTGAAGGTAAAAATAACAGTAAAATCCAATATTGCAAAATACTGTTAGTGCGTGTTTTCCAGTACACTACAGGAGCCTCCCACCTAGAAGGGTGAAGGAGGGAAGTCTTCGATGGAGCTGTTAGTGGGGGAGACGGTAGTTGAGACTCGGTGCTAATAGTTACATGGGTTTGAACACGGGCTTGCAGGGTGGGGTGTATGGCAGAGTTCGCTGGGTCCAGGCTTTCATTGTTAATTATTTATGATGATCGTATGGACCACAGTGCATCCTCGATGGGCCCTCAAGCCGGGTTGGTCGGATTGCAAAATAACTGGCTAGTCCAAAAAATGGCCGGCAGGACATTCTCTTCGCTGCAGACCCGATGTTGCGCTTGCGAAGTGTCACTCCCTCCACCGCACTTCAGTACACGGTCCTAGTCTCACGAAGAAATCCTGGGGTCCTCGTCAGCAATGCATAGCCAGGCGTTTGGGAGCCAATTCGTTCCTGGCCGTCCGCGGTCTAGGACCACTGACTGTTCCTTGGGTAAGCAAGGGTCCTTGGGCCGGCTGACAAGTCACTCAGGGGTTGCGTTGAGCCGGTTGGCGAGTCACTCAAGGTTGGCCTTGGCATTTCTGGTGGTTGAGTTTCTGGAGGGCAGACCACAGAGGGAATGGGCAAGAGTCGGGGAAAGTGGCTTGACGCCAGAGAGGGAACAGGGCATGCATGATAAAAGCAAATACGTTTTTCAAGTTTTCAAAATGTTTAGGGTTTTTTGTCGATTTTGCAAAACGTTTGTGGACGAGACGCACGATTACCACTAAACAGGATAAAAGCGTGTTAGTGGAAATGGCAAACTTTTACAAAATCTGTAAAACGGATGGGACGTCTGACCTGCCTACCGCGTCGACCGGTTGCCTGGGGTTGAAGCGGGGTAGGTTGAGGGTCAAGAGGAACGGTGGGTTTCGGGATATCCAGTGTTCGGAAAGTGACCGCAGTTGCGGGTACTTGTGTGATAGCATCAGGATGGGTTGCAAGTCGTACGTCAAAGAAAGCCACTTTGAGACGGTCGATGGAGACCGTTGTTAGGCGACCATTCTGTTCTAAAGTGGAAGGTTGTGGCTTTCGTTGCAGGCCTCTGAAAAGGCAATGTAGGGAGACTGGAGAGAGTGTCGCACTGCGTTGGTGCGGAGTAAGACGTGAGTGCAGGTAGAGTTCGCTGTAGATATATAAACCTCTCATCTGCTTACGGGGCTGAGTGGGGCTTAGTGAACGCATGCGTCGAGCTAGGGAGGGCGCAACGTTAGGCGGAGGCATACCCGGCGATGCGGGTGGAAGGAATTTTCCTATCAATCTTAGCGTTATGCCGTAAACCAGCACTGCAGGTGCACATTTCAAGTCAGTTCTAATGCAGCTGCGAATGCCTATGAGTATGAGCGAAACGTTTTCGCTCCAGTTAAGGTCAGAGGAGGCGCAGAGCGAGGCTTTTCGCTGTCTATAACAGCGTTCAGCTAACCCGTTGGCTGCTGGGTGATATGCTGTGGTATGAATGCGGCGGCAGCCTAAAAAGGTGCAAAACGTATCGAACTGGGAAGATTCGCAGGACGTTCCTCGGTCAGTTATAATGGTGCATGGGCCTCCGTAGTGCGAGACCCATCGATCTAAGGAGACCCAGATACCAGTCTCATCTGTGCAGTCTGTTACGGGAATGGCTTCTGGCCATCTGGTGAAACCGTCGATACCTGTACGAACGTATACGAATCCGGGTGAAGGAGGCAAGGTCTAAGTGTAAATGCGAGAACCGAGAGAAAGGAGCGGAAAATGAACGAAGTGGACTGCGAGTGTGGCGATGTATTTCTGAGCGCTGGCATTGACAGCAGGCGCGAGCACAGATACAGGCAACATTGTTTACGCGTGGCCAAACGAAACGTTCGGTGACCAGTTGCAAAGATGCACGGATACCGGGATGTGATAGTGAGTGCAGTGCGCAATAGCCTGCGCATCTGAAGGAGACGGACAGGCAAGGTCTAGGAGAACCTGTGAAAGGGTCACAGAGGATGGCTCCTTCAGTGATTTGGAAAGGAGCAGGTTGCACCTGCAGTGAAGTGGACCGCAGGGTGCGTTGTATGTCTTCAGCTTGAGCCTGGGCCGATACTATGGCGGCAAGGCCGGCGGTAGGCAAAGACTGGAGTAAGGTTGACGCATGAGAGAGCGTCGGCGACGAGCTTGTAGACACTTGAGGCATGAGTTATGTCAGCAGTGAACTGCGTGACAAATCTAGGTGTCTTGTCTCCCGTGTTGAATATTTGTCGCAAACATTTGAAGGCAAAGATGAGGGGCTTGTGGTCAGTGTAGACCGTGAAAGCGCGACCTTCGAGTGTGTGTGCATGCAGTGACGAATGGCCAGGTAACTAACGAGCAGTTCTCTGCCAAACGTGCTGTAGCGGGATTCCGCTGGCTGCAGGCGCTTTGAGAAGAACCCAAAGGGTTGCCATTGCCCACAACCGTGTTGTTAAAGGACGGCTCCTACAGCGACGTCTGAGGCGTCAGTCATAATAGAAAGCGTGCAGTCGATTCGGAATGCGCAAAGAGAGCTTTGTTTGAGATAGCATCTTTGAGATCAGTGAAGACTGTCGGTGCTGTGTCCGGGAAAGCGAACTTACGTTCATTTCCTCTGAGTAGGTCAGTAAGAGGCTGCATGAGATGAGCGCAACGCCGAATGAAGCGTCGATAGTAGATGACCAAACCACACAATTGTAGGAGAGGCTTGAAAGAAGTCAGAGCTGGGTAGACCTTGATTGCCTGGATTTTATCAGGATGGATTTCGATACCAGACAATGCAACATGGTGGCCTAGAAATTCTACCTTTGATTTGCCGAGTTCGCACTTAGTCTGATTGACTGTGACACCGCGTTGTATCAAGCGCTGGATGAGAGTTCGAAGGTGGTCGAGACGTTCATGTTCCGATGAACTGGCTACTAAAATCTCATCGAGGTAGAAATAGGCAAGTCTAGGCCACGATTGACTTCTTGGATGAAGCGCTGGAAGGTTTGTGCAGCGTTGCACAGTCCAAATGGCATTCTTAAATATTCAACCAAGCCGAAAAGCGTGATAACGGCTGTCTTAGCAATGTCATTTTAATTTGCATGTATCTGATGATAGGCTAGGACCAGATCGATCTTGAAGATCGTCTTACCTATGTGGCATGCAGCATGGTCCTGTATGTGTGGGATGGCATACCTAGCTGGGACGGTTAGCCGATTGAGTGCGTGGTAATCACCGCAAGGGCACTAGTCACCAGATTTCTTGGGGACCATCCGCAGGGGAGAGGATCAAGGGCTGTCGGAAGGGCGGATTATTCCAAGTTCGAGCAAGTGCTCAGACTCCCCCATAGCTACCATAAGTTTCTTGGGCGATAGTTGGCGTGGACGACATGAGACGGGTGGGCCATTCGTCCGTATGTGGTGCGTGACTTGGGATGTCACGGGCGAAGCGGCGTTCATTGGCTAACCAAGTTTGGAATACTGGGAAAAGATGTTGACGTAGTCTGGTGAGGTATGGGGAACGGCGTAGACCGGTGCAACAGATGCGATATCAGCGTTGCTGCCACATACACTGAGTTTATTGTAGTGTCACTGTCATCTGGCGTTTCGCATCGACAAAGAGATCGATATGCCTGAGACAGTCAATGCCAATGATTCTAAAGAGGACTGCAGCGACGGTGAATACACAGCGGAACGTGCGCCGAAGACCTAGGTCCAGGTTAAGCGACAAATGACCGTAGGTGGCTGTTAGCGTGCCGTTTGCGGCACTTAGGCTTGTCGACAAGGAAGCGGTAGGCTCACCTGGAATAGGGGGAATGACGCTGACTTCCGCCCCTGTATCAACTGAGTCTTCGAATCATAATCGCTATTGCAAATGAGACGGCTTTGTGTTTTACCGACGTCGTTCGTGGCCATTACAAGTTGGTTTGGCGAATCATCTGTAGCGGTGTAGCTACATGGCTGTACGCACTTACGGGGTTTATTACCGAAATGCGAGTGGTAAAAGCAGTAACCTAGTACATCAAGGTTTGTGCGACGGGGCAATGATGCAGAGCGGATGCGGTGCTTACGGTTAAAAGTAAGCTACTCGATCTGGCGC
Organism: Dicrocoelium dendriticum; assembly: GCA_944474145.2. NCBI lineage: Eukaryota > Metazoa > Platyhelminthes > Trematoda > Plagiorchiida > Dicrocoeliidae > Dicrocoelium > Dicrocoelium dendriticum. Next base: position 32,950,973 of record OX104070.1, read on the forward strand.
TGAAGCCACGCTTTCTGCGATGATAATGCGTCTAGTGCAGACGGCGGGCCAGTCGCGGGTGTCCGTGTGGTTTCACTAGCACAAAGCTGCTTAGGTGCTTTTATTATAATGTCTGTCTGGTGCCGTTTGATGACACGGTCTGCTAGATATGCAATTGCTGTAAATGGTAGGTTACTTGCTATTGCAAGGATAGCCTGGGTGCTTTCAGGCAGGCGTTACATCCAAAGCTCGCGGGGAATCCCTACCTCCATGTTGGACTTGCCAATGAGCTGTTGCATTTTGGGCAACAAGTCTGAGAGTATCCTATCTCCGGGTTGAAGATAACTAACTAGTCGCTGCAGACGGACCTTTACTAAAGGCGTGCTTCGCTGCATAATAGCCTGTTTACGTGTCACGTATTTCCTTACATGAGGGGGCACAATATGATGGCTCGCACCTGCGAGGCTATACGCTGAACAGGGCAAGCTATTAGCTGATTATAGATGGCGAAATCAGAAGAAACCCTGGGAATGTAAAAAGTGGATTCTAGGTTCAAAAACCATAACGAAGGATCATTCACCCAAAATGGTGGAGAGACTAACGCAACTGTATTGACCATCATATGCTCTAAGGCGTATGCAGATGGATTCTCCTCCATATAATCTATTGTCAAACGCGACTCAAAATGTGGTAGGTGAGAAACCAATATGATCGAAGTAATAAATCACGAAAGCACCGAAACGAGCTCACTAGAACAAAAATTCGGAATGGCGAACGACGTGTTCCAGACCGGGGTCCCCAATTGTTGGCTGGCGGCTGCGATACCAGTCGATAATCAATGACACGTAAGAGACGTGACAAATATGGGACAGTATAAAAGTTGGAGGCGACTAAACCCAACGTGTATTAGGCAGGCTACAAATATAGCAAACTAATCAACCACAGCGAGAAACGGTACTGCAAGATGCTCACCAAAGCAATTTGTGTTAGTGGAAGTGCTGTCAGTACAACAAGTGGACGTTTTGATGCCTAAAACAACGGTAAGATTCAACATGGCAAAATACTGAAAGCGTGTTTTTCAGTACACTACAGAACGAAACAACATTTGTTGGTCAGAGGGTGTTTCACGCTTAGAAATGTCGTAACGTCTTGGAAATTTCCATAAATCAATTGACGATATAGGGTTGGGATATTAATTCCAATAATTAAGCGACCTCTGGGATACTTGCCCAGTTTAGCCCCAAAAGGACACCTGGAGGCTTGAGTACGTAGCTGCAAAATAAACCCACTAACTGACTCCTTTGGTTGATGTTGTAGGACCTTAAACTTGGCTCGTACAGCCACGACGTAATATTTTTGGTAACAAATGATCGAGTAACAGGACCCTCAGCTGCTCATATGAAAGTTTCGACGGTAACTCGGGCTATGCCTAACTCTTAAAAATTGAATATGCCTTACGATCAACAGCAGTGAGAAAAGGTGTAGTTTTCAACTATTCTTTTAATTCAGGCTTTGTAAGCCACCAAAGCTCAAACCGCTCGGGGTATTCCTCAACTTGGTTAGGTCAGATCATGTACCACGCACGATAGAGGATTTCGCCTAAACAGCATCCTGTTTCTTGTGCCGGTAAGTGAACAAAACCCCCGGTACTTCGACCTTAGATTGACTTAGAGTAACCATTGCACTTTCATGTGTCAGCAGCAGAATACACTACATAGTATAGTATAATTACAACACCCATGGTGAAAGGTCAGATCAACACTTAGCTAAGCTCCTTTAGGAGGTTTCTACAGTCTCACATTTCACCAGACCAGAGAGAAGTTAATCCCCGATATTAACCACCCGGTTTGTAAAAAAAAACTTCGCCTTAATGTTCAAACGAGCCCTAGATTGTTTGAGCTTCAGGCGATGCCCTCGCAGGTGGCCCGTAGCTAAGACAAACAGATGACTGGATTGATACCATTGAGTTTCTATCAAATCCCATCGCAATCTGCGCCGTTCCAAGGAAAATAATCCTAAGCTACTTAGCTTGTCTTTGTACGACTTTCCTCATTGACTTTCAATCACACTGGTCAAAGTTTTTTACTCTTTTCTATACACATAGCGTCACTAGGGAGATATGGTGCCCAGGCCTGAACGCATCAGTCCAGGTGTGACCTAATCACTGCTTTATATAACAGCAAGAATATTTCTGTTTTAGTGTTACACAGCGCCAAAATAAGGCGAAAAATTATGTGGGGAAGAATTCGGGTTCATTATTTCAATATTTGGATGCATCGGGAGCTTAGCACTCACCGCGACGTCAATCGTATTACTTATCGAGTCTGGGAAAACGCAAGCTCCACCCGAAAGCTATCCTCAATATAGAGGAAGAACAACCGAATTGTACTTTCGAATTACGCTGTCAATATAATTCACTATTGTAGATAATACAATATGAGAAATGTCAAGTAGTACAATATTTACAATCGCTACAGTTAAGCACTCTTTCTTGCACTATCTTGTTAATACAACTGCAATTTTAAATAGACGTTATTCACCATAGCTTCACAGGTTATAATGTAGGAGTATAGCGTGTACCGAGATTTCGATAGCTTAGACCTGTCAGATTGCGATTTCCGTGGCGCGGTTGACGCAGTACAACTCGTAGTGGCACTTCTTGGGCGTTAAGTTTTACCTCCTGAGGGTGCGGAAGACAGTAGATACGGATAGGCTTATCCAGTTTTCTTTCAATTGATGCTGCATCGGCATCAGTGCATCCTCAGAATGGCCTTAAGCAAATTATTCAACGCGCTACATGAGGTTAGTTCTTGTTACAACTCGAAATATTTATGTTGTTGGAATTGCTTTCATTTAACCTAAAGCATGGCAAAGCATAACCAGCACGCCCCGTGATCCGCACGCAATCATAAGGTTCTGGTCCCCTATCCGTGATCATGCTGGCGCGTCAAAGCATGTGACAATCATAGACGATTGGGAAGGCAATTAATCTCGTCATTCATTTTGCACCTCATGCTTATTCGGTCATACGCATATTTAAGTATATAGTTGCATACCGGTTATTTTTAATGGTACTGCGGAAACAATACGAAATGCATGTATCTACCAGTTTTCGTCCTCTTACCGTGCTTTTCAAATTTCTGTAGGGAACTAACTGTTTTAAGTTTCGCAAACGACGAATTCCCGCTGAAACTATCAAATTACTTCGTCATATAGTCAGCCTGAGGTGCAAGATCGTGTGCGCACGTGCGGAAATACCCTTTCTTAGGAAACGTATTCTCCTGCGTAGATACCCCCGCTCGGTTCTCACACTGCTGCGTAGAAATAAACTCAAACCATCTGTGGTTAACCTCAAACGTGTGGCATCCGCTCACTTGGAGACGGCCGAGTCCAAACTTCTGAGTTTACTGGAAACTCGCGCATGCTTACTACATGTGGTAGAGGATCTATATTTGTGTTGTCGTGTTGTGTTCGCTAAGTTTTGCAAATCCACTCTCGACCGTACAAGGCGAAATCGGAATATTCGGTCGGAGAGCTCGCTTTCGAACAGCCAGGATGAAGAGTCAATCGTTCATGATCCTAGTAAGTACGTGGTGAATTTATCAGACGTACAACTAGACGCTTTGCAGTTAGAAGCTTTGTCATATGGGCTTGATTACAAAATTCCTCCTAGAAGACTAAACGGGTTGTTTATAGAAACTCAGTCTGAAAACTTTTTTGATCAATTTAAGGAGTTGCAACCATCCAGTCCTAAGAGTGTTGTTTCGTTTAGAAACAAATTGACCGATATTGCCCACGGTTAAAAATGTGCCAGTGACTGAAAAATATGCACTTACAGGCCGACACCTTCAGGCGTTGCGTGAACTGCGTACTCAGAACGTAGTTGTGATGCAACCGGATAAGGGCTCTGGACTGGTGGTCATGAACAAGGCCAAGCACGCTCAGAAAATGAGTAGCATACTCAACGACACGAGAAAATTTGACTTCAATAAGGCTTTTGACAAGGTTAACCATGCAGTGCTCCTTGACAAGCTGAGGATGTACGGTGTTGGTGGTTCGCTGCACAAATGGATCAGAAATTTCCTTGTGGATCGGAAGTGGAGAGTCCAGGTGGATAACCATCTAACTGACTGGTATCCATCGAGCAGCGGCGTGCCCCAAGGCACTGTACTGGGGCCGATATTGTTTCTGATCCATGTAAACGATGTCCCTCAGCTACTCCAATCACCATGTGCATTGTTCGCAGATGACTTGAAGGTGTGGAGAGTAATCCGCACACTCAATGATTGTGATTTACTTCAGCACGATCTCGACAGCCTCTCAACATGGTCTGCAGAGGTTAACCTTCCGATCAACCCTGCTAAGTCGCAGTTCATGAGGTTGGGTAAGTGTGAGCACAGCCGAACGTACACAGTGGCTGGTCAACCGCTGCATCCCGCGTTCTTTCATGCGCGACCTCGGTGTGCTCTCACGCTGCGACCTAAAGTCCATTGACAACACGAATAGGCTGTACCAAAACAGCCTTCGGATGCTTTGGGCCCTCAGGCGCAGCTTCAGCAATTGGTCCCGAAAAGATTGCTACTCGCCTCTTCGTCTCGATAATACGACCAATGCTAGAATACGGCTCTCCCGCGTATTGTCCCATCACGCTGGGAGAGGTAAAAAAAGCTTGAGCGGGTGCAGCATGTAGCCACCAGGCTGATTCCCAATTTACGAGGTATGCCATATGAAGACCAATGTAAGAAACTAGGGCTGTACACCCTAGTATATCGTCGGCTGAGGGTTGACCTCATCATGACGCTCCGGATATTACACCTGAGTGATTACCCCATGTTGAGACAACTGCTTCATCTGCGCACACCAAGTTGCACGCGAGGACACCGGTACAAACTTATCGTACCGAAGTTGAAGCGGGTCGCTCACCAACTCTGTTTCGAACGCAGAGTGGTGAATGTCTGGAACGACCTGCCGCAGCATATCGTAGAGGCCAACTCAGTGTCCGAATTTAAGAAGCTTCTAGACAAACACTATGCGGAGGCAAAATATAAAGAGCAAAACGATAAATAAGGCGTAAATGTCCAAGAGCGCCGAAAGATGCAGCTACACAGAGAAAGTTCTACTCGCTGCTTCAAACCAGTATTCAGTATGCATCAGCTGTTGACAGACAATCAGTGGAACTATTACTATGTACCACACAAAGGTAAAACGGGGTATAAAATCGTCCAGTTTAAATGAAGCTGATTGCTAACCCAGAACTGAGGTCTTTACTGAACAGACGATATAAACTCTGGGCCATATTCAAGGGTACACAACTAGCCTCGAATTACCTAAAGTAAAAAGATGTTCAAAATCTGTGCACCCTGAAAAAGCGGCATAAGCGAGCTCAATAAGAACACTACCTGGCAGTTAAATACCGAACGTGCCCGAAGAAACTCTTTCCATACATAAGGCGAAACACCAAAACGGGCGTTGGTATCCCTTCTCTACCTGCCCCTGGAGAAGGCACTGTACTCCAGAACCATGACCAGAAAGCCACTCTGCTGTCCTAGCAGTATTCAGCAGTCTAATCGGTAGCGCCCCCGCTGCCCAACAACGATGTATCCACTTGCTCCCCGAATCTGGAGTAAGATGAAATTAGCGTCGAGACGGTCATGTGGCTAACCTGTGACTTGAACCCTAACTCCGCACCACACCCTGACGGACTACAACCACTATTCCTCAAGATGTCGGCCGAGTACATCGCCGATCCAATGTGTTAACTGTTCCGACTCTAACTTGCAGAGTGCCACTTACCTAGCGCTTGGAAACTAGGAATAGTGATGTCTAAATACAAAGGTGACAGGCAGAACCCTGCGAACTACCGGACGATATGTCTGATGTCTGTTGTTTGGAAAATCATAGAGAGAATAATCAAACGCGCTCTCAACGCCCACTGCGAAGGCTTATGCGTAATCTCCCGCTCACAGCACGAATTCCGCACGGCACGATCTTTGCTTGCTACCAGAGAAGCATGGGTTAAAGCAACAGACGAGAGCAGGCACCTTGATGTCGTCTTGCTTGACTTCAGTAAGGTTTTTGACAAAGTCCACACTAACGGTTTCTGCTCAAAGTTCAGGGTGGCGGTGTTACCCGAAACGTTTTATCCTGGATTTCAGACATTCTGGAATCACGAGCCATTCATTATCAGTCATCAGTATACGCTAGCTGAGCGAGAGAAACACACCTCAGTTAATGTGCCGCAATACAAAAGAGGCAAAAAATTTACACTACAAATTACACTACAAAAATATGATGTTAACTGTTATGTTATGCGTTTTGCATGAGATCTGGATTGGAGGGGGAACCCAAAGGGCAGGGGATGGACAAAGAAACTCACAACATAAACGCCATTGGGGCCGGCTCCAAGCCATATCAGCGTGTCCAACCAAACGTCTTCATCGTCCTTAGGACCCCAGCCAGGCAGTCGGGATGCACCAACCGACGCCAGTTTCGAAGTGAAGGTTTTAATTCCTCGTGACCGAGTCATCGCTTGACCTCCTCTTCCAACCGCATTCCCGGCGTGCAAATAATGCATGTCGCGGGAGTCGGTGTGCTGGCATGCACAACACGTGGCCTAGCTATCGGAGCCTGGTACCTGATATAATGGTGCTGAGCGGTGCACTCGCTTTTGCTGCACTAAATACGCGAAGCCGAACACGCTCATTGCTCATGAGGTGCTCCCACTAACCTAAGCTAAGCTGTGAAGGCAGGGATGATCGAATGTGACGAACCTCTTTACGTCTGTTGACCTGATAGGCCAGGTTTCACAACCATATAGGAGAATTGAACGGACAGCTGCGTTGTAAACTCTGCCCTTCAGGGCGAGAGTAATGTCGCGTCTGCGCCACAGGTGGTGGAGATTGCCAAAAGCACCTCGAGCTTTTGCTATACGGTTCGTAACCTCAGCTTCGATCCCACAGGCACTGATACAGTTGCCTAGGTACTTGAATTCCTGAACGACTTCTGGCAGATCACCACCAAGCGTTAGCGCAGTGGTAGGTCACTGCCAATCTTGGAGAAGTACTTCGCATTTCCGTGGAGCAAAGCATAGTCCAAAACGATTGAGAGACAGTACTAATCGGTCCAGTGCTGCTTGGCACGTTTGGGAGCTGTGACAGATGAGGGCAATATCGTCTGCTTACTCCAAGTCGAGAAGTCGTTCTCCTGGGAGTAGTTCCACACCTTCTAAGTCGTGTCCTGTAAATGCAATCTCCATGACTTTGTCAACTGCGAAATTAAATAGGAAAAGTGACAGCGGACAACCTTGTCTCACACCGCTGGTGATACTGAAGGGTGGCGACAGTTTGCCATAAACCCTCACTTCCCGAACTATGCGCGTACAACGCATTGATAATGTTTACATATTTATCAGGCACACCTTTCCTCAGCAGACAGTGCCAAAGGGCACATCGATTAACTGAATCGTAGGCACATTTTATGATAAGAAACACGACAACGGTGGGTCGCCAATAAACATAGTGGTACTCCGACAATTGAGGCAAGGTGCAGAGGTGATCGATGCAACCACAACCTCGAAGAAACCCGGCTTGCTTTTCACGAATCTGGCTTCCACGAGTGAATGACAGAAGCAAGCAATTTAGAGACAATTGAGATCAGACTGTTCCGAACTGGAGCCTCCCTAGAAAATTGTGACAATGACGGAACTGCTCCAGTCTGTCGGGACAGTCCCCTGCTCCCAAAGTTTCATTAGCAACTTGTAAATCATCTACTAGAGCAGGTCTCCCGAATTTGAAGTGGGCTGGGGGAATTCTAACTGTCCCTTTGGCCTTATGCCATTTCAACAGCCTGATCTCAAGTTCGACTTTGTGCTTGAGGGCGGATCCAAGGGGACGGCCCTGGGAGAAGGGTGCTCAATGCCCGAAAAAGAAAGCGATAACTCAGCTTGGTTATATTGCCTTGCAAATTGTTCGACCCAACGCTCTAAGCGTTCCGACAGGCTGTGGTTCGGCTGTCCACTCTCGTAGCGTATGGTCTCGCTAACACCAGATCTCCTGCTGCCTGTTTCCCGTATCAGACGGAATAACATACGATGAGTACCATCACGAGCCATTCGGGTGAAGGTGAACCAAACACTCTCCGTCCCTGTGTTTATGACCAGTGGAGTTCCTCATGGCTCCGTACTTGAACCAGAGCTCTACAAACCATACATTAATGATCTTCTAGCGACACTTCAAACCGACTATCTAGTCTACGCTGATGACCTCAAACTGTGGTCAGAAATATCTTGCCCCGAGGATGCCGACAGACTCCAAGCTTTGCTTGACCAGCTGCATAACTGGTCCGTTGAGTGACGACTCCCAGTAAACCGCGACAAATGTGCCGTTCTCCCGATTGGTGACCCGGATCCGTTCGATGCGTGTCAATTCGGAGGACATCTCTTCAAGTCTGTCACATATGAGACCTGGGAATTATAGTCTTGCACGATCTCAAGACATCCCTTGGCATGCAGAAGGTCGCGGCAGCCAACCGAATGTTTTGGGTTTTGCGAAGGTCGTACTGTAAAATTACGCTGGAGAATTTTAGAACCCTATTCACTTCGCATGTTCGTCCGATTCTAGAATATGGTCTCCCGGCCGCCTACTGACGAAATCTGCACATGATCTAATGGAAAAGGTGCAGAGGCGCGGTTCAAAATCTATACCGGAGCTTCGGGACCAACCCTACGCTCCGACTTAATATGTTGAAGCTGTTCTCCATGGAATACCGCCGCCGTTGCGCTGAGCTCCTCTATACCCGATGCATCCAAAGGGGAGAGTTTAGAAGTGAACTGCAGCAGTTCATCCATCTCAATGTGCTCAGCCCGACACGCGGCCACAAGTGGAAACTACTAAAACCGAGGACATATCGCGCCATTCCGCAAGCTGCTCTATTTTCCAGGGTAGTAAATGACTGGAACAGACTCCCGTAACACGATATTATTACACAGACAGAGGGAAGTTTAAAACGATTGCTAGTCTCTCATTTAACGCACATATCAGGGTCCTGCTGCTCTTACCGTAAGGGTGACGATCTCCGAAGGAGTGACGTCTCTCAACATGCACCCACCTTTTAATTATCCAGAACTGATGAAGCTGTCACGGACACTCCCATCTGCTTTCAATATTCCGATGAATCCTAATGAATGAATAACGCCTTACCGAGGTAAGCCAAGAGTAGTCAGAAAATCCGTCGGCTTACATAAATTGGGCTTCAACCTACGGATCGTTGAGACCTCTGCAAACTGAAGCAGACAGGCAGTGCTTTTTTGACTAATGATCCTGAATGACTCAACTGAATCTTGGCAAGTGGAGCAATCGTGTATGTGCCGGGCAACGGAGCTAGCAGGCAAATTAGGGCCATCTGCCACCATGTGACGCGGGACATGCTCTGAAATCTTTGTGGATAGCTTCCTCTCAGTTCGGCCCACATACTTGCTCCCACAAGTACAATGAAAAAGGTGGATACAAGAGGCAATAACTTTAGAGTCTGACTTGTCCAGGTCGGATTTGCAGAGAAGCTTCCTAACATGGTGAAGTAGTAGTAGCTCGACCGCATAACAACAGTTCCTAATGGACTGACGGAGACGATATCGAAATCGCCTCTCAGTTCAGTCTTCTTTGAATAGTAGCTGGATGCATACTTTCTTTTTAGGGACGACGGCTGCACTCTTTTTAATTGTTTTAGCACTTGAGTGATGTATCAATTGTTCATTTGTTCTCCGAGCTTGGCGGTTTTCTCGCAAACGTTTCACCACCATGCGAGGTGGCATTCTCAGTGCAGTGATATGCAGCGTGTAAGTTTACTAAATGAGTCCTCCATCCATGATCGACCTGCAGGTGACTTTGAACGTGGCAGTGTCGATTTAGGTCCCGTGACCTCCACCCACTTCCCCAAGGCTAAAGTCGGCGCCCGAGTTGTGCTCTGTATCTCTTGGGATACCAGTTGTCGCGTAGTGCGCACAAGCGCTCGTTTGTACTTAATCGGACAGAAACCCCGATGAGACCATTGACAGTGAGTTGCACCGCGTCTCGGCAACCCTACGCCTTAATCACCAACCTCCACGTGAGTGATTCTGGATCATTAGTCGGCAAAGCACTGCCCGTCTGCTTCAGTTTGCAAAACCCTCAGCGATCCGTAGGCTGAAGCTCAATTTATGTAAGCTGACGGAATTTCTGCCTATCCTTGCCTTACCTTGGTGAGGCGTTATCGATTAGCTTCATTTAAACCAAACGCTTTTATACCCCGTTACATAGTAGTAGTTCCACTGATTATCTGTCAAAAGCTGATGAGAGGACATGAAATATCTGAATTCAGAATACACAATTGAATGTTGCTTTTTCTTGCTATTTTGAGGGTGGACATCTTAGATACACTACAGGACTAACAAGATCCCAGTGTTCAAATGTCTGCTCTCTGGCTGAAGCTCTGTTGAACAGACATGTCTGTAAGTGCAGTTACCTTTATCACCTGAGATTGTCTGAACAACTACGGAACAATGTTCTGATGCCACCAAAAACTCTACGATCGGTAGATTTAGGTAGAAATTCGTCACATCTATACTCACTCAGACAGCCGTCACACGCCCGGAAAAGCACTGTACGCGCGTTTCATCCTTCCGGGAATCGTCAGCAGTGCGCATTTCATCGGACCCTGTCGATTCCTGCAAGGGTGAAGCGCGCGTACAGTGCTTATCCGGGCGTGTGACGGCTGTCTGGGTAAGTATGGGCGTGACGAATTTCTACCTATATCATTCAACTTCCCCCGCTGTGATCGGTAGATTATTTGTTACTCAGAGACTGTCGTGACCATCAAAGCGGGTGCTCGGTCCCATTAGCAAAACAATTGTGTCCACTATTGTTGAGATACCAAACTAACCAACACCGGTGGACGCTTTGCCATGCTCGAAACAATGATGACAGATTATTAAGCTCCGGGTTCCCAGGGGAGTTCTGGCTGTAACGTCCGCTGCCGCAGAAACGGTTCACAAGCCACTGTCAGCAATAAGTTCAAGTCCTCGGACTAGTCGAGAACGAAGGCAGCTGAGCCAAACAAACTAAAGAGGAATATATCAGGAAGTCTATATTATTACATCATAGAAAAGACCGGAAACCACGAAGGCCAAGCCAGGTTAGGTTGGAGCTATGGAACGCAAGAAAGCCTCAGCCGAGAGCCAAACTCCAGCCAGCGTGCATTTGATGGGACATAAGCCCAGCGAATCGGAAAGAATCGATCGCTCCCGGTTAGTTGCTTACGCATCATTTTTAAACTGTCTTGTGTCTACAGCTTACAACCCAAGACAATAGATATTTCGGGTCTCACCGGGTTTTCTCTGGACAAGTGACTAGATTTCGCATAAAGTCAGAACACAACAAGGTTTCTTCCAACTTAAACACGTAGACAGTTAAAAACCTACTAAGGCTCTGAAATATCTAATGTTTATTCGGAATTATTCCATGGAGAAAACATTAAGCTAACGTAGGTGTGAGCAAAAATACGTCGAAACCAACGTATCCTAAGTAATAACATTAACCAGTCACAAACCCTACTTTTTTCCTACAATAGAAGCAACCATAGCCCCAGTTGAGAACATTTCGATACAAAGCTCGTTTCGAGGGAGCCTTGCAAGACGCGTAACTTGAAGGTGGTCAATTAAGTTGGATCGTCGAGCCCAACCTAGGTTTAGTGGGTTATCTAAACGCAGTTAGCTCTGTTTAGAGCGACTGTTTACGAAGAGGACTGGATGCCGGACACTGTACAATACAGGACGGACACTTGATCTAGGTTGTCATCAGCCCCTCCCCCCCCCCCCCATAAATAGAGCATAAGCGTATCAACCCAGTCACTCAACCTGAAGGGAATACGCGTTGCTGGCCTTTGCCACTAACCCATGTGTCCGCACCGACGGTGCGACACGGCGTGACACACTTAAAGGACAGACAATATCGATTGATTTCGCGTGATGCGCGCACGTCAGACGCTTACCTGTGAGCGGAATCAAATGCAGCAAACAATAGATCATTGAAACGGAAGGGATTACCTGTGTATTGGTCGAACGGAACGACTTGTGCGAAAGCACATGTAATGGATTAGGGAGAGGAGCAATGCCCCCTCGCCTCATCCTTAAGCAGCGAAGTGGTGAGCAAAGATTGGCCGCGTGGTACACTAGTCAAGAGCAGCGACGATGAGACAACAAGCAGTGCTGCAAAACTTGGATCCGATGGATGCGCACTACTGATGATGCCCAACAGGCTGAAACTGCAGTCTAGTGCTTTTCCGGGCATGTGGAAGACTATCTGATTTGGAAGCTGGCTGTGACGAACCTCAATTATCTATATCAAAATCCCCTACTCATGAACATAAATCTGGGGTTACCCATTGAGTAATTTGGTGAAAGCATTAGAAGGAAACATGGCAAACTTAGTAGAAGAGTCTAGAGTTTTATGTGCGCAACCTACATGTCTAGCAACCAGAAATGGTTGCCATGGCAGAGGCACAAATGATCTGAGGAGAGTGACAGCTCTCAACTACGCACCGTCATATAGACGGGCGTAAACAACGCTTCCCTAAACCACGCGATGCTCGTTCTTTCCCTTTCCGCCCAATGCCGCTCATATGTGTGCCCCACCCATCTGTCTGAGTCTTCTTCAACTCCCGTGAGCGCTTGTTACTGTATTTAGGACTGAAAATACACCTAAACGACTCTGATGACGAAGATTCGGAATGCGAGGGTGAGAGTCAAAGTAAAGGGGTTTCGATACACACGCACACGTCCTGTGCAAGTACACCATACGCATGTGTAAACGTTGACAAATATACAGCTTAGATCACATCCACCGAAAAAGCCGACCAGCCAGCCAGACGACAAACAATGTTGAGGGATAAGCGCAACGTCCGATTCAGACACTACGCAACGCGCACCATAGAAACCAACAAAACGTCTGCTTACTCCCCGTACTATGCTGGTGGCATGCCCCAGATATGGACAACTAAGAATGCCAGAACACGACGAGAGAGAGGATGAGACAATCGGACCCCATGACCCACTTGCGGCTTACATGTGGGAACGAGCGAGTGACGGGGAAGAAAATAGAGGCATGTGTGCGAAGTATGTTACGTCGGATGACACGGTGTGGCTACCGTTGACTGGCATGGATGGCATTCGGTAGATTGGAAGGGTGCAGAAACGCACTCTGGAGTCAGGTGATCATTGGAAGAACGAGGTGTGTAGGAACAAACGCATCAGGAGGATGGTCTACCGGTGCGACAGACAACACCGATGACCCGGTTAGCGGACACGGGGTATTTTGCGCGACACCATTCAAAACCGGTGATCAATGCTCCAGGGAAAAATGGCTCAACAATATCTTTGCATGCACATATAAAACGGATACTCGCGATAATTGCTTAAGGTGGAATTAGGTATTGCCTACTTGGTGGGACCTGCGCGCTAAAAGAAAGTGGCTGTGACCTTGTTACATTTAGCGGTAGCGAGACAGCACCTGCGAGCAGCGTCAGAGTAAATCGTCTTTTGGACCTTTCAACCGTCGCTCGTGCTGACTGAAGACTAGCCAATACAGATGACGCAGACCCCACCGAAGGTCAACATTACTACATTGATTTCGCGCGAACAACTACCCGCATAGCACGTGCGACCAAAAAGTGTCCGTTGGAGCTCCCTGGATGCCTATGGCCGTCTCAATCGGACAAATTTGGGACGAATTCGTCCCTTAGGTTGGGTCACTCAGAAATATACCATTAATATATTTTTTCTGGTTCCAAATACCGTCAACATTAAGCTAAACTCGAGTCCCAAATTGTAAGTACGCAATACTATAGCCGTTAGACTAAACCAAAAGTTGTTTTTGTGTGACCGAAATTAGTCCCAAATGTGTCCAGTTGAAAAGGCCAGGGGCACAAAATTGGTCACCCAGGAAGCTCCAGCGGACACTTCTTGATCAGGCGGTAAAGAAGCTGGGAACCAATCGTTCAACGGCGACATCCGCGTAAGGCCGCGGGTGGCCCCGGTTAACCCGCTATCTGATAAGTGAGTGGTCTAAACAAACACCTCACTTAGCCATCAAGATTACTCTTTTCGGCATAAAAACCATACTCCTCATTGAAACTGTCCGCTATGAGTTCATCCAAGATGATGGAAATTCAATATGAAGAGATTTTTAGCCTATGTACGCCACAATTGCAACTCATCGAAGGTCCGATTAAGTACACAAGTGGGAAGCTCGAAGTTTACTTCGGTAAACAGAAGGTACATAAATAGGACTACGCGTTGCGCGGCCACTCTGAAATTGCGTTTCAATGAAGAGCCGTGTGCGCATTACTAAAAAATGTGAAACGGCGTGCCTCCACCAGTCTGGGATGCAGAAAATGCAATCGATACCGCGGTGCGATTGTATATGTGAGCGACATCGCATATTAGTTCACGTATGTTCCCACTCCAGGCCCAACGGGTGCACAAATTACAAGCCAGGAGTAACAAGTAACTCAAATTCAACGCAGTAAGCGCTTAGGGGTCGGGGCCTTCCTAAGAACTGCGTCGAAGTAACCGGGGAGTGTTGGAACGATAGAATTCGGACTGTCTCCAACTGAATTTCCCCAGTTGGGCCTTTGTCAGTGATCCGGACTCAACGTGACAGTTCAGAGCGAGGCAGTAGGCGTCGCGGTAGTAGGTAGACACGTCTTACAAAACCAAATTTAAATATACTACAACCTGTCGCGATGGGTGGAAGCGCGAGTAAGCAAAAGTGTGCTTTTAGAAAACAACTCCATTTCGTATTTGCAGACTCTTTCCAATACACGGCACAGCAGTCTGGACTACTGAAATGCGTACAAGTAACGCCGGTAGGAGCAAAACCTAGAGTTTTTGAGTCAAGTGATGGCGCAGCTCTGGGGTTTGCATGTGCAGCAGCCTGTATAACACTTCGATTCGGTGTGAGCGTGAGAAAGTACACACGAAAACTCATAGCACAGCGGCAATGGCAACATGAAACTAATACAAACGGTATGCATGCGTGTAATCGGCAGAATGTTAGCATCTTCAGGACAACCGACTCGTGTAACGCCAAGAGGTCATGATTTTCTTACCTAAGCTGTCCCGATCGATTACACAGTACCAGGTCCAAGCAACATGAGATAGCAATTCAGACTGGGAAATGCCTAAGAAATGGCACCAAATTCCTTGTTCTACGGACTAGCTATATTAACTTGGATGAGAAATGACAGTTCAGAGCATAGTCTGTTCAATTGAATAGGCAAATTGTGCAGTGGTGCTATAGCCGCATGTACTAGAGCAGTGGTTCTCAACCTTTCTGAGGTTGTTACCTCCCAAAGCGGGTTCACTATGAACAAGTGCTCTCGAAACGCATTATCTTTCAAAAAGCCAATTAACTAATGCAGCAGTTGCTCTAATTTACAGAAGATGAATATTATATTTAAGTATACTAGCATTCAAATAAAAAGCACCTATTTCGAGCAACGTTTCATTAAATCAAGGGTGATGTTCATTGTTGGCACGGTTGATATTGCGTAGTTCCAACAAATTCTGTTATGATCGATGCGGTTTCGGCTGGTGTGTGATCCCTGATCAGAGGTGGACAGATGTCAGTGGCTCATCAGTCGTTTCAAGCATACATTCCAAGTCCTTCCTGAATTACAACTTCCCACCATCACCACTCTGTATCGATACTAATCGCCTGTTTGTCCCTCTAACTTGTAAACATTCGCTGGCCCCTTTACTTGATCGGCAGAACTATGCTCCCATCTTAGTGTTCATTCAGTTCTGTACTTCGGTGCGGCGAACGACTGTCTGACTTAAAGAAACAACAATCGACGAGCGAGCCGATAGAAGTGCCATCTAACTGCGCTGCTTTGCAGGCTCGCGTTCGTAGATTAGATAATACAACTTATTAATGAAAATGGACTAGTTCACTGAACACCCGCTACTGATTAATCACTGATAGCTAGTTAAGAATTATACACTTAGTTACTCGTGCCGATAAACATGACTTTGTTAATACTTTTGTTTGGCGACAAATTGATAACCCAATCCTCGAAATTATATTTACCCCTAAGAAAATTCCACTGTAATAGTCACCAGTGTTCTGCTTGGAGTCTATCTATGGTCCATATGAGCTCGTAATGATCTAGACGCTTGCACGCAATAAAGCACAATGCTAGATATCACAGTACGAGTCTAGGTTGACATGAGGCGTCAACAGTTGGCGAACTACTTAGTAATGAGGATGAAGACCGTGGTTCTAAAAGAGAACCGTGATCTAGCTCTAAAAATGTTCTTTTACTAGACTCGGAAACTCAAAACTCACAAGGCTAGTTGGCAGATCAATTTTCAAATGTCCGTAAATTCGGCGCATGACTACTGGAGTGATCAATGACAACGGCCTCAAGATAAGTCCATTGACGAAGTGCCGCAAAGGACTCATTGGCTTCCTCTATGTGGAAACCAACCGCACGCATGAAAGAACTGTCTACCTCTGTTAGACGAAGCATTGGGTCATGATATCGGTATGCTCACACGTAGCAGGATCGTAGTCTTGTTCACAAAGGTGTAGTTGCTGTTGTGATACTGGTCTGCTGTCGGCACCGGTTAGTCTCATCTCAAGTCATGTGGCCAAGTGACGACAAGCAGGAGCTGGCATCGAGACGTAACCGCTAATGGAACTCAGACAAAGTAAACCGAACTAGGCGATTTGTTGTGATTTTGGTCATAGGCGAATGTGTGTGGTATCGGTAGTATCATGTCAAATGCGCATTTTCCGCACGGTTCAAGCATGCCATTACCATCGAACTCCTCCCGCCTGATAGCATAAATACAGAAACCAAATGAATTGTTTACACAAACTCAACGAAAATGTTGCTGTTGCAGATGAGTTGGCGGAAAGTTGAGGGCATACCTATGTAGCCAGTGGTCGAAAACGAATTCAGGCGGCAGATAGCTAATGAATGCTCTGCTTAACCGGATTGTAGGCTCTTAGATGAGCCGGATGATTATGGTCATCAGACTACACAGAAGCTGTGGGGAGCCGCAAACAGGTCAATAAGCTCAATGGTCAATTCGATGAGAGACCGAGCACCGTAGATACTGACATCGCGGAAATCACCTGCTGCATGAGCCTGGGATGAAGCGGAGGCAGAAGACAACGTGATTGCAACCACCATTAGCATGATAGTATTCTTAGATGGTACTGCCTTGACTTCGTAGTAAAGTTAGTTATGCATCACTGCTCGTGGCCGACCGGCTGGCGAACAAATGACTATGGGATACTGAATGACTGATAGTGTGATTGATCGAATGCTCCCACGGTTCCGTACTTCAGTAGAACGTAACGCGGTAGTTAAGCGCTAGCGAGTCCGTCGATTAAATCTCGGATCGCTGTCGCAAGGATGTATTGTATCCTCTCCATAAGAATTGTTCATGAAGGGGACACTGCGCGGAAGTTTAAGGTACTGGAACCCAGCCGCCTTAAGATGAGTGCTAGTTTATGTAAACCTAGAAACCGACCTCAGTGTTTGGTAAAACGAAATGCCAGTTCTGGTACAGTTTATGTTGGAATTCGATGGGCACAGTGCAATTGGCGAGTCAGAAACGGACAAGAACCATAAGGTGCGCTCAGGGCATACTGTGAATGCACAAATACACCCAACTGTGGGCGTAGTTAGTTTTACTGTCACAACCACCGCTTGTTTAAGTGAAACACGGGATAAACCAGCTGTGGACATGGCTAAAGGCGTGGACGAACTGATTAAAAGTATCGTACGCGCCGCATTCTGGAGGGTAAGCCGGGACTGAGTGCATAGAGGTCCAGAGACCCCTCCTGGTAAGGCGAGATCGCCAAGTGAGCAGTGCCCCTATTCACACTAACTTGGTTTCGTACATTAAGTACTAACTCAATGATACGGAGGTTTCATGGCCCACAGGATTCTCGTCCCTCCATTGTTTTACCTACTGATATATGATGACTGAGAGAGTGAAAGCTACCGGGTACGTCAGAATTCGGTGCGAGGATCGTTTTCGGTTAACTGAGTGGTACAGATGAAACAAACCCTCATTAAACATGAGGATGAATCCAACCACTAGAGCAACAGTGTAGGCAAACTACGAGTAAATTTTGGGAAAACGCTCTTCAGACTCATATATGGTTCTGAGTGCCGTTGAGCGGATGATGCTACAGAAGGCCAACTATTAGTTCAGAGCACACAAGCTTTCCAAAACGACGCATGCTAGCATGGACCTTTTCGGTGAGACCCGGTGGAAACAACTTAGAGATCGTAGTAAACATCCTTCGACGCACATTTGGTTCAGTGGCATCTCTACATACTACACGAACGTTTGAAAGCTGAGACTTGACAAAGTCCTTATGGGTTGCAATGGGGGCCACAATTTGAGACCAGGACGCGCCACCTTTGTAGGACGATGCACTACGGCTGCGGTGTAACTGTTCAAACCAGTCAGGTTGATGCATTCATCCCTTGGCTCACTTGCGCATTCATGAAGACATGCGATGCGGCGGATCACAGCTGACCTAGTTAGTTGCAAGTATCTGGCACTACAGCAATTGGAGGCAATGCTGTTGAGACGCATGGCCCATTCTCGAACTTATCAAGCAGTTGAGCCATCTGATTTCAATATGGGGCGTACCTGCGTACTGTTTGTTTATTATAGCTACACTTTTTATGGCATTTTACTCAGAACTGAGTCCCATTTTGAGCGTAACTTGCAAATAGGAAAAACCAGCGTGGTAAAGGAGATTAGTTACTGGCCTCTTCGGCACGCAGATCATTGAAGTGCTTTTCCGAGAATGTGGAGGACTGGTTGAGTTGGAATCTGCTGCGAAAATACGTCAACTATTTAAATTAAAATAATTATACTCATGGGTATAGCAAAATATCTGTCCAAACGGTTTCTAAATGCTATGCAACACATAGGTCTTGTTAGTGGTCGTCCTGCCTCTCGGGGCCAACGCAGCAAAGTGCGCAACGTGTATGGCAGTGGAGGATGTCGCGCTAAATTTTAGTTAAGTTGTACATCCTGACGATTCGTCGTTCTCCTCCATGGCTCAGTATCCTTAGTTGCTGTTTGGCGGTGCGAATCGCTAATGGTCACGGGTTCGGATCCCAGTGCATCTAATGGATGCGCGCAACTGACGCGACCCGGCAGTTTGAAACGGCCGTCTAGTGCGCTTACGGGCAGGTGGAAGCTGATGCAAAGAAACCCTAAACTGTTTATAACAAAAAATCTTTTGATCATGAATAACTTACAATGAGCTCCGTGAACTTGAAGGATGCATTAGGCCGAAATCCACCGACGCTGTTTGGCATATGAGGTGTAACCTGAAGTCACTCGTCGCACGAAGAAGGTGCGAAACGTCTCCAAGCGCTTGTGTAAACGGGAACAAGCTGCATTTGTGTATGTCAATGATTGCTTACCTCCCCAACCGTGGGAGAAAGAGGGCAGCTGAGTGTGTCCCTCTTACATCGATAGAAACTGTTACTCTACCGTACTGCCCTATTGCCGAAAGGCAACCGCATTCTGCATGAGGGCATTATTCTGAAGTTCACAAGTCCATAGGGTAAAAACCACATAATCGTCATGTGGAAGAACTTGGAAAGAAGTGTATGCCATTTTCGCTTTAAGTAAAAAACGGAAGAGATTCACACACTCGCGAGTAGCATCAAGCCGCGTTCATGCCGAGCCAGAGGCGCTAAGATTCCAAATGCCACTTGATGTTGCACGAAACATGGTCTGCGTACTTACAGGTGAATACAGCAATGGAGTTGCACGAACGGGATTGTCGCTTAGACAAACGCGAATTTATAAAGCAGCCGATCTGCTGTATATACTCACACGTGGCGAAACTACTGGGGGTAATGGGATAAAACATCAGTTGAATACTTCAGCCGCGGCAACGTCACTACGAAGAAGCAAAGCTAAATCCTAGAGCACCGTCATGCTACCCCTTCATGTATTTCGTTTTTGTATTCACCGTCAGTCTGCATGTATCGAAACCATTTATTCCTACCCCTGTAATTTGGTGACACAGCTGTATCGACCACATGTTCAGTTCTAGGTTAGGAAGACGGACCATGCTTATCGCCACCATCAGACACTCAGGAATCCATGGATGGACTCAAATCGGACGGCACATAGATAAATATGCTGGAACAGGAAACAAAGAGGCTTAACTAAGAATACACTAATTTTTGTTTAACAACTAGTTGGCTATTTTTGTCCCACCTGCCGTTTGTAATGCCGGACCGTGGCCCTATCTTGCAATCCGAGGGCGCGGGTTCGAGCCTGCGTAGAGACTGGGCGAGCCTCATAGTATCTTTAGCCCAAGTGCAACTGGTGGTGGTTGCAAGGCAGTGAAACGTCGGTACTGCGTATCGGTGTACTGCTGAGGCCTTTTTGTGCTGAACCGTATGTGTCAACATAACCGTACTGCTGCTGCTTCGTTGTTTCTCGGTTATTACGTAGGCGGTTTGCAACGCGAGTTAAAAAGTTTGCACGTATGCAACATGGCATGCGTGGTTGCCAGCGTGCGATTGGTTTGCCCGCATTCCCCATTAGGTTAACCGAGAAATTTTTATCTGTCTCAGATTTGCATCCGAAAACATATAGTCGGGACTCAGATCGGAAGCAAATCAGATGCCAGTTGGACACTCGTCGGATGTCAATTGGACATTCGTGCTGACAGGGATCCTACTGGATGGCCTCTAGCTGGTGAAGTAGCAGTAACCCAAAGCTGGAACACAAAGGGAGCTGTTGGCAGAATTCTCGAGTCTATAGATATGGAAGCCATTACACAGATTAATCTAGTGCCAAGGTCCGACAGAAGTTAGCGTTAAAGTCAGTTTATTAAAATGTGGAGAAAGTAAGAGGTTAACGACGTCTGCGGGTATGAGACTTAGAGACGCGTCGGATCGCGGGTCAATTAAGCGGGCGAATAGGATGCAATCAAACACAATGTCGATGCTTGCCCCAATTACGGGACATAGCCCTTGATGGCATTGTGTATGCACCCGCTATCGAGCATCCCCAAGTACTATGTCGAGTGTAGCCGCAGCGCTCCAACCTAGCAGGCAGCCGAAGCAGAGGATGTCAAGTTCCGTGTGGGGGCAGGCAAGTAGTCTCGCCGCCCGTTTGGATGAAATGTGTCACGATAATAACGAATACAGCAATTACCGATTGGAACGATCACCACCAAACGGGTGTGATTAGGAGAAAAAAAGCGAATAAGGCCGCCGACAAGACCTCTGGTGCGGACTACCTAAGTGCAACAGACGTGTTTCCAGAGGTCCACAAAGTAAAACTCACCATTTGTGAGGTGCTTCCCAAATGAGTGATAATGATTTTCAGCGGCTGGATACACAGGAGGAGCTCTCTGTGTCAAAGCGCTAGGTGAAGAGTCCCCGTCGAACTTCACATTGGGAACTAAGTCGGTTGGTTGGGAGGTAGGTGGGCACAATTGGGAAAGCAGATACGGCCGAAGTAAGTTTAGGAGAGATTCTGGGTTCATTGGGGGTAACCAGATTGGAGACCTGTTTGGAATGGAATCCTCGGATGTGGGAGCCAACGTCTGGAAGGCAGCATCCGGGCTGGCATGCAGGCCATTGGGGAAAGGAAGCGACGTACCTGAGTCGGGTAGCGTCTGAGGGGCGTTGCAGATGTTACCCATGGACGAAGTTTGAGAAAGTGAGTCAGGACCTTTATATTGTGAGTTGTTCACACACGATTGTGACAGCTGTCCCATATTATAATGCAAAAAATCCGAGCGTTTCTCGAGTGATGTGACATCAGGGCATAGGCGCCGTGTTCCTACCCCAATTTCTGAACAAACTCAAGATATTTGAATGAGGAGGTTGCAGCGCCTCGTGTGGGGGGTTGTTTGTTATGCAAGTGAAGAAAGCAAAAAGCACAGAAATTCCTCAGTGCGATGTAATTGTCCAGTTAGTCTGATAACAATGCTGACCGTATCAGTAATCCCAGCGGTGAAGCAGAACAATCGGATCTACAGGTTTGGCTAGTTCTCAACAAACTTGAAAACCGAACTCGTATTGGCTCAGGTGGTGCACCGAGCAGCACGCACGGCAAGGGAAAGGGAGTATAGGCAACAACCCAGTGCAGTGAGACATCGTGTGTGGCCAACCATGCGAATAGAGCACATGTGCACATGTACCGTTATGTGCGACAGATGCACGCACGTGGTGTCACGTTTGCAGAAGCGCCAATAGGAGTACGGACAGAGTGAACCAATCAAACGTCAAGTCTTTGAACCAATCCGAAAAGTTACTGGGTGATACGAGGCCGGTAGCTATTGCCGTGATTGCAGACGTCCTACTATGGTCGCAATCTATTACCAAGAGTAGCGGTGACTCGGCGAGTTCACTATTGCCCTGGGCACCGATGAGGTTGCAGTTTGCTTGCTCGGGACTGACCATAAACTTCGGAGTCGTTACTGGCTTAGCACGCTGCTCGCCTGTCGAGCAACAGTAATGCGCCTATGGGCAGAGCGGCTCCCAACTTGTGACACCGTTACAGCGTTGGGTGGTTTGTCTTCAGCCTCTGGAACCACCTGGGTTACTAGACCAGAGCAAAAATTCTTACTATTTAAAATGCAAGACACGATACTCGCTGTATGCTCAAATGCATTCATTGATGAGGTAGACGACACGTTATCTCTGGAAAGTCTGTAATTATGTATAGGTGTTTAATAACAAGGGTATGTGGATAGAATTCATTACATGTTATTTGGTTTGTTCTGCGTACCTGATAATCTTCTCCTTACTTGTACACGCCGCTCACGCAAATTATGGTAAACTTGCGTAATTTTATCGCGTGGTATTTTTTAACTAACTTTCGGGCATTTTGTACTTATCACGGATCTACCTATAACTAATTTCTTCTATATGCTCATTTAGCGAGTATTTATGTCGTCATATGCGTTTACTTTAATCGATATCGGCATTTCGAATGATTGGCTGTTGTTTGACATCCCAGGTGTGGCTGCGCTTGATGTGCATGTTGACAAAATGCCTACCTGTCCATTACCCACTATCTCGTCCATACTGGCTCCAGGAGACAGTTGGTCGTTGCTGGAGGGGACCGGGTGCACGGTCCTTGTGGTCGTGCTAGGCTCGAAGAGTGGTTCCATGCACTCAGTGTGGAGTGGACTACGGTCCAGCCACCGCCTTGTGTGTACTTGATTCTCCAAATACAGCGTGCTTGTGTTTGCCTGTGAAAGAGTGTGGGCCGGCTCCGTTGATGAAACGTGGCTCCCATCCGCATGCCTCCCGGTCTTATTCCTTCGGGTTTACACTGGTTATGTGGTGTGTGGATGGAGCTGTGGGTGGTGCAGCGCAAGCTATCCATGATACCTCTGTAGGCGCAGGCCTCCTGTGGCTGGCCACAGTGACAAGCAAATCCGAAACCGGATGCCGCCAACCATGGATGGACATGTCACTGCGCCCGTCAAAGTGCTCCATCCATCGTACACGAGAGTTACTTTCATTTGGAAGGTCATGGAAAATGACAGTGGGACAGTGTAGACAGTGAGGAAGAATACATTCCATAACAAAATTAAACTACAAGCCATAAGCTGTGGAGCGCTTTTTGGTCTGTGGGATGGCTTGGATATAAGCTGCAGGTGTTAATCACACGTTACATGACCGAATCAACAAACGTCTCACGATAAATGACAAAATAAATATATAAAGGATATGTTCCTCGACGGTGTGAGGCACAGTCCAACTGATTGGTCTGGTCATTATGTACAACGGGATCGCATGGGAAGGATAACATTTCTGAGTTTTTTCAGGGCAGTTCCCAAATTATTTTGCATGGCCATTTGATCGGTTGCATCTTTCAAAGAGATGGATTGGTCAATAACAATAATAAATGCAGATAAATCCAAATGTTCTATTAAAGTAATGCGGTCAACCGTGGAATCGTCGCCATGGGACCTGCTTCCATAGATAAAGTAGTTGAGGTAATCTGATCATTTGTACTAATAGAGGCCCATTGACTAACGTAAACACTAACTCGATGGAACGTCGGACACAACAGCCCTTTTCAGCCATCTTTTCAACTTAACATTTGCCTTAGTGCGTGCTTGCAATACCTACCATTGGCACTATGACACTGGTAGGTTGGACATAACGGCCTTCGTTTTTCTAAACCACTTTGAAACTCACCATCAGGCGCTAATGCTAACATTTGTAGCGGCAGAAGCTCCTTTTCTTCATTTACATGGAAGAGGTAGGTGTTATGTACTACACTTATATCAGGTCTCAGTGTTATTCTTTCTATTCGTGTTGTCAACTGATACTGCCTAAACCACACTACCTTTGCATTTCAAATAATAGTTGTTCTATCCTTTCCTTTGTTATTACGCACACACTGAGCGCCTGAAGAAGTAAGATTTAGATGGGAACTTTTACACAGCGCTTTGTGTTTTCTTAGCCGAACCCACTCCGAGAAGCATCATTGCATGTGAAAATATGTCTGAATGACCAGTAACGATTTAGTGAGACGATCGGGCTGAGCTGTGTCTCTCCTTGTCATGAGAAAGAATATTTATTAGATATTATTATTATTATCATTTGCTCTTGCCTTTTCTTCTTCCTTAATTTATTGTTCGCCACTACTGAGCTGATCTGCCAAGCTGGTGAATTGAGGCTTCCAAGCTAATAAGTATACCCATGCAAGGCGTATTGTCATCGGCTCATATGTTTTTTGAAAATGTACCATGCTCGAAAAGAGCCGAATGATGGAATGAGTTGGATGTCTCGATTGCCCATCATGTATCGATGTAAATCAGTCCAACAAATGTGTTAAAGCGATGATGGCTTCATTGCTATTACGTCGCACCAGCATGCGGTCAAACTGGGCATGAAATTCCGAAAAAAAAACATTGGAGATAATATCCTACATGATATCAGGTCACGTGCAGAGTTCTATGAATAGCTGGATCATTTCACTTGCACAATGGGCTTTATCTGCATTCATTATTGTTGCCAACTTTTCAATCTTTCTGCTACATACAACTTCAGTCACTCCAATCATTCGTTGATGAAACACATAGAAAATCGGAAATGTCATCAGTTTTATGCGATTTCGTTGTACCTATTGAGCAGACTACTCACTTGTACTGTTTCGAAATGTCAAAAATTATGTCGTCCGTTATTTGTTGTTTTTTCATAATCGCACCAAATACCAAATACTTAGAAGCCTATGGCTGACTGGACCCAACGTGTACCTCCAAATGCGCCACAAAGCATAGAGAGGTGATGCTAGCGTAGCGTACGGCATTCAGTAAAGCAGGTGAACGATTATAGTGTGCAGCATATTGAGATCCAGTTATACAGTACTGACAAAGTAGTTACTACTTTCGTATTTTCGTATCACAAACTATCACCTATTTCAAGCACACCGCAAACATGTGGGGTCTATAAAAGCTTTTGGAATAACAACAATAATAATAATGATAAAAACAGTAATGTATATTTCTCATGGTATCGTGAAACCGTGTCCGCAGACGGCCGCATCGCATTTACACGTGCAACATGCTCATGCATGCATGGCTGTCAATGGTTAAGGTTTATGCAGGATTGCAATAGGTGCGTTTGTGGAAAGATCTTATTTTGGGACGTTCATCGTCGTTTCCTACCAGTTCCTGGTATGCTCAGTTGTTTAGTTCCGGTGCATTTGGAGATACCATGAAAGCGGTGGTTTCATGGAATGGGAGTGCACATGAAAGAGGATGAAGCAATTGGACGAGTGGCACACACTCGTGGTTAATAAACAAGAGTAGTACAGGTCAGATTAGTTATGCATAACAGAAACTCAGATGCAAAAAGGAGCGAGAAGGCTAAGAGTGATGCATCAATGAGTTTTCAACTCTTCAGCTGCCTTAGCCGAGTAATTTAAGTTAGTATGCACATAGAGCAGAGTTACGGCAATGTGTTATGCCTAGAGGTTTCTAGGCCTAGATATCGGTATGAGCTGATCAAACAATGTGTGTTGAGTGTCTAAGTGAGCTCAGTGACTTTCATTACAACTTTCACTTATATGTGAAGATTTATGGCTTGCGTGCCCGTGCAACAAAAAAGGTAATGTTAAAATGGGAGAAATAAACAAGTAAATAGAGCAATAACTAAACGTTTATTCTCTGCAACTCTAGACACGTCTCCAAAGCATGATCAGCGAATTACAGTCTTGTGTAATATACCGAACATAGAATGATTAGGAAAATATACAGATAGCTAGGCCATCCAGTACAGTAGGAATGGTTACAGACATTATGTGGATGCATTTAAGTGACCTCACGCAATACCTGACAGACTGGAGTTAATGGAAATGGTGGATGAAGATGTGAATCATTGCAGTGTCTCACTACTGTTCTACTAATTCGCTAGTTTCGGCTTTACTATCGAACCCGGCAATTTCTGTGTGCCGAGAAGTGACAGACATGGGCGTATTAAGAGGTCTTTCTGCGTGTGGAGAAAAAGATGAAGGAAAACGATTCCGCAATGTGATATGCGAGCGTCAAGTGGACGTGGAGGAGAATTTTCTTCGTCGAGTGCATGAGTTATACTAAATATACGCGGCAGTCTGCTTACGTTTGCAAGGACACTACTTTCAGCCGTGTGATGGAAAAACTTCATCTTTTCATGGTCATGTATTTATGGGCCTGGGGAAGGGTGCCGACGACCGAACCTATACCCCTGATGGCCAACTGTTATATCCCATACCCCCCATGAAAGACTTGGGTGTAATCTTGCGCTGCGATTTGAAGTTCGTGGACAACACAAACAGGCTATATTGTAAAGGACGGCGCATGCTTCGGGTGCCCAAACGGCTCTTCTCTTACAGCATTAGACCACCGCTACAGTACGGTTCAGCCGCCTACTTTCCGATTACCGGAGACGAGGCACAAAATATCAAAAGGGTCCAACAGGTTGCTACTAGGCTCATTCTGAGTTTACGTGGCTTACGGTATGAAGACCGGTACGAGAGACTAGGACTCTACACCTTGTCCTATAGTCGGTTGCAGGTCCACCTCACTATGACCTAGCATATTCTACATCTCGGTGACTTCCCTATGTTGAGTCCAATGCTGCACTTACGAGGGCCATGCAGTACACGTGGACACAGATACAAACTTGTGATGCCGAATGTGAAGCGACTTCCCCACCCATTGTGTTTCGAACGGAGAGTGGTAAATATTTGGGACAGTTTGCCTGAGCATGTGGTGGAGACAACATCTGTGCAGTAGTTCAAACCGTTGTTGGATTTATATTTTATCAATATTCGCTTCAGAGAACGATTGTACACTTACGATGACATCTCACCTTTGTGAGTCCTGCAGTATCGTGAATCAGATATTTCAAATGTTACATGCTAATGATAACCATATTCACGGGTGGCAATTTTTATAACGGCTTCCGCCATATTTCCAAGGCGCTGTACAGAACGCATTTCTATTTGCTCCACAATACGCTCTTCAGTATTCATGCTGTTGCGATGAGGAGTGAACTGCAAGAAACGTAAACCAAGATGTGAAAAATAAAATTGGTAAAACATTAAACACCCATCTCCCCTCTGTGTTCCATAATTTCCAACTGGTCATGCCACTAACCCAGTGTCCCCATCCAGGAATAAGACACTGGATTCTGACCGTCCATGTCCTACCCTGTTTCGTCCTGTCTCCCAGATCTCTCTAGAGTTCACTTAACCGGAGTTAGGCGCGTATCACTTGTGTATTACCAATGCAAGTACTTACAAGCTTGCGATGAATATTACTCAGTTATCGTAGGCGGTTTATTAAACTTTCCTTCACAATACGAGGTCTATTGCGACGGTGCGAGACACATTCCAACTGGGTGGTCTAATCGATTTGTACATCGGGATCGTGCAAAGTAGTTGATTGTTCATGTACTATACTACGGCTGTTAAATGGGTTTTTGAAGTGATTGGAAGTTTGAAGGATCAGAGTGATTAAGAAACTGGGAATAAGAATAAATGCTGAGTTACGCAGAAGTCCAAGTAAACTAACACGGCCATACATACAATTGTCACCAGGGGACCTGCTTCGATGCAGGATATTCCCTCAACGAGTACCATCAGCACTTCCATGCTCCAACTGGCTGTGTACCGGTGTGACAAATTCGCAAGTAAGCCATCACATGTTTGACAACTCTCTTTTTATCGATCTAAGGGCTATTTTACGCATCCGTTATGGGCAACGAAGCCTCAGCCCGTTCCGTCATTCGGATCCCTCAATTGTGGCACTTTTCATATGCCAGCGAGTCAGTGGCAGTATGCTTTGGATGGGTATAATTTATATATATTTTGGAAGCTGCCCTCCGTCACCTCAAGAGATCAGCCCAGTCATGGATGGCAATGAAATAAGAAAAAAATAAAGTATACGGAATTAAAAACATAACGTTTACGATCTTTTGCTTATACTCCAAGCACAATTTGAGAAAAAATCATGCCGAACATCGACGAGCATCCAGAGACTTCAGGTTGAAGGCGTTGTTCATCTCCGAATCAGTGCACCAAAGAAGAAGTTGGTGTTCGTTAAATGGGAGTGCAGTAGTGCTAGGAATACGAGTGCTTATAAATAAATGCTAAGGATTTCATACATGTTTAGGTAACCTTAGACTATTGAGACAATTAGGGACTATTATAACTGTTGGGATATATAGGGCCTTCCTCATACAAAGCTCCTAACGTCATGTTTTGGCTGAGTCTTGACAAGATATTGGAGACCGTCAGGTGAACATTGATCGTCCTTTTGATTTGCAGATAGGAAGGACATTTGCTGATATTCTCGGAAACTTTATTCCATATCAACGCAAGTTTGACTAATGAACAATTCGAGCGGAGCATGGTACAAGACTTTTGAATATACAGTATGCGCTTGCAGTTCCTTGTGGCGCTTAGGAGTATGAAATTCGAGTTGTGGCTGAGCTGCAAAGCCTATCCAAATAGTAAGCGTAGCAAATGCACATTCGTCACTTGGGGAAAGTTTGTCAATCAGTTCAACCCTTTAGTAGCAAATGTATCAGACTAAAATCCTTAGCTCAAAATAGTAAGTATTTCCTAAGAAGCAGGATGTGAAACGATTGGCTCTGCGAAATTCACTATGGAAAGCACACAAATCCGAACCAAACACCGGAAACCGGGGTGCAAATTTAACTGAGCGAAACCACTGTGTCAAACTGGCCCGCGAAGATAAACTGAAGCCTCAACTAGGTTTGGCGAAGATGTTCCGCTTCAATGCTAAGCTACTTCACAGGTATGCTATCAAACTTCGCACAGCACAGCGTGGCATCCCTCCTCTAAATATCTGTGGGCAAGCGCAAACTACCGAAAAAGTAGCTGTTAGACACCAGTTCGCTGGTAGTTTCCAGTATGCATCTTCTCCTCATAGCATTCCCACACTTTTCACACAAGCACCAGGACTTAGCCACATCTTCTTCACCGCCGCGCATGTGCTGAAACGACTGATGTCACTACGAGAGTACAGTTCCTCTGGTCCGGACGACATACGCCCCAAATCATTGATGGTAGCTGCCACGAGCTTGGCTGAACAATTATCTCAGGTTTCCCATCGCTCTCTCTACCAGGTACAGGTCCCAACTATGTGGAAGAATGGAATAGTCAGACAATTTACAGGGGAGGCAGTCGCGAAGTGCCCGTAAACTACCTCCTGGATACTCTTCTGCTCGTACTCGTTATGGTCATAGAATCCTGTTGTTGCAAAATGTACCAAGGAGATATTCAGAAAGACGCAATCTAATCGCGCGAGAGCAGCGTGGATTCCGCCCAAACCACGCACGTACCACGAATCTTCTGTTAGTCCGTGCTAGTTGGATGGAATCCGTCGATGCTGGACAAGGAGTCAAAGCAGTTTATCTTAATTTCTCTAAGGCGTATGATCGCCTTGAGCACCGGACTTTTCTTCACAAGCTTCGGAGCTACGGGATCGGCGACCATATCCTGGACCACAGTCATTCATTCCTACTCCAAGGACGCTTGAATATGCGGCTTCGTGGCACCTTCTCCGACCTGATAGAGGTTCACCGTGGCGTCCATCGAGGCTCGGTATTATGACCACCGTTGTTCCTTGGGGTTATAAACGACCTTACAGCAATTTCGAAGTTGAACTTTCTACTATTTGGGAATGATCTCAACATTTCGAGGGCAGTCAAACTAGCGGACGACCGAACAGCACTGCAAGGTGATCTCGACAGGGCTTACGAATAGTCGTCCCAGAAGATGCCTGCGTTTAGCTCCGTCAAGTAAAAATTAATGAGCATACGCCACCAGAGCACCTGCTTATATCGACTGGAAGAACAGGTTCTGCAGCGCGCTTCTTCTAACACTTATTTCGGGTTGCTGGTGAAGGAGGAACTTGGATGCTGAAAGCAGGCTGTAATGGCAGGGAAAAAGCCAGCCAACAATTGGGCCTACTGCTTCGGGTGTATGGCAAATGTTCAACACCTATGTGAGACCTCACTTGGAGTACGCCACACAGGTGTGGCACTCCTGGCAAAAACATGACTTCACTGTACTTGAGAAGTCACAACGGAGGGCGACAAAAAGGTGAAGGGATTATTTCTCTTACCAGTTGAGACTAAAGACCCTGGTGATCATTGCCGTCTTCTGCGAGGTGATCTCATACTGATGTATCAGGCCCTCAAGGACTCTAACCACCCATGCCCAGCCTTATTGAAACTCAGCCACAACACCTTACTGAGGGAGCACTATTTGAAGTTGGCGACACACTATAGCCGGTTGGAATGCCGTCGGAACTTCTTCTCATTTCGTGTATCCCGGCCGTGGAACTTACTTCCTCATTTATTCATATCCTCCCACCTTGTCCGCACTCAAACTGGACTTGATGCTGCATTACACCACCTGCAATAGATGATTTAATCCAACACGACAACGTAACCAAGCAATATGTACACTTGAAGTCTTCAAAAAGTCCACCGCTACACTTTTTTGTTGCAACACATCCAATTTTGATCTTACTATTTACGGAAAATCTTTAAGCGTTTGCTTTTATATCCGTGATAGATCCATTGGTCCACCGTTCTGTTTTTCCATAATAACGCTTCTTCCACTCTTACGTTATGTTTCCCAGAAACAAGTATTCGATTGGTTATACGTGCATGATTTCTGTTCCTGTTTGTTTGTATCCTCACTATCGTTGGTGCTTAGAAGAAGTCACGGGCGTACACAACACCATTTTGATCAATTTCCTTATAACTGGTTGGTTGGTAGTGCCGACCGACTTCATCTGTGCACTGCGAGCTGCAACCACTGATGCGCCGTGATTCATGGTCCTCCGGGACCGTGATAAACACATCTTTACCGAGCTCGCACGTGACTTCGTGGATGTTCGCTATATCTCTCGTTATCTGTTGGCCCTCTGGCTGCGCTGAAACCCACCACTGTTCCCTTGAACTGCATTGCCACTATATGTGTGGCTTGCGTTAGGTGATAGCATTTCAGGCAGTTACTACTGTCGAGGTACTCGACTAGAAGTCCCTAAAGACAATGGGGATTTCCTTATATGAAATCCTAAGGAACATTAAATCGGCCATGTAGTGCAAGATTAGCACGGACTGACCCCAGTTTTCAGTCACTGTCGAGTCCACTTAACCTTCACATGTCAGTAGTTATCTGGAGTTTTCTACTCTTGGAGCTCTAGTCTACTCCATAACTTCTTTAGAATCCAACACTTGCTGATCTTTGAACCAAATGTCCACCCGGGATTAGTTTCTTTAACTTCTTTCAACCAGTCAGCTCATCGGGATTGAGATCAAAAATAAAAGCACTATACTCGGTTGAATTCTTTTACATACCTTACATACTTATGAGCTTGATATCACGTGGTCCATTGAAATGCAACTTTCTAGACTTTTGTTAAACCTCGTCGACTGAGTTATGATAGACCAATAGTATTTATCCAAGTCACGGTCAAAGCTAAGCACGGTTGGTTTGATTCAAAATCACGCTTGTCTCGGCAGCTAAAAGCACGGTTTGCCAATCTGCTTCTACACTGTGTCCGACAAATTTGTTCATGAAGGTCCACTACTACCATCACATTTATCTGATCGGATAATACGTTAAACCCCAGTTGCGCTCCTCGTTTTTTGGTGGCGGCTCTCATTTGGCCTCACCACCATGACAGTTCAATATATGAATGTCAGCCATTAAGGCCTCTCTTCCTTGTCACTGAACTTAACGTGTGCTAACATCAGGTCGATGGTGCAGGACAGAAGTCTTTGTTTGGTCCATCCAAGACTACGTTGGATGTCATCACATATAGATACATTACCCATGGCCCGAAGGCAAATGGCCACCCGTTAAACCCGTAGTTGGTGTTCCCCACCGATGTTGGCAAAATGGAACTGTGAAACGAAAAATGCAATCCTGTGTTTGTCCTTTTTGTTAGATTCCGCTCTCTGTTCACTATCCTCAAGCCACTTTTGTGCACGATCTGCCAGCTACACTACCTTAACAACAATGCAGAATCCATAGACTCCGGTTATGCATTTATGTTTTTTTGGACCTAGAAAAAGTATTTGTAACACACAAACGGTTTTTGTAGAGGATTGAATCCTTTGTAAAGCAGAACCAGCTTTAAAGTCGACTTTCCTTGCTCCAGGCAATCCGAAAAGGCCTCGAAGACCGGGAACCAACACGTCGGGCTGTTGAGGCGAGAGTTTGGACTAATAAACAGCTCCATATTTCGACAAATGTGCAGCGCGTATGTTCGCCCCCATGTCGAATACGCAACTGAAGCCTGGCATCCATGATTGAAACACGAGCTAAATGCACTGCAGCAATCACAACATCGGGCATCCAAGAAATTAATTGGAATGCGCAATCTTTCATACCAGGAGAGGCTGAAACGATTGGGGTATTCACTGGAAGCTATCGCAGATTACGGAACGACCTGATTACGGTATACTTGATTCTGCGGGACCCATATTATGTATGCCGCCGTTTACTGCGACTCAGCAGCAATGCAAACCTGAGGGACCACTCATTGAAACTCGCAGAACAGTGTAGCCGTTTGGAGTGCCTCAGGAATTTCTTTACCGTTCGCGTCTGTCACCCGTGGAATGCTCTCCCAGAATCGGTCGTCACCGCACCGACATTAATAGTATTTAAAAGACGGTTGGATGATGCACTCATCCACTTCGCCAGCACTTCCTCCACATTTTCAGTGTGAATCATCACCTCACCAGCTTTTGAGATGGCTCCCCCAGTATTAAGCCACGTATTCTTTCCTGCATCAAAGGTGATGTAAAGACTGCTCTCCTTTCGCTTGCACCGGTTTCCTGGCGTGGATGACATCAAACCGAATACATTAAAGACAGCCGCCATGAATATCGCCGAGCCATTCTTTCTGTTCGGGTGTTTTAATAATATGCAGATTTCTACTATGTGGAAACATGGAATAGTCATTTTTATTTATAATGGTGACAGTTGTGCTAACTACCGTCCAATCAATCTTTTCCCAACGTTTTCCAAATTTATCGTCGCAGAAGCGCTCATCGGATACCTTGAGAGTAAGAATATCATGGAGTCTCGGCATCACGGATTCCGCCGAAATCGGTTTTGTACTACAAACCTGCGGTTAGTCCGAGAAGGCTGGACGGAGTAATTCGATTCCAGAGTGTAGATCGACATCGTCTCCTTGGACTTATCAAAAGCGTTAGATTGCATAGACCACCACATTCTCCTCACGAACTTCGAAGCTATGGAATCGGTAACCTTGTGCTCGGCTGGAGCAGCAACTTCCTGACTCAACGTCAGCTGAATGTGAGAGTACGCTGTGCCATTGCCGACCCAATCGAAGTCCATTACGGTGTACCCTAAGGATCAGTGCTTGGATCACGTTTACTCCTAGCATTCATCAACGACCTTGCTAGGGTGCTCCAGCTGAAATTCCTACTACTTGCAAACCACGTAAAAATCTGACATAGCGTCAAGACATCGGGTGCTCACACGGCAATGCAGAGCGTTTTCGGCAGGGAGTATATGTGGTCCTCCGAAAACCGGCTCCATTTCAACTTGGTGAAATGCGTTGTCGTGCGCTTACGCCATCAGTGTACCTATGATTATGGACTAGGAGGTGAGCAGTTGCAATGTGCTTCCCAGAGAATTGATCTCAGGGTAATTGTGCAAGATGACCTTGGCTGCTCGAAACAGGCTGAAAAGGCATAAAAAGAGCCCCAGTGAGCGTCTTGGAATATTATGGAGTGTTTTTGGAAAGTTTGCATACGTTGTACGCCTACGGCAGGATCCATGTGAAATAAGCGATCCAAGCTTAGCCTTCCTGACACAAACGCGATGTTGGTGCACTTAAAGCTGCACAACACAGAACGAGCAAACTCGTTGGGGGTTGGTTCACCTCCCCTACCAACGAAGACTGAAAGCCTTAGGATTGTACGGTGATGAATATCCTCGTCTGCGAATATACCTCATCCTGGTTTACTTACTACTGACCAACCCAAACCATGCCTGTTGTGGCCTGTTGCAAATCGGCCACCACCTACAGTTCATTTGATTGGGGACAAAATCTTTTACCCTGCAGGTATCCCGAACATGGAGCACTTTTCAACACACGTCATTTTGCCCCTACATGAATACTTTGGTAAAGACACCTTGACGACAGGCTTTCCAAGTTGTGTTACATGGTGCAGTCTGCTTCATTAGGAGAACAACATAGCGCGAAACGGGCAGTGTGTTCACCAACCCTCTGCGTAACGTAGTTGTGAGGAAACCTGCGTCAGTGTTCTTGTGAATAGATTGGTGGGGCAACTAAAACTAGAAGTTCCCCCTTTGATGTTCTTTTAACTTTGGTTTTATAATCCTCACTCCTGTCAAGGGATTGCCATTTACTTGTTGTAAATCATTGTACATTGTGCTTTTATAAGACCACCAACGATGCAGGTGGATGCTGGTGCGATGCTTGTTGAGACAACTTGGAGCGGTGGGTTGCGGTTCAGTTAGCTGTCCTAAGTTGAAGGCTGGTAACTCGGCTCGCCACTACGACTTCTGTCACAACGCATTTGGTTGAAATGTCGCTTTCGTTGTGATGGTGTAGCAGAAGATCTACCGCTGCCAATTTAGCTCAGATTGCAGCCTAATGAATCGGTGTTGCAGGGGAGTAATTGCAACAACTTCACGTATCCCACCACTGGAATAAAAGGATAAACTCCCCATATATATCTGAAGTTATTATATTTATCACCTTGCCTATTCAGCTCACTTCTATCCATCCAAGCAACACACGACTCAGTCTTCTGCTGGCCGATGTGTCCCACGCTGACGGCATACGGTGGCAAAGAAATGGAGCTTTCGAAATACTACAACGAGAAGAAGGGTGTTGTAGGATGATATCCTTACGTGCTCTGTGATCACCTGTAAGCCAGCAACGTAATAAAAGATCACTAAGAGAATAAGCAATAGTTTGAATGCTAGCAGAAAGACAGAGGAGGCATATGTCACTTGCTACAGCACATCCACAGGCGTTGAAGCAAGTTTCACGGTTCCCAAAGAAGCTTGAGTGTGATCGAACTGTTTTTGTACACTAGGGTCAGGAGGATTAAGATTGATGGCCACAACCTCGATAAGCTTAAGTAGTTTGGCGTGTACATAGCGGTAGGTGATCTTAAACACCACAGTCGGGTCAAGTTGATGACCTGTGATGAGTCGGTGCTTAGCAATAGGGGAAGATTGTATTTTGGAGCATGGCGCCTGTTTTCGTGTTTGACTTCTTGTAATGTATTCATCCCATTTCAGACTAGGCTCTCCGATCCTCCTGTGCAGACACAGATCTGTTCTGCCGAATTAATTGCTTCCGCAGCTACAGACAAAGTGTTAAATACAATGTGTTATGGCAGAGATCAATTAGGTAAGCTTCGGTAACTTCGTGGTAGTCCAAAGAGAACAGTATTGTCTGTCCATCGAAATGCGGTGACAACACGTCGCTCAGTTTCTCTTGCCACGACATCTCCTTTGAATAGCAACTGAGATAGGCGTGTATTTTGGATACGGTTGGAGGAATTTGTTTGTTCTCCTTCATCGAGTGGCTATGGACCGCAATAAAGGCTGCATGATAGTCATTTTCCCGCAGCGTCTGTGTAACAAATTAAAATTCAGACTCCAAATATTCAGGGCCGTATATTCTGCGTACTCGCTGGAACAGGATTTTGTGGACACAGCATTTATGTTGGATATGACTAAAGCTACTAAAGTGCTCCTATAGTCCTGGCCAAGCAACTTTTTGGTAGACAGATAGCCGAACTCAGCCGTCAGCAGTACTGGTTAATGACACATCCAAAACAGCAATGTATTTGTTGTTCACTAGAGCAGATGCAAAATAGGCACTAAGGTGTGCACGCTTCATCGCCTATAGAAGAGCTTTCGTGGAACTGTAGGTTGGAGCGATCACCAACGTGTCATCAACGTACAGCTTGCACAGTCGCATTTGATCAAGTTGTGATTCACAGCTAGATTAGTGCCGAATCGAACTCCCATAGCAACGCCATTCGCCAGTTGATTTGACTCACGAAAAAGAAGTGAACGTTCTCTGTGCATAGAAGGGTTAAAATCATTCAGATATTCAATGGGTATTGGTAAGGCTATTTTGCTCGCCGTTACGAGATTGTCTACCTAAGAGAAACGCTAGGGAAATGTTATCGCACATCAAGGTAACAAATTGCCTTAACTGTAGTGTTCATAATTGCTTGTGTTCGACCGGTAGTAAAGGTCTTTCGCTGCGTTTCACCATCCCATGGTGTACCCGTCCCTCGAGCCAAACCTTCGTTCAGATCCAATCGATTGTGGCACAAACCAACCAACTGCCGGTGTGTAGTCGGCCATTTAACACTCACTTACCTGCTTTAGGATCTCGTTATATCAATAATACCGATCCACTCCACGCTCCAGTACAGTTAGTCCCAGAAGTTTTGTTCATTTTTACTCCGTTACTCGGGAACCAAGGGTCACGTCTTCGGATGAGAGGAA
Organism: Dicrocoelium dendriticum; assembly: GCA_944474145.2. Classification (NCBI taxonomy): domain Eukaryota; kingdom Metazoa; phylum Platyhelminthes; class Trematoda; order Plagiorchiida; family Dicrocoeliidae; genus Dicrocoelium; species Dicrocoelium dendriticum. Next base: position 32,988,084 of record OX104070.1, read on the forward strand.
AACGAACCAAATTACCAACTGTCTTATAGTAGATGTTGGTCCATCTCAAAATGTCTCTCACTAGGTCACATGGGTGTGAACGACCAGAGTGATGGCCGTAGGCAAGCGCACCTGAGTACAGGTGTACTTGCCAGTCTCGCCTATCGCGAAACACTTGATGGTTGAGTTGAAGTCAACTACGGCACGCCACAGGACAAGTTCACCGATCGATACATACAGTGCTTCGGGCCGGTTGGAACGAACGCAGGCGTGCAAAATCAAGACTGCAGTGCATCATTACCGGGCTACTGCGGTAGAATTGTGGTGACGCTTGGACAGGCCTAACTGACCTGAGCATGCAGTGTTCAATAGGTGCTTAGTGTTATCCAAGCTAATGACAAAGGGGTTGTTGGCAACGCTCTTGTAGACTGAAAGTTAGCTTCCAACAACCCACCTTAGCAAAGAGGCATTCCTTACAATTAGGCCTTACAAATATGAAATGTAACGTTTTGAGAAAGGAGTCTTAAAAGGCTATGCCGTCTAAAGACTACTCGCTGCCGCATAGCCTATTCTCACGTCACAGGCTTGAGCGTTCATTCCAATCTAGTCACTGATGAGGCAATATTCCATTAGCATGGAACTGAGAAGTTGCATTCCTAGGAAATATCTAATCCTCGCGGATACTGAACTTCACGTATTCCACAAAGGGCGACGCTCATTGGCTAGCAACACTGATTGACAAGTCGTAGGACCACAGCACACGCATGTGGGTGCTCACGCATACTGTCCACCACAAGCCAGTTATTCCTGTGGTAAGTTTTCTGACACATATTGCTGCGAACTCCGATTAGCAAATTCAAAAGGATCGATAAGCCACGCTTTCACGGTCTGTATTCTTAGAAAAAATGGCTGGACCATCTTCTTTCCCCTTTGTGACCGGTATGTTATTGTTCAGAAGCACTCATCCCACGCCGGAGTCTGTACACCGATGAACACGATGAAAATACGAAACCGCATAGTCTATTCTCACATCATCATCTCGTTCACATCCTTCCCGTATTCCTTAAGCATACGAATGAAAAACAAGTATTGGTATTGTGAACCAATTTGCATAGAAGTGGTCAGTCTAAGCACTGTCGAATCAGCTTTGCTCGTTGAATGCATGTTGGCCCGACGCATCTTTTGCACCAGTTGCCCGTGCACCGATTTGTTCCAGGGTAAAAAGGAACAAGAGTTCTGGGACCAAATCTATTATATCCACAAAATAAGTTTAGTTCATGTCTTAACAAGTGGCGACGTAGCTGACGATGACACTAAGGATAATATCAGAAGACCAATTCCGTGCAATTCTGCAGCGACGGAAATCACAGTTAGAGACCTTTTAGCTTCGTTCAATGGAGATTCTGTCACGTATCCTTGCTGTAAGTTCGAAGGACAACGTACCGTAAGAGGAACAAACTAATATGGAGCCAATTGTTTCCACAATCCAAGTTTTCTAACATCATCTTTCATCTTGTTGTACATTAGAGTCTTGGTTCAAATGTCTTTGTTACATATTCCGTGTCGAATTCAGTGGTAGGGTGATGCATGGCTATCGCGAACACTACAGGTGAAGTTGGGGGCCTAGGGAACATGACTATGTTGTCAATTACATGTTACCAAAATTTGCACGCGACTTAGTATTCGACCACATTCCCGTGTCTGACGCAGATCTTGAGCGTACGTTTCCCTCTATTTGGCACACACTATCACTGCTTGAATCCGGTCAAACACTCCATGGATGTCTACCTTACCTATGCAGGTATAATCACGCGCTAATATTCCATCCACCTAATGAGACTAGGTCAGGTCATAACACCCTGGATGGAATTAGCTTGCCTGGAATTGATGAAATCAGCCAGTCGGAGACTTTCACCTTTTCATCTGTGTTCGCCCCATGTTGGAACTGTGACCAGTGAGCAAACGATGTACTCACGATCTTCGCGTAGTGAATACAGCACTCATTTTTCACACAACATGCAGGTGGGCCGGTGATCCGTAGTGATCGTTGCAGAACTCAGTCATCCAGCACAGGCGTTTATTCGGCAAAGTCAACTCAGCGGAAGTACCGCATCTTTGGCAAGCCAAACACCTTGATATAAGTTACACGTTCACAGCTATATTTGACAAGCCTTCTGAGACGATGTGGTTCCTCTTTGACTCAGTTAACTAACGGGGAATAACTCAGATTAATGTCTGCCAATCGGTGTCCAGTAATCGAATCGGCTACACCCATCTTCCAATGGCTGTCTGGCTGGCTCGGCTTATCCATCCGTTCAATCTGATCTGACACGCCCATCACGATGAGGACCACTGGATCCTAGTAAACCGTGTCGTCTAGCCATAAATTATGCTAGTTGAACAGATAATACGGGAAGAATCATTGAAGCTTGAAAGAAGGATTTTGCGTCAACTAACTGCGGCCACGCATCCTGACAGTCTAGGTCACCATGAACTAGCCGTGATATCAAATTGTTAACTCTTTTCTTACCGTAAATCTGGTTTGAAAGACCACTGATCCATTCTTTCTATCGTGCGTCTTAAACGCATACTGCTCGCTAGCTGCCACGGCACTGTGATATGGGCCACTCCGTACTTAACCAGCATGTGGGACGGCCGATTAATATTGAGCAAAGACAGTTCTTGTAATGCCGTCTTCAACACTGCAATCCATGATTGCTGTGTTCAAGGAGCTGGATGTGGAACCCATGATAAATTGGCTAAAGACGGAAACATTGATCCCTTGGACAATGAGCTGCCCCAGCAACTGTTGTCAGAGGGTTACTGGAGTAGCAGGCATTTTCGGATTGTGATTTGCTTCCAGGTGTCCCCAACAGAGATCGAGTTTAACAACCTGAATACACTGTGGACGCTCGAAAGCACAAAAGGTAAATTTTCATGTTATACTTCACGTGTAGTTCATTAAAACGGACACCTTGAACGCCTTGATGTCTTCCAGCTTACTTAGAAAACACAGGGAATTCAACAGTTCCGTCGGCAAAATATTTGCATTTGCTACCATGAGTTTATTGCTACACACCAACCGACAATCAGCTATCAGACCTGAAAATGGCAGTAGAAGGAGGATCATGAGAAAAAAACAGTTGTTCATTCCAAAACGATGAAGATAGTGACTGATATCCAGCAAATGATCGACACAAGCAAAAGGACAGGAGCTGCTGTCTGCAATCTCGCTTCACAAACAACTTGCTGAGCAATCACTACTCTGCATGCAAAGGATGCACGACACATTCGCTCGAGTCCGATCTACACACCAGGTGATCATACAGGACAACGAGTTTTAACTCATACCTTCGCCTTTTTATCGCAGAAAACTTCCGAAGACGACAAAGGAATGATTAGGAAGGACTCCACACACAGTTCTCCAGCACCAGAAACTTGGGACAACTAAGTAGCCCAACGTAACCACTGCACTCAACTGTTAAGAGAAGACAAAGCCGCCTGTCAGCAGAACATCGCAAAAACCTTCAGTGCTAACCACAAACTGTTGTACAAGCACGTTAATAGCCTACGAAAGGTGAGGCAAGGATTTCCTCCACTCAAGACGGCTGATGGCCCAACAAGAACATCTATGGAAGCTGCAAACGCGCTGCAGATGCAATACGCCCCCACGTTTCAAGGAATCTTGCCACCAAGCGATCTACCAAGCTTTGTATTCTGCTCACCAGGACTAACCCACATCAATTTTACCGCAGAGGCTGTATTGTAAAAGCTGACGTCTCTACGCAAACACAGCTCGCCGGGTGTCGACACCATTCGTCCAGAGGCATTGGGAGCAGCAGCAAACCAACTGGCAGGACCTTTAGCTCAGTTTTTCCAGCATTGCTTAGACCAGAACCAAGTTCCCGCCATGTGGAAGTTTGGAATAATAAGCCCGATTCACAAAGATGGAAGCAGAACTGATCCTTCCAACTACCGCCCAGTAACCCTTCTTCCCATAATCTCCAAGATCATGGAATCCATAGTTGCCGATGCACTGGTGTGCTAGCTGGAAAACTGCAACCTCATCACCCTTGAACAGCACGGTTTCCGTCGACAGCGGTCATGTACAATTAATGCACTAATGGCACGCAGTAGTTGGACCGAGGCAGCCGACGCTGGAGAAGGTGTTGATGTGATCTACCTGGATTTTTCCAAGGCTTTCGATCGTCTAGACCATCGGATACTACTATTCAAGCTGCAGCATTACGGGATCGGAGACCCTCTTTTAAGCTGGATCGCCAACTTCTATTTCAACGGCAATTAGTGGTCAGAGTTCGGAGCTCTTTATCGGACCCCATACAAGTTGAGTGTGGTGTGCCGCAAGACTCGGTTCTAGGTCCACGTTTGTTTTTGCTGTTTATTAATGACTTTGCACAGGGAATCGCTTCAAACTTCCTAATGTTTGCCGACGATATCAAGATCTGGCGCAGGATCCAGGCGAACACCGACCAACATGTGCTTCAGAGTGATTTAGATACGGTATATCAATGGTCGACCCAAAACTTATTGCGTTTCAACGCCAGTAAATGCAAGGTGCTTTCCATCCGACATCAAAGCAGCTACTCATACCGACTCGGAACGGATGTACTGCAACAATCAACTCTCGAACGTGACTTGGGTGTCCTGGTTCAAGATGACTTGGATTGCTCCAGGCAATCCGAAAAGACCTCGAAGACCGGGAACCAACACGTCGGGCTGTTGAGGCGGGCGTTTGGACAAATAAACAGCTCCATATTTCCACAAATGCTCAGTGCGCATGTTCGCCCCATGTCGAATATGCAATTCAAGCCTGGCATCCATGGCTGAAACACGACCTTAATGCGCTGGAGCAGCCACGACGCCGGGCATCTAAGAAGGTTATTGGAATGCGCAACCTTTCCTACCAAGAGAGGCTGCAAGGACTGGGATTGTTCAGTGGAAGCTATCGCAGACTACGAGGCGACCTGCTTATGACATACTTGGTTCTGCGAGACCCACATCATGTGTGCCGCCCTTTACTGCAACTCAGCAGCAATACAAACCTGAGGGGCCACTCATTAAAACTCGCAGAACAATACAGTCGTCTGGAGTGCCGCAGAAATTTCTTTACCATCCGTGTCTGTCAACCGTGGAATGCTCTTCCAGAATCGGTCGTCTCTGCACTGACACTAACAGTATTTAAAAGACAGTTGGACGATGCACTCATCCACTTACACTTTGTTACTTAACACTACGTCTCCATCCTACACCTGGAGTTTGTCATGGAATTATTTGTTGTTAACTGCGGTTGCTGTGAATCTAAGAGGGTCGCAGGACTACAGCGGAGCAAACCACAAGTCCTCATTTTCATATTTCAATTATTAACTATTTTACTATCCTTATCATCATTATTGTTATGTTGATATCCCTACCAAATGTCCAACGGGACATGTAAAGCAATGCTTCTTAACCCGTATAAATTCATTGTTCATTGAATGGACCGCCTTTGTCAATAAGCGGACTCTTGTCGAGGTTACAAATGTGAGCGGACTCCAGTCCTTTGAAGTCTACATACCTTAATGTCGAATACCCCGGTCTCACAGAGAGGTGAAGCTTCCTGAAATTCAGTGGTCCATGCACTCTTACTAAGTGGATCAACCCGAGCAGATCGACCAGAACGGACTGACTATTGACGCGCCAGTGATATCCATTACATGCTGCAACTCGACCAGTTGTCTCTTGTATACGACTTCACTGCTCACACTGTACTCGTTAGGGGGTAAATACCAATTTATAATGGATATTTAAACTGAACTCAACGAAACCAGTTGCCATTGATAAACTTGTCAAAAGCAACTGGTTTGTCAGCGGTGTAGTGGAATAGCCGTTCACATCGGTAGCCTAGTAAGACAGAAAATGTGCACAGAAATGTCTAAACCAAACTGAACATCTTGCAATCCGTTAGTGCCTTGGCTAGCAATCAGAAACAATGGGGTGCATGTGCGAATAGATAAACAATTGGCTTATTCCGTCTGGACAACTAGAAGCTTTCTCCCACCTATAGTTTTCATAAGTTTGTCAATCGCCAAATTCATTAGTAGAAAGTATGCAACTATCACATCCCAATCGAGTGTATAAATAAGCAAAAGTCATAATTGGTGGACCTTTTTCGACCAAACACTACTGAATACTGTATATTGTCTCATGGGTCAAAGTAAAGTTAGAGATGTGCAAATTTATCGATATATGGGCGAAAGATAGAAAGTGCCACCTGTCAATTCGCTATTCTTTCTTCAAGTTATCATGTAACAGTTAGAACTGAAGGACGCGCCCTACCACATCCTTTAGAAATACGGGATCTCCTCCTCAATGGGCAATTGTACGCTAAACGTAATGGTGGGGAATGGTAAATCCAGCATTGTCCTAGATTTATGCACCAAATCGGCCTTCCCGGCTTATTTTGGAAGACTTCTCCCAAACACCGACCGCTCGCTGTTCGAGGCACAACAGGTGGGCTAACCGCTTTAAATCCGGTACCATCATCTTGCATTGGCATCCGCATGGGTTGCGTGGTGAGCCTAGGTGGTGCAGTGGCACCACCATGGGTAAGCGGTCAGGATGTAATATGCAGTATGTCAGGATGAGATCAACTCACAACCGATGATAGGATAAGGTACACGTCCCCAGTCTCCAGCACCGGATTTCATACGGCAAACCTCGCAAACTGGAGAGGAAGCTGGTAGCCATACGTTGGACCCGTTCGATCTTCTGCACATCGCTTTGGAGGACCGAATAGTAGTCGGATTAGTCGTACTGTAGCACTTATCTTAGTTTGGGTGAGAATAGGTTACAAATGATCTCGTCAGACCAAGTGCAGAAGTTGTGTTTGGGTACCCACATCCTGCGCAATCCACCTGGGTACAGTCTGTACGCGTTGTCTACGGATTTTGAATCGCAGTGTGCGAATGCGTCTAGGTGCTTCACGGAAGGTGTGAGATGTTGTGTTTGACCGACGAAGACAAAGGTTCGATCGTTTCCATTCCTCCCCGGACTCATGAATACCTACTTGGCTGGATTGACTTGGATGCGGTCTTCAGAGGATCGCATATGGGGACGACAAGAGACTTGTCTAAGTAGGATACAATCGTCGGGATTGCTAATCGCTCTTCACATTTACAAAGATCAACAGCAGTTAACCGGAGAAGTTGGGATGGGTCGTTGATGTACCTGGGAAACACATTTGGCCTCAGAATCGCCCCTTAGGTATAGGCTACTAGCCAAGTAGTACCAGTTGGTTACGTGGTCATCGACCTACGCCCTTTACTCTCCTCTAACCACCTATCTCGCGATACAGTGAACTACCAACATCGCACACGCTTAACTTGTTAGGCAAGACCTCATGACTCACCTTGTGGAACGGTTTGCTTCAATCGATGAAAATAATACCGACAGACTTCATGTTTGTTTCCTACATCCATGCGTGTCTCTTCCACAACAAGTTGCTAATGCATGTACTGCCTAGCATGAAACTGGGCTGTGCGGGAGCCAGAAGATTGTTTCACTCGGAGCAGCTGCAGTACACCCGTCCCTACAATCCTCTTCGTTACTTTGGCTAAAATATTTGTCAAATAAATCGACCTGTAGTTGTCCACCTTGGTGGGACCGAAGCCTTGGTCATCGGCTTTGCTACAGAAAAGTTCCAATCGCTCGGCAATGAACCATTTTTACAGAGACCTATTAAACAACTCAATTGACCCAAGGCGAGATGATGTCCAACAAGTAGAGTAATCATCAATTGAAGTACGCCAAGACCGGGCAACCTTCCTACCGTTGATACTGACTTGCAGGTGGCATGAATCCTTCACACCCATCTCCAAATCATCGAATTCGGTGGGTGCAATGCACTTCCAACTCGGTAGACACAGCCATTTGGTAATATGGACTCATGCTCATTGCTGGAGGACATGGGATGTCCGTCTGAGCTTGATACCGTTAACAGGTCCTCTGAAGGCCTCAGGGACTTCGTCCTCTGAGTCGAGGTTCTCTTTAAGACGGTGTTTGGGGGGGCTGTACTCGTTTCTTTGAAATGCTGTGCTTGCTCGTCCTCGCTTTACAGCAAATATTCCACTGACATTTATCCGCATCATAGTTTTTGGCAGTGTCAGAGAGGAAGAAATTGTCACTCAATTTGTGTTACTGTCTGGCATGTTTACCATATTCCCTGCCGAACAACTGTGGGTTAACCAATCTGGATGTTCGACACAGAGGGGTAGAAACTGCAGCAAGAAGAAATTATTCCGTCTTTTACAACCTACCAACAGTCCTCCACAGCTGCAGCTTGCGGTATAGATCAATCCTCCCGACTAGAGTCAGTTCGTCGAAGTCCGTTTTCCCCGCAGTTGTAGTTGCTTTCATTACAATTAACTAAAGCTGCGGCTGTTTCATGCTAGCTATTGTCAACAAGTGGTAGCATGCTGCTCGAGACCCTGGGTTCTGAATATTTTACACATGGTGTTTGTAGTGCATTGGCATCAGGTTAGGGAACGGCGGAGTCAACAGCTGCAGCGCCGGCTGGTGGATGTAGCGAAATGCCACGGTTTCATGTACCATTTCCATGAAATCAGTCTCAATCTCACAATGTCTGAGAATAGGTTAAACTAAAAATCAGCTTACTCAAAAGGAGTTGGAATCATTCATGGTTAGAAAATGGGGATGACCCACGTGGGTTCCAACATGGGCTCTGGGGACTGCGGTGTAATGTCCCCAGGAGCAGCTCCAAGCACCACAGATGGTTGAAGCGTCAAATCTGATCATATGGACCACGGCCGTCTCGGTAGTTGCTTACTGGTCTCACACACAGAGAAGTTGAGTGTAGAACAAGATGCTACAGTGGTCATACGACATTTGTTCGCAAAGAAGGCATGAGTTTCCACTGGGCTCTAACCCCGGGGTGATTACCTCAATATTCAGTCATCTCTCGACCAGTATTGCAGTCGCTGATTGTCCAGACACAACGAAATGACACAAGTCATCAAGCTTGTTATCGTAACGATTGTGTTGACGAAGGAAACACGTAATTTTCGACAGTACCCACTAGGTGTGTCAGAAGTGTGAGCAACTTGTTGATCCGAACTCCGGGAATCTTGAAAACACCCGGAAACTTTGCGTTGGGCAGCTTTGTACTAATACATCTGTTCATCTCAGTGATGTTCGACTTTAGTTGTCCCCGGTTTACTGGGTCCAGATCTGTAGGAACAAAAATCTTTAAACCATTCGGTCTACTCAGGTGGGAAGACATCAGCCCTAGACAAGTTCCATCCAAAAAGAGGACTTCCATAGTTCACCTTCGATGATTACGTTTCCTTTTGACACACAACTACCCTGCTACACTTTCAACCCGTCCTCCATCACATTGAGGATTCTGTCAATTGTATGCTGTACAAACTCGACATCGGGATGGTAGCGCATTTGAGCTGTTGGATCACTGAGCACAGGTCACGAGATTTAAATGCTTGGTCGGTAGATATTGGTCCTGTATGGTGATGGATATGTCGGTCCTCAAATGACTTGGCCAGCTGATGACCTACAATGGTTGGCTTATTTTCACTTTGCTTTTGATGTCTTTGTTTTCACTACGGGTGTTCAATATTTAGCCTTTCACACACAGTGGGACTTTAAAGCGCGTTGTGTTAGCTGGACTTCCTGTCGATAATTTGTCATAGATTTTAGGGGTTTCCCTTACATTTGCACAAGATACCTCAGTAGAAATCGATTTTGCAGATTTGAAGGCATCTTTTCCTGTTTTCAAGAGCTGAGAATAACAACCGAGGGGCGAGTGCACCACATAATGTAGCCACATTTGACCGCGGTACGTGAAGGAATCCTTCACCCTGATCATCACATCGAAACCGGACTTAAATGTAGGCTTTCAGGTTGTGTACCGCTCAGACTCGTTGAGCCATATTACACAAACTAAGGGCAAGTGCAACCAGATTAGCCGACCACCGTAGCAGGCTACTTGGTAACCACTTGGATCTAAGCGAGCGTAATGGTTGTCTAGAGCAGGAGTTATTGTACTTTTTTCACGGCGGGCCGGATAACTAGAAAATAGACTGGTGCAGGCGCACGGGGTTACTCGGAGAATGAGTAACACGGGCCAGATAACTAATCAAATGTTTACCATGGGCCGCACAATCATCATACCTAGTAGTACTTAGGAGTCAGAAAGAAACCTCTGGGAGAGAGTGATAACGAAAATGCGACAGTCGGTGTCCTCTTTACTTAGTAAACTTGGTAATGGATAAAACAAATGGATCCGATTGAGAAAAAACTAATTAAAAATACGATAAAAATGCAACTGCAACTTTGGAAATATGGAGGAATAGGGGTCATTGGTGGGGCATACATTTAGCAATACCAACCTGTATGAATCTCAACAATTTACGCTTCCAGCGCAATTCCGTATTGTCAAGGTGCCATTCGTTCCACTTATGGATCCAAAATGATATATGCACAAACTAGGGGTGTTTCATATGACGCGTGCTTCAATTGAGCGGACCAATCCCAATATTGTGGCACAAAGTTGTGAAGTAAACAGAAATATTGTGGGATGCAAGTATGAATGCGCTTCACGCGGGATCACTCGGATTAGTGTTCCAACGGTAGTACAGTCTCACACGTCACCACTGTACGATGTCTCACGCTAATGTTCTAACAGCACAAGATTACTGACAATGCGACGTGTAGTGTCAGAAGTAAATCCTGTCATGGTGTTTCGTGTTTCCTACAATTTATCAAAAAATTCGGGTACAGCCGGCCGGCCGGATTCAGCCCGTGGGCCGTAATTCGCTGATCCCTGGTATGGAGTGTCATGGGGTCACCAATCTTCTCGATTCTGCATCCTGTGAAATGCTGTCCATGACTCGTCTGTTAATGCTCCGCTCATTGCATTCGTCTTTCTGCTCCTTGTCACATGAACTAGCACAATGAAGCAATTATTTGTTAGTAGTCTACCTGAAATTATGGGCCATCTAGGTCTACGAAACGCAGCAAAAATGAGGGTGGGTACCATTTTACTCACACTGTACTAAGGATGTTAAACATTTTTTCAGTTTTTATATATGCACTCCGTCAGGAGAGGTTAAGCACGCTCAGTTTTAACCCTAATAAATCCTCCATTTAGTGTTAAATAAATAAATAAATAAATAAATGATATATTTCTCGACATGCGAGACACAGGCAGACTACGAGCCTGATCATGTGGTACAACAAAGTCGGGTAGTGGAGAGGGATATTCAGTGATCTATTGTGTTCACATAGGAATGTTTCAGTGCTAAATCAATTAAAAATAGTAAAGGAGTAGGAGTAGTAGAAGTTGAGAGTAAGAATAAAAGTAGATATAAACTGTCAGTTTAATTGGAGTAATACGACCCATCATGAAACCGTCTCCCGGAGACCTGCTTCCACACTTCTCTTCCACATCTCATCTGGCCATGTGCTATTGTGGCGTTATATGTATACAGTTATGTGGGGGCCTGTGATATATATTAAGCTCTCCCAATCTTATAGCTATCATTTATCCGATTTGTTTCCAGCACTGTATTGTGGGGGCCTGTGTTCAATGAAAAGCTCTCCCCATCATACAGCTATCTTTTAGCTGATTCAATTCCAGCACTGTACTGTGGGGGCATGTGTTTCATATTAAGCTCTCCCCATCGCACAGCCATCATTTGGCTGATTAGAATCAAGCACTTGTAATATATGCCAGTGAGTTTGTGATAACTCATACTGTATGAGTATGCTGCATTTTTTTCGGAAGCATTTATCCATATCCTCGGGAGAACGGCCCAATCCTGGCCAACACTGGAAGGAGAGAAATAAGCAAATAAAAGTGGGTGGACGTACAGTAACGTGAAATGCTAGATTTTCGTCCGACGTTCTTCGATTCTGATTGTACAAGTTTCACTGGTAACTGATAACCTCAGGAATATACATGCTTTTTACAGAAAAGGAGAAGAATTTTCGGAGGAAATAGTAAGATAGCTCCAGCAGTTGTCGGAGATCAAAATGGGAAAACTGGTGATGCTAAATAATTTGGTATGGTACTGAGAAATGTTGTATGTACGCATGGTATTTTTCAGGGAGGGAGAGAAAACTGTACGCAAAGTAAAGTAAGTTAACTGTCGTTCCAACTGTTCAGCTGTGTGCGGTAAGAGGAGAAGCTGATTTCGTTGAGAGGATTTGTTCAGAGTGAATGTAAGCGTGGAAGATCACGGGAGGTTTTCGGAAGGTGTTATCAAATGGATCCGGTCCAAAAGCAGAAGGATTAAATCAAGATTGATTTCGCTGAGCACGTAACACAGCAGCTCATACCTAAGGGAGGGGTCCAGGAGAAAAGATAAGTAGAAAATAATTAGCGTTGCAGAACAAATGCGAAATAATTTGCTCGATTTGCACGATACACAACACTTTGTTAAAGTGCAATGATTTAACCACTGATACTTTACTTTCCACGTTGGAACATTTTGCTTTTACTTTTCTTTTGCATATCCATCCTGTGGGTCTTGTAAAGTTATGTTTTTTATCCCATCATACACCATTGAACCAATGAACCATGCGCGTATGAATGCGCTTCACGCGGGATCACATCCGTGTTCCAACTTTAGTACAGTCGCACACAGTCTCACGCTAGAGTTCTAACAGTACAATATTACTGACAATGCGACATGTAGTGTCAGAAGTAAATCTTATCATGGTGTTTCGTGTTTCCTTCAAGTTATCAAACAAATTCGGGTACAGCCGGCCCGGCGGGATTCAGCCCGTGGGCCGTAATTCGCTGATCCCTGGTATGGAGTGTCATGGGGTCACCAATCTTTTCGATTCTGCATCCTGTGAAATACTGTCCATGACTCGGCTGTTAATGCTCCGCTCATTCCATTCGTCTTTCTGCTCTTTGTCACATGAACTAGCACAATGAAGCAATTATTTGTTAGTAGTCTATCTGAAATTATGGGCCATCTGGGTCTATGAAACGCAGCATAAATGAGGGTGGGTACCATTTTACTCATACTGTACTAAGGCTGTTAAACATTTTTTCAGTTTTTAAATCTGCACTCCGTCAGGAGAGGTTAAGCACGCTATGTTTTCACCCTAATAAATTCTCCATTTAGTGTTGCCATGATGTCAGCTTTATTTGACCAACGCACATGTTTTTTCGGACCGGCCTAGTTGAACTTTGGTTTTTTCTCGCACTTAGCCATGGTTCCAAGATGTATACTTTCTCGGCCATCAAGGAAAGGGATTGGGACCCAGATAGCACCGGTTTCTGTTCAACTGACACATTTCTTAATCTTTGGTTAACCGTTTCAAGTCTAGAACTTGGGTACACTGAGCAGACCACAGATACCATCACATCAATCTTCATCCTCACTAGATACCGGCTGCCGTACAGTTGTAAGAGTTGCCTTATCTACTGCACCAAACAGGCTAGATAAGTGAAACTAGGCCATTGCAGGTACGTCACATCATTTTTAAATCTACTCCTCGCACTCCACCCCCACTACTCTCTTAGTTTGCGCAGTGCCCAGTGTGACGACCTGCAAGCGGATGACAGTAGAGGTTTAACTGATACCCCATTCACATCAACAGCTCTTGATCAGGCTACAATTCCTGAGCTCATTCACCGCTTCTAAGGCGGCGCACTCTGAGGTAGACAAGATTGTAGGCTAAAGTTTCGAGTATAGGGGGCCACTCTTGGTGGTGATGGGAAAGACGCTATCGGAGGTATACCTACTTTCACCAGAAGACAGTCGAACTATCTGCGCCCAGCCTTTCCTTTCGCTGTTGGTTGCACATAGGAGCTGAGACATTGGGTGCAAATGCTCAATGAACGTCAACTGGACCATCTGTATTCCGCCAGTTCGGTCACTAAGCATAAAGGAACCATTAGTGCTGTTATAGTCTATGCTTCCTACGAGACAGGGTCAACATCGGACCAGCTTACCAGGAGTCTGAGAGTTGACATAGCCTCTGTTAGTACTTAAGTAGGGCTCGTATTCACAGTGCTCCCATTTTGTGGCCACGGGATCCATGAACCCTCAGTGTCACACAAGTGCCTGTGGCCACAACATCCTTCCTGCAGATGTACTTCACTCTTCTTACTTACCCTCTGTGCTAATTCGTTTGTAAACACTCATCCGTGGATGCCGAGTACTCAAAGTGAAGGTGAGGTACCAAAGCTAACCTCCGAGGTGGATTTATTGACCATCCAGAAAGAGGTGCCCATGATTCGTTTTAGTGCCGGCTTTGGTTGCGGACCAAACATACGTGTCTTGTAGCCGTAATTTGCTGTCCACCAAACTCTACATGTGAAATGGGCTCTTAACTGAAGCACTTTCTTCAGGTTGCTTTGAACAAGTCATACGGTCACATTCTGATCGCAGGAGATATTAATATGCACGAGCTGAAAATAACGGAAATCGATAGCATGCAGTTTAAAGCCTATTTGAAACAGTTAATTCCCAGCTACACTTGGCACAACTACGAGACCTCTCATGCCAGACTTCGAACTACAAACTAGCCTTCAATACTTGATCTTGTGCTCACCAACAAAGAATTCATGGTCGACAGAATACTTACAAGCACACTAATGGGATGCACTGACCATGTTTCGCTACTGTTTAACTATCTATGTTATGAGAAATATCCTGAGGAGGAGGATTCTAAAGTTATACGGTCACGCACTACAACGCGTTATCCGCGCTTGTTAAGCAGGCATCTTGGACTTTACTAACTGAATACCTCCAGAAATCGCCTGGGGCACATCTAAAAGAACATTGAGCACATTGGTAGTGCACACCTCGGAACAGAAATCCTTCCATCGTCAAGGGAAAAGCAAGTCATTTCTAAGGACTAAAACACGTAAACACATCTTCTTGAGGGACGCAGCATGCAGAACTCACAAGAACTCCCAGAGTTCCGAAACCTGGACTACTCACTTGGCACAGCGTAAAATTTGCCTAAAATTGCTTCTCACGGACCAGCTGACATACCAGCAGAATTTAATAATGCGATTCTGCACAAACCGCAAACTCCCACATAGGCATTTGTATAGCCTTCGTAAGGTGCAGTGGGGAATTATAGTACTCGTCAGAACTGACAGGTGCACACCATCAGCACCGGAAGCGGCCAATCTCCTAAGGTTCCATTACTCACCTACATTCCAGAGAACAAAGGACCCAACGCTTCTCCCTGTTTCTTCCGTCACACCGTCAGCTTTATCCAATATCATTTTTACTGCAGAAACCACGTTAAAGAAGGTGCTGTCCCTGTTTAGTAACAACTCCCCTGGTGTCGATAACACTCGACCGAAAGCTTTACTGGCAGCAGCCAGTGCTCTGGCAGGACCTATGGCTATATTCTATCAGCGCAGTATAGAGGAGAACTATATCCCAACTACATGGAAGCGAGGACTCATCACTCCTATTCATAGGGGAGGCAGTCGCACTGACCCAACCAATTACCGTCCGATAACGCTACTCCCTGTGCTTTCCAAGGCTTTGGAGTCTATCATCGCTGATGCACTTATGCAGTATCTGGAGAATCCCAACATGATAGCATCAGACAGACGTGGCTTTCGACAAAAACGATCATGCACTACGAACCCGCTACTTGCACGCAGTAGCTGGACTGAAGCAGTTGGTAGTGGAGCGGGAGTCGATGTCATGTCCCTGGACTTCTCAAAAGCGTCTGATCGCTCAGACTACCGAATTCTCCACCATAAACTTCAGACCTATGGCATTGATGACCCAATGCTGCGTTGGATTGACAATTTCCTGCACGAATGTCGGTTGGAGGTGAGAGTAGGAGAATACCTCTCCGACGTAATCGAGGTGAAGGGCGGTGTACCACAATGGCTTAGTGTTAGGTTTCGTCTATAATTGCTTTTCATAAATACTCTAGCTAGATCAATTAATTCCGATCTCTTATCCTTCGCAGATGATAGTAAGCTATGGCAAATGCTCAGGTAACTGGACAACCAGGAAGAGCTCCAGCTTGACCACAACACTATTTCGAACTGGTCATTTAAAAATACTCTACCATCCAATATGGAAAGATAACGCTCTGTTCAAGTACGCTATCGGCATGACTACGTGTATTGAGTTGCGTCAAACATTGAAGACCACTTCTCTGAACGCGACCTTGGTGTGCTCAAGCAAAGTGAACTTAACTGTCGGAAACAAGCTGAGACAACTGCGCAGAGGCACACAGCTTCTCCGCCTGTTACAGAGGGCATTCAGGAATTTAGACCCATCCATCTTCCCCATGGTGCACAAGTCTTACGTGCACCTTCAGGTTGAATACGCCAGCCAAGCTTGGAAATGTTGATTGAAGCTTGACCTGTAGACGCTAGCATCTACAGGTCTACTAAATCTGCCCTATCAACAAAGGCTGAAGTTTCTGGGACCTTTCAGTGGATGGTATCGAAGGTTGCGAAAAGACCACATATTAGGGTACTAAATATTGCGTGCCCCTAATCACACATTCCGTCATTTGCTGCAACTGAACCATAATATCTATCTCAGGGGTAACCACTGCAGAGGAGTGAACAGTATAGTTGTCTGGAATGCTGGTGGAATTCTTTTTCTTTTCGGGTCTGCAGACACTGGAACGCTACCTGAATTTAGTTGTTTCCTCCCACACATTGTAGATTTTCAAAGAACGGTTGGATCCTGCCCTTGACCCCTAACATTTCGTTGCCTAAACGGTGCTACTTTGTAACATATTAATTATTCAATCAAGCCGGATTAATATTTCACATAAACCTGAGGAGACTGTACAGAAGTTAGCGTTCTCATTCGTACTTTTCTCACGGAGTACAGCAACTATAATTGTTCTCACGTTGCCTCGTCGTTTGCATGCAGTTCCCACTTACACTACTATTATTCAGCGGATTATCTGCCAGAGGAATGCTCAACCAGATAACTCACCTATTTTTGCTAATTGTAGTTTTACACCCACTATCCTGCGGGACTTGTCAAACAATTGTTCGTTTACCCTGGAAGTCATTGTTCTTTGTTCATTGCCATAACTGCAGACAAGCTGGCAATTCTGAACACTTAAGTCAACTCCAACTGGTTGGGCTAAATAGAGCCAAAGTAGGTTGGTGAGCTGATTCTCAGTGCAATTCACAAAAGTCGCTGGTGTTTCCGAGATGATTGCATTGCAGGCAACTTAACTGCACGAACGGGACCGGAGAAGGGCGATATGGTCGATCAGTTGCAACCAGCGGATCAGTTGTTGCTGAAGGTAGATAACGGTGTAGGAGCCCATCATGAAGACGGTTGGAGCGAATTCACACGTTTTAGTTTTTTGTATTGTCAACGTTGACATAGAACATCGAATGATATTTTGGGTTCTGTGACCGACGCTGTGGGGCTCTTTGTCTTAAATGTCATGTTCAAAATTGGGTAAGATTGCTATATGGTCAACCAGAGCCTACTAAAATTCGTGTTGGATACACGAGGACGCTGAGACGACACTAAGAAGGTATTCTAGAGGTGCTTAAAGTTACACAGCCACATGACTATTCAGCACCGGAAGTCGATGTGGTTAAGTTATTGGCTACTGTGTTGTACAGCGACCGGACTGCTTAAACACACAGGGAGAACTTTGCCCACTCGACATTCAAGGGGGTAGGGTTAATGGATTTGTGTTCTTCCTGTGCTTACAGGGGCAATCCACCATGTAAACTAGAATGCAAGTACATCTACTATAACCTGAAGTTACTGTCTAAATCTGGGGTTATTCGAATGCAATTGTGACCATTGAAGGGAATCGAATAGGCAAACTCCCATACGCTTTGTGGTTAGTAAAATAAGCCTTATGGAATACCCATAACAGTCGCTAACGCAAACTGAAGGAATGTAGTTCTGCGAGTCGTTTGGAACGTTTACCTTTAATCTCTGGCCACAACAGCAAAATCTTGGCGAAAAAGCGTGGCCAAAAGGATTCTACGTGTGTAGCCTTAGAATTTGCATTTGTTATCATGTACAAGCAAGCAGACACTAAGGTTGGCCTCGTGCACCCTCCAAACGGTCCCGAACATTCCGAAGGATTTCGACACCAGTGGCGATTGGAACCTGGTTGCTGCCAAAGGTGACCGGAAACCTAGATCTTCGGCCACTCCCACTGGACCCATAGTAAATGAAGAAGACGAAGCTGTACCCAAACAGCCTCCATCGACCGTATACAGACTAGCTGGTCACTTAACCTCAACCAGAGTTGCACTTAACATACCCGCGGTAATCTGCTCCAACATTCCAGAATCGACGTCAAATTCCTTAAAAGGAAAACAACTTGATGACGTGAACCAGTGGAGGTACATATGTAATATTACAGGGGTTGTAGCTAAACCCGTAAATTTGACACGCGTTACCGGTCACCCAAGCTCACAGCACTACGGTGAACAAAGACTTCCCCGAGTTGTGTTGACTCCCGCTAATGAAGCGTAGGCAGTCCTGTTATCGACAGCTCGCCTCCGGAATAAGTCATGTTACGTTCGCCTATTCACGGATATTCCGTGGAGCGAGCGAAGACAGGCGAAGCACTACTTGGACGAAAACCGGAAGAAATACGTAGCCAGGACCAACCTTGTACATGGTGTTCCTGAGGCTGGAAGTCATGATGAACGCGAAGCGAACACTCAAGACCAGGAGAAATGGCGGTACATTCGCTAGACCCACTCCCTGGAAAACGTCATAGTGCAATCAGTCTCGAGGCTGCGCCGGTCGCCAAACTAAGAGGGATGTGGCCCGAGGATTGTGAAAGTGGTCATTCGAGCTAGACAAATGTCAGCAATGGTAGTGGTGGGATGGCATGCTGGCCGCACCAGCTTTCCTTCCGAGCTCCGGATCAAAGCACCATCTGTTAAGCGCACACACGACAGCAGCCACTTAGTCAGACCGCTTACCGACAAGAGTTCGGATAACTTCAATCAACTAGCCAACGAAACTGGCAAACACACCCCATACTTGACATACAAATTGAGAAGCAAAGTGGTAACGGTAGGATCCATGAATCGGATACAGATTAGTTCGTCATCCCCCATCAAAAACAGATTAGTTGCTAACCTTTTACCAGTCGGCACAACATTCTATCCAAAGCACCCATTCCCCGAATCATGTACACCAATGCACGAAGTCTCCTGAACAAGCTTACCGAACTGCGGCTACCTCAAGCGTCACATGTCTGGGAGCACACACTCGGTAGGAACCTGGTTGCACTCAGAAATTACCGATGCCGAGGTGATAAATGGTATGCGCCTTCACCGAAAAGATCGACCAAGCAAAAGCGGAGGAGTAATGTTATACTACCGCAACGACCTGCAGTGCGAACCGGTGGCCGATCCGGAAACGCTGCTCATAGACTCCCTCTGGTGCAGTATGAGACTGGGGCGCAACACTTGCCTTTTGGCCGTTGCTTATCGTCCCCCAATGTCCACCCCAGAGATGAACGCCCGCCTGACATTATCCTTGGGAAGGGTCCTACGAGGGCGATACATTCATGTTCTTATTTCAGACGAGTAAAATCTTCATGATTTGAATGTTCAGGCATTCCCAACAAGCAGGTCATGGCATAACTGCAAGAGTATATTGCAAGCATTCCGCTCTTCAGCCAAGTCAGTTAACCCACCTGATTCAAAGCTGGAAATAAACCATCTACGCTTGATTTAGTGCTCATGAACGAAAAGCTAATGGTTGAGAAACTAAGACTGGAGTGCCCTCTGGGGCGAAGCCGCCACATAAGCAAAAGTTACGACTTCGTGTATTATGCGGAGTATCCACAAAAACATGCTAACATGTTTCGTAGACCCACCCACAGCGACATACAAGCAGCAATTGTGGGGGATGCCAGCTGGGAGTTTCCGGAGAAGTATTCCATTGACAGTGTTTTGTTGGGTTTTAAAGGCAAGTTCAGCGATCTGATTAAATCTGCATCAGTCAATAAGCTCCCTCGTTCTGCAAGGGCACAATCATTCATTCCGAGTAGAACCCGAAAACATGTGACAGTAGGAGACGCCGCGCGACATGTGTATAGAACGAATCCTAGCCCTGACAACTGCAGTAACTATGTTGTGCATCATAATAACTGTACCAGACGTGTGCGCGAGGATAAATTAGTACACCACGGAGTTTAGCGGAAAAGTTCTGTGTTAACAAATAGCTTCTGTACAGATGTGAATAGCCACCGGAATGTGAAACGTGGTGTTCCCCCACTAATATCAGCGAATGCATGTGCTCAAACCACCTAGGATGCAGCGAAAGTGCTACAGTTAAATATGCCCCACTTTTCTACGTGCCCGCAGCATTTGTAACCTATCTGTTCCATTCTCCTAGATGCCAGTATTTACACACACCACGTTGTGTTCAGTGAGCATTTTGAGAAAGCCGCCGTCGTTGCGCACCCATAGTTCCTCCGGAGTTGACAAAGTTCCCCCAAAAGCCCTGCAAGTAGCAGCTACAAGAATAGCTGAACCACTAATGAGATATTTCCAAAGATGCCTGGACGAACATCAGGTCCCTAGCACGTGAAAGAAAGGCATCAATATCCTGATTTTCAAAACTGGTAGCCGTTCTGAGCCAACCAACTATCGCCCAGTGACTCTCCTCCCGGTGCTCTCTAAGGTGATGGAATCTATCATAGCTGAAGCAGTAATGGGCTACTTCGAAAGGTCTAGCATCGGAGCATCGGAGCAACACAGATTCCGCAAGCATCGGTCATGAACTACCAATCTATTTATTGCTCGTGCCAGCTGGACCGAGATAGTCGACAGTGGGACCGGCATTGACGTCCACTATCTAGACTTTTTCAAAGCCTTCGACCGCATAGATCATCGTATACTTCTTCAAAAGTTGCAAGCGCACGGAGTAGGAAACGCTGTATTTGCATGAATCGGAAACTTCTCTTTCGGCGGCCCCTAATGACTCGAGTTCCAGGTTTATTTTCAGATCCACTTGGTGTGGACTGCAGTGTTCCACAAGAGTCAGTTTTGGGGTCGCGGTTCTTCTTGTTCTTCATTAACGACCTGGCGAGTGTCATCAAGTCAAATTTCCCGATTTTTTCCGATGACATCAAAATATGGCGAGCAACCGGCTGTCAGGAAGATCACGATATGTTGCAACGAGACTCAGACTACGCTTTTGAATGGTCAAACATAATTTTACTCCTGTTTAACATGGACACGTTCAACACCGTGCATGTCCGACACAAGCCCACATAGGCACGTATGCTTGGAAACGATATGCTGAACACGGCTTCACGAGAGCGAGACCTTGTGGTGGTGATGCAAGACGACCTCGGCTGTTCGGCGCCATTCTTGAAGACTTCCAATACCGCGAGCTGCAGGTATTCCGAATAATCGCGAACCAACAAGTTGGTCTGTTACGGAGGGCGTTCGGGAGATTCGATCCTTCCATCTTCCCACAAATGCTCAATGCGTATGTGAGGCCCCATGTAGAGTACGCTATCCAGGTTTGGCAATCCTGCTTAAAACACGACCTGATTGCACTGGACACAGCACAGTGACGAACAACGAAGAATGTGAAGGCGTTGTCCCACCTGCAATACCATAGGCCACTGAAAGCTCTAGGAGTGTACAGCGGAAGACATCGCCGTCTACGGCTTGACCTCATCCTGGCGTTCCAGATTTTGAAAATCCCGGTCACGCTTGCCGCCACCTCTTGAATCTTAACTGCAACACAGAATTAAGTGGTCATAAATTGAAACTTGCTACCCAGTACAATCGGTTTGAGTGCCGCCGGAATTGTTTTCCCTTCGAGATTGTCAACCGTGGAACGCTTTTCCGACTTTGTCATTTCCGCGCCCATGCTACGTATTAAAATAAAACGACTTGACGATGCTTTACAACAAGTACATTACTTGCTATGATTTCTATTCATTGAGTGAGGACAAGACGCAGACAAGCATTGTGCTCATCAACCCCACGAAATCGGGTTAGACCGATATACCTACGTGTTAACGTGGATAATATGGTGAGTGCACCGATGTGTTTTTCACTTTCGTGTAACTTCATTTAACTAACGGTATTCCCACAAACCATCCCACGGGACTTGTCAAGCCTTGGCTTTTTTATCCGTATTACACCATTGTTTCATTGTTCCATTGTTCGTTTAAAATGGAACTCTCGGCTGACAATGATGTCATGAACATACACTAAATTCGAATTGATATCTGTCAACCAGTGTGAACTAGTGGATGTGAAAACCTAACTGCTGCCGCGGGCTAAAACTAGCAGCAGCTCCGAATGAAAGCTCCATCTGCGTTCCATGTGAAATATGCAGGGTGATACACTGGATGTAGTTGCAGGATCTTGTCCCTGGCATTCGCTGATTCGACCGTGACATCCTCTACAGTGAACTCAGCGGTGTAATATACGCCATTGTTCGCCTGCCTGGGTCACCCGTTGAAACATATCAGTCATCTCCCGGAAACTTTCCGGTCCCTAATGCAAATAGTTACGACTGATGTCAAGATCTGGAGAATATTTCTCTCAGCATCTGACCACCTCCAGTTTCAAAACGATATGCACCGAATTTATTCGTTGACGGCACTGAGCCAGTTCCTCCTGTAACCTGTAGAGTGCCACTTGCTAACGCTGCACAACAACTACATTTAGTCATACCAATTATGGAAAAACACTATACAGCACTTAATCACTGAAAGGGACCTAGAGGTCAGTGTTCAAGAACAAATAAGAAATTCACCCCAATGTTTAAAAGCAACAAAGGTAGTAAATAGGAATTTACGACTTCTGCGGCGAGTTGTTGGTACTTTTATGCGACAGCTAGTATCCCCGTTTATCAACTCGTATATTCAGCCTTGGTATACATGGTGAAAGCGGGATATTCGTCTATTGGAACGGCCACAACAAATAGCTACCAAGACAACACGGGGATTATCCGGTGTGTTCTTTCAAAATATCGGCCGCTTCGTGGGGGTTACATAAACACATACCGGATACTATCAGAAAGCGATTATTCACATAAATCACCGCTGATCCTATCCCCTTACAAACAATGCAGAGTCCACGACAAGAAACTAGTAACTCAACACTCCCGTTTGTATTGTGGAAGTTATTTTATCTTCATAGAATCCGTTCACACTGGAATAAATTACCAGCACACGCGGCGAAGGGATCCAACATCGCGACATCCGAAAGACTATTAGACTTTCATCTAAGTCAGGCATATCCAAAGTCCGGCCTGCGGGCCAAATGCGACCCGAGTTAACATTTCAACAGGCCCGCGGCCTCATCATGTAGTGATAAATTCAGGCTTGGAGTTGCTTCGTACATGTGCAATTATTGTTACTCTCTTAATGTCAGACTGAATATGACCCGACATATGTTTACCTCACAAGATGTGGGCCTCCTTGCAAAAAATTTGAATACCCCTGATCTAAGTGATAAACGCTACAAACAGTGCCATAACTACCTCAGTGATATTCCACGTCCCTAGACAAAACATTTTGATTTTCTTTTGCATTGCCTATTACATGAACCTTGTAAAGCTACTGCTTTTTTCCCATCATTCGCTATTGTACTACTGAACTGTAGGAAGCTCGGCACACAGTCTTAATTGTGACTGATATACAGTTTGAAGTGAACTTGATCTTTGACATATGGAGGTTGGTGAGGCTGTTCGCTCCCGACCCAGCACTGTCATTGTTGATCATATGCTATCCCCTCTGCTCATTTGGGCGAGTGCCGCCACGTTAGTATCTTATCTATTCGGCAATTATCATACAGTCTCACCACACAATCGCTTTCACATTGCCAGCCAGGGTAAAGGGCAAACTCACCAACACGAATTTCTTCTTGCTAATCAGTCAAACGAAAATAGTCGTTCATGCAAAGTTGGTTGCTGTGCGTACACCTGTCTTCACTGGTTCAAGTCAGTAGGTAGCGTTGTTGGGGCTACCGACACCCACAGCACATAGGCGCTGGGCGGGGTAATGCGAACTGCCGCGAATCCCATGGACTTCTGCCATCTGTCTTGTGCCAGAGTGGCATGGCGATCGTCGATTGTACAGAACTCCCACCGGTTAAGCAGCCTTGCCGAGCCCAGCGCCCTGTGGCAGCTGGTCTGCCCGCACTGAGTTCTGTTCATAACGTACCTGGTAAGAGTACAGTTCAGTGTTTTCATTCTACCACTGCGTGTTTTTTCCTACCCTCACCCACTCCATTTGAGGTGAATGTAAAAATTTCTCATACGGATCGGAACCCCCGACCTCGTCATAACCACAAAAACAAACACCTGAGTGTGTATGTCTTTGTGTTGAACGGTGATCAATCTAACCCAGAGCATGTATTGCCATCGCACCGAGCTTGATGAGGCCGAAGACAAGAATCGGGGAGGCAGAACTATAGTGAATACGTGAGGAAGGAGCGATAGACCATTTGTGACTCAGTATTACGGTCACACTAGTGGTAGTCTTGAAGTGTTGGAAGCGCATAATTACAGTGTTCCTCTACTTCATGTACTTTCCTACTGGGCGAATTAGTCGCCACTTAGGTAAGTGACATCACGGGCGGTGTCGAATTTACGCGCAGCAGCTTAGCAACTCATAGGCCATTTCAGTTAACAACAAATTGTGATGGATTCTACTACCAAGTTTCATGAACATTCAGTAATAAAAAGTTGTTCTTACTTTACGCCTATTGTTTACCTTTATATGTAGTTAGTGGTGGCATTCCTATCCTCCAAGCTTTCAGTGGTCGAATACGCTTGTGGAATCCTGTCGTGCACCATGGATACAAACGAATAACCTCACTCCCAAGCGGTGTTACCTAGTGTTATATTGGTGATTGCGGACAAACACTATTTCCCGTGTTTATGAATGATAAATGTTTAGGCTGCCTAGAGCCTCCAACCTCACTGGAAAACCTGGTAGAACAATAAGTCAAAGGGGAATACCACGACAATTCATGCAACTTCGGTGCATCGGTAAATATGGCCGATAACGCGCCTTATTCTCGATACAGACTATGGATGGATTGATGTCATGTGACATCTGGTCTGAAAGGCGGTCAGTTGCATAACGTGTTTGCACATCAATCAGCTGCTGCGTTACACTGTCGGCCGGTTACACCGGATGTTTACGGTGAAATCATGTGTGTAAGTTCATGCGTGTGCCTGTATTGTTACACGTTTTTGGGTATATGTACATGTATGTGTTGGTGCGAATGAAAAGCCCTGCACTTTTCGATTGCTTATGCTGCGTCTGCAAGTGAACATCATGGATTTACTCCGGTCGTGTTGTTGAGCTTCTTTCACACAACCGGTTGGTAGCAGTATTTTCCAGATTTATTTGAAACTGGCTACCGCATACAGAAATAGGACGCCTGCACTTCCCGAGGGATCATGGAGGGGCTTACAGTGCAGCACCCCTCTATACCAGACACTACACAACACAACTTAAGTATGAGACGACGAGACCGACGGGTGCCGTTGATGTTCAAGGAAATCGAAATCATAGTTGTAGAACGAGGCACAGGCTACTTGCACCGTGGCATTGACGGATGGACCCATGGTTCTTATGACGGCACTCACGCTAGTTCGATAGAACATTGGGTGTAATTCATATCCCGTCTTTCTAGCTTTGTTGTACTACCTGCTTTGGGCGGAAAAGCGGACGCTTCACTTTGAGGGTGAAATTAGTGTGCCCCCTCCGCCTCAATTCATGCTACCCCGCCTGCGTTTTGAGGGGGTTTGCTTCACCGATGATGGCCCATGTGTATGTTTCGCGAAATGATCTCTCCACTCTAACTCGATTGCTTATGCGTAGATGTACGGTGGAGGTTCGCGCTTATCTAGATAAGATGATCCGCAATAGATAATAGATTTCCACCCCGAATTTTGAATTGATATCTTCTGGCCATAACTACTTTGCTTTGTGTTGCGGAGCTCGCCTAACTATGCAAAAGTTGCGCAGACCTCGCCTCAGCAATACTGTCGCTATCCGGTGACCCAAGCCGTGCTACCGAACTCTCCGTGTCAGTGCAAACTGCGTAGACCCCATCTAAGTCCCCTTCAGTGAGGTCGATACCTCTAACATCCCAAGGCATACTGATCTCGAGCAAGTTTTTCTCAGAACACTAGCAGCACGTGTCCAATCATATACTTTACTAGCATTCTCCTGTCTTAGTAACAATAAAAATAATAGTAATACTAATAATTGTTTACGCTTTACGTTGTGTTGTAAATACGAATACGTAGGAGGCCTTTGGCCGAGTGTGAACTGCCAATATTCCTTTCTGGGTCTCGGTGCAGTTGTACGAGGTAACGTGTCTCATCTCCAGTCTCAGCTTGCGTGCACAACCTACGGCGGCTAGATCACTTAAGCCTACCGATAAGAATTGGATTGGCTACTCTGCACCTGGGCTACCATCGGTGAAAAACGTTTCATCCGTTCTGATTGGGAATCGCAGCATCTAGGACATTTATAACAGTTTGCTTCTTCCATTCCCTTGTGCACTGAAATCCGACTTTTTCTGTGTGCATGAAAGTGCATTCTTGCTTGGCTTGCAAAAGAAGCGAATCAGAATGTGTCGCTGACCAACTAATGTGCCAAAACGTTTACGGTCTCTTGTTCAGTTACTACTGGCGAGGTACTCGGTTCTCCATTGGTTTACACTCCTACAACGAACAATGGAAAGTGTAGGAATTCCCTTCCGTTTAACTTTGACAGGACATCCCAGGCTTTGTTGCTATCAGAAGCAAGCTATATAAATAAGTAAATACATAATTTGTACATTGTTCGACGGTGCAAGTCACAGACCAACTGCACTGTCTAATCATTATGTACAACCTACTAGGATGGCAGTGAAAAGTTTTGAGCTGTACAGTGTAGATCTCGCAGATGTTTCGCGGTGTTCATTTGTTTAAAGTAATAACAATGCGGAAAGTAGAGCGTAAAAATAAATGTAGGCGTAACCAGCTGTTCAAGTAAAGTAATATGACCATCCGTGGAACCGTCTCCTGAGCAGCTGCTTCCATGCGGAGCAGTCTCTCGAAAGATTTCATCTGCATTTCCACGCCTCACCTGTCCGTGTGCTGATGTGGAATAAACGCAAATAAGCCGTCATTATGTTGACTGTAGGCAGTGGGCTGTCATCATGAAGATACTTTTATTTATGACCGATGTGATAATCGATGTGGTAATATGTGTGATGATAATAATACTAGTATGATAATAGAACGTCAATATGTATACTCGTCTTTTTAGTCCAGCGCCACAGTTCCTCTCCAGTGGCTTGTGTAATTCACCTTGCTTGGGTCTAATTATTTATCTTAAAAGCTTCAAGCCATCACCTCAGGATATCGGCCCAGTCGTGAGTAAACTTGGAGAGAAAAGAAACATAATGGAATAGAATGAAAAGTAACATGAGTAAACGTTCTATGCTTCTTTAGGATGTCATGTGATCTGGCGGCTGTCTGGAACCGTTTGTACAATCAATGGAAGAGGGCAAATAAAGAAGAAAATAACTGCTTGTTTTCGGCAGTACATTCGAAGTATTTATAAACAGTGAAGCTCCTGTGGGATTTCCAGGTCGTTCCATCGGATGAAGCCAATCGAAAAATATAGAAATTGTAATCGAATTGGATTTTGCGGAGTACGGAATACTGCAATATATCACTCGAATGTGACCTCCTGAAGGGAATAGAAGATAATTAGCAGTGTAGAACAAGTGCAAGGAAATAAAATGGAACATATATAACATTAACCTTCGTCTTGGGAAGCTCAGATGTAACGTTTGGCGGGAAATTCACTTTGGTTGAAAGACTATCTTATTGCCTCTATTACCCGTGGTTGCATCAATGGAGTCGGGTCAAAAAAAGGAAAAAGAGCAATTACATCAAATCCATCTTGCTCCAGTGTCATATGGACCTTCATTTGTTCTGTTTGGTCTCGGTATACTAATAGAAGTTTCAACGCTGAGATATAAATGCAAAGCCTTTCGATGGTTTATCCCTGACTGGAATTCACATATCTCACTAGGAAGCCTGTCCCATACTATGGAGTATCGGTTGGGGCAAAAGTTGTACGAACCTCTTAGTTCCGGATCTTTTTAATTGTACTTTCTTGTTGTTGTTTCTGTTGCGAAAACTTAAAGGTTCTTTTAGTTTCAGTACCCGATTTGATGAATGTAATTATCTGGTTTAGAAATCAAAAATACGAAAAGGTTAAGTTTCATCCGGTGCAGCCATAATGGATCAAGTTGTAATGCTACGATCCATATATGATAATGTAGAGGAATAGCTCGTTCGGAGAACCAAGAATACTGTTGAAGCTATCACGCTCCGTCTAGTCGATCGGCAGAGATGACAGAAGATTCATATTGATTTCGATACCTGTATATTTCGTTAAATGCTGATTCGTTATCCACCTTTCCACTCGGCGATTATGGTCGTGTTGTGCCTTGGGACATTTCGACACTTCCTCGTGATCAGTTCAAGTGTTATATTGGCTTTAGGCTCCTGGTTTTTAGTTTCAGTATTTGCCCCACCGTGAAAAAACTACCGGCACCTAAAAAATGTACTTTATGACAAATGAGCGCATGTCTGACACTGAATACATTGCCCATGTAGTCGGCTGTGGGAATGCGCTTGCATAGTTCAATTCCATTCCCTCGTTAAAGGTTCCAGCATTTTCCTCATTGATACTTATATGTACAATGCAGTGTATGGACTGCAGTCTCAGCAAGAACGAGTCACGGATATCAGGAGTCCAAGACCAACACGGAGTGGACTGGTTTCTGCTGTGGAAGAAGCAGTACTGCGAAGGCAAGTTAGGACTTGAACCCATGCCTATAGCGTCACTCCTATAGGGGTTCAGAAACCGACCAACTGACAGGACTCTGTACCGCCTGAAATCGTACATGTTAAATAATAAATCAATAAATAAATGATATATTTATCGACCTTGCGAAACACAGACCAAGTACATGGCCTGATGATTTTGCACAATATAATCGTACAGTGGAGGAAGTTGTTCGAGTATTACCATGGTCCCAGTACAGCGTTAGGAGTGTTCTATCACTTAAAAGTAATAAAAGACGGAGTTTGTGGGTAAGAGTAAATGTAGGTATAGCCGGCAGTTCAAGTAAAGTAATACGGCGATTCACGAAACCCTCTCCTGCGGACCTGCTTCTACGCGGGGTTATCCTTTGAAATGTTTTATTCGCACTTCCACGTCACATCTGGACATGTGCGGGCTTGGCTTACAACAAGACAGCCGTCATCATTTGACTCGTATTTGTTGCCTGTTGTTATATGCAAGTAGGCCGTAATCAATTTGACACTCTTTTATGACCTCTGTTGTAGGCAATTCTATTGTCAGCACGTAGACTCATACCTTTTATGAGAAAGGGGGGCGTGTGTTACTCGCCAGGTGCACCTCCATACAGTCCATTGCGAAATTCAGCTGTTTCGTGTCATGCAGTTTTACTATTCGCCAATGAATATGTGGCAAACACCTTGCGTGTGGTGTGCTAGATAACTAGGAAGCTTCAATCCATCATTTCAGAAGATTGGCCCAATCGTGGCCAACAATGGCAACAGAGAAAAAATGATTAGAGATGGAATGAAAGAACAGCAACGTTAGATGAACGCTTCTGTCTGATGGTTGGCCGATCCAAATTGTAT
The DNA here is from genome assembly GCA_944474145.2 of Dicrocoelium dendriticum. NCBI lineage: Eukaryota > Metazoa > Platyhelminthes > Trematoda > Plagiorchiida > Dicrocoeliidae > Dicrocoelium > Dicrocoelium dendriticum. The sequence goes on from OX104070.1 coordinate 33,017,789, forward strand.
ATAAAAACCATAGAAAACAAGTAACTTCCAAAAGTGTTCATTAAAATTAGAGAGGGCTCAAAGAAATATTGGGACAGCTCCGGTAGCTGCAGGCGATCGAAAAGGAGTGGTTGATAGCACAAATTCACTTTGCAGGACGCTGAGAACTATTGCAGGTACCCGAGTTGTTGTCTTTCGGAATCAGAGGTAAGAGTTAATCGTGTATAGTCAGTGTGAAGAATGAGGATAAAAGCTTAAGGAAAAGTTTCCTCATTGATCGGACTTGACCTGAGGTTACGCGGATATTGCTCCGCTGATCCTGACGTACATAAATCTAAAGCTCGCGAAATGCGTGTTGCCGAGCTAAACAATGGAGCAGAAATTTTACATTCAAGTGTGGGTCTGACTGGGTGAAAAGTGCGTTATGTGGTCCTTTTTTTAAATATTTCCTGGTACTTGAAAACATAGCTCCTCGATCGTTATCTTGCGTTCAAACGGTTTGGCTATATTCGGTAGAAGCCGAAATTGATTCAGCTCAGTTCTGAACTGACCGATGGATTGACTTACTCTTACTGAATGTGGCAGCCGGTTCCATCCGACGGAGTATTTCGCTACGAAAATGTGCGTGCGAATTTGTGACGTGAACTTTTGTTGGGGAAGAATAACCATTATGCTCCTTAAGTTACAGTCTTCCCTCTCCTTACACTTCAGCTGCAAAGTTGAGTTGAAGTTGAGATGGCGTATCAGATTGTAAAAGAAAACTAAGTTTATCTTTAGTTTTCGTAGTCAGTATCAGTATCGTAAAATCTTGCCATCGACTTTTCACTCATAAAACTTTTAGTGGATTTCCGATGCAAACGTTTCAGTAACAATAAATCATTATTGCGCATGAGAGTGTATCTAATCAGGTAGCAGTCCAAAAGTAGGCGTACGCAAATCAAATAAAAAGCAAGTTTGGCTTTGGATAAGCGTATTGTTCGTTATTCTTCATTAGTGCTCTAACGAGCCTAGTTATCCCAAGTTGCTATGAGGCAAGTGACATCTTATGTGAGCGCATAGAACCTGCTCACTCTACAGGATCAGTTTCAGCAGGTGAGGTACACCGAGTTTCCTCAGGCTGCCTCTTTTGTGCTTATCTGCTTCATTACGGAAACTCCCCTCATTTTGCTACACTTACTCCTGTCGAGTTAGTGGCTAACGTAGTGTCTCTCAACTAAAGCTTGGACTGGCCGCATCAGGCAAACTTTCTATTTCCCACGTTTTCTTGCAGAAGCGCGCGATAGTAGCTGGGAATTTGGTTTAGCGGAATTGACACTGGTATCGCCCACGCGTGCTGGCTTCGAGGGCACCGGTCGGGTGTAAAAGGTGGATTCGGTGTGGTATAGCATGAACGAAGCCAAACGTGGCCGTAGTCCGTGCAGCAGTGAGTTGGACAGAAAGCAGCGAACGGACAGCGAGTGCAGGTCAAGGAATATAATGAGAACTGGCCACTGAAATGTGACGGCTTTGGCATAACGGTTATATGCTGTGTGCAGTATGGACAAGTGTTACCCACACTACGTTCTGCTATTGAGGGGAACTACACAACAAAGCGTTTGTGTGTTTCCGTCTGAGCAGCGCGTTATGGGTTTTCTTACCCGTCCGTTAGGTTCTTATGACAACTAGTTATTACGGTTCTCAGGCTGCCATCATTCTGTACACCCACCAGTGCAGCCAGGATAAAGGTGTTGTGACATACTTGACATCTTTGTCCACGTGGTTTGTCACGTTTCAATGTTCACGCTGTTGGGTTACCGAGCAGTCTAGCGCCCCCATCTTAAATTACTCTCACCAGGGTGCTGATCATAAACACAAGCTTGTGAGGAATTGTGTGGAAGGACATCCACTACCAATTGTACATCTGACCATCATAATTCTCCAAGTTTCACATCAGCGCCTTGTATGTTGAAGCAGTGTGGACCGACTGTGAAGTAACCTGGCTCCCAGTTACATACTTCAAGATTAATTCGCGTGAAGTAAACTGGTTAAATAGTAAAATGGTAGAATTCTTTGTAGTGCAACCACGCCACTTATGCTTGTATTATGAATCCGTTTGTTGGTGCAGCTTTCAGTGCCATTTACTGATTGCAGTGTGGGTTTACTATTGGAGGTAAGTGTATCCATAAGACAACTAACTTGGTACCTATGGTTGGCGGCATCCGGTTTCGAATTTGCCTGTCACTGTGGCAAGCCACAGGACGCCTGCGCCTACAGAGGGACCATGGGTGGCTTGCGCTGCACCACACACAGCTCCAACCACACGCCCCATATCCAGTGTAAACCCGAACGAATAAGACCGGGAGGCATGCGGATGGGAACCACGTTTCATCAACGGAGCCGGCCCACACTCCTTCACAGGCAAACACAAGCACGCTGTATTTGGGAATCAAGTACACACAAGGCGGTGGCTGGACCGTAGTCCGCTCCACACTGAGTGCATGGAACCACTCTTCTAGCCTAGCACGACCACAAGGATGGTTCACCCCGTCCCCTGCAGCAACGACCAACTGTCTTCTGGAGCCAGTATGGACGAGGTAGTAGGTGATAGACAGGTAGGCACCTTATCAACATGCACATCAAGCGCAGACACACCGGGGATATCAAACAACAGCCAACCACTTGAGAGAAAGAAAACCAAGAAGATAAATCGAGTAGTGCATAAGGAAACGGTGACATAAATCTTAAATTAATGAGCATATGAAATAAGTTGTTTACAAACGAATCCTAGATAAGTTCAAGAGGTCAGGAAGTTTATTTTACATAGCTTCCCTCCTTATGGCATGAATATGGCCTTTCTAGTGATGAGCTTGCGCAAATCAGGTATTCTTGTCGTTTGGAGTGCGGTTCACCAGAAATGGGATTTCAAATAGGGAATCCCGGTGAGCGGACAATAGTACCTGACCGTCTAGCTTCGAGTGACTAGCGTTTTGTGCAAAGGCTGTTTGTGGCGAACTGGTATCGATCAGCTGGCCAATCTCCTGCTCAGGTAACCAGCAACTTTGAGATCTTCGAGACATTTTGCGGCTACGTGAGAGAAGAAAACTAAGGAAAATGATGTTTCTTATGTTCTTTCGGTTTTTACATTTCCGAGGGCATTACAAAGTGTATAAAAGATGGCTTTTGATAGAGGACACTGCCAAAAGACTCCAACTTGACCCCAGTTGTTTTTAGGGTTCCGAGTTAATATGCAGGAGCAAATAAAGAAAATCGAACTTGCCTCATTGCCTCATGCAAACAGCAGCACAAGACCTCTGGAAGAAACACGCATTAAATAAATAAATAAGTAAATAAATTCGTATATTTACCGACAAGCAGTATACGCCTCCATAAGCGGGAGCGAACATTTATACACTGAATATGTTTCATGGATTACACGACGTAAATTCTGATAAGAAAAAGGTTTAAATAATAGTATCTCGGACCATGAATTTTCCCTCAGATCATAGACCCGATCATCTAATATTTAAAATGCACCGATATTTGTATCACTGTTTTACATTTTGGAACAATGAAACAATGGTATAATACGAATAAAAAAGCCAAGGGTTGACAAGTCCCAAGGGATGGTTTGTGGGAATAACGTTAGGTCAATGAAGTTACACAAAAGTGAAAAACACATCGGTGCACTCACCATATTATCCACATTAACATATAGGTATTTCGGTCTAACCCGATTTCGTGGGGTTGGTGAGCACAATGCTTGTCTGCGCCTTGTCCTCACTCAATGAATAGAAATCAGAGCAAGTAATGCAATTGTTGTAAAGTATCGTTAAGTCGTTTTATTTTAATACGTAGTGTGGGCGCGGAAATGACAAAAGTCGGAAAAGCGTTCCACGGTTGACAATCTCGAAGAGAGAAATAATTCCGGCGGCAGTCAAACCGATTGTATTGGGTAGCAAGTTTCAATTTATGACCGTTTAATTCTGTGTTGCGAGCGTGACCGGGTTTTTGCAAAATCGGGAACGCCAGGATGAGGTCAAGCCGTAGACGGCGATGTCTTCCGCTGTACACTCCTAGATCTTTCAGTCGCCTATGGTATTGCAGGTGGGACAACGCTTTCACATTGTTCGTTGTCCCTCACTTGCTGTCTCCAGTGAAACCAGGTCGCGTTGTAACCAGGATTGTTAAACCTGGATCGCATACTCTACGTGGGACCTCACATACGCATTGAGCATTTGTGGGAAGATGGAAGGATCGAACCTCCCGAACGCCCTCCGTAACATGTAGTGAATGTCAAAGTTGAACAGTGATGAAAAACGATTTATCACGGGACAAAAGCAAGTGCTTGACACGTCCCGTAGGATGGTTTGAGTGAATAACATGTAATCAAAATATATGCGGGTCATCTAGCAAACGTCTGCCTAGATGAATACTTTGATAAATTACATCAGTGTGCAATTTAAAAAAATCGATCATAAACCTTCAGAAAGACACTGGGGTTCAGTAATCATTGATGAAAAGCTTGAGAAAAGTAAGATATGGTCGCTCACTTGGGTCCATTTGATACATAAATCCAGTTGAAAAGTATGCTTGGCGTAATCCACAATAGAGGAGTTTAGGTAACAAAGTGCTGGGAGCTGAGAGCAACATCTAATCTGTTTTTAGAAATGTCCAAGGTAGGGGAGGATACAACTGAGTCTGCGAGTGCGTTCGATTGTTGACAAATCCGAAGAGAAAAGTATTTACGTCGACACTTTAGACGACTAAATTGGTCCAACAATTTTAAGCAGTTTCCCCTGCGCTGCATGTTGTGGCTGTTTCATCGAGTGGCGGCATGCGTGGTTGGGGTCACTCAGCATCTGCTACGCTAATATGAGATCACCGCACAGCCTTCGATAGCGTCCGCTGAAAATTCCCAGCAACTTCAGCCTTCAGTTGCAAGAGTGGTAGCGCAGGCCATTTACTTTTTTGTTGCTTTTCCCTGTGGTGCCTCTAACGCCTCTACGTCGCGCTTCAACCAAAGTTGCTAAGCTTGGATGGCGTATTCAACATGGTGACTGGAGCTGCTGCGGAAGATCATTGATATGAATAAGAAATAATACTAGCCCAAGTACAGTTCCTTGCGGCACGCTACTAGTCGATGGGAACCAGCCTGTCAGGTAGTCATTGACCTGTACTCTAAACTTTCGTCCCACAATAAACTTGTAACCACTGAAGTAACCTGCCACCGAAACCGTATGTCCACTGGTTAAGAAGGAGTACCTCGTGGTTCACTTTGTTAAACGCCTTACTAAAGTCGATGTACACCACGTCAACATCCTTCCGTTCGTTGAGAGCTCGTACCCACTGGTGGTTTGCCTACATCAAGTTGGTGCTGCAGGATCGGCCTTTCGTAAAACCGTTTTGCGCTGCCGTCAGTACGTCCATCGATTCGAAGAACGACAGCAGACACTTTTTCATAGCCTTCTCGTGAAATTTTGATAATATCAAACTCAAACAGATCGGTCTATAGTTCTCTACTTTACTCGGATCACCACCCTTTGGAAGCGGTCTCACTTTGGATCATTTCCAGTCGTTCGGGACAGATCTTTCAGAGAGTGATTTATTGAATAGGTTTGTCACGGCTAGTGAGATGCTAATTGATAGGGACTTGAGTATTAGTGGGTGAAGTCCGTCTGGTCCGGGGGGCTTTGCACCATCGAGGTTGACGAGTAGCTGATACACTTCGACAGCATCACATTGTAGGCTTTCGAGCAAGACTTGCGCAACCTCTGTCGGTACTAAAATCGCCGCCAGAAAGTGCGTAGCCAAGGCATCCGCACACTCCGCGCTTGAAATGAGCGTCTTTCCATCTAAGCTCTCTACGACCGGTAGATCGCCCCCAGGTTTCAGTTGACGTTTCAAGTAGGCACATATTCTTTTGGGTGCAGTTGTGGCCGAGGATGCTAACTCCTCTTCGAACTGCCGGCGTTTCTTGATGTTTGCGGCGTTACATAAGTTACGTTGTTTCTTGTATACCGTGTAATCTTCATCACAACCCGAGGTGATGTATCTATCCCAAAGTTTGCGACGCCGTCGCGCTAACTGTCTATATTCCCTATCAAATCAATGCGGTTTGACAGGTCCGATTTTTGAATACTTAAGGGGAACAAACCGAGTACAGAGCGAGTTAAGCTTCCCCTTTATTAATGACCACCAGGCCTCAAGGGACGCCTCCTGTGGTAGTGTCCAATCAGTCTGACTTGCGGCTTAGACGAGTCCGCTGAAGTCCGTCTTCCAATAGTTGAATGTCGGCTTCTGTTGATTGTAATATGGTAACGACAGCTCTAAGCTTGCTACAATAGAGCAGTAGTCACTGTTCGCCAGAGGTTCGATGACTCTGATCTCTGTTAACTTCTGCTCGCAGCTCGTAAACATTAGGTCCAGACAAGATGCCGAGTGCGCAGTTACGCGCGTCGGTTGGATGACATGTTGCGTTGCCCCGATTTCAGTAGTCATTTTAGCGAATTGAGCCTCAACGTTGCCATGACCGGGAAGAAGTCGAACGTCTGGCCAAAATATCTTAGGTATATTTAGATCCTCCCATCAGTAAGAACTGAGGGCGGCTCATGTTCTCCTGTACATGTGGTAGCCAATCGCAACAACGGTTTAATGGGCTCCGGTAGATCACCCCACTATTAGTTCTGCGCGCCTGAGGCGGATTGTGCACCACAATTGCTCGCATAAACTATCCTCGCTCTGATAGTTGTTGGTAAGTTTGCCAGATGGTGACGATTTTATGTAAAACAGGACACCACCATGAGCCTTTGATTTTCGGTCGCATCGGAAAAAAGAGTATCCTGACAACACGACTTCTTGGGGTATGACGTCGGAGTTCAGCCAAGTCTCTGCAAATCCCAAAACGTCCGACCGCTCCGAGACAGCGAAGCGGCACAGTTCGTTACGATTGTTCATTAGGCTACACACGTTGGCGAATGCCACACGGAGGTCCTGGGAGGTACTGCGGGACGTGCCTGGAGGTTGAGCAACCGGTTGATACGGGTTCGTACACCCTTCTTGATCACCGGAAATTTTACAATTTGGAAGTCAGTCTCACCTTTCTCTGTACGGCGTTTGAGCTCAATGACCACAGTCTTCAAACGATTCCTGTTTTTGGGCTCCAAGTCTCGGCGGATGTGAACTTTTATGCCTTTTAGCCTTGACATACGAGACAGTATGACTTGTGGGATATTGGGATTTGCAAAGGTGATTCTCAGAGGTCGACATGACAGGTTAGTTTTCTGGCCAAGTCGGATTACTTATTTAATCATCACCACTAGCCCTCGCTCGTGTAGAAAATTGCTAATCCAACTCAGGATTGGGTCGCCAATGCCGTAGTTCCGAAGGTTCTGAAGAAAAATTCGATGGTCTAAGCGATCAAACTCTTTTGAAAAGTCCAGGTAGATGACATCGACACCTACTCCATCATCAACAGCTTTAGTCCAGCTATTAGGTGTAAATAATAGATTTGTATTACATGAACCCTTTTGACGAAAGTCATGTTGCTCTAGGTCTATTAAATTGTGGCTTTCCGGTTACTGTCTCAGCGCATCTGCGATGATTGATTCCATCATTTTGGATAGTCGGGGAAGTAATGTTATTGGACGGTAGTTGGCGGGATCAGTGCGGCTACCTGCTTTATGGATAGGAGTGATGACTCCTCGCTTCCATACTGGTGGAATATGATTTTCTTATAGACATCGCTGACAGAAAACAGTGGTTCTGCTAGATCACTAACTACTGCCTACAGAGCCTTTAGTCGGATGTTGTCGGCTCCGGGAGAACTGTGGATACGCAAGGATAATAACTTCTTCAACGCAGCTTCCGCAGTGAAGGTGATGTTGCCTAGACCCGACGATAGAGTAATAGAAAGGAGGAGAATATTTGGACTCGTTACCTGCTGGGAAGTTTGGGAGTAATGAATGCGTAAGAGATCAGCTGCTTCCATTGCTGATCTCGTGCACCCATCAGCGGTGACTGGTGCTGGAACCTCTCGCCTCACCTTTCGAAGGCCGTTAACGTGTTTGTACAGGAGATCGCTGTTCATGCAGAATCGCTTCATTAACTCTTGCTGATGGGTGACCTTGTCTTCGCGGATCAGTTTCCACACAGAAGTTACGATGTGTCATGTATGCAGTTCAGGTTTCGGCATTCGAGCAGTCCTGGTGACCTCGCCATGCCAAATCCCTCCGGGACATCCATTTACGTATTCTTCTCCTCAGAAATGACTTATGCTTGTTTTGAGTTGGAAGGACTTCTGTTCCGATGCGTGCGCAACCAGTGTGCTAAACGTTCTTGAAAAGTTTCCTAGGCAACATCTGGGGAGCACTCGGTTAAGAAAGTCTAAGATGTATCCTTAACAAGCTTAGACAACACATTGTAGTGTGTGACAGTATGCACCTTATCCTCCTCCTTTTCAGGATACTCCGCATAGCATATATAGTCAAAGAGTAGAGTAACATGATCACTACAACCCAGTGGTGTGCTTGTAACTATCCCGTCAACCATGAGTTCTTCGTTAGTTAGCACAAGATCCAGTATCGACGGCTCGTTAGCAGTTTGAAATCTGGTGGGAGAGGTTACGTGGTTGTACAGAGGGTGACTAGCAATTTGCACTTGCAAGCAAGCTTTAAACTGCGTACCGTCTGTTGCTGGCGCTTATATGTCATGCACGTTAAAGTCTCCAGCGATAAGAATGTGGGTGTAGGACTCGTTCAAAGCAAATTGGAGTCCATTTCCGCCGTTGAGGTTGGTGGGCGGTAAATCACGGCTAGTAGACATGTGTCCTTGTTTCGCAACCACAGACGGCACCAAAGTGAATCAGGAGCGCGGATTTCCGGGTGATCGATAACTCCACATCGGAGGTTTGTATTATAGTAAAGAATCACACCGCCACCCCTTCCGGTTCTATCGGTTCGAAGCAGCGTCATACCGGGTAAATTGATCTCAGAATCGGTTATCTCAAGGTTTAACCAGGTTTCCGTAATCATGACGAGGTCCCGAGGCATGGAGTTCTCTAAGTTAGGCCAACTTACTTAGAAGTCCTTGGGCGTTTGTATACTTGCAAGATAGGGCTTCGGTTGTTAGGAGTGTGTCGACGGATGTCAAGTCTGTGTCAGTTTTTAAGCCGGCTGTTAAGTGGCCTGCCATCAAACGTTTTTTGGTTTATGTATTTCAGTCATGTTGCATGGTTGAGCGTTTCTGAACAGTCGTTTCACTCGTACTGTGCGCTGTTCTGTTTTGTGCCGTGGGCGCTGTTTTGTCGCTCCCTCCACAGGACTGTGCAAATAAAGAATTTGTAGCGTTTGCAAGTTCCATCGAATTGCTTCCGACTTTTGGCTGTTCGCCTGCTGCCTTTAGCCGGATCTCTGTTATCAACCTAGCTCGAAACTTCAACCATCTATCCCACAGGACTTGTGTCGTTCCCTCGGAGTGTAGTATTGCTTTCATTGGCTTTGGACCGCAGCCCTTGTAGTTAGGTAATGACTGAACTCTTGTCAAGGATTTGGCAATAACATTGTCAACAGAAAGTGCATCGCGGATGTAGCACCACTGCTCTCGGTCATGTGTTTGCGCATCGTGATCAGAAGAATGCAGAAGCTCGGGAACACCATGAACCAATATTGTTTTCTTGCTATCCCTATAAGGAATACCGCGTTGGTAGACTGCTTCTTTTGGGCGATCTTTGCAAGGTAGATCAAGTAATATGCGCATTTCGCTCGGTTAGTTGCGAAGACGAACTGCTAAGAGCAGGACAACCTATGTCTCATCTGCTGAGTCTAGTGTTGCTCGAACAATTCGAGGTTCACCAGAATGCACTGAGTTCGGGTGACGCGCTACGCGTTGCAGCATTGCAGGCTCAACCCGAATACCAATTGCCTCGCAGATGGAACGCCACTGGTTGCGATCGTCTTGGAACTTGCCTTTTATTGTGCCACATTTGGATTCGAGAATATTGGTGTACATGAGAGTTAACGCAGCATGGTTATGTCTAGCGATGTTTGGTTTTATACTTTTTGTTGGCAATTGAGGTTGTTTAGCAGGCACCACTGGAGTTAACGGTGAAAGCTGCTTTGCGCCACGCCTGCTCGGTACAGAAGATGGACGTATGTGTGTCGTTCCCGGTGTGTTTTCGAGGCAATTGATGCGTACGTTACATGCTTGTTATCCGCACCCAATTGCCTTCGGCTCTGAGCTGTTGGTGTTGTCGCTGAATCTCCAAATGAAGCGTCTATGGTTGGAGAACTGGAGGTGGGCATGTCTGAAGCCTGTCCACTTATGGGGTGAGGTGACCCAGTGGATTTAGAGTCACAGAAGCTGCAGTGCGGTTGGAGCGTCTAGCTCTCTTCTTCGGCTTACATTCGGAGCTTACGTTGGCTGGATGAGGTATTATCGTGCGCATATTTACCTCCATGGGAGCGATCTTACAAACAACGATCTTTACCAAATGCGCGATTATCGCAGTCATGCTATCACAGTTTTCATGAGCAAAGATAAACACTTGACAATTGGAATGACTTGACATGTTGGGCAAAAGCAAATTGTGTCCGCAACTTGGTTTGCCTGTCTCACTTCTTGAATGGATTTGCCTACACATTGCGGACAGTACAATCTAATGCAGCTAGAACAGGTAACACTGATTTTAAGGACTTTACTGCAATTGGCTGCCCAACGTAGGCGACCTTAAACCATTGGAATGCTAGTCGTCCTTTTATTGTTTACAGCAAGGCCTATGTAAGCGCTCACATTGATGAGTGTTCTTTGCGCCAGGGGTGACGCACGAATAGGTCAGAACACGCACACGGATTGAGAGTTGTTCAACCGCACCAAGGTCAGGCGGTTGAGGCAGATGGAGGTCGTAACGCGCAGACTGTCGGGTTCAGCGATCAATCGACACGCAGTTGAACATCCACACCCACACAAAGCGGCAGCGTGTGTTAATCGGCCTGCCTTAAGCGACGATGCAGGTGGAGCGCTGATAAGCGTCCCTAGAGCTGCTCATTTGATGAGCGGAGCAAAAAGGCTGTAACTTGGTTATGCTGCAATTTGCAGGGATAATTGCCGCGTAGTTTGGGAGCCCTCAACTTCTTCTTCCGAATGTGACCAAAATCTTTTTCGAAAAACCGGTTTGATATAGTTACACAAGTGGAATTCGGCAAAGAATATGCCGAAAACTGGGAACTGGAGCAAGAGTATAATCCACACAGGTTAGATTCAAGAGTTGGGAAGCACTGAGTAGAGCTCGTCGAACTGGTTCGAACGAGCGCACGCACAATATTGTGTGGGGAGAATTAGATTGGCCACAGAGGGCAAAGCGAGAGCCGAGTTAAAGTGCGGCAGCACGGGAACTTGACTATGAGATAGTATGGGTGCGCAACGACGGCGGCTTTCTCACAGTGGTCACTAAACTAAACCTGATGTGTGTAACTACTGGCATCCGGGAGAATTGGACAGGTATGTTACAGATGCTAGTAGCAAGTCGGATATTTGGGGCTAATTGTAGCTGTAGCACGTTCGCTGCATCCTGGGTGGTTTGAGCACATGCATTCGCTGATATTAGTGGGGGAACACCACGTTTCACATTCCGGTGGCTGTTCACATGTCTGTACAGAAGCTATTTGTTAACACAGAACTTTTCCGCTAAACTCCGTGGTGTACTAATTTATCCTCGCGCACACGTCTGGTACAGTTATTATGATGCACAACATAGTTACTGCAGTTGTCAGGGCTAGGATTCGTTCTATGCACATGTCACGCAGCGTCTCCTACTGTCATAGGTTTTCGGGTTCTACTCGGAATGAATGATTGTGCCCTTGCAGAACGAGGTAGCTTGTTGACCGATGCAGATTTGATCAGATCGCTGAACTTGCCTTTAAAATCCAACAAAACACTGGCAATGGAATACTTCTCCGGATACTCCCAGCTGGCATCTCCCACAACTTCTGCCTGTATGTCATAGTTTGCCAGGAGTAGATAATAATTGTTTGGGGATATGTTATAGCGGAGGTAAGAACACTCCACCGCTCCCCGTTGTTTTATGAGTTTTGTCCCACTCACCCCTACTCACCCTGCCCTCTTTTCTGGTTCCTTGCATACGTTCACTTTTGCCTCACATTGGTGATTACCTTGTCTGGACACTGAGTCTTACGCTTACTAGCTTTTCTCTTACTTTACGTATTTCGCTCGTTCGTGAGACAACTTATCGATCCACCGCTTTTTGAACTGACCGGTCTTGACTGATTGAATGCCAGCTTTTCTGCATTGCCTGTGTAAATGCGCTGATTTGAAAGATTCGACTGCATTGCACACTCAGACTCTTGGTGGCCGGGTTGGCGTGCTGCGTGAACATTGTTTGTTGCCCGGTCGTTGGTATTCTCACTACCGTTAGTGGGTGAAAGCAGTCGTGGGACTCCGACACTACAGGATAATAGTTTTCGCGGACACAATATTCAGTTTTGTGGCTAATGATATGTAGTGGGTAAGCTGATTGTAAGCAAGTTGATATACATATGTTATTTCTACCGTCTTTCGTCAATGTTCCTATTGATTGTTGTGAGACAAAGCACATCATCACATTTGGTATTAGGAGGAATGTCTGTAGGGGATTTCGGAATGTGACTTGGTTTGCACTTGTACGTATTTACAGGGGTAGTTTGTTCTACAGATCGGCGTATCTCACCAAAAGGAGTTCGATGGAGTTTTGAGGGCAGAAAGTAGATGCCACTACTTGTGGGGTAGTTTGCAGTCTTCCGCAGCTCAACTGCGGTGGTGTCTGCGTAAATACGTTGGTTTATAATGTTGAAGAAGAGAAGGAGGTTGTTCTTTAAGGATCTCAACCAAAGTGGATCCAATTATAATTGTCGACAGCCCTAATTATAACTCAGGTTTGAGCAGCGTCCCATGACCAGCTTGGTAGATGATGGTTGGACATTTTCCAGAGCGGTTCTGTCTTTTTTCTTACTTGAATGTGGACGATAACACATTAGTCCAGATTCGGTCGCACAAATATTTTTATGACTCAAGGTATATTTCAGGCCGGAAGAAGGTTCTAGTGAGATATCCTCATAGCTGCCTCGCTTTTGCAACCCGATAAAACACATGTCCGGATAAATTGACTGAGTTGCAGTACCTAATTCCTAAATCCCGAACTGGATCAAACGTTGGGGTCACGTTACCGACAAGTGTGACAGTGCCTTCCGGAAGGTGGTATTTGTACCCAATTACTTGGGATTTCACTGCGGAGAACTTCATTAACAAACTTTCACTAGCTATATTTAGTGCGGATAGGTCTTCACAGACTAGTCGTAGGCACATTTCTAGTGGGTCTGGATGAAATGAGTAGACCAGTTTGACGTCATCTGAAAACAGAAATGGGTGTCTATGTTTGATCGGGTCACATATAATGTTTAGGAAGATTAGGAAAAGTAGTGGTCCGAGCACACTTCTTTGGAAGACGCCGCTGGTCATTTGTTTCGGTGTAGAATGTTGCTGACCGATTTTAACTACCTGTGTCCGATCGTTTAGGTATGAGTAGAACCAGCTTAGCACAGGGTTTCTAATGTCTTGTGACTTTGCAGTGGACAGCAGTGGCTTGCGCGGAACGCGGTCGAACATCTTTTCATGTCCAACAGAATTATGTGGATTAGCCTTCCTTTGTCATTCATAGTCGTGAATTGATCGAAAAATTGTAGCTGGCAGGTAACGTAGGAGCGCTTTGAGAGCAGGCCATGCGGTGAGGGATTGATCAGATCCAGTCTTATGAGAAATTGGACAATGTTCCTCTTGATTATACTCTCTATGGCTTTGGATGCAGCAGGGATTTGTTTTATAAGGTTGTAGCTTGACATTTCATTTTGCGCGCCAATCTTGTGCCTAGGCTTTATAATGGATTGCTTGCATTGAGCTGGGAAGCAGCTGGTAGTAACAGAGTGTATGAAGACGTTTACTAACAATAGCGAGATGTTTTTTCTACCGACTTTTATGACAGTAAGGGAGATTCCATCTGGGCCTGGACAAATCGATGGTGTTATCGACCTGATGACATCTTGCATCTCTCTCAACGTTACAGGAATAATACAGCCTAGATCGTTCGTTCTTTTTGGAAGTGGAGGACGAAACAGCTGAATGATAGGGACAAAGCAGGAGGCAAAACTAGAGTTGGTAGCCTCGCACATGCAGGATAAGTCGCGCGTTAATGAACCATCGTCCAGGGCCAACGTTTCGATTTCCTGATGAGGTTTAGGTATTCTTCGTTTGAGTAGTTGTATTTATGTAGGTACTTTTTAAGGGTTTCTAAGTACACGACTTTCTTTTTTGAATTTGGCCGTTTGCGTTAGATGTTGTAGCTGTAGCAAGCTTCATGTATTTTTATCCATGTTGCGAAGATGTTGCTTCTGCGATATAGTGATCTGTTTATTCAGATTGGTTTTAGCTTTATTTACAAGATTGAGTTGAGTACTATGTTCATAGGTTTTGCTCCATACGATAGGTGCCAGTAGATCAACACCAAGGCTAACATTATTAATGCACTCATTTGTATCCACAGTAGGAGTGTTAGTTAGGAATGACTTGTTCCAGTTCATGGTACGGAGAAGTTCATTAAATGAGTTCCAGTCCGCACGATGAATGTTGAGAATGGGTGTTAGTGCTTTACTTCATGGTTTAGGTGAATCAGTAATCATATCACAAAGCACCTTGTTGTGATCACAACCTGGTAGTGGATTATCAATGAATACATAAGCGAAAGAGATCCTCATCGTGAATGCAAGGTCTAGGGAAGCGGTACTTCTGGTTGGTTCTCTTACATGCGGGGTCCAGCCATTGATGTAGATACCTGAGATGCTTCCCTCAATCCCCGCAGTGTTTCTGAGTGTAGGCAGTGTCCAGTAACCTGTG
>OX104070.1:33033178-33113555 GCA_944474145.2 Dicrocoelium dendriticum
TTGAATGACTCACCCTCCACGGTAAAAAGTCGTTCTGTTATTGGAGTTGTCGGTACGGTCACAGTGTTCACGTTGTAGTTGTGTGCTTGTAGACTGTCCTCTCTGGCGTGCCAGTCGAATGTCAGCTTGAACGTGGGGCAGAATACACGAAGGTGTGATTGAGAATTTTCGTGGTTAAGCCTACGGATCGCAGTGGGTGAATTTGCCTTGAGACCTGTAGCTGCACCAAGCAATGTTGTATTTGAACGAGTGACAGTTCGTTCGAAAGCCGTTGAAATGGTCTATCGAGTGAGACCAAACAATGTCTCCGATGTCTGGAATTAGACAACTTTTGGCGCTTGGATATCGGCGAAACACTGCCCGGAAGTTAGAAATCAGGGTAAATGTAGGATGCACTGGAGTATACTCGGGAACCTGGTATCACAAATTAGAGGTTGTAAAAGCACGACGAATAAGTATGGATCCATAGGTGTGCGACAAAATGTCGCTGAATCACAGGTAAAAACCACGAGTGCGCAAGTGAGCGATTGGCACGCAACTTCCCTCAATGTCACGGGTTGTTCCAGACAGTCAGAGTCCGCATCAAAAACTGGTAAGCAACATGTTGGTCTCTTGCAGAGGGCATTCGGGAGTTTGGATTCATCCATCTTTTCTCTGATGCTCGAGGCCTGTGTGCGCCTCCACGCCGAATACGCAATACAGGCCCGGGCGGGGCATTTAAATCGGCTGTCGCATTTCTCGCCAAACATCCTTTTTGCATTATCTGCCGTATATATCTCAGTATTGCAAGATTACGCTGAGATATTTCGTTCGATTAAATTCCATGGTCACTGAGACTCTCTACCCCATCCAACTTTGAATACAAAAGCGAGATATCGTGCACGATCCCAGATCAATTGTCTTTGGACACAGAATGTCACGTCAATTGAAAGGAATCCTGAAGAAATATTTTTATGAAACCTTTTCTGTCTTGAATGGATACAAATCCAGAAGATTTAGTTCAGCTTTTGGGTATCATTGCTCGATCGATTTATGACAGCGTATTTTCATTTTTCCACCGATTTTAGGCTTAGCATATTAATGGTAATCGCTTTGTATAGTTACAATTGATAATGTAATATGCTGAAATTGCACCCATATGGGTACATAAAGCTCCTACTGACTTGGCTTGACTTGATCTGGGATCCTTGGCTAAAAGGTAACCTTTGGACAATGGACTAATGGTATAATACTGCTGAGAAAGCCAAGGTTTGACAAGTCCCGTGGGATGTTTTGTGTGAATTACACAAGTTCAGAAAAAGGAGTTACGTTAAAGTAAAACGCACATCTGTGGATCTAACATATTATGTACGTTAAAACAAAAGTATGTCCGTCTACCCCGATTTTGGGGGAGTTGGGGAGCACAATGTTCGTCTGCTGCTTGTCCTCGCACCATGAATAGACAGCAGGTCAAGTAATATAGGTGGTGTAAAGCATAGTCCAGTCGTTTTGTTAAAAATGGGTAGCGTGGACGCTGAAAACACAGAAGTAACAAGAGCGTTCAAGGAGTGACAAATTTGAAGAGAAAAATAGTTCCGGTGGCATTCGCACCGACTGTATTGTGTAGCCAGTTTCAGCTGGTGACCGCACAATTTTACGCTGCGACCTTATTTCAGGAGGTGGCGGCAAGCGTGATCGGAGTGTTTTAAGTTCTGGGACGCCAGAATGAGGTCAAGCAGTAGACAGCGATATCTTCCACTATACACTCCTAAAGTGCTCATTCGCAGATGGTACGGCAGGTGGAGTATTCCCTTCACATTTATGGTTGCCCTTCCCAGTGCGGTCTCCAGTGAAACCAGGTCGCGTTTTAACCAGGATTGCCAAACCTGGATCGCGTACTTTACATGGGGCGTCACATACGCATTGAGCATTTGGGGGAAGATGGAGGGGTCGAACCTCCCGAACGCCCTTCTTAAGAGACCAACGTGTTGGTTCGCTGTTTTGGACGCCTTCAAGAATTGCGCCGAACAGCCGAGGTCGTCTTGCATCATCACCCCAAGTGAGACAGTTTTCAACATGTGCTCTCCAAAGTTATATGCGTACGTGGGCTTGTGACGTACATGTACAGTCTTGCACTTGTCCCCGTTAAACGGAAGTAGTTTTGCCTTGGACCATTCAAAGCACTGTCTAAGTCGCGTTTCAAGTCGTTGCGCTCTTTCTGACTATTGTTCTCTCTCCGCATCTTGATGCCATTAATGACAAGCAGCAAATTTGACTCCGTGACATGCGCGAGGTCTTTAATGGCGATCAAGAACAAGCGCTACCCCAACACTTACCCTTGCGGAACATCGGTTCACAGTAATTGGATCAGCAGGTGAGCCCTGAAATCCAACCTGAAGGCTCCGCTGAAGGAGGAAATTTCCGATCCATACAAGGGTGGGGTTTTTAATTCCGTATGTTTCCAGCTTTTGGAGAAGTATGTCGTGGTCTACTCGGTCGAAGGCTTAAGAAAACTCGGATGTGTGATATTATTGTCGATCCCACTGTCGGCTATTTCGGTCCAGCTGTCACGCGCAATCAGTAGATTGGTAGTACATGACCGATGCTGAAAGAATCCGTGTTGCTCCGGTGTTATGGTCTTAGACCATTCAAGGTAACCCATTAGAACCTCAGCAATGATAGATTCCATCATCTTAGAAAGCACCGGGAGGAGCATCGCTGGGCGATAGTTGACGGGCCCTGAACCGCTAGCACCATTTGAAAATCGGTATAATGATATCCCGCTTTCACGTGTTAGGTACATTTGAGCATTGTATTTCATGCGAAGAAAGCTGGAGTTTTACATGACTCATGAGGTGTAGAGAAATAGGGTCGGTTCAAATGGAAAAGCCAAGCAAACTTATAGCGGGTTGGATTCTCGTGTTAGCCGTATCTTCATCGGGCCTATGTGGCATTTGAAAAGAATTTACGCCGGTTCAAAGCGTGACACCCTTCCACCCCAACTGATACAGCTAGGGAAAGGAAAAGAGTGGTCAATCATTCATACATCTTTGGTAAAATTGGGTTAATGACTCAGCTATTCTGATAGCTGCCAACTGCAGTGCCTTCGGGGGAATTTTCTCAACACCAGAGGAACTATGAGTGCACAATGATAGCAGCTTCCTGAAAACGGTCGCTGAAGTAAAAGTAACGTGCGTAAATACTAGCTTGTGGGATAACGGCACAGGTTTGTGAAACATGTTGGTGGTGCGTCGGAATATTGGGGAATATTTTAGCCGTGGAACTTTGGCTGCATCCTCGGCGGTTTTAGCGTATTTATCTGCTGAAATTAGTGGGGTAACACCGCGTTTCCCATTCCGTATGCGGTTCACGTGTTTAACAAAGTTGTTGGTAGTACAAAACCTTTCCGCTAGACTCTGCTGGTGTACTAATTTGTCCTCACGGGCAAGTGTGGTACATTGATTACGATGTAGCACATAGTCGCTCCAGTCGTCAGGTTTCTGTTAGGAAGGAATAAACGAGTCGAACAAGCCAGGACCCCATCGTCTCGGCCGGCTATCCAAACCCATCCGCCCTGATTGGGGCGAACAGAGAGCCAACCAGGAGAAGCGGCCAATGAACGCTAGGTTGAAGTTCTTTTATTGGCTGTAAGTTAACCTTTCCAGAGTTTTCCACGGTCGCTTTAAATATATTGTTCACGAACTTTCCAATTTACCTTTATAATGAACGGTGTGATTTGCTAATTCATTCCTGTTGCCCTGCTCGTCCGATTCGTCTTCTCTCTGTCCTGTGGGGGGCCAGCGAATTCGGGTTTGATTGGGAATCAAGCGTCCATTCAGGCGAGGGACGAACACTTCAACTGGCGACGGTTTGAACCCTAATCAATATGTCCATATCGGCTGACGAGCTCAAGGCCATTCTACTGCAGCAACAAGCACAATTTGAGGCATCCCAACTCAGGCTGATCGAAACTCTTACGCGCCAACTCTCAATCCATACCGGTTCACTGTCTACAACCGTCAAGCCGTCCGCATCGGTAGACGCCATCACTAACAGCATTACCGAATTTTCGTACGACCCCAATGCTGGCCTAACTTTTGAATCTTGGTTCAAGCGTTATGAAGATGTGTTCCGCGTTGAACTTGGAGACCATGATGACGATTGGAAAGTCCGATTGCTGTTAAGGAAACTTGGAACAGCAGAGCACTCCAGGTATGTCAACTTTATTTTGCCTAAGAACGCTCGAGACTGCACTTTTGAGGAGACTGTCAAATGCTTGGGCCAAATATTTGCAGAGCAGTCATCCATCTTCAACACACGATATCAATGCCTGAAGATCGCCAAGGCAGACGCTGATGACTACGTCACTTATGCTGGCATCGTCAATCGCGAGTGTGAAAAATTCGACATCAAATCCATTACGGCAGATCAATTCAAATGCCTGATTTTTATCTGTGGCCTACATTCCCCACGAGATGCAGAGATTCGCACCAGGCTGCTGAGTAAACTTGAACAAGACCAGCAAATGACTCTACAGACCATAACTACTGAATGCCAACGATTGCTGAACCTCAAGCATGACACTCTTATGCTGGAGAAACAACCATCCATTCCAAATCTTAGTGTATTAAAGACAACCTCGAAGAAACCGCTTTCAAGTGAAACAGGCCAGGAAAAGCCCAGACAGAATACCAAGCCGCCGACTGCCTGTTGGAGGTGTGGTGAATGGCATTTTGTTCGAGTGTGTCCATTCCTGCAACACGTTTGCCACAAGTGTCATAAACGGGGACATAAGGAAACGCACTGTCGATGCAGACCGCAGTTCAAGCGTGCAAGACATACGCGACCGCGTTCAACTGTTCCCAAAAGATTCAGCAACTATAGTACGGTTCAAGCGGCCTACGCTGATCAACATGTGGCTCGCAGAAAGTACGTCAGAGTTCACCTGAACGGGCATCAAGTGCGTCTTCAGCTTGATACAGCCTCGGACATCACAATTATCTCCAGAAAAACTTGGCAATATATTGGTGCTCCGTCAATCAACCGAACGACACATGTTGCACTTAACGCTTCAGGAGATCAACTTAATCTCATTGGTGAGTTGCAGTGTGAAATGGTTTTTGGCGCTGCTCGGGCAAACGGTGTCGTGTACATTACGGGCCTGTCACATTTGAATCTTCTTGGACTCGACTGGATCCAGAAGCTCCACTTGTTCGACATCCCCCTGAGTCAAGTCTGCAATACCCTCCGGCTCGGAGATACGAGGCCCTCTTCAGAAGGTGACGGACCAAACATCAACCTGATCGAGCAGCTACGAAGGAAATTCCCGTCTGTGTTTTGTAACGACTTGGGAAGATGCACAAAGACCAAAGCAAGCCTTACTCTCAAAGACGGTGCCAAACCCGTATTCCGACCCAAAAGACCGGTACCGTACGCTGCGCTGCTGATTGTTGATGCGGAACTTGATCGTTTGGAGCGA
The DNA here is from genome assembly GCA_944474145.2 of Dicrocoelium dendriticum. Lineage (NCBI taxonomy): Eukaryota > Metazoa > Platyhelminthes > Trematoda > Plagiorchiida > Dicrocoeliidae > Dicrocoelium > Dicrocoelium dendriticum. Next base: position 33,038,637 of record OX104070.1, read on the forward strand.
GCAGGCGTCATCCAACCTGTGAACTACTCAGCGTGGGCAGCACCTATTGTTGTCGTCAAGAAGACCAATGGAGCCGTTCGTATCTGTGCTGACTACTCTACGGGATTGAATGCTGCTTTGAAAATGCACCAGTATCCTTTGCCAGTCCCAGAAGATTTATTTGCCAAGCTCAGTGGTGGCGCTTACTTTGCAAAGCTAGATTTATCAGATGCTTATCTTCAAATTGAAGTCGACGATGCTTCAAAGGAATTGCTAGCAATCAATACGCATCGAGGGTTATACCAATTCAACCGTTTGCCGTTTGGTGTCAAATCAGCTCCCGCGATTTTCCAACAAATTATGGATACGATGTTAGCTGGGTTATCAGGAGTCGCAGCTTACTTGGACGACATCATAATCAAAGCGTCCACCTTCCGAGAGCTGACGGAAAGACTGGAAGCAGTTCTCCACCGCGTTAACGACTACGGTTTCCACTTGAAAGCAGAAAAGTGCAATACTGGCATGAAGTGTGTAAAGTATCTTGGCTTCATCATCGACAAGGATGGCCGTCGTCCGGATCCTTCCAACATAAGCGCCATAAGACAGATGCCTCCACCTGACAATGTGGCGAAGCTCAGATCATTCTTGGGGTTGATCAGTCATTACAGCTCTTTTGTGCCCGAAATGCATCGGCTACGAGGACCACTCAATAAACTTCTGGTAAAGGATCGCAAATTTGTGTGGTCTCCTGAATGTCAAGCCGCATTTGATAATGTCAAGTCTATATTGTGTTCTGACCTATTGCTAACGCATTTCAATCCGGAGCTGGAGATCGTAGTTGCTGCTGATGCGTCAGACTACGGAATTGGAGCAGTCATATCCCACATTTTCCCCAATGGTTCGGAGAAAGCTGTGGCGCATGCGGCCAGATCACTCACCCCAGCGGAACGTAACTATGGACAAATCGAAAAGAAGCTTTAGCCATAGTGTTTGCAGTCAAGCGATTTCACAAAATGCTCTATGGACGAAAATTCACGCTGTTTACTGACCCACAAACCTTGGTCGCAATCCTTGGATCAAAGAAAGGCATTCCAGTCTGCACGGCCAGTCGTCTCCAACGCTGGGCAACGGTTCTACTTGGTTACGATTTCGTCGTCAAATATCAAACTACACACAACATTGGTCAAGCAGATGCGTTATCTCGTTTAATTGGTACACAACATCAAGAACCAGAGGATTTGGTAGTTGCTCAAATCTCCGTAGAACCCCAAGTACAGCAAGTTGTGTCTGATATTTTTGGGTGCCTTACCAGTAACATTCGAAATGGTGCGGGAAGCGACCCAGCATGATTCTACCCTTCAACAAGTGATTGATTTCCACCTCAATGGATGGCCTAAGAGAGTTACAACGCCGGAGCTTCAACAATTCCACCAACGGAAGGAAGCACTATCGGTCGTCAGAAACTGCCTGCTGTTCTCAGATCGCGTCGTCATTCCACACATCCTTCAAGATAGAGTCCTCCGACAATTTCATACTGGCCACCCGGGAATGAATCGCATGAAATCCCTGGTACGAAGCTATGTGTATTGGCCCTATATGGATTTCCAGATCGAGAGTTTAACCAAGAATTGTCACCGATGTGCAAGTGTATCAAAACAACCAAGGAAGACGGAATTGCAATCCTGGCCAATACCAACGGAACCATGGTCAAAGGTACACATCGACTTTGCAGGTCCAATTGATGGTCACCATTTTCTCATTGTTGTCGATGCCCACAGTAAATGGCCGGAGGTGATTCCAGTGGTCAGAACCACAGCAGCAGCCACTGTCTCCGCTCTTCGACAGATATTTTCTCGTTTCGGTGTTCCCCACACGTTGGTTTCGGACAATGGAACACAATTTACCTCATCTGAATTTGTCGTCTTCTGTCGCAGAAACGCGATCGTCCACGTAAGGTCTCCACCCTTCCACCCACAATCGAACGGGCAAGCGGAACGATTTGTGGATACCCTCAAAAGAGCTTTGCTAAAGATGAAGGGGGAAGGTACCTTGGAGGAGATTCTTGACACATTTCTGCTGACGTATCGCACAACTCCGAATCCGCAGACACCGAACGCCCTATCTCCGGCTGAAACTTTGTTTCAAAGGAAAATCCGTGTGCCGCATGATGCCCTCAGGCCCAGTAAGGATCAGTTGCTGTCCCGCAACTATCAGATGGAGCGACAATTCAACATACGACACGGTGCTCGGAAGCGAAGCTTTAATGTTGGTCAACAAGTTCTGGCGAGAGACTATCGCATCCACTATCCTAAATGGGCTATGGGCCATGTACTATACAAACGTGGTAACGTGATATACGGTATCCAGGTTGGGACGGCAGTTTGGGTAAGACATGCCAATCAGCTGCTAGCGGCACGGACTGCGGAACAAGTGCAACAACAAGTACCGGCAACGCAGTTACCTCTGGACATCCTGGCAGACGCCAGTGAAGCGACGACTCCCCCGCATGCCCCAACACCGCAAGCACAAAATTCACCCCGAAACCTAGCAGCACAGCGGCCGAAGCGGCGACGCAAATTCGTATCACCCATGCAAGTCAACCCCAAGCTGAAATCGTACAACACAACTCAAAGGGGGGAAGTGTTAGGAAGGAATAAACGAGTCGAACAAGCCAGGACCCCATCGTCTCGGCCGGCTATCCAAACCCATCCGCCCTGATTGGGGCGAACAGAGAGTCAACCAGGAGAAGCGGCCAATGAACGCTAGGTTGAAGTTCTTTTATTGGCTGTAAGTTAACCTTTCCAGAGTTTTCCACGGTCGCTTTAAATATATTGTTCACGAACTTTCCAATTTACCTTTATAATGAACGGTGTGATTTGCTAATTCATTCCTGTTGCCCTGCTCGTCCGATTCGTCTTCTCTCTGTCCTGTGGGGGGCCAGCGAATTCGGGTTTGATTGGGAATCAAGCGTCCATTCAGGCGAGGGACGAACACTTCAGTTTCCATCTGTACAGATGCCACGATGAGTCTCTGACTGTCATGTATTTTCGGGTTCTGCTTCAAATGAATGTGTCACCTACGCGAATGACTTCGATCCGTTTACTTCAGCTGTGCGCGGATTGGTTACCACTCACACTAGCCATCCAATCATCTGACACACGAGTTTCCGTGAATATTGTACCTTCCACAATTGATTGATAAACCTCCTGCTGTTCAGACGTCTTCTGCTTGCTGGGATTACGTGTCTCGGAAGCGTGCGTTACATGCTCAGTGGTACTAGGTTTTAGTGGCGACGAAAATGACGAACCCAATGTTGAATACACCTCCTCTCTTCTGGTCATCTGCTAAGGAAAACCGACCTTATCGAATTGGATAGGATGGAGGAACTCATTTAGTAACTAGGTGGAATTACTTCCTGCACTCAATCCGACTGTTTGTCATTCTGAGGCTCCCGAGATCACACTATTCTAACAAATTCTAGGCACTGAAGGTCAACGGCCCTACGATACCCAGCAGCTGGAAAGCTATGCCACCCACAGTTCTGCTTTGGATATTTATACCACGTTATGGAGGCGGAACCAAAATATTTACACCGTCAGATACTGCTTTTTAAAACTTGTCCAGAAGCCGAACGAAAGTGCCAATGCTTGTATTGCACATATTCATCAATCTATTACTGAGTGTAAGTATAATGATATTCCACCTGGGAAAATTAAAGGGCAAATGAAAATTCAATGTTTTATTGTGTGAATATCAGACGAAAGTGCCAAAGGGAAGTTGTTATCCTTGGAAGAGTCGGCCGCCACGTGGGAAAACATTTGTCTCATTGTTCGCCAGCGAATGAATATTACACATCAATTACGCGAGTTAATTGGTAGTCCGGTAGTTAACGATGTGCACGCGGTCCGCAAACCAGACACCAGTGAACCTCGAAAACAGTTCGTGTGTCATCGTTGCGATTTGCGGCAATCTCACGCTTCCGATGGTCGGCACAAAGAAAGTATCTGTCGGAAATGCAAAAATAGTCCATCTAGCTCGCGTGTGTAGAGCGGCAAATTCCCGCCCCAAGAACATCGCCTCATCGAATCATCAAAGCAAGAGAGAGCTAGGTGAAGATAAGTGCCTAGAAAACTTAAACAGTGAACTTAACTCAGTGTACTTGACCAGTGTGACACTCAAAACTGTCCTCCTTACATAATACGTTTGACGATAGAGGATGAACCGATAGATATGAAGCTAGATACTAGGGTGGCGGTCACCATTGTGAACCGTGGTTCCAAGACAAAGCTATCACCTTTGAAACCGTACAACTCGAGATTACAGACGTACACCTGTGACCCAATGCAAGTGTTGGGCAGATGTTTAGTTAAAGCCAGGCACTGGGAGCCAGAATTCACCCTACCATAATCCTTGTACCTGGAAACAAACCAAATCTCATTGGTTCAGAAACAAGTTAAGCGATATCGTTCATGAGGTGAAAACCATGCCAGTTAATGAAAAATGTGCCGTCACAGCTCGACATTTTCAGGCCTTACATGAACTACGAGCCAAGGAGGTAGTCGTAATGAAACCAGCTAAAGGTTCAGGAGTGGTGTTCATGAACAAAACTGAATACAATGAGAAGCTGTGCGCCGTACTCAACAATGCGAGTAAATTTGAACGGCGCACGAAAGTGGGGGGACATAACCAGTGTCGAAACGCGCACAGTTCGTCACCTGGAATTGCTTCTCCACCGCGTGATTGTGATACATTTAATGGTCTGAAGCCGAGTGCTAGCGCTATTCCACAGTTGTATGCGTCCCCGAAGACACATAGGAGTGAAATGCCACTCAGGCCAATTCTTTCAATGTTGAACACGCCCCAGCATAAACTCGCTCGTTGGTTAGTGAAGTTGCTAGCTCCGCTGAAACAATAGTTCAATCAGTACAGTCTTAAAGAGTCGTTTCAACTCATTGACGACCTGGATGAACTCAACCTGTCAGACAAACTTATATGTTTCTTGGACGTAGAATCCTTATTTACCAACGTGCCGCTACATCAGACGGTTGATTATGTGTGCGAATTAGCTGAAAACAGTGGCTGTTCGCTACCAATTCCGACTAAATTGCTAAGAGAATCTACTATTGTGCAAGGAGAATGTGGATTTTCACTTCCGGAACACACCATACCGTCAAATTGACGGCGTAGCAATGGATAGCCCATTAGGTCCTGTACTCGCTGATTTCTTCATGTTGATGGCGGAAAGAAGCATTTCTACGGAAATAGCCCAGGTGCCCTACTACAAACGGTATGTCGATGATATCTTGCCTTTCTGTTTGTCGAAGCAGTAGCTCACACATTTGGTAGAACGGCTCAACGGTGCTTATGCTAACTTACGGGTTACATGTGAAGTAGAACAGAACAACTGTCTGCCATACCTGGACATACTCATAACTCGCAGGGAGGATGGATTGATTAAGAGGTCCATGTACCGAAAATCAACTTGGTCCGGTCATTACCTGCGGTCCACCAGCTTCGCACCAGTGCGGTACAAGCGGACCCTTGTGAAGACTCCAGTTAGTCGTACCAGACGAATTTGTTCGACCGACTATCTGAACGGCGAGCTAGTGTTAGTTACAGGAACACTAATGGTTGTCGGCCACCCTCGAAGATTTATCGAGAAACACAGCCAACCGCGAGGGCCAAAGGACTTGATGCACACGGTAGCCAAGAAGAGGGTGTTTATCAAATTACCTTTCAAGGTGATTTAGCCACCCCGAAGACAACTAAGCGTATACTTTCGGCTACACCAAGAAGTTACTATGCTGCACAAGTTGTTGTCATCAACCGAACCCGAAATTCGGCCATACCTCCAACGAAGGGGCCAACTCACACTGTGTATATCAATTTGTATGTGACTGCGGAAACCGTTACATAGGCAGAAGCAATAGAACGCTGACTTCCCGTATGAAGGAACATGTGCCAAGATGGGTTCAGCGTGAAGTTGCTCAGATTGCCTAGCCTCATCAGATTCCATGTTCGCGCAGACCGCCGGCTTCCTCAAGTGGCAAACAGCTAATAGACTCGGGTCACCGGATAGAGCTGGGCTCAACATTTAAAGTTGTGTTACGTCACACTAATCCCCGCTTCATTCGGTTTGCTGAGGCTGTCGGTATAAGCCGGATTAAGCCAGGCTTGTGAATTCAGAAACGATTATTATTTGTTAGCCTAAATCTACCTTGGACGTAGGTGTGAACTTCCGTCATTCGTTCTGCACCTTAAGCTTGTTTGGTTGCACCCAATGTTAGCTACATCTATGCATATCGATTATTGTTAATGCTACCGAGGAGACAATACGAAATTAATGCATCTACCAGCTTTCGTCTACTTTCCGTGCTTTTCAAATCGTTGAAAGGAACTAACTGCTTTAAATTATTTGTCAGCCTAAATCTACCTTGGACGTAGGTGTGAACTTCCGTCATTCGTTCTACACCTTAAGCTTGTTTGGTTGCACCCACTGTTAGCTATATCCATGCATATCGGTTATTGTTAATGCTACTGAAGGTAAAATACGAAATGCATGCATCTACTAGCCTTTGTCTTCTTTCCGTGCTTTTCGAAGCTTATGGGTCGAGACTAGATACAGTTCTTTCCCGTGACCATGCAACTCAACCATCTCATTGTTGAAGGCGGCAGTTTTAATGGATTCTTGAACCAGTTCTCATCGTTGTTTGAAAAGAAATTTGGAAAAATGAATCATTTCAAGGCTTCTGTCAAACTCTGAGATATGCCGTTCACCTATGCATACTTGGACGATATCCTTGTTACTGACCGCAGTGACGCTGTTCAGCTAAACACATTGCGAACTGTTCTCGAGCGTCTGGAAGAGTGTGGGTTGAAATTAACAAAGTCCAAATGTAAGTTCTCCGATTCTTTTTGTTACCTCGGTTACAAACTGGAGAAAACCGGTTTGCATGTCCTGCAAGATAAAATAGCGCTTATTGTGCAGGCATCTCGGCCCAAAAAAGTGAAAACTACAATCATTCCTAGGAATGTTGTCGCACTATTGTCGTTTCCTACTGGATGCTTCAGCCATTATTGACCCATTGAACAAACTGCTATACGAAAACACCCCGTGGATGTGCAAGAGCGAGCATCAATCTGCTTTTGTTTGTGCAAAGAAGTGTCTCGCTTCCGCACCAGTTTTGGTCCATTACTATACAGAAAAACCGTTAATCTTACAGTGTGACACCTATCCATACGGAGCCGGAGCAGTTCTATGTCACAAGATGTCGAATGATGTTATTCATTCGACTGCGTTAGCCGCATGAACTTTACAACCTGTCAAAAAGAATTATTCCCAGTTGAATAAAGAAGCGCTATCAGTTATATTTGGCTTCAAGAGGTCTCATCAGTACGTTAGGGGCAACTATTTCGAAATACAAACTGACCACAAACCACTGATATCCTTGCTGAGTGAGTCAAAGGGAATCAAACAGATGTTTTCACCGAGAATGCAACACTGGCATTAATATTAAATGCATATAAATATCGGATCTCCTATATTCCTGGGTTGAACAATCAAACAGCGAATGCACAAAGCAGGTTACCACATGCGACCCCAGACAAAATATTGGATGAACCAGTAAAGCTAGTACATCTAATGCAACAACTCGACATCACTCCATTGACAGGTGACACCATACGTCAGTGGACAGATTGTGACACAACGCTATGTTCTACAGTACGATTTACAAAAACCGGCTGGCCTACTACACTTACATCTACACCTACACTACACTTACACCTACTACAATTACACCTTACGGACAACGAAAAAATGAATTGAGCCTTCACGATGGATGCTTGTTTTGGAGATGCCGCCTGATTCCACTGCTAAACGCATGGTCGTAGATACTAAACGAACTCCACAACGTATCCAAGCTTAACCCGAATAAAAGCCTTGATATGCGGTTATTGCTGGTGGTCTGGTCTAGATTAAGAAATAGAGAACTATCTGAAAACATGTGGTTTGTGTCAGCAGTATCAGTCAAATAAACCTCCCGGTTCGGTGCACTCTTGGGTTGGCCTGGAAAGCCATGGCAACGCATCCATGCGGATTACTTTGGACCCATTAATGGTGTATATTTCCTGCTGCTAACTGAAGCTCATTCGAAATGGATAGATGTTTATCCCGTTGCCCACCCTACTACAGAGACAACTTTCTCCAAAATGCGGTCGTCATTTGCCATTTTTGAGATACCAGAGACATTCTGCGCAGACACTGGGCTATGTTTCACCAGCAAAGAATTTGAAATCTTCATGAAAGGAAATGGTGTCCAGCACTTCCGTACAGCTCCATATCATTCTGCTTCTAATGGGCTAGCGGAAAGGACGGTGCAGACAATTAAAAGTGGTCTCTCGAAACAAGCACCAGGAACTCTTCAGACGAGATTAGATCGCTTGCTGTTTGAGTACAGGATAACGCCAACGGAAGCTACAGGTAAATCACCTGCGGAGATGCTGTTTGGCCGAACACTGCGTACCAGATTGGATCTTCTGTTTCCAAATCATAGAGCACAAATGGAGAGAAAACAAGACAAGGCTGCTACATCGCAAGATGACTACGACTCTAGTTGGCATTCGGGTGATCCGGTATACACACGACTTCCCCATGAGCGCTGCTGGCAACCCGCAACTGTAACTAAAGGTGACTGTACCCAAGCAGATCTCGAATTAAATGGTCGGATAGTACGGCGACACTCAGATCACATACGCCCACGTTGTGTTGGGACAACAGCAGATGAACATGTGGGTGAATCAGATTCGGTTCAGCCGAAAACGTAAGCAATCCCCCAGGATTCTGTACAATCGTCAGATGCAACAACACTTCGTAAATCTCAGCGTACACATAATCCCGTTGACCGTTTTGTGTCAGGAGTATAAACATTTCAAGAGATGAGGGGATGTCACGTACGCGAATGACCTCGATCCGTCTACTTAAGCCAGCCATTCATCTGACACACGCCTCCGGTCTCACAACGCGAGTTTCCGTGAATATTGTACCTTCCTCAATTGATTGATAAACCTCCTGCTGTTCAGATGTCTTCTGCTTGCTGGGATTACGTGTCTCGGAAGCGTGCGTTACATGCTCAGTGGTACTACTTTTTAGAATGATTGTGCTGTTAAATTACGAAGTTGTCTGTGTACTGATGGGGACTTAATCAGATCACTGAACATGCCAGCAAAATCCATCAAAGCACCATTAATAGAACTGTCTTCCAAAAACTCCCAGATGGCATCTCCAATATGATCCGTTAGTAGGTCGTAGTGAGTGCTTATTCAAAACAAGTCACTATGTTCTTGTGGATATTCCGCATAACACACAAAATCATAAATTATTGTTATGTGATTACTTCGCCCCAGAGGGCCCTCCATCTTTGATTTCTCGATCATGAAATCTTCTTTCTTGAGCAATAAACCAAGCACATATGGTTTATTTATCGCTCTGAATCTGCTGAGCGAACTGACTGGATGAAGAGCTGAATGTTTGCAATAATTGTTTGCGGGTCGGCCTTGAATTGCTCGTCGGAAGTTGCGGAAACTTCCAGGTTGTAAACAATGAAGTCACCTGTGATGAAAACATGATTGTATCGTCGTCGTAGGACCCTTCCCAAGACTGATGTCAGGCGGGAGGCCGTGTCTGGGGTGGACATTGGGGGAGGATAAACAACAGCCATATGGCACTTGTCGTTGTGTCTCAGTCGCAGACTGCACCAGTGTATGTTTATGATCAACGTTTCCGGATCATCCACTGGTTCGCACTGCAGGTCATTACAGAAGTATAAAAGTACACCTCCCGTCCTTACTAGGGCGATCGTTTCGGAGAAAAGACACACTATGTATTGCGACTTCGGCATCGCTTATTTCTGGTTGCAACCAAGTTTCAGTTACGAATATAAGGTCCAAGGCACATGACGCTTGACATAGCCGCAGTTCGGCAAGCTTGTTTAGGAGACCCTGTACATTGGTGTACATGCAGGAGAGTTTCTCTCTACTTAACTGTGAATCGGGGGATGTGTGTTTTGGCTACAACGTTGTGGCGACAAATGTAAGGTCGGCCACTAAGCGTTTTTTGTGGGCGGTGACGAACTCATCTGTGATAGTCTCAGGGTTCCCACCATTACTTCTGTCCTCCTCTCTTTGTGTATAATGTATGGAGTGTGTTTACCATTTTACTGGGTTAGCCAAATGATGTTATCCGAACTGTTGTCGGGGATCAGTTCAACTAAATGATTGCTCTCGTGTGTTTGCGTTGGGGATGTTGCTTTAATCCGGAGCTCGGAAGAAAAGCTGCTGCGCCCCGCATACTAGCAATCCAGCACACTTGTTGACATTTGTCTGGATTGAAGCACCACTTTCACAATCATCGGGCCATTTCCTTTGTAATTTGGCGACCTGTGTCCCCACGAGATCAACTGCAATACGACATTTCCCAGGGACAGAGTCTCTCATATGCATCGCCACCGCTCTTGGTCGTGGGCGGTCCCTTCGCGCTCATCCTGTCCTCCAACTTCGGGAACATCGTGTTTCTTGACAATCCTGGCAACGGATTCCTTCCAGTCCGTTTCCAAGTCGTAGTTCGCCCGTTTGCGTTCGCTTCGCGGTATATCCGGGAAGATGCGGATGGAACATGACACATTCCGAAGGCGCTGTGTCGATAACAGGATAGCTCCTGCCTCACCATTGGAAGGCAGTAAAACGCGGGGAGCTATAGGTTCACCGTAGTGCTATGAGTTTGGGTGACGCGTGATCCGTGTCAATTTGGAGGGCTTACCTACAACACCTATGACGTTACTTATGGAGATCCACTGGTTCGCATCAGCACGTTATTTTTCTTTTAAGGAATTTGACGTTGAGTCTGGAACGTTGGTGCAGATTATCGATGGTACACTATGTGTAGCTCGGATTCATGTCAGCCGCCAATCTGGTCTGCACACAACCGGTGGAGGCTGAGGAAATACAACTGTGCCTTCTTCATTTACCTTAGACCCAGTGGGGGTTACTGCAAACCTAACTCACCGGTTGGTTTTGGCAGAAATCATGTTGCAACCGCCAAGAATGTGGACGTCTTTCTGAACTTTTGGAACAGTTTGGAGGGTGGATGAGGCCCTAACCGGACTTATTCCAATTGAACTGGCGGCGCTTGTTTTAGGCATATTTGGGCAGCTGGTGGCATTGACTTCAAAGGACACATGGGATGCATTTTTGATGCTCTGCTCAGCATCCTTCCGCTGTTTTGCAGCGGAGAGTATTGGAAAGTTCTGGTGTTTACTCACTATCAAACTTTCCTCAAGTGATACAACTTTGCTTTCCCTCAATTCTTCAACGATTTCCAGCAATCTTTCGTGCTTCTGTTCTAGTTCATGCACAATATTTACCTGTGGAATAGTCTTGCATACTTCACAGAACCATAGAGAAGCTGATCTATTATTATGCATCTCTAGCTGGCCTACTATGAGCTGTGCACATTTAGAATGGAACTTGCTTCTACAGTTTCCACATTGCATTCCAGTTCGTACATTTTAATGGCATGAAAGAAAGCCACATACTACTCTCAGCCTTGGTGTCCAATAAGGCGCAACTGTTGATCGGTCGTCAAGAACCATTGTGTGGATCGATGCCATTTCGGTCGGGGTGTGGTTGTCTATCTGTGTCTGTATTTTCAAGTTCAACGCGTTCGGCGCGTGCACGGCTGGCCGACTAGCATCGAACGGATGAATCGTTTGCTCGTTAAGCTCTGAAATTTAAATAAAGCGAGTAAGCGATGGGGACACAAAATGTTAGATTGCTCATTCGCTTAGCGCTCGACAGCTGTGGTTAACGGCTCCTCGTGTAGAGGGTTCGTTTGAGACCAAAAATATTGCTTTGTTGCCTGGGGTTCGGAAAATGCCTCGATTCCGTAGCTGCGGGAACGGTGCAACAACCGCGATGTTGAACTTACAGATGATCCACACAAGGTAGATCCGAGAGATGGAATGCACTAAATAGCGCTGATGAAGCTGTATCAAATGAGTGCAAGTATTCGGGTTTGTGAGGAGGGGTGTGTCAGTAAACCCGATTACAGTACGAGACCGAATTTTTTACGCCTGCTCGGTGAACTGCGAAACATGGCTGGTTGTAAAGATGGAAAAATCTAAATTAAATTGCCTATCAACGTGCGCATGACGAAAATAGTTCCGCGGACAGCAGTCTATGAAAATTGGCTGAAACATCAGCTGTCTGAACCTTTAAATGGATTTCATTGATGACAGCGTGTACATTTCAGACAAAACAGGTCTTTTTTACCGAGCAACTCCAGAGGGCTCTTTGGCTTTTCCTGCCGACAAGCTCGGCGGATCAAAAAACCCATGAATAGGATCACACTCCTGTGCTACGTGGATATGTCAGGCACGAATGAAAGAAAACTGGTCTTGATTGGAAAAAGTAAGAAACCATGATATTTTAATGGGGTGAACGTGGACACCTCCCATAAGTTACGGAGCTAACAAAAATGCATGGATAATGAAGGAGCTTTTCACCGAGTGGGTCCTCGAATGAAACAGGGAGCTAGGCCAAAGTGACCGAAAAATTATGCGACGCATCCACTGCTATAAGGCCTGAAAAATATGCAAATGGAAGTTTTGCCGGCAAACACGACCAGCATACTTCAACCCATGAACCAAGGTGTCATTATGAATCTGAAAATCCGTTACAGAAAGGAAATGGTGGACTGAATTCTTTAGTACAGCGAAAACAATAAGTTATCTAGCTCATTGTCGACGCTGCATGTCAGCCCCAAGATTTCTGTGCTCGATGCAGTTCAGTTCGTTTCAAAACGCTGAAGACAAATTACTGGTGCAACGATAAAAGATTGCTTTCGGCATGCTGTCCTCAGTCGACTGGCATCCGATGCACTTTCTGATGACGCCGTCATCCTTGAAGACGAGAGCAGCGCTTTCACAATCCCAGTCACCAATGCAGAAGAGTTTGTCGCCATTGACGACGATGTGGAATGTAATTCAGATCAGACAACTGTTAAAGCGGAAATGAACAATAACATTTTAGCGAACCGACTAAAACAGAAAGAAGGCAGCGATTCAGAGGATGACGTGCCGGATGTCTCCGTGAACAACAGCAATCAGCGCGCGTCACATTAAAGAGCAAATAACTGCGCGAATGATCTGTACGGCTACGGATTTTTGCATGGGTTAAGCAACGATTTGTTGTCCGAATTGGACTTCACTAGTGCAAAATTGACTGGAGTAGCAGCTCAAAATAATGTACAACTGACGCTGGATTGTTTTCTTAGCAAAAGATATCCAGTAGAGTCAGTTTTTATAGCTATCCAGGTAAGATGCTTTATGTTATGACTTTTAAATTATAGGTCCTCCCCCACTGCATAAATGTCATTTGTAGGCTTTAATTAGTATTATGTCTTCTATACTTCTTAGCTTGTTACAATTCAAGTAATGTACAGTACAATAATTCAGTGGTCATTCCCATTTTGCAAAATGGCTTTATTGCCCATTTTAAAATATTCCGATGGTGAGCAATAAAGCGGGTTCTACTGTATTTTCGCGAACATATGTTGCTCACTTGCCGTGGACTGGTAGAAAATTATTGTTCTCTTCCCAGGTACTATCGAGAAGCGGATGAAGTTGGAAAAGGCGATGCCTACCCGTTTGTCGATGTCAAACCCATAGCCTCATTGAGCGACTTGTGGCACCTCGTTCTTGAACAGGTGATGGCTTCTGCCGCAGAAACGATCGGGCGCGCAAACTGCAAGCAGTATGATTGGTTCGATTACAACAGTGCGGCCATTAGCACATTGGCGTCGTCGAAGAATTCAGCGTTCGCTGCATGTGTGGAGGACCTCGCTAGCTTCAACAAGGAGAGTATTTTCGTCAACTTCGACAGACTGCGTCGCATCAAGGATGCATGTTGGAAGGAGGAGGCAAGATCGATGGAATGCTACACTGAACGCCGCCAGCACAACGAATTCTTCGACTCCTTAAAGGCATTGTGTGGACCAACATTTCAGCCATTGAGGACGATACTCGATGCTATTTCAATCGCTGACTGTACAAAGACGGCAAAAATAATGCAAATCTGGCGAACGCGCTTCGATTGTCTCTTGTACAACCTTTCAGAGATAGAGTGGCCTATGTTGCATGGGCTGCAACAGTAAGAGATGAAAATGTGTCTTGCCGACACACCGACGCTGGATGAGACGCAGAGAGCACTCGTTCAGCTGCGAAATGTGAAAATGGCTGGCTCCAAGGGGATCCCACCTGAGGTATTGAAACGTGGCGGACCTGGCTTGGTAAATGTGTTGCACCACTTTCGCAACTCGTATGGTTTGAAGAAGTGGTGCCGGCCGATCTGAAGGATGCCCTTGTGCTGCCATCGTACCAGCGCAAAGGGAGCAAGCAATGTTACACGAATTATCGCGGCATTAACTTGCTGAGTTGTGTGGGGAAAGTGATCGCACGAACCCTGCTTAATCGCTTCGTCGCTCAGGCCGTTGAACCGAACGAGACGGAAGAGCAATGTGGATTCCGTTCGGGCCGCAGCACTATTGGTATAGTGTTTGCGGCTCGTCAGTTGCAGTAGAAATGCCCACAGTGACACCAGTCGTTGTACTCGCTATCAGTTGATATCAGCAAAGCATTTGCGACTGTGAACCGCAAGGCATTGTGGCCGGTGTTGGGTAAGTTCGGTTAGCCGAGTAAGTTTGTAAGCTTACTTGAATGTTTGCACAGTGGTATGCGGGCGGGGGTGCACCTCTGTGGACAAACCTCGGATGAATTTGCAGTTGTCTCTGGTGTGAAGTAAGGCTGTGTGTTGGCTCATGTTCTGTTTAATGTTTACCTTCATGCTATTATGTCTTGTACTTTGAGGCTGCTTGTGATTATCGTGTCTGTGTGGAGAACCGTATTGATGGTGGGTTAATGAACGTCCGTCGTTTTGATGCGATAACCCTAGTATGTGTGACAACTATCCGCATGTTCCTGTTGGCCGACGACTGTGCGTTGTTTGCACACAGCGCGGATGAGTTGCAGCACATGACTAGTGCCATGACTTCGACAGCTGCCAAACTCAGACTCACCATCAACACAAGAAAGACAGCCTTTTCCAGCCTTCACCAGGAGTGGAGTCCGTGAGCCTGCTCCAATCCAGATTGCCGAGGAAAATTTAGAAACTACTCCGTGACTTTGCTACCTTGGGAAAGTAACATCAGCCGACCTGTAAATGACGGGCGAGCTGCGCATTCTTGTATCGAAGGTGGCTGTCGCGTTTTGCAAGCTGGAATGTCGTGTGTGAAACAACCACCAGCTCACTGTCGGGACGAAGCTAAGTGCATACAAGACGATGGCGTTGTCCCTTCTTCTATAGGTCAACGAAACCTGGACCGGAAGGAGCAGTTTCATTAACAATATCTGCGACGGATTCTGCACCTCGGTTGGTGCGACAGTGTTGCAGACATGGAAGTGCTGCGCCGCAGTGACATGTATTCAGTGTACTTCATAGTTCTGCTGCGGCACGTGAGAAGGCTAGGTCTTATCAGCTGAATGCATTTGCCGACGATACCAAAACAGTTTTTCTACGGCTAACTACGTACAGGGAAGTGACACTCGGGCAAAACGAAGTTACATTACCAGAACATGATCAAGGTGGGTTTATCACGAACTACTGTTAATTTCAGGTATTGGAAGTCAATGGCAGTTGATTGGCGCAAATGGCGTGATTTGATCAAGTGGGCGTTGCGCAGGTCAAGAAGAAGACACTATTGCTCGCGGAGGGGAAAGGCCGGATACGGAAGCGACAGGCATCTAGTGGAAAAGACTGAGCAGAAAGGTTATTGAGAAGCGTTAGTCAGTTATGTAAACGGTTATTCCCAATTTCGGTTCATTCTAATTGTCCGAAACTGGCCCTGAGCCTTGACGAGAACGCAATTGGTGTCACAACGACTCTAGTCAACAGATACCAAGCGTCAACGCCGTACAATCACGACTAACGCATGCACAGCGAGCCGAAGCGAGAACGCCGAAAGAAACTCTAGGAATTATTATACCAATTTACATAATTAAAACAATCTAAAACACGAAGGTACAGTTGAAAAATATGGATGTTTACAGGTGCTACAGACACCGATGGATTCTAGGCCAACGACGTCTAGCGCATGGCATCGTAGCACATGCATTCGCGAGTGCCTGAGCCAAGCGGGTTCGGTAATCCACCAGTGCTGCTACTTGGGGCCAACATCCAAAAGTCGAAGAGCCAACTGATTACCTAAGCATAACCAGCGCATCGATTGGTAGGTGCATGAGACCGCATCCATTTGTTTTACTAACCCAGGCCAATAAGTCGCTTGATGTGGCAGGTGTGCCGAATCGTCGTTGCATTTGTTCTGTACGTGTGTCTGAGTGTCGACGTACTTACATTTCAAGCGATGCTTGTTGCTTGATATCTGCAAAGTGGCCGCGCTTGATATAAATGTTGATAAGATGTCCATCTGTCCAACACTCTTCACCTCGACTTTACTTGTTCCAGGAAACAATTGGTCGTTGGTAGGGGAACGAGTACACGGTCCTCGTGGCAGTGCGAGGCTCACAGATTGGTCCCCTCCAATGTGTAGTGGACAACGGCCCAGTCAGCGCTTGTGCGTTTCTGGCCCCTTTGATATCTCATTTAAGCATGAATGTTTCTGATCTACGTGTTGAAGGAGTGTAGGCCTGCTCCGTTGATGAAACGTGGCTCCAATCCACATGCTTCCCAGTCTTCTTCCTTCGGCTTTACACTGGATATAGAGTGTGTGGATGGAGCTGTGTGTGGTACAGCGCATGCCACCCATGGTCCCTCTGTAGGCGCACACGTCCTATGGATGCCCCCGTGGAGGTCCCAGTGACAGGTAAATCCGGAACCGGGGGTCACCAACCATGGATGTGTAAGTAGCTGAGTTGAATAAATTTGTTAAGGTTACTCTGAATTGGTGCTTTTACTCGATGGGTTCGTCAATGTAGGAAGGGTTCAGAGGAACTAATCGAGTTGAATGACGTTTCAGATGTGGGTAACCTCCTGCGCAAAGATAAGAGACAGTGCCATTATTTAATGGCGGGTCACACCCATCACTTTGAAGTGTTGTTAAAGAGACTTTTGTGGCTTTTTGTAGGTGTAGCGCTTGCCAGGCGGTAACCAACCACGTCTTGGAACACTGCCGCCGAGCCATTCGCTGGATCGGAATTAACTTGTACTACCCAGCTGGTACCAACGCCAGGAACCCAGTAACACGTGTTCTGTTTTTATTATTATTCGTGCATGTGTATACATGTCCTGCAACTATGAATCTTGTTTCTGGTCACGACACAGCTTCAAGCGAACGTCAGCGCTCACCACCGCACCGAATGTATTCGAATAGGCCCACTACTAGTTCTGCTGTTGGCATTGCTTGCCAGGTTTCATTGCTTTTTAGATACTTCGGGTGCCACTAACCAAGTTGCCTAGTGTGTGCCTTGTCAAATTTATACCACGGTCCGTTAGCAGCGGTTGCAACTGCGGTTGGGCCCCTAGGTTTACAAATATACACTTTAGTGATGCATATAGCCATGTGGTCAAACTAACCCAACTGCGCACAGTTCGTACTGAGCAGTGAGACTACATGTTGTAATTCATAGGTGAAGAAACACGTTTACACCGCGGACAGATTCACAAGAACCTGGAGAGCTGGTACCTTAGTGCCAAACGTGTCAGTCGGCATCTTCCAGGTACCATATATTCGATACACAGCGTTGGCTATCTCTACCTGATGGGTTCGAACAACAACACAGCCGACTGGGGAGTGTGTTATCTTGATGTTGCAACAAAAAGGCGAGCTTAGAAGAAGTGGGTGTGGAAAAGCATTCATGCATGTCCGTTCCCTCTACACTAGAGAATCCAACAGTATCATCCGGCCAGTGTTAAGCTTCAGAAGTAGCCTTCCATGTAATCTAATTCATGACCACTAGAGGTTTCCCAATGAATACACTCGTTTTGCCTGCATTGGCACGGTCTAGATGCCGGATTGAATTTGTGGACTAATGGGGACCTCAGTGCTAAGCACTGAAATTGTAACTTTTAACATTGGCTTATGCGCAAACACAATGCGCATCAATGGCAACAGAGTGGTCAAGTGGTCAAATCAGTTACCACAGTACCGATAGGCCACTGTTCTAATTTCGAGCAATAAATAACATGCGTAACTTCCCATAGCAACGCTATTCCGGTCCGCTTAGATGCTTCCGTCCCAGGTCAACAGACCGGATAGACATTTATACTCATTCTCGAAGTAGACAGCATAGATACATAACTAAATAAAGTATATTCCTCGGCGACGCGAGGTGCAGTCCATCTATGTGGTCTGATCAATATGTACAACAGGATCACAAAACATAATCAATTTGTTCACGCTTTTTACAATGGATCCAAAACGGGTATTAAACTAATTGGCAGGTTTAAGGTATTAAAGAAATTAAAAAGCCAGTGACAATAACAAATACAGATTTAAACAACTGTCTAGGTAAAGTAATAAGACCACTCGTGGAACCGTCCCCAGGGGACCTGCTTCCATGTACGGTATTCCCTCGAATGCTTTCGCCCGCACTTCCATGCTATACCTGGCAGCGTGTCGGTGTGACATAGTAGCATATGAGTCATCAGCTATTTATCATATGTTGTATTCTTTTTAGGTCTGCTTTTATACATGTATTACGAGCGGTGAAGCCTCAGCCAAGTCCGTCATGCGGATCATACAATTATGACACTTTTTATACGCCAGTCAATTTGTGGCAATGTGCGTTGCATAGATAAAGTCTTTTATAATCTGGAAGCTATAACCCGTCACCACAGGAAATCAGCCCAGTCGTGGCCAACAATGAATTAAGGAAGAATGTAGAAGATAAAGAAAAATTGTGTGAATGAGGTACTATATCGTTAATGTAAACCATAAGTAGGTGTGTTTTTACATCAGCATAAGAATGGATCGAACCGATCATACGATCAAATTGTGCGGCGTGACAGCCGCAGACAGATAACCGTACAACTTGTTCATAGGCAAAAAGTCAGATAGAGAATCCGTTATTGCCATCATTGAATTCCAGTATATGGTTATGGACTGTTAACTCCAGAAAATAAGGGGAAATGATTAGCATTGCAGAACAAATGTAACGAAACGCCGAACAATATTACAAACTAGTAAATTTGTGGAGAGAATCATGAAAATAGTTCCCGGCCTCACGCCAGTAAATAACTTTGCTCTCGGTTTTAGACAGAAGACTATGAATTAAGTTTGCAAAGAGTAAAACCGCATAGGAGGAAGCATTAAAAAAGCATAAGAAGCGGTTGTAACAGCTCATTCTAAATTATTTTGTTTGCTCTGGTGCATTTGTTTGATATGTGTCGACTCTATCTTCTCTGGTATCATACATGATCCGGCCCTTCTTCCTACAGCTTTCATCATCAACTTGCATTTTTAAAATCCATTTCACTTTGTCAGTTGACAGATAAACCTTTATCATTTTCTTGAATATGCAAAAATGTTCAATACATCTACACTCTTTTGGCAGCTTGTTCCATATGGAGCCATACCTAGGAAGGTAGAAATTTCTCCTTAGACTGCTCTTGAATTTAGGTAACTAGAATATGCATTCATTATCTCGCAGTTCATGAATGGTGTTTTCCCGAAAGTGCAATTGAAAGTTACCAACAAATGCTTTCCGCCACGCGATTTTATGGAGAAAGCACGGATTTAATTGTATTCCTCGTAACCACAGAGGTTCTAGATTCATCTCCTTGCACCTATCTCTGTATGAAAGAGCAGTTGGATAACCAAATATGCGCTTCGTATAGGCGCGTTGAATATTTACAATGGCTCTCAACTCACTTTCGCAAGTTACTGAAGGTAACACAGCAATATTCAAGCAAAGGTGTGATGTTGATTTTGAAAGCAGTTAGTCTGGTTTCTTTCAAGGTTAGCAGGCGGCATATGAGCCCGACCGACTGCGTAGGTTTTTTCACGATATGATTTGTATGTTCGCTAAAGTTGAACGAACTAGAGTATCTCAAACCTAAGTCACTAACAGACTGGCTGATGGGAATAACTTCGTCATGTAGCCTGAACAATCCTGCTGCTATCTGACATCCATACGCTAGAATACTACACTTCGGTGTTGCAAATGTCATCTGCCACATATCAGACCATCTCTTAATGGCTTCCAAGTAGCTTTGAAAAGTGTTAAGTTCAGCGGCATGCTGAGAACCTGGGAACGTGTAATCCACCTTTAGATCATCAACAAACAAATAAGACTTCCCAAATTGTAGAACAGAAATAAGGTCATTTGTATACAGTTGGAAGAGTAACGGACCTAAGACACTGCCTTGTACCACTCCACTCGTGACCAGACGAGGTGAAATGATGTAAGCATTGATATCCACAACTTGTGACTGTCTTACTAGGTGCGATTTGATTCAAGAGTTAACCGGATTTGTAACACCGTACTTACTTAATTTATATAGCAGCGTTTTGTGTGGGACTCTGTCAAACGCCTTTTGCATGTCGAGGAAGATGACAATGTACTGAAGACCTGAGTCAATTGCTTCAGTTAGATGGTTAAGGAAGTCAACGTGACAGGTAACACATGAGCGGGACTTCAGAAAGCCATGCTGTGAAGGTGAAAGAACTTTGTGCGATAAGCGGAACAAACTAAATGTTCCTTAACAATTCTCTCTAGCATGCGTGAGAGAATGGCTGTGTGACTAATGGGGCGGTAGTTTCGGATGTCAGTTTTCGACCCGGACTTATGTCTCGGTATAACAGTAGCCGTTTTCCAACGTTCGGGGCATTGACCAGACTGGAGAGAGAAAGAGAAGATATTCAATGATCTAAGAGCGATATCATCACCGTGTTTGACTAAAGCAGAAGAGATCCCATCGGGGCCAGGTCTGCAGGATGGTCGTAGACGGGTAATCATACGTTTTATCGTAGCGACACTAAGCTTGATCTCTGAGACTTGGTCAGAGAAGTTAAACGAGGTTGACAATTCAAGGGTTTGTTTCTCAAGATTAAAGGATTTTGCAAAGTATGAGTTAAAGGCTTCTGCCATATCAATTGTGGAATCAATGCAATCACCTTCAGGCATGACGATGGGGGAGCGTAGGTCTGTTTTGCCGCCTCTCCTTCTTCTCAATAATGCAGTCAACATTTGACTTGTAATACTACTATTTACAGCCCGTTGTTCTTCCTGCATGAGACGGGTGTGGTGTTTCGTGTCCGTCTCAATTATAAGGCATTGGAGTCTCAGGGAAACGCTGAAGTCGTGAGTACGTTCATAGGTTCGAGTGAGCACTCATAGTTGGTTATGACCTTGAGCGAACGTGCGTGCAAAGCGCTCACTTGTGCACTCGTGGTTTTTTCACCGTGGCTCAGCGGCATTTTGTCGCACACCTTTGGATCCATACTTATTCGTCGTGCTTTTAAAAACACCACCTTGTGATACTAATTTCTCGAGTACACTCCAGTACATATTACAGGTACCCTGATTTCTAACTTCCGGGCAGTGTTTCGCCGATATCCAAGCGCAAAAAGTTGTCTAATTCCAAACATCGGAGACATTGTTTAGTCTCACTCGATAGACCATTTCAACGGCTTTCAAACGAACTGTCACTCGTTCAAATACAACATTGCTTGGTGCAGCTACAGGTCTCAAGGCAAATTCACCCACTGCGATCCGTAGGCTTAACCACGAAAATTCTCAATCACACCTTCGTGTATTCTGCCCCACGTTCAAGCTGACATTCGACTGGCACGCCAGAGAGGACAGTCTACAAGCACACAACTACAACGTGAACACTGTGACCGTACCGACAACGCCAATAACAGAACGACTTTTTACCGTGGAGGGTGAGTCATTCAAATGGTTCGTAACATTACCTCAACAAGCGCGATGCCCAATGTGCCACAGTCTAAAAACCTATGTGGATCATGCACCAAATTTGTTAAGGAGGGCATTTTGTGCCGTAACTGTTGCAAGTTTTTCCATGCGAGATGCCTCCGAGTTAAACCTAGTCAGGTCACGTTTTTAAACAGACCAGGTTCTCTATGGTTCCGTGTGGAATGCACATCGATCCCACTGATAAAAAGCGTGCTCCTATTATCTCAGACGTACGACCAGCTACTAGCCAAGTTTGAGGAAATGGTGACCACCAAAATCACTACGGTTGGGGTAAGCATAGCGGACTGCGTAACCCAATCCTCCCCCGTAAGTGCTGCTTCTAACCCGCGAAGAACTGTTAATAACACCGTAAGCAACATGATACCTAGAGTATAGAACATCAACAGCTGTCCCAATACCACACGTGGCTCACATTTGACTAAAGCGGTTCCCAGTTCGATAGAAGTAACTACACGTAAGGCTACTTCCAAACTCCCGATGGAGTGTGTAGAAAAAGAGCAAACCGGTACTAGCGAAATCTGGGTTACATTTGCCTCCAAGAAGAGTCTTCATTTAACATTAACATTACCTCCAAATGGATCGGAGACTGAAGAACGTTGCGGAGTTTTCCTAGTGCTAGCACCACCGCTTTCCTGCGGTACATCTCCGAGTACTACAATCACCAACCGCGACATGTGGAAAGGTGTAAAGAAACAACTATCTGTACTGAGCGTACTGTGCTCTGATATCCCAGAATCAAAGTCGACATCGATAAGAAGCAGGCAGTTGGATGACCTCAACCAGTGGGACATTATTAGTAACCTAATCGGAGTTGCACTGTAATCTGTACGCATAATGTGTATTACACGACACCCCAACTCTAAACATTTCGGAGAGCCAAGACTTCTGCGTGTTTTGCTGAACTTCATCGCTGAAGTATCATCAGTACTACTGTCTACAGGTAGTCTCAGAAATGAACACTGCTCCATCCGTATCTTTCTAGACAACCCATCGGGCGAGTGTTATCGAGTTAACCGCACTTTAGAGGACTACCGGAAGGAAACTTCAACCAGAACCATACTTCTTCATGGGGTTCTTGAAACTGAAGCATGTGATGAGCATGAAGTAACAACCCATGATAGTGAACAGTGGTGTCATATTCGTGAAACACTCTGCTTGGATGATGTTTTGGCGAAATCCATGTCACTACTGCGTAACTCACCGGACTGCAAAGGAAATTATGTTGAAGGTGGTCCTTCAGTCAAAACATATGGTAGCACGGATATTAAAAAGCTGGTACATGTTCCTTTGCAAGCTACCATCTGAGTTTCGGCTGAAGACAGTCAGCGATATGCCTCCTAGAGGTGATATGTCACTCAAAGAACCAAACGTGATGGGATCTACGAAAGGACAAGGCACCAGTAGTGTGCCGAATGAGCCCATACAACCAGTAGAAGATGATATTGACCAGACACCTTACACTGTACGTAGAAGATTAGACACGGGATTAACTATATGGGCGATGAAAAGACGTTAAACCCTTCACCAAGTACACATCGAACAAACGATTGGTCGACGGCCACTCACTGGTCGGTGAAAGTTCACGTATGATTTGTACAACTTCTGAAACATTGATTAAATCTGAGAAACTTTCATGTATGTACACTAACGGTCAAAGACTCCACAGTAAACTTCCCGAACTTCGGCTACGTCAGGTTGCGAATGCTCACTCATGCGGAACAACCGCCCCAGCAGAGGAGGTGCGGTCCTACTCTACTACCGCAGCGATCTGCAGTGTGCAATAGTTGATGATCTGGAAACACACGTTACTGACTTAATCTGGTGCTGTCTCCGACTGAGACACAACGACGCATGTCTCGTGGCTGTCGTTTACCGCCCTCAACGTCCACTCTGGAAATGGATTCCCGCTTGATACTTGGCCTATACAGTGTAACACGCACTGGGTACAGCCACATTCTCATCTCCGGGGACTTCAATCTACATGAACTGGAAGTACCGGCATCACTCGGTGAGCAGTTTAAAGCAGACTTGCGTGAACTGATCGCTGTTATTCCTTTGTACAATCATGTCACCACGTCCATTAGATTCAGGACAGCAAACAAACCGTCCATATTGGACCTTATGCTCACGAATGAAAAGCTCATAGTTGAGGAGTTTTTAATAATTTCAGTGACCATGTAGAATTAACGTTCAACTATGTGTGTTCTGCAGAGTATCCATCTGAACACTCGGAGCTAACTCATACAACCACACGCTACCACGTATTGAAGGAACTCGCCGGCGCAGCTGCTTGGGAATTCTCAAACAAAAGTCCCCTTGACAACGTCTGGACAGAGTTCGTTGATAGATTCAGCGACATCGTCAACAGAGCATAAGAGGCCAAACCCCTTCGTTCCGCAAAACGGCCTACAATTCTAAGGAACAGGACTCGAGCATGCCTGACGATAAGGGATGCAGTATGGCGTGCCTACAAGATTAATCCCGACTCAGAGACTTGGGGAAATTTCCTGACCCATCGCAACCATCGCACTGCATTTGTCCGTAAGGACAAAGTAACATATCAACAGTGCCTAGCCAAAAAATTCATGGCAAACAACAAACTGCTATATAGGCATGTCAATGATCTTCGTAAAGTGCAGCATGGGAACCCTCCACTTTTCATGCAGGCGTTAGAGTACAAAACGCCGAAGAAGCAGCCAATGCCCTGCGGCTACAATACGCCCCAATTTTCGAACTCGCAAACTCTACCTGTCCCATAATATCAAGCACATTACCGACACCATTGTTTACAAATGTAATTTTCAACCCATCAATTGTGTTAAGGTGGTTACTCTCACTGAGTGAGCACAGTTTTCCGGGCGCAGGCAACATCCGCCCGAAGGCACTGAAGGCTGTGGCCACCAAGCTAGCTGAACCAGTCACATATTTCCAAAGGTGCTTTGGTGAACAACAAGTCCCCACTATGTGGAAGTGTGGCATTATAACCCCTATTTTTAAAGGCGATAGCCGTTCCGATCCTGCAAACTATCGTCCAGTGACTCTCCTCCCTGTGCTCGCGAAGGTGATGGAAGCAATTGTCGCCGAGGCTTTAATCGACTACCTGGAAAAATGCAACATTTTGGTACCGGAACAGCATGGCTTCCGTCAACACCGGTCATGCACTACAAACCTACTTATTGCACGAGGTAGTTGGACGGAAGTGGCCGATGATGGGGTCGGAGTTGACATCATCTATCTGGACTTCTCCAAAGGTTTCGACCGCCTTGAGCACCGCGTCCTACTTCAACGGCTACAGAGCTACGGAACCGGAGATCCAGTACTTGGTTGGATTGGCAGCTTCCTTCACCAACGGAAGCTTCAATAGTGGGGCATATAATGGGAAGTGTGAATCCAGAGACAAGGAGGTTTTATGAGTAGTAACTTATGCAACTACCTCCTCTGCCTTGGTTTCGATCACTTCTAATAAGCTTATAACCTTCGATAGAAAGCAGCTGGCTGGGCATAGAATCATGAGACTAGGTTTTAGTGAGTAAAATCGTATCAGGTTTATTCAGACATATGAATGTGCTGAGTAAATGAGGCTTATTCAACAGAGAACGGATACTAAGTATTAGTAATCTTAACAAGTCCTGGGGGTGTCCATCATTCCATGCAGTATTTACTCTGATCATTGAGGAAACTCACTCGAGTAAGAGGCTGGTTCCAGTTTACTTTTATCCAGATTGACCAGCACTGGGGAGGGTCTGTTTACTGTGGATGTGGACCTGCTAGGGACATCAGCGCTCATGATGGTGTTGACGATATTGAACCTCATCCCACAAACTGCGTTCGCAAAATATTGCTATCCGATACCATAGCAGAGTTTGTTTCTCACAGGTCTTGTCACATGCGTTTTTGCTGAATGTTTCTGTGACTGGCATTCGCAGTTTGGTTAGTAACTTTTAACTCGGTGCTTGCCTCTAATTGAAGTGTTCCCAACTTAGGCTGCTTCACTTATAGAGACAACTTGCAGAGGTCTGATCCGAAAATAGCAAAACTGCTTCACATTGTCAGCAAAGTAGGTTCCTAGTCACATTGTGCGCACCGTGTTCGACCCTGAGAGGCTTCTTACTCATTGACGAGTTGGAATGCGTTGGATCAACTCAATGAGATCGGAAGATTGAGAGAAGTAAAATGCAAAAGTGACCCGTGCGGTGAAGTTATGTTTACCATGCAAACTCAAAAGTCAGTAGCATGGACTTATGACTTGCTGAAAATTGAACAATGTATAGTTCACCTGGTACCGCGAAACCCTGTCCACAATGGGAAGGATCGTATTTAAATGTACAAAAATGCGCATACATAGCTGTAAATGGTCAGGTTTTACACAGCGATGACAAATCTTGAAGCTTTGAAGCTTTCCTTGTCATTTCCCACCAATTCACAAGTATTCTCAGTTGTTTGGTTCCGATGCATATCGGGTTGATGGCAGCGAGTTCAAGAAAGAGAAACAAACCGTCAGGGCCGTCAACCAAAATCAGCTAAGCAATGCGTAATCGTGGATGAAAACTAGCTTTAAAAAACTAAAGAAGTGAGGCGTTCTTCGTGAGTAATCAAGACTTTAAACTGGGAGCATGTGAATTAGAATGCTTAAAAGGGAAAAAGCTAGGATTAGTACATCATTGTGATTTATTATGGGTCCTCAAGACTTTAGCTGCGGCAGCCATCTGACGCGTTGGGGTGTTGTAATGCAGAGAGACATATATATATATATATATATATATCTGCAAAAGTCTGCTAACAGACATAATGCTATCAGAAACCATGGGTTTCAAACGTAGGTACAGAAACAGTAAAATAAAACACAACACAACAATGTCCATGGTTTCCTCATAGGGCGAGATACTACCCGGTTGCTCAAG
Source organism: Dicrocoelium dendriticum (assembly GCA_944474145.2). Lineage (NCBI taxonomy): Eukaryota > Metazoa > Platyhelminthes > Trematoda > Plagiorchiida > Dicrocoeliidae > Dicrocoelium > Dicrocoelium dendriticum. The sequence goes on from OX104070.1 coordinate 33,065,524, forward strand.
CCGAAGTAGGGTGTTGACACCACCCCGAGCCTTTGACTGAATAGCCTGCCCGCAAGGCAGCGGAGCGAATTCAGGGAATCGCGCCCATTGGGAGCCGGTGACTGATCGCTCAGTTTATACGCCTTTCGTTTGTTCCTTTGCCAAACAGGGGCCCAATGCTCCCCGAGATTACAGCATCAACTTACTGGAATACAATGCTTCGCCAGGATGAAGCAAGGGGCAGTGACTTTATTTAGTGGCGAGTCACGTCCGCCACGTCAGTGTTGTTAAACGGACATATGTGGCTTTTTATAGGGAGAGCGCTTGCCAGGCGAATACCCACCACGTCCTGGAACACTGCCGCCGAACCATTTGCTGAAACGGGAAAATCCCGAACCACCCAGCTGGCACCACGAGGAGGTTGTTCGGCAGAGAGACAAGCTAAGGCTTGATGAGTCCATTAGGAGGTTCAGTGGGAAATACGTAATTTCAAAGGAAATTTTTACCCTAAAAGTAAAATGCGCATATATGGACTCACCATATAGATTAGCGGCATCCGTGTGCGTATTTGCCTGTCACTGTGGCCTCCACGGGGACAGCCACAGGACGCCTGAGCCTACGAAAGGACCATTGGTGGCTTGCGCCGCACCACATACAGGTCCATTCGCACACCCCGTATCTAGTGTAAAACCAAAGAAATAAGACCGGAAGGCATGTGGATGGGAGCCACGTTTTATCAACGGAGCAGGCCCAAACTCCTTCAACATACACATCAGCATTCTAGTCAGACTAATTTGGGAATCATGACTGTCAGACGTATACAAGGCGGCGGCTGGACCGTAGTGCCTTCAACACTGCATAGAAGCACCCAGTGAACAATGAGTTTATACTGGTTAAGAAGCAATGCTTTACATGTTCCGTTGCGGGGTTTTGCAGCGTTATCAAAAGATAAAAAGCAGGAGGTTATTTACATTTAAAAGTGTGAATTATCGTTTGTTTCGCTGTAGTCCTGTGATCCGTGTAGTTTCACAGCACAAGCATGTAACGGCAAATAGATCCAAAGTATATTCCAGGAGTGGAATGAAGATGCAATACTAGCTAACAAAGTGTAAGTGAGTAAGTGAGTCATCCAAACACCTTTTAAATATGGATAGTGTTCTTGCGGAAATGACCGATACTGGAAGAGCATTCCACAGGTGACAAACGCGAACGGAAAGATGGTTCCTACGGCAATCCAAGCGGCTGTACTGTTCTGCGTTTTAGTGGGTGACCAATCGAATTGGTATTACTGCTGAGTTGCAGTAAAGAGTGACGCACATGATGTGGATCGTGCAGAATTAAGTACACAATTAGCAAGTCACCTCGTAAACGGCGGTAACGTCTGCCGAATACCCCAACCGTTCAAGCACTCTCTTTGTATTGAAGATGGTGTATTTCAATAAGGTACTTTGATGCTCGACGCTGGGGCTGCTCCAATGCACTAAGGCCGTGTTTTAGCCATGGGTGCCAGGCTTGAACTGCATATTCGACATGAGGACGAACATACGCACCAACCATCTGCCGGAAAATACAGTGATGTATTTGTCCGAACGCCCGTCGTAACAGGCCCACATGTTGGTTACCAGTTTTGGAGGCTTTCGCGGATTGCCTGGAACAACATCGATCATGCTGTACCAGTAGGCCCAAATACGTTCAGTGGCAGCTCGCTGTATCTAATGTGGTCCGAGCCTGTAAAAGTGGTTGCGCTCTTGTCGTATGGATAGCACATTGTATTTACTCACATTGAATTGCAGTGAATTTTAGATGAACCACTGATGAAGCGTGTCTAGATCACTCTGAAGCAGTTGCTGGTCACTATTCCTCTGAACTTTGTGCCAAACCTTGGCGTTATCGGCAAACAGCAGGAAGTTAGATGTAATTACCTGTGTGAGGTCATTAATAAATACTAATAACAATCGAGGACCTTGCACCTAGTCCTGAGGCACACCATATTCAAATTGTATGGGGTCATAGAAGGAGCTCCGAACTATGCCCAACAGTTACCGCTAATGGAGGTAGTTGGCGATCCAGCTTAGAGGATGGTCACCGATCCCGTAACGCTGTAGCTTGAAAAGGAGTATCCGATGATCTAGACGGTCGAATGCTTTCGTGAAATTCAGGTAGATCACATTAACGTCTTCTCCAGCGTCAGCTGACTCGGTCCAGCTACCCCGTGCTATTAGCAAATTCGTCGTGCACGATCGATTTCGACAGAAGCCGTGCTGCTCAGAAATAATAATCATAATAGAGTTTTCCAAATAGCTCACCAGCCCATCGGCTCTGATGGATTCCATCGCCTTGGACAGTATAGGTAGAAGGGAAACTGGGCGGTAGTATGTAGCCGCGGATTTTCTTCCACCTTTGTGAACGGGTGTTATTATTGCAAGCTTCTACATGGCAGGGGCTTAGTTTTGGTCTAAGCAGCGCTGGAAGAACTGAGCCAGTGGCTTGGCCAGTTGACTTGTTGCTGTTCCCAGTGTCTGGGCGAATAGTATTGACACCCGAGGATTTGTGATGGCGTAGAGTGGTCAGCTTCTGAAAGACAGCTTCGGTGGTAAAGTAGATGTGAGTGAGTCCCGGCGACCGGATGATAAAATCTGAAGGATTTCCTGAGCGTAATGCCCTTTGGATGGTGGGGACATACTGCATGCACAGCGCGTTTGATGCTTCCGTAGCCGTACGTGTTGGGCCATCAGCCGTCGTGAGTGGCAGAACTCGTTGTCTCATCTTCCGTGGACTATTGACTGCTTATACAGCAGTTTGTGCTTGGCGCAAAAGGTTTATGCCATGTTCTGCTGATGCTCAGCTTTGTCCTCTCTGGGCAGTTGAGTGTAGCGCGTTCGTTGGGCTACGTAGTTATCCCAACTTTCCGGTGTTGGGGATTATCTATACTCTCGCCACGTTGCGTTGCGTACTGGCAACAATTTTCGAGTTCTGCTCCTTACATAAGTAACTGTTTTAAACCGGTTGCAAAGCTTTGTCTCTGAAGCATCCGTAATAAGCCTGTTGAATTTGTTTACCAACTCGAATCAGGCGACATTAGGAGGGTCCACATAGAGGAACGACCAGATTGTGGCACTGACGAGATGGGTTAATCGGTCGTAGCATGTATTGAATAGCGCCGTCACATGGTCCGCATCTCGGTATTCTGCATAGCAGATGAAGTTGGAACTAGTAACTGCGCGATCACTGCAACCTATTGGGCAGTCTACGAGCAGCGCATCAATCATATGTTCTTTGTTGGTAAGCATAAGATCAAGCGCAGATTGCCTATTACCTGTACTGAACCGAGTAAGAGAAGTGACATGATTATAAAGCGGAACACCGGGTACAAGATCCTGCAGATCGGCTTTAAATTGTTCTCCGCTAGTGGGAGGGTTTCTAAGCAATGCACATTGAAACCACTCATGGTCAAGATGTGAGTGTATCTTCCTCTTAGACTTCGCCGTAAGGCAGTCGCCATTTGGTAGTCCGTTTCAGATGTAGAGTTAGGGGGACGATACAATACTGCTATAAGGCAAGTGTCTGTGCCTCTTAACTGCAAGCGGCACCAAAGCGAATCAGCGAATCTGAATCTTCCATGACCTCGCACTGTAAGTAGCTTCGGTAATACAGAAGTACGTCTTCATATTTTATCAGTCTGTCGTTCCGAATGAGTGACATGCCAGATAGCGAAAGTTCAGCGTCCGTCATTTCAGTGTGTAACCACGTCTCCGTGATGCCGATGATATCATATTTATGGGAAACGTGGCGATCTTTCAGTTTGACCAGCTTCTGGAATAGGCGCTGAGCATTAGTATACAAGCAGGCTACTGTATCCATCTCTAGTAGATCACAGGGGGGGAAAGGAAATCAGGAGTGTGTGAGTGCCGATTGATGTGAGGTCGGTCGTTAATCGCTTTTCTTGTTGAGATACTGATACTAATTCCGTACCTTGCTTTGGCTAAGATGCGTCCCAACCCGTATTTAGGTCTACATCAGTATCAGCTAAAGGAGCAATCATCGCCGGTACGTCTGCTTTTTTGGGTGGTTTCGTAATTGGTCGTTGCGAAGCATCTGCAGTCCTTAACCGAAGTTCCGATGGAAGGCTTTTCCGATTTTGCGTCGACTATGTAACACATCCATCGCTGCTTGCATAGACCGAACCACGACTTTTAGGTTTCTTGGGCTTCATCTTCTATAATTTGGCGAGAGAGGTAAACTTTTGAGCGATCGCATCACAACAGCATCCAAGGAAATGGTTTCGCGGATGAATCATCATTGTACTAAATCGTGCATTCCGTTCACTTGGCTATCGTGTGAAGGAATCTCAGCCACACCATAGATGAAGATAGTGTTTAGGCGATCAGGCTTGCTGTGTCCTTCTTCGGAGTAATTTTCGAGTGTCGCATGTTCCACGCAACATCAGGATAGGTGCGTACTAATCACAGTTCCTGTTGCAGCGCGTTTGTGGAGAGTCGAACGTTTTTCACATCAGGTAAGGATTGTAGTGTTACTGTAGTAAGCCTGGGCTCACCAAAGTGTGCAGTATTCGGGTGATGAGTAATCCCTACTAAGTTTCTGGGTTTGGCTGTTACTTTCATCAGAAAGCACAGTGACTCCAATTGGTTTAAGGTGTCGGACAATTTATCTTGCAATATGATAGCTGCTACTTCGGGTCCGTTCGAGAACACAATAGTCAGGGCACTATTGTTAGATCCCTTTTTCGTTGAGCTGTAAGGTTGGGGGATCGTTTGTCCTGACTTGCTACCAAGTGATGATTGCTTAGCGTTTGTCTCTCTAATCAAGTTAGTGGTGTTTGTAACAGCAGTGACTGAATAGGTTGCTACTTGGGTGAACTTTACAGCGGTCTCGGCATGTGCTTCTGATGTTCTGCGGGAGTTTGGCTTGGCAATAGACCCCTGAGCTGCAGATGATGAAGATTGTTGTTGGGGTGCTTTGTTTCTTGTACTTACAGATGTCATCAAGGCTGGTTGGATTTGATTACTCACGCGTTTCGGTTAGTGCCTGATTTTAGTTTTCACGGGCACCGTTTGCCTCTCGGAGTTACAGGCAATTGTCGCCTGGTGTTCTGCCGAAGATAGAGAAGACAACGGCGATCGGGACTTGGTTGAGTGTGATTCAGGAGTAACAAGTTGTGCACCATTCCCTTGCTTAAATGTCTGTATGTTTAACTGGTCTACTGAGTTGATCTTAGTGCTCATTCCCTGCTCGGCTTCTGCTACCAACAGGTGGTATTGCTGGACTAGAACAAGCATACAGTTGACAAATGGGATGGTCGAACAGGTAGTACCGAATCAAAGAACATCTTGAGAACCATTGATCTCTCGCACCTCTGTTGGGATAACCTAGCACATTTCGAATGGTACCACTTGGAACAATGCGCGAAAACTAAGCCGAGTTTGGCAAATGGATTACATTCTGTGGACACCCAAAACCCCTAACTTGGAGTCCTTTTGGATGTGCACTTACTCGATGTTTGCTATTCAGCCTGGTTTCGTTACCCGAGCCAGTGGGAGGACTGATGACGTTTCCGACTTCCGTGGTGGTATGCATCGGTCAAGCGAACGTGAATTTGTAAAGGTCAAATGCGAGCTCGATTGAGTTGATGTGGCTGCGTGTCGGTCCCTAGGGTATGCATCTACACCAGTTGGCAAGGCCACCAACAAATCCAAGATGGCGGACTCAGACAGCAGTTGGGCCAAGCACTGAGATCTCCGAAAGTAATCAGAGAAAATGCACCAAAGTAAAACAGATTGAAAAATACACCAAAGGAAGAATATTGGTACACAATTCACCCATAGCACAGGTATAAGGCAGTACTCCGGAGACAAACGCAGAATCTAGCAAACGATACTTCAAATTCCCTGGTGCCCGTGGGTACATCCTACAAACCTAGCACAGTCACGAGAGAGGTTACAACCCAACCTCCACCGCGCAGCGATTCACAGGCTCCTAGAGCCATTGTTAGACAGGTGGGCACCTTGTCAACATTCCTATCAAGCTCAGCAGGGGACTTCACATCATGCGGGAGATTTCAGGTTTCAAGCGCACGTCCGACCGACAGTCAGTCAAATTTAGCACGACTGAGAAGACAGAGCACATCATTTGCTTCAGCAGCCTAAATCTTCGCAACTGCACAATAGCAGTTCAAATCCAGCATAACCACTACACTAAATGCATTTCTTCACACTTGCGTATGAAATACCACAAACTGAATGAAGAAGCCTTAAACTTCAAGGGCAATGGTACCATGAAATTACATGGTTTGTATTGGAGGGAAGACCAAGAGTCATATTCGTCAATTTATAGGAAATCGTATGTACGAGTATAAGTAACCAACAAGAACTGTCGATGTTTACCTAACCTTCAGATGTGAAGCTAAATGACCGTATTAAATTTGCTCAGAAGCGTTAGCATCAACATTAGATGGAGACAGATATGGGAATAAGGAAGCAAATGCCGTCAACGCGGTTACCAGGTGGAATAACACAAAAATAATCGGTACAGTAACACAATAATGACTTATCGTTAGTGTATATTGCAGTTGCCGTCTCCTATATGTGAAGTTGGACTCGCAGAGGTGGTGGAGGTCGCACAATGTGAGAATATGACTCGGTTTTAACTGTAGTCTCATCTTGTCTCCGCTTAAGACTGAAGCGGTACCATCGTCTCTTATCTGAGGCATGTGCGGATTCTCGAAGAAGGTCCCTTGTTCTACCTTATCATTGTCAGGGGGAAATACCGCACATTCACTGATGGCCCCCTTGTCGCGACCACAGCAATAATACAGCACGTAAGTTTCGCTGCCCATTAGCAAACATTCGGCTTTCAAAACAGCGTCCAAACACTTTAGGTAAGTTCCAATAAGTAGCCTAGGTTTCAGCCAAGCACTCAAACCATGGCAGATCTAGCTGTGTACTCAGCTGTGACTATAAGCTATTTGATTACGAGCAGTCATCGTATGTCTCGGATGCAACCATTCGGTGCTCCTAAACGTTTGGCAATAATGTACCATCACAATAGACCTTACCTTCTTCTAAGTCTATCCGGAAGTTTGACCATTTATAGTTCAAAATCCGGCTTGCGCCTCGGCTTTTACATTTCTAACCCCGATAATGACGCATTTTCATAAGCTCAGCCAAGTTCCATCCGTCGGACAGACAACAGGAAATATAGTTACCTTCACTCTCATGAACTTCATGTGAAACAGAGCGTATAGCATCAACATCCTCATGTCAATAGCTAGTCAGTTACTTGTCAGGATGGTTCGCTTTCCACGGACTTGCTAAGTTGATTTTCTTCCACTGCGTGGTCCAACTTGGCAACATGAGAGAAAATTGTCTAGCTTTGTGCTCCACATTTCGAACTTTACACTAGAATGAGGAAGCGTTGTTTTTGGATACTGTGGGCAGCAAAGCGCTTGGAGGCCTTGATTCACGCCTACCCGTCGTCCTCAAAATGACTAGGCCGGAACTGGAAGCAAGTTCCATAATTTGCGATTGCATCAGAGCTCGGTATCAACAACTCAATTTGCTAGAAAAACAACGAAAGCGTTTAAATTGCTAAGCATGCACACAGCCTAATGCGGAAATGTCATGGATGGACTGAACCTATATCCTGAAATGTATCGTCTCTCTAAGCGTCGCGCTGCTATTGGGCAGCAGATCGAGGTAGAGCCATGTAATCTGCAAAACTATTTCAAAAAGCAGAATCTACGTAGAGACAGACATAGAAGTAGTCTCGTCTAGTTTGGTGAACAATGCCCTGGAGCTTACATGGTGGTGTAAATCACGGACGAATACGGAGAAAATGTCGTAGCTCACCGTTTCGGCATACCACGGCATCAGAATACATTTATGGAGGTAGCAAATGGGACACAGTCACGAAGCGTACAGAACTGTGGTGATTAAAATGTACAGCAATAGTGAAATACGGTCACGCTAATTTAGCCCAATATGAGGTAAATTAGATTGATGATTCCGTACTAAACGGACGCAGTACAGATACGACAAGACACTAAGTCAGTAATAAGTCATTGTACAGTGAAGCAATATCCAAGCAACTTGTATTAGCGACAGAATGACTTCGACGCAAGATTGTACACTGCATATAATCGCGCTGATGATTCCACGTCGCATTGTGGCGAAAGGTATGCAACCAGATCGACAAGATCGGGAAACAAATGACCAACTGAATAGAGTAATCAACTTTGTTTTGGTTAGCAAGGGAGTTGGTGTACTTATGTAGACCTACGCAAACAAGATCACTAATGTTCATAAGCTCAGTCAAGTTTACTTCTTCCGACGAACCAGGGGAAGTATAGTTATTTTCACTCTAACGAATTACACGAGACAAAATATGAAACATCAACACCATCATACTAATCACTAGTCAGTTACTTGCCGGGACTGTTCACTTTCCGGCTGGCTTGCCGAACAACCTCCTCGTGGTGCCAGCTGGGTGGTTCGGGATTTTCCCGTTCCAGCAAATGGTTCGGCTGCAGTGTTCCAGGACGTGGTGGGTTTTCGCCTGGCAAGCGTTCTCCCTATAAAAAGCCACATATGTCCATTTAACAACACTGTGACGTGGCGGACGTGACTCGCCACTAAATAAAGTCACTGCCCCTTGCTTCATCCTGGCGAAGCATTGTATTCCAGCAAGTTGATGCTGTAATTTCGGGGAGCATTGGGCCCCTGTTTGGCAAAGGAACAAACGAAAGGCGTATGAACTGATCAATCAGTCACCGGCTCCCAATGGGCGCGATTCCCTGAATTCGCTCCGCTGCCTTGCGGACAGGCTATTCAGCCAAAGGCTCGGGGTGGTGTCCCCTAAGTCAACACCCTACTTCGGCTTGGGCAACCGGGTAGTATTTCGCCCTCTGACGAAACCGTGGACATTGTTGTGTTGTGTTGTGTTTTCTTTTACTATTTCTGTACCTTGTTTTGAGTTCCATGGTTTCCGATGGTGCAATGTCTATTCATAGACTGTTGCAAAAAATATACTGTTCACTTTCCATCGATGTTTCGGAGCTATTTTTCTTGAGATGCATGCTCTAACGTGATCATCCAGTGACAAAATGTTGTTGACTACTTGGAATCCCCATAACATCTATGTACACACTCTCATGTAAATCCATGTACTCCGATTTCATGCGAGCTGGTGAGCACAGTATTTGTTTGCATTTTGTCGTCACTCAATGAAATGGAACCATGTGACGTGATGCCAATGTTTTAACGTATCGTCGAGTCGTTTATTAACGGACGACGTGGGTTTAGAAATGATATAAGTCAAAAGAACATTCGACGGCCGCCAAATTCGCAGTGCTTGGTGGTCTAAGTGAGTTCAGTGGATTTCGTGTCAGTCCTCACTTGCAGGGGGAGATTTTTATTTGGCAGGGCCGGGTAAAGGAAAAAGTAGTGTTGATATGGAGAGGTAAAATACTTTATTTGGCTACACCTTTCAGAAGGCACTTGAAAGTGCGAACCGTCTGGTTGACATGGTGCTGCAGCATATGGGAAGTAAGATTTGTACAATATATTAGTTTCCTCACTGGATGATGGGCTTTCGTCACGTTCACGTGTTTTTGAGTGACACCGGAGATTTTCAGGTAGGTCAACCGCTCACATATGAGATACGGCATGCAAAGTCCGAAGATGCAGAGTCAATGAAGAACAAATTGCGACACCTTTCATCCCAACCCTGTGAGTGTCGTTGATGCTAACCTTGACATAATGCCCCTACATGACCCCATTTCCAAAACGGTCTTTCTGTTCTTTCATGCGAAAGGTTTATTTCCCTTCATCTCCCGTGATGCCATAGCCGTACCCGTCGATAACTTCTTGTCCCTCTCGTTGTCCGATGCGAGTTGACCTAGCCTGCGTACACAGTACAATTCATCTCTCCATGGCCCCACCATGCACCTGTACATCTCGTTCCACACTAACTGCAGTTATTCGTTGAATCCTTCCTCCGCACCGATGGCCGCTCTCTGTGTCCTCCTGCGTCTGCTTCAGTGCATCCGCGAGCCATTTGGCAGATGCTTCATACCGGGTGACCTCATTGCACTTTCATGCTCGCCCAGTCCTCATTCTATCCGTGTGATTAACCAATCCCATTATTTCACGCACCCTATAACCACGCTGTGAACTGTGGTCCGTTTAGTTTGAGTTCCTGTCTCTCTGAAGCGTACCTTGTTGGCTCTCGGACCGGAATGTTTACCCTTGTAGCTGCTTTGAGTTGGCAGCATTGTTGTTGTTGTTGTTGTTGTTGTTTTTGTTGTTGGTGATGGTGTTGTTGTTGTTGTTGTTGGTGTTGTTGTTGTTGTTGTTGTTGTTGTTGTTGTTGTTGTTGTTGTTGTTGTTGTTGTTGTTGTTGTTGTTGGGGCATGTCCTGTTACTACCTACTAATTTGTTTGTAGATAGTAGAGTTATCCAGCACCTGCCTCGTTGGTTTGATTCCGGTGAAAAAGCACGACTCAAAACTTCCAAGGGAATTTTGTCGCTTACCGTCACTGTTATTGCTGAATTGTTGCATATGAAGAATATCCACCACATTTTAACGAAAGGGTTTGAATAACTGAAGGGAAGTGGACTAGAAATTTGCTCTGAAATTTGAAGTCGAATGGTTAAGAGCCCGGGTTTTCATGCATACTATTACCGTCAGTTAAAGGTGTTTCTTTCCTGCGATCCTCAATATAAGTGGTAATCAATCTATTGGAATACACTGACCTTCAGAAGAGTGAAAGCATCTCTCATGAGTCTTTCAGACTTCAGTACAATGTTTGTCAATTTCTTCAGCACCCATGTAGAAGCAATGTAAACATGATTTTGAAACTACATGTAGATGTAAGAAGCTGGTGGAGTATTATATGAACTAGTTAGTCTTGCACAGTAAGCAGAAATGATAATGACATTGCTACATAGGCCAACTCGTGGACCAGCACTGCGTAACTGAACTTAGTTGAAATTTAATAATAACCATAAAAGTGACTTTGACATCTGGCCACGGTAAGATATTAACGAGATAGTGCATTAATGCCTGATCTTCTTCCTTACGCATTGGATTACAGTTACTGCTTCGACTCTCTGAACCAGTGGGGACATTGTAGGTTTGTTTGCTTCCAACCACAGCGATCCGGTGGGCTCAGTCTCGTTAAAGAAGAAATCACTTCCGCTTTTGAAGGTTACTGCGCTCCGAGAAACGGAGTAGGACGTGCCATAGCAGTGCAAAGTTGGTGTCGATGATCTGGGATACGAGCGAACGTATAAATTTCAAGTTAAGATGCAACGGAATCGTTGGTATGTGTAATAACAACTTCTAGTTAGTTTGAGAATAGCAGGAAACTATGGTTTCGCAACCTCTACCTGTATCTTTCAGTCTCGCATGGTTTCCTTCGTCCGTTCTGCGTACATCCAGAAAGGACTCAGGGTAGCATGAACATGCCTGCAACAGCGAGTCATTAACAGTCCTGGAAGTTTTATTGTGTAAAGTCATGGTGAATGCGATTTGGCTGCAGGGGTTTAGGCATGATATCTGTAGATTTACGAAAGCCGCGTTCTAGAAAAAGTCGCCAAGGCGACTAGAGTTGATAGACAATCCGAACCCCGCCGGTATAGAAAACGAGCGAGGTTCACTCAGTGTATGATGCAGCTAGTACTTTCAAAAACCAACGCCGTCGCAGTGGCTTAGTAACTACTTTTGCCGACCGTGGCGGAGGTAAAATTTTCTCCCTGACTAGAGGTAGAATAGGTGCATGAAAAGAAACCATCGGCTCAAAGTAAACTACACACTAGTTTTCGATGAAATGGATGATCGTTTGGGACAATAAGGTAAATGTGGTGAATGTGACCACAAAGGGACAAGTAGAGGGATCTTTGGGGGAGAACATTTGCACTGATGTGACACATGGCGCGGTGTTTCTGGTCATACAGAGTAACATTAAAATATTCAACCCTCAGGTCACCTGATATTGAACAACCAGAAGTACTAAAAATGCCGTCCCCTGTCACATTCCTCTTGGTCCGGAACTTCCCCTCCTATGCCACCTTGCTACACCACGGTCCCTTCGGAATTGTGTACAGCGAACGGAAAATAAGAGTCCTGTTTCGAAAGATCTGTCTTACTGTGAATTCAGTGAAGATCCTGATCAACAGGACCATGCCACACTGGTATTTGTCTCATCTCCTTTTACTCACTTTTGCGTGGCAGCGGCCAAGGATTAAGTTACGTCATTTATAGGAACTATACAAGTAGAATTAAGTACCGAGTCCCCACCAGACAGTCGCTTCAGCCTTCAGCGGTGCGACGGCTGACCGAGCAAACAAGTTATAAAACTGAACTCACAGTGCAAATAAAGGTAGAAAAGCGAACGAACTAGGTCGTGGCATGAATATTTCTGAATTCAACTTAACCTGCTTGGCAACAGATTTGGGCTCAGTCTCCGAACAGGCCTGGAATCAGGTCGGAAGCGCAGCTTGGACGGAGTGGTAATCAAGGAAAGCATAGGCACATATACACCTTTGTACTTAAAACTGTGCCTATGACAGTGAAATTGATAGCTACTTATGCCAATGTAAACGTAGGGGACAAAATGGCCCACCTATTGGGTGCGTGCTGGTCAGAGTAAACTGGTGCACTATTAGAAACAATTCCCGTCTAGTGATGCGGACTTTGTAGGGAGAATCGGTCACACATTCAAACTCACCTATCAACCTGTCATCAGCCATGACATATGTCAACCGTGCCTAGGTGCCCTTGTACCGTCTTCGGCACGCTTGGTAGCGTGGTACACTGTTTGCGAAGACATGGAGGCTAGCATTCTGCATGAACACCGTTTTCTTTCTTTGCGCTTACAATTTTCTGCTCTTCTGACCGCAGAAAAACCGTCCTGAAGACTGTGTGCAAAAGTCATTCTGGTGATTCGGTGGCCGCCAGTGCGATGCTGGTCAATAGCCTAACATACACACTCAAGATCTGCGTCTCACACTTGTTCATAGGTAATCACTTACGGACCACGGTAACAAAATCCAGACCCTTTATGTATGCAGTTCTCTCATATCACTGCACTCTAGCAGATTAAGTCTTAGTTTCAAAGTATTTATCATGGTTACAGTAGCTGGAGGAAATAAGCATACCAATTTAAAGATACCACGGGCTCTTACCATCACGACGAAAGCAACAACCTGGTCTTGTCGCACTCCAAACTCCACAATGGAGATTGACTAAAAGTATCAGGGTGAGCAGTATCAGCTTTTGTTTTTTGGCGGCATCCGGTTTCGGATTTACCTGTCACTGTGGCCAGCCACAGGACGCCTGCGCCTACAGAGGTATCATGGGTGGCTTACACTGCACCACCCACAACTCCAACCACACACCTCATATCCAGTGTGAACCCGAAGGAATAAGACCGGGAGGCATGTGGGTGGGTGCCACGTTTCATCAACAGAGCCGGTTCACACTCCTTCACAGGCAAACACAAGCGCGCTGTGTTTGGAGAATCAAGCGCACACAAGGCGGTGGCTGGACCGTAGTCTGCTTCACACTGACTGCATGGAACCATTCTTCGAGCCTAATATGACCACAAGGATCGTGCATCTCGTCCCCTCCAGCAACAAACAACTCTCTCCTGCAGCCAGTATGGAGAAGGTAGTGGGTAATAGACAGGTAGGCACCTTGTCAACATGCACATCAAGCGCAGCCACACCGGGGATATCAAGCAACAGCCAATCACTTGAAACGACAATATCAAACCAAATAAATCGGATAGTGCACACAGATAAGGTGAGATAACTCTTTAGTAGATAAGTATATGAAATAAATTGGTTGCCAAAAATTCCGCGATAAGTTCAAGACGTTAGAAAATATATTTTAAGAAAATGTCACAAACGGGAACATGTTATCAAAGTTAACTACAATTAACTTGAACGACGTATGCTAGTTAACAGAAAAATAGTTCACATAGACATTAGTGAGACAATATATCGAACCTACCACCTCAAATACAGAGACACAGTATGCAAACAACTCGAATGCAACGTACGTACAAACGCTGCGCCGGTCCTGCCTATGTTCTCTGCAAGTTGCGTCGTCACTTCGGTGGTGGCTCCGAGTGGCCTCGCTCATAGCTCACTAGGCCTGCCTGACTCAGGCACTGGCGACCGCATAGTGGCATGATAAGGATATGTCCGATTGTGAGGAATTCCAACCACGTTTGTCTCCACCTTCTGAATCTGAACCGCAGTATCACACTGAGACGTCCCCAGCTGAGGCTGGTCACACAGTATGGCTGGCTGACATGCCGCCGAAAGTTTCTTGTTATGGTGTCAGATCCCTTGACTGGCTTCACCCAATACGATAGTGAGAATACGAGGCGAGCCGGAAACATCGTGTTACGTGTCTCAATAGGTAATGATGTCTTATATGAATCAAAGGAATAAAAGCGTACGATGCGAATGGGTGAAATTCAGTCACCTTCACCCTGAGCTGCACGTAACTAGGGACCGAAAGTAAGCCAGCACTGACTCTCCAATCAAGTTCAATTTAGATGCGGTAGAGTTGCGCATTTGTCTGAACAGCGTTTCATCAAGTCAGACCCGACTGATTCGTTCCTTTAACACTCCGCTCTCCGTCTGCGGTAACACATCCCCGAAATATAGAAAACTCGACGATACACTAACACTGGTTCAATACCTGACATAGCTCTTTTTGACCGGGTGTAAACACTACACAAACAATCGGTGGACTCAGCACAACTTCTTTGGGAGTCCACCAATACTTACGTTTTGTTGACAATACTATTTCCCGATTCACCTACCCTTTCCTCCTGCGGGGAATACCAAGCGATAGCCGCTTCGGCTCATGATAAGCGATTCTTTCCATCGTTAGTTTCCAATAGACTCCACATGCGAATACTATCACGATACATTAGACGTAACCCACAACTAAAGCTTGAACGGCTTTTAGTAGGAGTATATTTACTGATCCTAATTCAAGATATGCGTTTGGTTGGATTGCGCGGGGTGAACTTGCGTGCGTGACACACACGCATCGCGCGAGTGCACTTTAGGGAGTACGAATAGTCTTGCCATAACAGTAGTTAGGGTTTTTGAGGTTGTTACCCACAAAGCGGGTTCACTACGAACAATTACTCTACAAAATAGTTTAGTTTACTGAGCTACTTAACTATTAACCACTACCTCTTTTGCTCTAAATTGCAGAAAAAGTACACTAGTTTTAGTTACTTTCGATCATCCAACGAAAGACAATACCTGTTTTCGAGCAACTCATTATTAGATAAAAAGGTGACGTACGTTTATGTGACGGTTGATATTGTTTAGTCTTAAAGATTTTTGATGCATTTCGTGCGGCTTCGGCTAATGCACATTGTTAGTCGCACTCCAAGTTCATTTGGTTCCTCGCACTGGATGTGTGATCCCTGATCAAACGTGAAGAGATATGTGGCTTCTCATTTGTTTCAACCATCCCTTCCAAGTCAGCCTTGGACAACAACATCCCACAATCGATGTGTATCGATACGTCCTGAACACAATTTGAGAGACCACTACCTCAAACTGGCAGAGCAACACAGTCGCTTGGAACGCCGTCAGAATTTCTTTTCCGTACGCATTTGCCGTATGTGCAATGCCCTACCGGAATCTGTCATATGTGCTCCCACGCTGGATGAGTTCAAAGCCCGAGTTGACCGTACACTCATTACGCTGCACCATCTTATTTGACCCATTACCCATAGATAAACACAAGTGTCTGTAAGCGATTTCACTGGCGGTCAAAGCACGAATTTCGTTCCACGTTTTTCATCTTCTCTATGTGTACACCAGAAGAAGAGACGATTTTTACCAACGTCTCATTTGCCGTCATTTCTTATGGATTTGCCTTGGATTTACAGTCTATACTACTTATACTTCATTGGTGTAAGCCTAATTTTGCTAGTAATTTTTTTATTCTGTAGTTTCACTATAACCATCTTATGAGACCTATTAAGCAATAGCTCTTTACCCGTATAAAACCATTGTTCCATTAATCACCTGTTTTGTTCCATATACCTCGTAAATATTCCCTCACTCCTTTACCTTATCGGCTGACCTACGCTCCCACGTTAGTGTCCACTCAACTCTGTAATTCGACGTGGCGAACGACTGTCTGACTCAAACGCGCAACAATCGACTGGTGATCCGATAGAGGGGCCATTTATCTGCGTTTTTTGCAGGGTTGCATTGGTATTTTAGGTAATGAAATTTAGTACCGAAATTTCTCTAATTCACTGCCCGCCCGCCAATGATTAGTCACCGATGGCCAATCAATAGTGATTAGGCAGTTAGCTTCATCTTTTGATACATATGAGCTTGTCATCGATTTTGTTTGGCGACCAATTGCTGACCCAATCCTCGTACTTATATTTACCCCCCGTAAAATTCCACTTTATCCCGTTGGTGGTATATACCCCCAGGTAACTACAAAAACTAATTGAGATTGTCGCTATAAGGTTGAGTGTGCATAGCTTGTTACTAGACTCACACTGCGGTCATTCTATGAATTTATTTAACCATCTCCAGTCTGCGCGGGTATCCTGAGTTGGAACATCATCAACTCTCAACATTTCTCTGCTTCCTATGTGGTAGTAGAATGGATCCGATGACCAATGCTGATGTACGCTTGTGTTCGGCCTCCGAAAGGGAATCCGGCTCTTTCGGTAGCCCAAAACTCCCATGGGTTTCATGCGGTTGCTAGGGTTCCACCAATCAAAAGTTCACGGAAGCACAGTCTCATCAAGTACGCAGCCTTACCAAGCTGGCACATTCCCATATGGATCCCCGTTGACATTGGCGCTGGTACACATGGGATCACGAGTCCGCTTATGGTCACAGGTAGGATATACGCGCCTCAGACCAGACACAGTTACCCACCGCCCACCTCGCTTCCGGTGGAACGGATTTTTCATCGTGGCCGTGGCAATACAAGCTCTGGTTGTTTTAACCATTGAATGTTTTTGTCACCATTGCCCATGACAACTTTAACCCTAATGTCCGGTCACACTTTCTGCAAAGACCGAAGTAAAGAAAAAACCTCAACTCACTGACCCACCACCTAGATTCTATCAGACCCCAACCTGACCCAACAAAGCAGGATATTTCGATTACTTAGCTTTTGAGACGACTATGGTCTCAGTGAATTTGGTCAACTTAATAGAAGTGCGAGTTATTTTTCTTCACCCAAATTCTTTTGCTGTCATTCCGATTGAGCAAAACATTACCCAGCATTCGCCTCCTTCTCATGAAATTGAGCGAAAACTGTTGCACCGGTTTTACTCTACCAACTGCACCGTCCGCCCTCACCTGACAGAAGGACGCTTACAGCGTGTTCGTCTAAATCAACCGCCATATGAATCGATTCTGCACAGCTATCTACTCCAGTTAAATACTCCGAATGAGTTTATTCACGGATAAAGATGTTGAACTACTCTGCTCTCAACAGTGCAGGTCAATTGTGCGTGTGTGCCTGCGTGCTCCGGAATTCCGTGATAAGTAAACAGCGACAAACACTCCGTCTGACGGCCGTTCTGATTGAGATTCGTGTGCCAAGGTCAAGAAGGTACAACAGCGATGAGAGTGTTAGAATCTGTTGGCAATACTAACACGCACATACAAACCAGAGGCCAACTTGTGCGGAATCGAGACAACAAAAGAGTAAACAACCTAGACGGCAGCTCAACACGAGTAGCTATAATGAAGGTAGAAGAGGAGGATGGTGCACTGCGCGGGTTGTATCCGCTGACAATGAATGAATCATGCCTTATGACCGGCCTTTTCTGGTAGCATTCAGTGGCTAACGGCTGATATTGTTGTTGTTGTTGTTGTTGTTATTGTTGTTGTTGTTAGTTGAAAGTAGATGCAATGCTTCCTAACCAATTTCTGTCACGATAACACCTCTTGTTGGCTCAAGGCCGATGCTCGTGGTCCACTGAAGTGCAACTCCCTCTTAACGCAAGCAAGTCGGAGTTCATCGGTATCACCAGACGTGCAGACACTCGATCATACACCTCGAACGGCCAATTGCTCCACCCCAACAGATCTGTCAGAGACAGGAGGGCTCTCGCAACATGATATGAGATTACTAGCAAATACAGAGAAATTGTACCGTGCGGGACTTCGTATGCTCTGGACATTAGGACGCCGTTTCTCCTCATGGTCAGGAGAAACCATACCTCGCCTATTCACCACGCCCAGCAGACCAATCCTCGAATACGGTCCCCCAGTTTACCATCCGATAACTCAGTGGGAAACGGAAAAGCCGGATAAAATACAGCGCATCACAATTAGAATGACACCTAGTATACGAAAGCTTGCGTATGAAAAACGCTGTGAAAGGCTGGGACTGTACACACTATCCTAGTGCCGAGTACGAATTGACCTTGTTAGGACCCATCGAATACCATACTTAAATCGCTTCCTCATACTGCGGCCAATGTTTCACCTACGGCGAACCCAGTAACCCCCGAGGACGCCGTTACAAACTCAGGGTCCCATGCATGAACAGGGTATCGCATCAACTTCGTATAGAACGAAGGATAATAAACGTCTGGGATACACCACCAGAAGGATTAATGGAGGCAGATTCTGTGGCGTTTCAAAACAATATCGACGATTAGGTTGGAAATCTCTGCTTTTGTGAAACGTTGCACATGCAATGCAAAAATACACGTCCTACACCCGGAAGTAATGAGCTATATACGAATTCCTAACCGAACAAGTATAAACGATTAAGTAACTAAACACTACCGCTGACAATCCGCAATTAAATGATTTTGATTTTTTATATTTGATAGAATTGTACAGAAACTTCTACTTGCTCTTAAATATAGTCCCTCAGTCTCTCAGTCTCTAGGTTCTTGATACGAAATAGGAGTGAAGAAACACGTGTGCCGGGTCTCATCGCAGGAAATGTCTCTGCTCCGTCGGTTTACCACGGCAGATTTATTTGGACATCTACAACACATCTGGCCCCGTGGTTTACAGATGAGCTACGTTATCTTGTCTGTATTCGCTTCCTCTATTGATTTTCTTACCGATTGTACGTGGCATTTGCTACTGAAAGAGCAGTGCTTCCAAAACCCTAGCCTCGGTTAACCTTCCACCGACTGTCTGGTTTCTGCGACCCCGGTTGACGTTCGCGCTTTGACCGCACCCGTTCACTAGGGTTTGCAAAAGTCATACGCGCCATTTATCTATTTACATGCAACGGAGGTTGACCCATTGGAAACTGAGTCTCGACTGGCTTTGTTACTTTAGGTCGTCGGTTGTCAACACATTGTCCAGTGGCTGGCTTGGTGAAAAGTGCTTGGTGGACAGGTTTGCCTGATTCAATTCTCGCATCATTTGAGCCCCTGCGCTCAGTGTGAGACAACAGGCAACATAAGCTTACCATTCACACCACCCAACTACCGTGTAATCCTGAATGAGTAAGGTTGGGAGACTTGAGGCTGGGAACTTCCATTGATTCATATATCGCAACAAAGCTAAATCCACAGTACGTGTGCGAAATTTCCAGTACTAATGTCTGGGCTCATGACACGCCACACGTGCATGCCTTAGCTGGTAACCATGCGACGCGGGTGTGAGTAACCTAGTAAGTCAGATGTGCGCAAGAAATTACACTGGCATTCATCCTTTGTACGATGCTACTATCCATTCCTTCACTAGGTGATATTGTCCCTCAGTCCATCTAGGGTCCCAAGCGGCAGTAAGGGAAGTATGTCCCCAATGTCCCCAATGAGTAACGGTTGTTCGAGGAAAAAACTTTAAATGTTCCACCGAAGTGAATGTGATTTGCTCGAAAGCATAAGTGGTGACAGATTAGGAGATGGAATAGCTCAGGCTATCTCTAACTGATGAATCCAAAAGAGGGCGCAACCGATTGTGGGGTGTCAGCTTTGGAAGGAGCAACACTGAAACACCTCCACTTCGGTTACTGTCCTAATGATCGGAATGACCGAGATCTATTTCAAAGTTTTCCTGTAGGCTTTACACGGCCTGAACATCCTAGGAGCCTGCACTTGCGTGTGTGCGAATGGTGAGGCACACGGATTCGGCCTCCCGATTGACCTAGGTGCTGAAATAAGTTGGAACTTGAGGCTGTTAGTTTCATCGCAATATTTAAAACTTTGCATCCCTTTTAACTAAAGTCAAGAAGTTGCTTTATACACCCTTGGCGGACGAATATTCAGCTATAACACACACGATCTCCGCAATGCACCAAAACATAACTCAATTATCAAACAGTACCACAAAAGCGGTTTGATCAAGAGTAGACAAGATCACTATCATGCTACAAATCTGGTGATTAGGTCTAGAACGAAAAGAACGCGAAAGACAGGGGTTAACAGACCAATATTTACCAACCCCTCAGCACTACTGGCACTATCAAAGCTTTTGGGATAGGAATTCTGGTGTTTCAGATAACATAATTAGTGTTACTGCAAATGGTATCTTACAAAGACCCTTCGTCCGAGTAGTCCTACGCCGAACACGTTTTCGCCTCTCTGTGTTCCTACCGTCTGGATTATAAATCGAACACAAAGACATATTCTATGTCATTCTGTTTATCTTTACCAGCAAACCATATAAGTTATTTTACCGTCCGCTGTCGCATTCTGCAATGCCAAAAAACCAGCAGCATCTGCTAACTAACCAATCATTAAGCTCCAGTTACCAAAGCGTAAAGCGACTACTAATCTAGGCCTCCGAAACCCCTCAGCTCTACGTGTCCATATTGCTGATCTTGTATTCCCACTGGCAAGTGGAATGGCATCAGTAGATGAGTAGTTAAATGAGTAAAATGTAAGACATTTGCGGTACCTATTAAAAAACAACTCAACCATGCACTGCATCAGCTGCATTGCAGGATTCGAATTTCACTCATCAAGTGAGGATAAGACACAGACAAACATGGTCTTTACCAGCCTCCGCCGAATCGGTGTAGACAAGTATATATGTGCGTTGACGTGGATATTATGGCGAGTCCATAGATGCGCACTTCACTGTGTTGTCCAATTTTCTGTACTTATGCAATTCTCACTAGCTATTCCACGGGGGTTCTCAAGTCTTGGTCTTCTACCCGTATTATACCAACGAATACCAAGGTACAAACTCTGTCGAGGTCCGAAGTCCCGTTGCACACCTGCGACGATGCATCAGTATCTATTCGAGATGGTTACCTACAAAATTTCTGCTTGGGGTAAAACCGACACCACAATTATCTCGAGTCGTCTACTTGACATTACCATGAGAGAGAAGAGAGTACGCATTTTCGATAGAATCTTAACTGGGTAATCAAAGATTCAGTATGACATTGTTATCTTGTATGCGTGTGTTGGGGACAAAGCATGCGTCAATTCCAAGTAAGTGAAGTGTGAGGGTTAAAGCCGTCAGTTAACCGAGGTTACTTAGAGGACGTGAGATAGAACCCTTGGTCAAAAACACAGGC
This sequence comes from Dicrocoelium dendriticum, assembly GCA_944474145.2. Lineage (NCBI taxonomy): Eukaryota > Metazoa > Platyhelminthes > Trematoda > Plagiorchiida > Dicrocoeliidae > Dicrocoelium > Dicrocoelium dendriticum. The sequence continues at coordinate 33,087,043 of OX104070.1, forward strand.
TAGCTGCATCGCAACAATTAGAAGCGAAGTCATTGACATTCTCTAGTGTATTGCTCTTACCCTAATGAACCCTCCAGCACGTGCATTTGTTTCGTATAACCCTCTATGAAGGCTTCTCACATCCTAGCAGTTGAAGGCCCGAGTTGAGAGCCAATGCAATGAATGTCATACAACCAAATAAGTATCTGTGTTCGGGACCGCTAATCAATTGCGTCGTGGTGATCAGGAAGTATGGGGAGTGCAGACAAGGTCTTGTTTATGATTACTGGTCTCTTGTTGTTCAGTCAGATAGAGGTTTAATTCGAGGTGGCTTACCTCTAGTCTTTGGATTAATGTCCTGAAGCACACGGAAGTGTGGTTAGTTGAAGCATTTCACGCGGTCTTTGACCCAATACTTTGGCCCACAGCACAGTGCAAAGGCCACTCAGCTTTTGTGTGACCGCATATCCCTAACGGGATGTTCTTGAGACCTGTCATGCGCAGTCTTTAAAGCTTTATAACGACACTCAAGTGTTTTCCGACTGTAACCAAGTACGCGTCTACGACAGCGGCCAACCGCAGGTAGTAGCTGGTCAGTGGTAGCAAGCCGCTGAGAAAGGGTGGTGCTTTCCACCGTCGGAGACAGCTAAGTGTGCTCGTACTCTATGCCAATCCAATTGAGTTTATAACCAGAACTTTCGACTTCCATGACTAAGTTTTAAGCGAAGCAAGCCACCGATCACCGATCATCCTCCGTTGAAGTAGATGTTGAAAGTGAGGTTGTTTGTCCCACAATCACTTAACTGGCTGGTATGAGCGATTCGAAAGACATGGGAATTTTCGCACAGTGTAGCTCACTGCACGAGGAAAGTGCGCAATCTATAGCACTACGCAAAGTTTCAGTATCCCGCTATGGTTGACTTACTGCAGCATTTATTTGGTTGTAAATACGCTACATATAATTTGATGGTGGCAAGCTTATCCGGAAAATTGAGCCAATCTATATTTTGCTGGGGTCTTGCGCGATCGCTCATCTTCTCAGTTACATTCCATACTAAGTTTTCCGTTCTGTCCAATTCCTCACATGTGGATGTCCTGATTGTGACCCGGACTGGTGACATACCGGTCTGCCTTGTTAGCTACGAAATTGCCAGTCACATCAGAGGAGCTCGTGACCGTAGCTAGGGTGTCAGTTGGGGCACGACAAAGTCTAGGGTCGTAAGAGAAACCTTCCTTTGTTGAACACAATTCCGACAGTTTCACTGGCCCAAATTTGCTTTCCACATCACATCATAACTCGCACACGTGGAGGAAAACCAGACTTATTAATTCAGAAAACTTGGTAGACGAAAGGTTAATGTATTTATGGTGATAGTCTATCACCATAAATACATTAACCGGTCGTCTACCAAGTTTTCTGAAATCATGACCCCGATCGGATCCAAATATGTTCCAAGATATTCAGACTTTCTTATGCCACAGTTGAACTTACTACCAATAGGACGACATACATGATGCGTCCTGATAACTTACTGTGTGCGAGACTGCCAGTAAACCAAGCACACTGGATAGGGGTATCCATTGGTGTTCAGTTTAAAAAAGTGCATCATGCGACTGGTTTATAGTTTCTCCAGTTAGTGGTAATCAAGCAATCACAATTAGTCCTCAAATCTATTATGCTAACAAGTACGGTTAAACAACGTCTGTGTCCTTCGTATGCATTGGCCAAGGCCTTCCTCTTTCCAATGGAAGTTTTAGTGGACCGCAAAACGACCGTTGTCGAGGACTTGCAGCCAACACTTTGGCCTCCGGTAAAATGCTTCCGGATATCTAGACTTAGCGTCCCGCATGGACTTCAAGTTTGGCAATCGTGACTAAAACACGACTGCAGTATTCTGAAGGTGCCTCGACGTTCGTCCTTAGTTTGATTCATTTTCCATGCCAACGGTGGTTGAAATCGTTGGGGAGCATTTAACGGACCGTATTATCGACCTCAAAGCGACCTGCTATTGATTTATCGAACACTGCATAATACAACTCACTAAGCTGCTCTGAGCCGAAGATCCTAAGTAACACTGTCATTATACGTTGCTCCTTGAAGCTGCTGAAGCTGTACAATGGCTTTAGATGGGGTAGAATCTGCAGCACTGATTGTGTGGGTCATCCCTGGGAAGCACTTCTTGTATTAGTCGCTTCCGCGCCCATGTTCACCGTATTTAACAGGCGGCTACACAATATACTCAACGGTCTGCATTTCACAGCGCAAGATTCGTTTGATCTCCAGGACAAAAATCTTGGATTTACTAGGCAATACCAAGTTGAGAGCGATCATAGCCTTGGACTACCTTAGATGCTGGCTGCTTCACAGGGACCCTAACGACCATGATCACCATGGTTGTTTCAAGACATAGGGTCAAAATTATCGCATCGCTATGGAGAATATGAGGCGGATATGTACTCGACTGTGCAAAACCCACCATCAGCACTACAGTGCGTAAACAACTTGATGTTTCTGGCAGGACATCCGCTGTCCTCACAAACAGACAAATTTTGTTTGGGTGTGTCTGAGGCTCCATTTGACTGCTGACGGCTTTGACCTAGAGCGAGGAGGCGGTGTGTCTGCGCCTCCCAAGCATGCCACATGCACCATCTCAAATTATTCAAACAAAATTCTACCTCTATGCAGATGTCCCGGGTTATCGACTTTGATAAGTTGGCGAATCTCAAATTGTGTTTACTATCAACAACAACGGGTGGTGGATATTCCCTCGAAGATTTTGCGCAGCTTACCAACTCTCTCCTGGGGTCTTTGATTCCACATACAAGACTGGATCGCAACTGCCACACCAAGTGAGTGTGCGTGTGGATGTTTAAGTAACTGCTCTGCTCTGTTGGTTGAGCAGATACAATAATGCTTACAAGACCACTCGACTAGGAGAAATGAACGGCAGAATTTTATGAGACTTTGTCCAGTAACCACTAAACATCTGAGGTGTGAATTGCTGTCGCAAAGCGAAAATTCGACCAAAGACAAACTCCCCTAAGTTTGCAGGATCGAAAACCCCCTTCGGAGTCAGACAAGCCAGTCATGTAACAATGCCACTAGTTACTATTCCGTTTCTTTGGTGGTGAGATACTACTAATGGTGACGGGTTGGGATCGGGTGTTTGTTATTGGTGTATCAGGTTTGGCCGATGTAGCCCATGGAACGATTGAACTAAGAGGCTGGTAAAGGTTCATATGTACCCTGTTTACACTCAACGAGTGGATGATTGGGTTTCCGAAACTAGTCCATGAGCGCACGGCTCCTGAGGCACAAAGAGTTAAAATTCCAGCTAACGGAATGTCCACTCGTTAAAACTGCAAACAGCCATAAATCGCCTACTGAAGTTGAAGTTGATCCAATTCAACCTCTAATTTACTCCTTGGTTATGGAAGACATGCGTCGTAAGAAATGGCATTTTTCCAACAGTTTGCTGCTCGAGCATTCGAGATTGTCGACAAGGTTGGTAAAGTAACCACCGTGTGTTTAGGTACTTTCAGTCGCGTCGTTAGCAAGCGCGGGCATGGAGACAAAGCATGAGTCACCACCTAACAAAGCACGAGATCTTTGTTCGCTATGCTCTCATTGCGTGAGTAACTACACCATGTTGCACCAGATCAACATGACCAAAAGCGTGCACGATTTTGTACAGACTGCAGAGCATCCTGACATAACCATGGATCGGCTTGAATGTACGGTTGGTTAGCTACCAATCTCTCTGATTTGAATTAGCTACGAGTGAACGACACTTAGCACTTGGCTGGACTTTGTATATCCACTCCTAGTAATCTAAAGCGGTTCCATCTGAATTGCGGCAATATAAGAATGAAATCAGGGTCCGGAGTTTCCTCACTCTAGACAATACGCAGTTGGGACTGGTATTATGCAGTGCTTCATGATTCTCCCGATCCGCAACAATAATCCGAACGTCAAACTGTGGCTTCGAGTGGTGTCATATTTACCACTCAAGGCGTTTTCCTCTAAAACCCTCCCAGTGACCTATCTTATGCGTGCAACTTAAGGCACACTAGAGAAAACCACGTGTTCTATATACGCAACGGAACTGTTCCTAAGAATATATCATGTCCTCTATTCGATCACTCCATAGCATATCATTGTCGGCTCCGTGAGTGATCAGCCTCGGCTATCATAACTCGCGTCTTACCGTTCGATCAAATAACGACATAACAAACTTATCCACGTGTTACCAGCTGGATGCTTCTGCATTAGCTTGACCAGTGAATGGCTCGTGCCAACACTTACGGACGCGGTGATTCCTCACCTTGCAAGCGTTTTTGCCATAAAAGGCTGTGTGTTGATATTCGCAGGACGCATGTGACAGAAAGCACCGACAAGATACAATTCGCTTGAGGATTGGCACCTACTTGGTAACTCACCAAATCGAATATGCATGGATTACGAAATCTATCAGCAAATCCTCGTAGTGCGACTCTAGCCGAGCACTCTTAGCCTTCTGACATATCAGTCTTATCAGGCATGGTTCGCTATTGATTTTATATACTCTGTCACTCAAGTACCTACCTGGTTGTTACTTTATTGTACTAGCAATTGTTTCTACTTCTCGAAACATTTCCACAGAGAACTTTTGAACTCGATCAGGGGTTCAAGTTCAGGTCCGACCGTCTACGAAATAGCTGCTCTTCAATGTGCGGAACATCATGCAAGATGAGCCTCAAGTCAGTATGTTGAGTATCTTAGGCCCCCTAGTTTCCAATCTTTGTTGCCATTATAAAGTATGGTTGCTGGACTACGGTACTACGCCTCAGTTGACTTCACCTTCTCCAACCGAGCTAAATATCACTTGCGTCAGCCTGATGACACAGAAGAGGCTACAGAGGTAATTGCTGAGGTTGTTGTGCTTTTAAATGAAACCTAGGCGATGCAAGTGTAGTAGTTCTCGATAAAAGTCCAACCAAGCAGTCATCGGTCAAAGACTTCCTACGGAACCATAAAGCTTCTAAAAGAAAAGTATACCATGTTTGTTACATCCACCACGGCTTCTGCTGCCTGCGGATGTAAGTTGGTCGAGGATGACTTTTATCGCCAGTTTCAGTAGCTATTAAGTGAGCAGATCGGATATTTTTTCTTTACCAATAATTCTGATACACAGGTCAGTCACATTGTGGAAACCCAAGGTGCAAGCAGAAGGGTTTATTGCGGAAACATAGCTAATACTAAGTGCAACCGTTCTGACAAACGAGACATCCGCGAGACATCTTGGTTGGAGATTGCATGGCGCGGGTTTCTTTCTGTGTCTAGCTGTTCTGTGGTGTGCAGTGCTTATGGGTTCATTCCTCGTGAGCATACAGTTGCGGTTCCAAAGTGTTCCTTTCCTTTGGGTCAGTCAGTACGACCAGATGTTAGATGTTTGCTGTTTCACATCCTTGCACCACACTACTGATAACTGGCGCAGGAGTCTTCCTTTAATCCACCGCAATAACTCCATGAGAACCTTATCAACACCCGATGAGTGCATGCCACATAACAGAGATGAAATTTTCATATTGCTTGTGCACTGCCAACTGCTTCTGCTAAGCAATGGTTTAAGCATAGGAGGGGACGTTCGTCAACTCGGTGTCTTCCCTCACCAACGAGAGCGGTGTCACAACCTTGACCTTGTAATACGTTGTGATGTCACGACAGTTATGAGGAACCGCAAGTCGGTTGAATCAACCTGCTTTGGTAGGTGACGCGTGCTGTTCTGTGCGAATATTTCCATGTTTTTCAATGAGCCAGTTGGGCCAAGACATTGAAAGAATGAGACAAACAAATTACATAATTATTCCGTCCGGGAACGTTATCAAGTCTCAGTGTCAAGTGCACGCACTCGAAATCCACTCAAACATGTTGTTTCCATTAACAAAATCATTGTCATTTCTCGCTCAATGGCAATACCGTCTCGACTCACTCCCTGATAGTGTTTATTAGCCACCAAGACATTCCGGAGGAGTTGGATCGCAAGGAAATGTTCCCACTCAGTGGCGTAACACCAACTTTTCCCCTCGGGGCTGTCGTGAGATTACTGCCGTGTCCCGCTCGTACTTGAGAATCCGTTAAACACTAAAATTTCGAATAGATTGACATGGTTATTTTCAAAGAACAACAATCAAATGTCTAATTTTAGAGTGCGGATGTAAGTGCAAGAATTTGTATTCTTACAGTAGTTGTGCAAAACATTTACCAAGACTTATCGACTTTCACTTGCGGTAAAACTATGGATAACACTAACAGAATTTTTTCCATCCGCAAATCCCACCGTCGCTATGGTGAGAACTGTCAAGTCTGTGAGCCTTCTTTGGCTCATTGCTGATCGAAGTTGTTTCCTTGTCATCTTGAGTTTTGAGAAAGAGCGCCCACAGCTGCTAACGCTGATATCTCGGGTAATAAGGATGCGCAGCAAGATCACGAGAATCGGTGTAGATTACCCAAGGGTAAGCAGTGTATATTTGCAAAAGTCTGCTAACAAACATAATGCCATCAGAAACCATGGGATCCAAACGAAAGTACAGAAACAGTACAATAAAACATAACACAATAATGTCCATGGTTTCGTCAGAGGGCGAGATACTACCCGGTTGCCCAAGCCGAAGTAGGGTGTTGACTTAGGGGACACCACCCCGAGCCTTTGACTGAATAGCCTGTCCGCAAGGCAGCGGAGCGAATTCAGGGAATCGCGCCCATTGGGAGCCGGTGACTGATTGCTCAGTTCATACGCCTTTCGTTTGTTCCTTTGTCAAACAGGGGACCAATGCTCCCCAGAAGTACAGCATAAGGCTGCTGGAATACAATGCTTCGCCAGGATGAAGCAAGGGGCAGTGACTTTATTTAGCGGCGAGTCACGTCCGCCACGTCACAGTGTTGTTAAACGGACATATGTGGCTTTTTATAGGGAGAACGCTTGCCAGGCGAAAACCCACCACGTCCTGGAACACTGCCGCCGAACCATTTGCTGGAACGGGAAAATCCCGAACCACCCAGCTGGCACCACGAGGAGGTTGTTCGGCAAGCCAGCCGGGGAAGCAGTGTTCAAAGTGTTGATTGATTTTGTCGTTTCTTGGAACACGCACAAAAACGGTAATCTTATCCATTCGACAAAGAATTCCTTTTAGTCTATATCTTCCTCAATTTCGCTAAGCGGACACTCGTTGTTATCATCAAGTAGCTTTGATGGTACAAGAAAAGCATACTTTGTTGCACGATTATGAATTCGCCGAAACCAACGACATATTTCCTCCGTTGACCTGGTAATGACGGATGATTTCCCCGCTGGAATTCAACATCGAATTTCCTCGAAGTATCAAATGCGCATTCTTCATCCATTTGTTTTTGGTGGCTTCGACGACGCATGCATCTCCCCAATTCGAAGTAGACATTTTTACGTTCATCCATTGCACTGTTTTGAAGAAAACAAACTGTTAACGCTGTGAGTCTGACAGAGCTTTGTTGCAGATTCCGCCCTTTGTTTGAATATATTTCTGTGTATCATTAAATTTTGGGAAAAGATATCTCTAAAAACCCAGAAGTGAAATAAACAGGAAAGACAATGCCGAGATTTGGAATAGATGCAGTTGATCTCGGGTTTTCATTTTCTTTTGTAAACTGTTCTAGAGCAGTGACGATTTCAGTGTATTTCTTCACCACAACCCTTACAGCGTCTGATTAATTACTCCAGCTAGTTTCCACAACTCACTTAATAGTTAGACCGGTCACTTGATGCAAGACATTCCAGCGATATGCGGATGTAGTCAAAAAACAGAATAAGCGGTTCTTTGTACAGAGTGAATAGTTGCAGAGATTACCTATTCATAAGTCCGATTTGGAGATTGATTTATACATGGCACATATGTGGATTTCGAGTTGATTTCGCAGGTAGGTCTCTGAGCCTCCGATTGGTAGACCTCAGTAGCAGAAGCATTGTGTAATGCCTGGCCATTGCAGTAATCAATCTGAATACTATCCGTTCCCACTTCTCTCAAAATCAGCCCAGAATTTGTGCCTTTGCGCTTTAACTGTTGGTCCCAATGAAACAGATTAACAACTCCACATCGTTCACTACATTTTAATCTATTTTTAAATAGCGCGACAACAAACTTGCCTGATTCTTGTGAGATACAGCGAAAGAGTTATCGAAAATGATGCAACAATACTTCAGTTCATTGACCTGATCAGTAACTTTCTTTCTCATTTGTGTTTCCACACTGTTTCTAAATTCATTTTGAACTGGAAACAAACAAAATTGTCGATTTTCTTACTAAACTTAACTTTCACCATATCTTCACGGAGCATATGGTCATATTTGGCTAGAAAATGTACCAATACCAGAATTCCTTTCATTTTTTGGTCACCTTAATCATCTTTGATTTCTTCTTGGCGACCACGTAATGACATGTTCTACTTAGGCAGAAACCTTGATTTGCAATAGTCTAGCCAGAATATCACGTCACCTCTTGGAAATTATTGAAAATACCTGTAACTCGGGATGTGGATGAAAGGATTGTTCTGTTCTCCGAGTTGGGCATTTCTGTTGCAGACGTTTCGTTACCAAACTAGGTAACATCTTCAGTGCAGCTATTTAGTGCTGATTCGCGGAATCTCGCAAACCAATGCCAGATCTGAATGACTATTGATTGTTGCCTGCTTCGAATGTCAGCCTTCGATCGGTTCACGTGTCCGTCATGTGGGCACCTCTTCTCCTTGTCGAGCTGGTGCTTAATGCTGGCTTAACCTGCAGAGCTTCATAGACACCCTCCAGCTCCAGGTGTTTGTTGATTGAGTTCCGGCCAGAATGCCAGGCCTCGAGGAACTCACGCACTCTACGGTTTCTTGCTCTTCCAAGTATTTCAACGTTCTCTAGATAGCACTGATGGTTCTCGGCATCCATGTGTATCGACATTAAGGATTTCTCATCGTGGCGGCGGATGGCCAGACTATGTTCGTGCAGTCTTGTGGCAAGTTTTCTTCCAGTCTGGCCTACATAGTACTTCTCACAGTTCTTGCAGGAAATTTTGTAAACCACACCCGATGTTTCTTTCTTAGACAGTTTGTCCTTCACCTTAAAAAGTTTATTTCGTATGGTTTCCGTTGCTTCGTGTGTAACAGTAATTTCCGTCAGAAAGCCAAATATGTAGCTACTTCCACTTGGAGAAAGTCAGAGTAAGCATTTTACTAGCTTCGTGTTGATCTACTTTTGGATCTAATCCTCCCCAGTCAATGAAACCACCAGTAGACAAAAAACTAGACTACCATGCTGAAAACATTCTGCAGCCGGATCAAATCGCGGCCTCTAGAAGGAGAATAGACCACCTACGTTCGCAAACTTGGTTTTCCGTTCCGCAACTCCCGAAGAGACCAGCTCGTTGTTAGCTTCCTGGTTTCAGTCCTCGTATTCGGTCCTAGAACGTGCCATTTCATTGAATGCATGATTGAAGCGCAACCCACTAGTGGATCCCAACTGAACAAGCTTAGTGCGCATTTCATGATCAGTTTTAACAGACCAAAGATCGACGTCCGTAAATTCGGTTGAAATGTTTTATCGGGCCAACTGATGTCTGACTTTCCAATTCATGCAGATATGCTGCATCATCATTGCAGATATTTCCCGCTACAGCAGCGCTGTCAATCTTGTGTTCCGTTGTACTGGTATCAGAATTTGCAGTATCAACTTCATCCTCTGTCTCAGCATGATTACCACCTTTCGCTCTTGCCATCTCGGCGACTAAAGTACTACTGGTGAATTTTAGTGGCACGTTTTTATTTTGGTCTCCTCTTTTCCCTCTTTACGGAATGGTGTGATGATGTCCTTAATTGAAAAATGACGCAAATATGCTAAAAAATTGCTGAATCGATGGAAAATTGGAACTACTTGTACATAAACAATAACCCAAGAACAAAAGATAACATACTACTGAATAGAAACAAGGATGAACGAGTTTCCTATAGCACAATTTGTAATTACTCCACGTAAATTTAATTAAGTAATTCTGGAATGGAAATACCGCCCCCTACACCTGTCGCTCAGAGTGTACCTCCCCTCTCCTCTATACTCCAATGACGCTACTTTACAAGCCACTAAGTTAGATGGTAATGACTAGTGATCACATAGATCTGGGGCACAATCCGCTTCTAAGGTGTAGACAGCTCCCCTCTTCGCGAATTCTGTCAGGCTCCTGAGGCTGCTCTGGATAAAGAGCCACGGGAGCCTGGTGTCCTTCAGGGTGTTTGCAAAGCAGATCTGTAAATTATAAATACGCCTTGACAATTGGGTAAAGTTGTTAACTCTAGGTTGAACACACCATCACCGCCCAGATGTCCACCTAGCATCCACAATTTCACGCCCCAGGCCGTTTCGCTAAACCAGCTATAAAAGCGGAGATCGACCTCGAAGCTAATCACTTGACCAAAAACAATATGTATGGGTTTTATTAGTGCCCTTAACTTATGAAACAGCAACAGTCAGGTATTCGGCATTCTTGCCATCTAAGAGCAGTTGCAATGCAAAAGTTCCTTTTTGTGGAATCACTTTATACCGGCCGCCTCATTTCATTGACAATCACGTTGGTCCAGGCTTTCGTCAATTTGTGAATCATACCTCGTGAAGAAAAAGCTGGTCATCCATATGATAGTACCAAATATCTCATTTTAGCCACTTCTGCTAAGGATTGCATTTGACGCGACGGATCGGTCATTTAGTAAAGAACTGTTCCAAAAATGCCCATCATTGTCTCACGCAAAGTGTTACTTCACGCAAGCTTCACCCATTCAAGGCAGCATAGACCCACACTTGTGCAGTCTGCGACTGAGACGCAAGGATATTTACCTTTTGGAGATTGTTTATCGTCCCCCAATGTGAACCCCAGAGATGGAGTCTCGCCTGGCACTATCCTTAGGAAGAGTCCTACGACGACCATGAAGTCATGTTCTCATCTCAGATGAATTCAATCTTCATGATTTGCAAGTTCTGGCACCCCCCAGCGAGCAGTTTAAGGCCAATCTGCAAGAGTATATTGCAATCATTTCGCTCCTCAGCTATGTCAGTTCACTCACCCGATTCAGAGCCGGAAATAAACCATCTATGCTTGATTTATTGCCCACGAACGAAGAGCTCATGGTTGAGAAATCAAGGCTGGAGAGCCCTTTGAGGCGAAGTAACCACGTAACCATCAGTTACGAATTCGTGTGTTATGCGGAGTATCCACAAGAATATACGAACATGTTTCGCAAAATCACCCACTACGACATTCTCGCAGCACTTGTGGGAGATGCCAGCTGGGAGTTTCCGGACTACTGTTCCATTGACTATTACGGACTATTTTAAGCCTCACAACTTAGCAGCAACCGTCGTCTGGGACCTACAGATGCACAGCTCAGCGAATGACGCGTGGAATGAACTGAAAGACGAAATTAACTGGGTCATACAATCAGCATCGAAGGTTGTACCATTACGAGCATCGCGCCGGACCAATACGTGGATCCGGAGCAGAACAGATGAAATCTGGAAGCAACATTTGTTAAGCCCATGTGATATCACATGGCAGAATTACAAACTCATCAGAGACTGCGTCACTCAGAAACACGTCACTCATTAGAGTCGATAAGTACGAATGGCAGGAGAATATGGTGCGAAAACTTACGAGTAACACCAAACTACTTCACACACTTGTGAATGGCAAACGAAAGGTTTAGCCTGGAATACTACCACTCAGGACGGCCAGTGGCCTAACAACTACTGCTGTGGATGCCGCGAACGCTCTATTCTTGCAGTTTGGCTCGGTAGCTACAAATGTCATGGAACCTTTGCCCTATCAACTCCCAACAAATGTCCTTGGCTTATCCAGCGTCACTTTTACTCCAGCAGCTGTTGCAATCAAATTACAGTCCCTTCGAGAGTACAGTACCCCGGGAATCGACATGATCCGCCCAAAAGGACTTAAAACCTTTCTCCCACCATAGCAGCACCACTTGCAACCATTTTCTAGGGTCCGCTTAACTCCCATACACTCCCAGTTGAGTGGAAAAATGGAAGTATCACCAACATACAAAGGAGGTAAGCGATCGGATCCAGCCAACTACTGACTTATTACACTCCTTCCTGTTTTATCAAAAGTGATGGAATCGCTAATCGAAATTCAACTGACGCGATACTTTGAAAGTCAGTAAATAATTTCTAAAGACCAACCTAGTTTCAGACTCAGACAATCTTGTCTCACAAATTTGCCGACTACTCGGGACTCATGGACCAGGGCGGCTGATGAAGCAATCCTCATAGATGTGATATACCTGGATTTTTCTAAAGCATTCGACAGGGTCAATCACTTCTTTCTCCTCCAAAAGCTTGCTGCCTACGATATCAACGGTTCCCTGCTCACCTGGTTGGAAGACTACTTACACGACAGAGCAAACAAGTTAAGAGTAGCCGACACCTATTCTGAAAGCCTTTGCGTCTCCAGTGGTGTACCACAAGGATCCGTCCTCGGCCCGCTAGTGTTTTTAGTATACATTAATGACCTTTCAGCAGACATTCTATCTCCAATGCAAATATTTGCAGACGATGTTAAAATATGGAGATCAATTCGCTCAGCATCCGACCCTGTCTACCTCCAGGAATATCTGACCCTGATTAACGAATGAGCAGAAAGGAACCAGCTCCCACTGAACCCTGCAAAGTGCCACCTGCTGACAGTGCACAACAGCTTCGCCAACACAAATCTTTTGGGGCAACACGTCATGCAACACGTGATTAGTGAACGCGACTTAGGTATAATAGTGCAAGAGAGCCTTGGGAATTCGCTCCAATGTTCGAAAGTAGCAAGTGTGGCGAACTTGAACTTGAGACATTGGCACTCTTGAGCGACAGCTCGCACCATTGTTGATTGACCCCTACATTCGTCCTCATGCTGAATATGCACTTCAGGCCTGGTGTCCATGGTCAAAACGAGACGTCCACCTATTGGAACAGCCCCAAAGAAGAGCCACAAAGGCAACGCGTGGACTATCCTGTCTCAGTTACGGACTACGTCTTCGTGTACTCGGTGTGTTCGCAATAGAATACCGAGGGCTTCGTGGAGATCTTACTTTCACATATCGGATACTAACTGAAAGCGAGCATCCAGGTACATCACTGTTGACTCCAGCCCCTTACAAACCAAGTCGAGGCAACCACCTGCAACTAATAACGCAACACCCCCGTCTGAATTGTAGAAAATATTTGTCTTCACGTAAAATCTGTTCTCACTGGAATGCATTACCAACCTATGTGGTAAACGCACTTGATACGACGACATTCGAAAGACTCTTAGATTTTCATATAAGTGATAAACGATACACAACGGTTTGATAAAGTACAATGATTTAACCACTGATCCTTCGCGTTCCAAGTTGAAACATTTTGATATCCATTTTCTTTTGCATATCCAACTTGTTGGTCTTGTAAAATTCTCCTTTTTATCCCATCATACACTACGAAGCTGTTGACAGTGCTTTTTTGGATTTTACTCGTAAGTTCAGTGATCTGATCAAATCTGCATCGGTCAACAAGCTCCTTCGTTCTGCAAGAGCACAAGCATTCATTCGGAATAGAACCCGAAAACATATGACAGTAAGAGACGCCGCGTGGCATGTGTATAGAGCGAATCCTAGCCCTGACAACTGGAGAAACTTTGCTGTGTATCATAATAACTCTGCCAGACATGTGCACGAGGACAAACTAGCATACCAGCAGAGCCTAGCAGAAGAGTTTTGTGTTAACAAAAAGCTTCTGTACAGGTATGTGAACAGCCTCCGGAATGTGAAACAGACAAGGTCATCCACACATTCGCGTGACGTGCGTGCTCCTGGTTCCTTTGGATTATTCCTCTCTATCCTCTCTCCATCTTCTCACAGCGTTGTCACTGTACGATCATTCGAACCGGATTTACCAGCCCTACACCTTGATCTATCTTACGAGGAAATATCTACCATTAAAACCCGTGCCATCACTAAACGATTTCACTGGCATCCGTGATTAAGCGGATAACTCAATCGCATTGGGGCGATTGTCTCTCTGTGTGACACCATTCGAGACAAAATCCTCGAGGCAGTCCGAAAAGCCTAAGCTTAATCCGCTCCGGCGTTCCTCAGCGCAGCTGTGAAAGAATTTGCGATCTCTCAATCTGTGTTCGGCGCTGTGATCAGATTAAGTTAGCAGGTTCCAGTCACTCACCATTCCTTGTGAACTTATCAGCCGGTGCGACTGCACAACCTATCACACGGAGCGCGCGACCACGCCGACCGCTCATTTGACCTTGCAACCAGCACGCTCGCCTGACCGGTGTGCGCTGCTCTCAAAGCTGGAAAAGTACAGAAGGCCAACCAACCCAATGGGTCATCACCAACACCTATATAACTATTACGAATTACTCGTCATTCCGACTCGCCACACTATGGAGAAACCAGACTTATTCTAGTAACACTAGAATCTTCCACCGACGTTTTGCGCTCCGCAATCGCGCTAAAACACGGGTCCTGTGGGATTCGCATCTATCCTGATGTCCCTAGTAGGGCGCGACAATTAAAAGTAAATACCGAAGAGGGACACAGCAAACAAGACCGCCTAAACACAATCTTCATACATGGCGTGCCAGAACATCCTTCTAATGATTTTCATGAGACAAGAAAGCACGATTTAGAACAGTGGTGATTCATTCGTACAAAACTTGCGTTGGATAATATTGTGGCGCTATCGCTCACTAGGATACGTCTCACACCAAATTATGTAGGATGTGTCCCTAGAATCCTTAAAATTGTGGTTCAATCAAAGCAACAAGCAACGGATGTGTTGGATCGATGGCAGAGAAATCGGAAAAGTCTTCTTTCTTAACGTCGGTTAAATGTGGCAGAAGCTTTGCACAGTTCAAATATTAAAGCACCTGAAACAGCAAGCGTATCGACGAATGTACGGAAGCGTAACTTGACCGTTGATGTAATTGACCCTGACGTAGGTCTAAACGAAGATTGGGACGCAAGTTGGGCGAATCAAGCTTCAGACGAGGTATCATTATCCCATCAAAAATACGAGTAACTGCTGACCTCCCATCGGTCGGCATTCTCCCACCCTTGACCCTTTTAGCCCTCTGTGGGCTCCAAGAGACCGAGAAACTGGTCTGCTTGCATACGAATACTTAGGGTCTTTTTACTAAACTGGCCGAACTGAAAAGTCGTCAAGTTTCCGAGACACATGATATCATAGGTATCATCGAGACGTGGTAGCACACGGGAATGACGGATGCCGAAGTTTCGCTACCGGGCATGTCGCTGATCCAGAACGATAAGATTACAAGCGAAAGAGGAATAATACTGCGTTACCGAAGTGACTTGTAATGCGAAAACGTGGCGCATTCAGACTTGCCATTCCTGGACTCTCTTTGATGCCGCTTGCAGTTAAAAGACAGGGACGCTTAACTTATTGTGTTGGGGTACCGCCCTCTTAACTTTACACCCCAAACCGACTGCCACCTAGCGGCTGCTTTAAGATACAGTTTACATCGCAAATATATTCACATACTTGCCATGGGTGATTTCAACGTACATTGCGTAAAAACTCCTGCCACGATCGGAGAAAAATTCAAAGTCTATCTGCAAGATCTCGTAATCAATGTTACTCTTTACAATCAAGTCACTTTGCGCACTCCGTTCAGAACAGGTAACAGGCCATCTGTGCTGGATCTTGTGCTTACCAACAAGGAGCATATGACTGATGTGTTAGTTTTAGGCTGTGCTTTGGGTCGCAGTGCTCACGCAGTCATTAGTTTCAACTTCGTCTGCTATGCAGGATATCGGAATGAGGACGATGACACTGTGCGAACCATCACAAGCTACGAGCGATTAGCTCAGCTCGTCAGCGCCACAATTTGGTCGTTCATTAACGAAGAACCCCAGAAGTCGCCTGGCTCGAGTTCATCAAAAATTCACTCAGCTCATTGCAGAGGCTTCAGAAATAGGCGTTTGCAATAAGTGCGATTAAGTATTTTTCATTAGGAGCAGAACTCGAAAATGGATGACCGTACGCAACGCACCGTGGCGAGTATACAGAGAAGCTCCAGCACCAGAAACTTGGGAGAAATATGTAGCCCAACGTAACCACTGCACTCAACTTTTAAGAGAAGACAAAGCCACCTATCAGCAGAACATCGCAGAAACCTTCAGTGCTAACCACAAACTGCTGTATATGCACGACAATAGCCTACGAAACGTGAGGCAAGGATTTCTTCCACTCAGGACGACTGATAGCCCGACAATAACGGGTTTGGAAGTTGCCAACGCGCTGCAGATGCAATACGCCCCCACGTTTCAAAGGGTCTTACCACTAAGCGCTCTACCAACTTTTGGCGTCTCCTTGCCAGGACTAACCCAAATCACTTTTACCGCACAGCAAAAGCTGACGTCTCTATGCAAACACAGCTCGCCGGGTGTCGACACCATTCGTCCAGAGGTACTGGAAGCAGCAGCAAGCCAATTGGCAGGACCATTAGCTCAGGATTTCCAGCATTGCTTAGACCAGAATCAAGTTCCCGCTATGTGGAATCATGTAATAATAACCCGAATTCACAAAGATGGAAACAGAACTGATCCCTCCAACTACTGCCCAATAACCCTTCTTCCTATACTCTCCAAGGTCATGGAATCCATAGTTGCCGAGGCACTAGTATGTTATCTGGACAACTGTAACGTATTCACGCATGAGCAGCCCGGTTTCTGTGGACAGCTGTCATGTACAACGAATTTACTTATCGCACGCAGTAGTTGGACCGAGGCAGCTGACGCTGCAGAAGGCGTTGATGTGATCTTGCTGGATTTTTCCAATGTTTTCGATCGTCTAGACCACCGGATATTACTCTCCAAGCTCCAGCATTACAGGATCGGCGACCCTCTTCTAAGCTAAATCGTCAACTTTCTACTTCCACGGAAATTAGTGGTCAGAGTTCGGAGCTCTTTATCGGACCCCATACAAGTCGAGTGTGATGTGCCACAAGGCTCAATTCTAGGTCCACGTTTGTTTACGGTGTTTATTAATGACTTTGCACAGGGAATCGCCTCAAACTTCCTTATTTTTCCGACAATATCAAGCTCTGACGCAGGAGCCAGGCGAACGCCAACCAACGTGTACTTCAGAGTGACCTAGATACGGTGTATCAATAGTCAACCCAAAACGTACTGCATTTCAACGTCAGTAAATGCAAGGTGCTTTCCATCCGACATCAGAGCAGCTACTCATAACTGCTCGGAACGAATATACTGCAACAATCAACTGTCGAACGTGACCTGGGTGTCCAGGTTCAAGATGACTTGGGTTGCTCCAGGTAATCCGAAAAGGCATTGGAGAATAGGAACTAACACGTCGAGGGGCTGCGACGGGCGTTTGGACAAATAAACAGCTCCATATTTCGACAAATGTTCAGTGCGTATGTTCGCCCCCATGTCGAATACGCAATTGAAGTCTGACATCCATGATTGAAACACGAGCTTAATGCACTGGAGCAGCCACAACGTCGGGCATCTAAGAAAGTAATTGGAATACGCAATGTTTCATACCAGGTTGCAACGATCGGTGTATTCAGTGGAAACAATCGCAGCTTACGAGGCAACCTGATTATGGCATACTTGGTTCTGCGGGACCCAGATCATGTGTGCCACCCTTTACTGCGACTCAGTACCAATGCACATTGAAACTCGCAGAACAGTATAGCCGCCTGGAGTGCAGCATTTCATTTCCATTCGTGTCTGTCACCCGTGGAATGCTCTCCCAGAATCGGTCGTTTCTGCACCTACACTAACAGTATTTGAAAAAGGTTGGATGACGCACTCATCCACTTACATTGTCACTCAGCATTACACCTGGAGTTTACCATGGAATTACTTGATGTAAATTGTGGGTGCTGTGGATCTAAGTAGATTGCAGGACTACGGCGGAGCAAGCGCTAAGTCCTTATTTTCATATTTAAACTACTAACGTTTTTACTAGAATTATTCTCACCATTGTTATTTCGATACCCACACCAACTATCCAACTGGACATGTAAAACAAAGCTTCTTAACCTGTATAAATTCATTGTTCATTGTTCATTTTGGTGTACCCCCACTAATATCAGCGCATGTATGTGCGCAACCGCCGAGGATGCAGCCAACCTTCTACGGCTACAATATGCCTCCATTTGCTTACGTGCGCCCAGCATTTGTTACGTATCTGTCCCATTCTCCCAGATGCCAGTATTTACACACGTCACCTTTAGTTCAGCGACGATTTCGAGGAATCCGCAATCGTTGCGCACCCATAATTCCTCCGGTGTTAACAACATCTCCCGAGAGCAATACAGGTGGCAGGTACGAGGATAGCTGAACCACTAACGAGATTTCTTCAAGGATGCCTGGACGAACAGCAGGTCCATAGCATGTGGAAGCAAAGCATCATTAACCCGCTTTTCAGATGTCGTAGCCCTTCAGAAGCAGCCAACTATCGCCCAGTGACTCACCTCCGGGGGCTCGCTAAGTTGATGGAATCGATCAGAGCTGAGGCTGTAATGGACTACTTCGAAATATATAACATCACTGCACCGGGGCAACACGGATTCCGTCAGCATCGGTTATGTACTACTAATCTACTTATTGCTCGTGGCAGTTTGACCGAGATAGCCGACGGTGGGACCGGCACTGTTGTCATCTATCTAGACTTTTCCAAAACATTTGAGCTCATAGATCACCACATGCTTCGTCAAAAGCTGCAAGCATACGGAGTTGGAAACCGTGTGCTTGGATGGATCGGAAACTTCCCCTTTCGGCGGCGCCTTCAGGTTTGACTTCGAGGTTCATTAACTACTCCACTTGCTGTGGACTGCGGTGTTCCACCAGGGCCGGTGTTGGGGCCGCGGTTATTCTTCTTCTTCATTAAAGACCTCGCGAGTGTCATCAAGTCAAGTTGCCTGATTTTTGCCGATGACATCAAGATATGGCGGGAAATTGACTGTCAGGAAGATCATGGTATATTGCAACGAGACTTAAACTGCATTTTTGAATGGTCAAACTTAAAATCACTTCCCTTTTATATGGACAAGTGCAAAACCGTACATGTCCACCACTAGCTTACACACACAGATAATCTTGAAATGAATATGCTGAACACGACCGAACAAGAGCGAGACATTGGGGCGGGTATGCAAAACGACCTCGGCTGTTCGGCGCAGTCCTTGAAGGCGTCCAAAACCGCGAAGCAGCATGTTGGTCTATTACTGAATGCGTTCGGGTGGTTCGATCCCTCCATCTGCCCCCCAAATGCTCAATGAGTATATGCGACCCCAGGTAGAGTACGCGATCCAGGTTTGGCAATCCTGGTTAAAACGCGACCTGGTTGCACTGGTGAAGGGAAACGAAAAGTGTGAAAGCTTTGTCAGCTGCAATACCATAGAAGACAAAATGCCTGTGAGAGTATAGCGGAAGTTATCGCCGTCTGTAGGGTGACCTCATCCTAGCGTTCCAGATTTTGAAACAGCCCTGTCACCCCTACCGCCATTTCCTGAAGCTTAGCTGCATCACAGAATTGTAAGGGCATAAATTGAAACTTGCCACCCAATACAGTTGGCCTTAGTTCCTCCGGAATTACGTTTCCCTTCGAGTTTGTCAATCGTGGAACGCTTATCCGACTTTTGTCATTTCCGCGCCCACGCTGGACATATTTTAAAAACGATTGGACGATACTTTACATCATTTACATTACTTGCTCTGATTTCTATTCATTGAGTAAGGACAAGACGCAGACAAGCATTGTACTCATCAACCCCATGAAATCGGGTTAGACCGATATACCTATGTGTTAACGTGGATAATATGGTGAGTGCACCGATGTGTTTTTCACTTTTGTGTAACTTCATTTAACCAACCTTATTCCCACAAACCATCCCACGGGACTAGTCATGCCTTGGCTTTTTTATCCTTATTATACCATTGTTTCAATTTTTCATTAAACAGTTTGAAAGAGTGCTAACGATGCGGGAGCTGTGTTTTCAGGGACCGGGAAACAGTTAAAAATTGGTCAACTTGGTCACCCATTCATTCCCACGCATGTAGAAGTTATCTTCTATGGTTTATCACGGCAACACTAATTTGGCAACACTTTTAGATTGATGTGTGTCAGGATCAGCGTGATCAATATCCGCTTAAACGCACATCCAATCCGATCAACTTGGAAACTGTTGTGTGAAATCTTTACACTGGTTTTGTATTACTAATTGTTTCCCTCCTACCCTGAAAGCAATAACTTGGGTGCCTGCAACAGTTTGCAGTTGCATGCAAAGTGAATGTGCGCCATCAGTTACTCCGTTCTGATCGTCTGCAGCTGTCAGAACTATCCCATTCCTGTTTTGAACCCACTCTTTTGTGATGAATATTTTTGGTGGACGCTTGCTTTTTATGTTCCTTATGTATAATTTGAATCGGACAACAGGCAGTCATGAACTATTCAGCTATCGTTACGGTTCTTTCATTCCTTTTACATTCCTTTTTCTCTTTTACCATTGCTGTCCACGATTTGACTAATCTCCTGTGGTGAAGAATTGAAGTTTCTAAGCTAACCAGTACACCCACGCAAGGCGAATTGCCTCATACCCACTAGTGAATACAAAATTCAGGATTCTAAACAGCTGAAATTGGGAAACAGGCTGTATGGCCTGATTGTTTAGCATGTAACAGCGCCAACAATACGCGTCAACATGATGACGACAGGATTACATATGGCAGAGACCCAAAAAGCGCCTTAACGTGGTGACGACGTACTAGAATATAACAACAGCCAAACATATGAACCAAATTGATGACAAGTTATTTATTATAAGCCAAGTCCGCACCTAAGCAGATGTGACTTGGAAGTGTGGATGAAACCTTTCAAGTGATTAACCCGCCTGGAACCAGGTCCCCAGGAGACGGTTCTATGAATGGCCGTATTACTTTACTTGAACTGCCGTCTAGATCCACATTTATTCTTATTCTCAAACTCTGCAGCTTCCACTACTTTGAATGACAGAACACTTTTAACACTCCATTGGGATCGTTGAAAAACTCGGACAACTTCACTATTCGATTGTGTTGTACACTTTGATCAGGTCACGAAATCGGTCTATGTTCCACAAGGTCGGGAAAAACACCGTTTAGTTAGTTAATAGGCCAATTTGCTGTGTAAGTCGTGTCTGTCAAGTTTGCTGGTGTTGATGCTGTTTGTAATCTTTGGGCCACACCGGAGGCTTGTGTATTTGTGAATTTGGTGCGACATTCTGGAACAGCATAAGCATCCTAAGTAGTCAGACACAAGCCATCCACGTACGAGTAGTCATTCGTCTAGAGTCCATTAGCCCAGTGGCGTATGCCTTTGTCAGCAACTGTTATGACCATGGTCAAAGTGCCAATTTATGTTATCCCTAGTGGATAACACTGAAGGGCGACGAAGACAAGTACGTACTGAGCGTTGGGAAGGACCAGTGCCTAAAACTTCTCCACTCTAGCCCCAGCTCCAGTGACTACACTGGCTTAGGCTCATTTCGAAGAAGAAAGGCCGTCTGAACTAATCCTGCGTGTAGCAATTCAAATGAAGCAACGGTATTCCGAACTCCGACAGTGTGTTTAAACGGATAAGTTTCTGTCCACCAAATAAAATGGTTTATTGCTGCGGCACAAACTGCTTGATTGCACAACTCCTCAAGAGATCTATGCTCGCCTTTCGGTGCCTGGATCTCGTACACAACAATGACCAAGGATGACAGCTAATAACCCACCAGTTAAAACAAATTCAGTTGTTTTTCCTTTGCTAGCCCGATTTACGCCACAACTAGATCGAGTACATGCAAATCATGCCAAGTGCCATCGAAAATAGATTGGCGCTTTCGTATAAGTCAGAACGGAAGATGTGGCGTACACAAATAGTCCAATCAAACTCCGAAACAATGAGGAAATTTGCTGGGGCGTTAACATATTCTATTCTTTTGGGTTAGGTCAGTAATTGCGTTTTACTTATTTGTGACACCTGCAAGTACATTTGATTGTGCGGCCGCTGGCACGTAAAGCCTACCTTCTGGACGTCAAACAGGCATTTAAACAAATGACCGTTAGCAGTTTAACCACTGCGTAGTTGAAATACAGCGTAATTGAAGACTGAATTCAGAGTGATACTACCCACCGTTTGGTTGGAAACGAGTGCAATATAATTCAGTATACGCTGCTGTCTGTATTCGAGCGTGTTGAGGCTAGCTACTGTCCCCGTGAGGTAAGCGTAGTCTGTGTATTTTCCTTGCCCAGTACTGTTGTCTGGAGTGGGAATGGGACAGACAATTCGGCGGCAACTGTTGACTTGTCCAGTATACAGAACAGACAACAATCAATCGATTCTTTGGCTGGCTACCCATAAACACTCGTAGCGCGATTCACAACTGATGGCGATTGGTCAGATGGAAGGGGCCTCGGCAGATGAGTTGATTGCGTAACCAACGTTTGTTGGAGGTCATCTATACTTATAGTATGCGCTTGTGAAATCACAACTCAGTCGGTGCTTACGGGCTCGTATAATCTCGTATACATTTGTCCCGGATTGGCCCCTAGTACCGATTAGCTTGGTGCTTTTCAATCGTTTCAAGGTCAAAATATCTCGTATGATTACCCAACTTTCGAACACGTGCCATACCGTAATATCGTCACATCTTGTTCGATGCGTACCGCCTCGTATGATCTTGCGTACATTTGCTCTGAACTCGCTGTTCACACTAGATTACTTCGTGCTTCTCGATTGTTACAAGGTCAAAATATGCGGCTAGCCTACTTAACACGTCCATGCGGCGAGGTCACCTAAGAGTAATGCTAACCCATCTTTCAATCACGGGCCATCGCTGTTGACCAAAAGCTTCGCGCCCATCATTAGTCTAGCAGTACTGACGCGCTTAAACGAGGCGTAAGACAAAACCCTTTAACGCTGTCAGAACTGGTGGGTTGAAAAAGAAGGCAATGAAGTGGATAGGAGTTATAGGGTTCTGTGGACAGAAACTGTTTTTGCCAGTCGTAGGAGTAGTGTGTTCCAAAAGTGCGGATTCATTTGGTCTTACGATACAGAGCTGTGGAAGGTGGATCGTTAGGTCGTCTAACTTTCAAACTTTTGGCAATCGTTTCTTGTAATATTTGAATTTGGGCAGGAACCCACACCGGGAAGGAGAAAGTGAGGAAGCCGAGTATTCCATTCGAACGGGGAAAACCCAACAGTACTCACGGAAAATGATCAGCTTTTCCCTATCACCAGATGAGTTAGTCCGCTTAAGGTTCCAGACACCAACCTCACAACCATCGATCGAATGATACTCACCTACAAATACATTGAGACTTACTCCAGCTGAATGACCTCGCAATTTGTACGAACACACACAGATGACACTGCAGAAGTACCGAGACCCCTGATTGCACAACCAACGTCCGGACACAATCTGTTGTCCCCTAGATCCACATATCAAATATACTTCTTATAGGTTATGTAGGAAAGAGGAATCAACCATAATTATGAGTCGTTAGACATGATCAAAGTATGCCTTTAGAGCAGCGTTTACCAACCTGTGAGCCACCATGGAGTCTGCCTGGCAGTTGGATGAAACCAAGGGATTTCACCGAAATGTTATAACACCGTTAAAATTTTTTGGACGTGATCAATTTCTTTTATAGTTCGACGACAAACGTGCAGTTAAAATTTGTTAACTCAAATCTGACGGTCTACGTTAGCCATGTGAATGGCCTATGTAAAACCAACTCCTTCCAAAAAGGAATCTCGGTTTAACACATAAAATTTGAATGAACAAAGCCGACAACTGGCAGTAATGTACTGTGCTACTCATCGTGTTGAGATGGGCAGACGCAGGCTGGGTCAGGGACCCAGTAGAGAATGATAGACACGATATCAGATTCTTCCTTTCATGAAGAGTTTCACAACGTGTCACTGTCCCTTTTCTGGTGTGAATCGAAGGACTAATGAATTAGCGCAGAGCTGTCGCCTTGTCTCTGCCATTTGTCACAACTACTTTATGTGAAAGTGGATTATTGCATTACATAAATAAATGGCTACACGGTATATTCATTGACAGTGTGGGGCACAGTCTAATTGATTGGTCTGCTCAATTTACACAAATAAAGTATAGCAAAAGACTTGGAGCTGTACCAGCTCAGCGCTGTATGTCAGAAACACCTATTTGCTTGGGACAAACAGATTGCAGACCAGCTCCCAGGAACGTGACCTAGGTGTGCTTGTACAGAGCGACCGCAACTGTTCAAAACAGTCTGAGGTAGCTGCAAAAAGAGGCAACCAGCATGTCGGCATGTTGCGAAGGGCATTCAGGAGATTTGACCCATCAATCTTCCCAATGATGCACAAGTCCTAGGTGCGCCTGCATGTTGAATACGCTATCCAAGCTTGGTAACCTTGGTTGAAGCGCGACGTAGAGGCGTTAGAGGTACCTAAACGAAGAGCAACAAAGAATGTAAAGGGCCTGTGATATCACTCGTACCACCGAAGGCTGAAGTTGCTGGGAATTTTCAGCGGACGCTATCGAAGACTGCGCGGTGATCTCATCTTAGCGTAACAGATATTGAGTGACCCCAACCACGTATGTCGCCATTTGCTGAAACTTAGCCACAACACGCAGCTCAGGGGTAACTGCTTAAAATTGAAGGAACAATATAGCCGTCTAGAGTGTCGACGGAATTACTTTTCCCTTCGGGTTTGCAAACCCTGGAACGCACTCCCAGACTCAGTTGTATCCTCTCTTACCTTAGACATTTCAAAAAAACGATTAGATGTTGCTCTTAGTTCCCAGTATTTTGTTACCTAAACTGCTCTATTGTGGACTACGCCAAGCATTCTTTTCAACTGGATTTATATATCAACTGGACCCATGTGAGCGACCATATTTTACTTTTCTCACGCCTTATATCAACGACCACTGCACACGAGTGTATTTCTGAACGTTTACGCTCGCTTTTTTAATTTTACACCGATGTAATTTATCAGAGTATACATCTAGGCAGACGTTCGGTAGATGTCCCAGACATAATTTGATTTCATCATATTCACCCGAAGCGTCGTACGGGACGTGTTAAGCACTTACTTTTATCCCGTGATAAATCATTGTTCATTGTTCAACAATTTCATCGGACATATTAAGAATTAAGGAACTTTGTTGTTTTTGCTACGTACATACGTCATGTATTTTGCCAACATTAATGACTCATGTTAATTCAGGCTACAGTAATTAATGTTTTCAGGACACTGCTCACTATCCACATTTTTAAACACCCTAGTCCTGTGGTTAACAATATTTCTGGTGCTCTGCCGTCCGAGCGTCCCTTTAAAAAGGGGTTTGTGACTCACAAATTCTAAGAATCACGGCGTTACAGGGCAAGAGGGATGACGATGAAGGATTTGTCTGTCACATCGCTTGGCATCATATTGACTCCTAGTTGAATTCAATCTGGAACAGCCCTACTTGAAACATCTTACTGTTATGGAAACACAGCTCATATAAGCTAACTCGAATCCAGTCCAATTCATTCCGGCATGAAGAAAATAAGCCGTTAGGCGGATCTTCTAATCTCACAGCAAAACAGAACCTAGGTCACTCTTACTACGGCACAGCATTCGCAACTGACCAACACAACCAACACACCGTTTTGTTGGGAGGCCATCTTTACAACTTGAGTCGATGTTAAACAGTGAACAACACTCACTGAACCGTGCACCACATTTTCAGTTTAACAAGTGAACTATAGTGGGGGGAAGTCGGAGAGTTGCCATGTTACTCACTCTCAACACTGCACCGCACGACCGGTCTCGACTTTCTCGGGATTACTCTGGCAGGTAGCGGTAACTGAGTGTAAAACCCTGGACACAGTCGTCGACGGCTGGCATCTTAACTCCTGAGTAAGTAAGCCTCGCGATCAGCAAGGATTAACCCGGTGGAGTGTCGTAGGGAAACAAACCAAACTCACCAATTCCGACAAGCTTCCTGTGATCCCCATGATTCACTACAAACCATGGCACCAACCAAATTGCTTGCCGTAATCCAGATGCATCGCAGATTCCATAAGATGCATAAGATCAAATTCCCGAACATCGTCATGTCCACCGAAGACCGGCAATGGTGGTGTTGATGGATATCCGAGCCGCTTATGATTCAGTAGTAGGTCGTCACTGTGGAACTGTCTGCTACGGAACGGCGTTCCCGACAAGTCTGTCCTACTCTTGAAAGAGCTGCATAGTCACACCTCTGGCAAAGTTAGAGCTTATGGAAGGCTTTCTTCTTCGTTTCCCGTTACCAGTGGAG
Source organism: Dicrocoelium dendriticum (assembly GCA_944474145.2). Lineage (NCBI taxonomy): Eukaryota > Metazoa > Platyhelminthes > Trematoda > Plagiorchiida > Dicrocoeliidae > Dicrocoelium > Dicrocoelium dendriticum. The sequence goes on from OX104070.1 coordinate 33,113,446, forward strand.
TGTGCCAAGGTTGTCCTATCTCGCCATTCCTGTTCAACTTTGCCATTGAATATGTCCTACATCGCGCACTGCAAGTAGCCCAGAGCTTCGGCGTTGAGGTTCTACCCAGG
>OX104070.1:33113649-33679852 GCA_944474145.2 Dicrocoelium dendriticum
TGGCTGTGTCAAAAACTGTCGCTCGATTTGGAGCACGAGCGTGGACTCTGACCACGCACTTGTATGTGCCGACCTCCTGATGCGTTTCGGTGGACGTCCGCAACGTCGATGTGAACGGATTGACACTAGCCAGCTTGCGAAGTCAGATGTTCTGAATGTGTACCAAGATGCGCTGACATCTGGGCTGAGTAAGCGCCCACTAAACACCGTTGAAGATCACTGGTCGCATACTCGTCAAGCGTTGCTGTTAGCAGGCATGTCTTCATGTGGCAAAACAAATTGCAAAACCGGACATTGGGTCTCTACACAGTCTCTCGAACTTATGGATGCTCGCCGACGTATTCCGGCTGGAAGCGTATACAATGAAGCACGCAAAAATCTCAGGGCGAAACTACGTGCTAGCCTAAAGAAGGACCGCGAAACCTGGTGGTCTCATCGTGCCTTTGAGATGGAAACTGCCGCTGCCATTGGTAATCATCGTGAGTTATACCGTCTGATACGGGCAACAGGCAGCAGAAGACCTGGTGTTAGCGAGACCATACGCGACGAGAGTGGGCAGATGATCCACAGCCTGTCAAAACGCCTGGAGCGTTGGGCTGAACACTTTGCTATGCAATTTAACCAACCTGAGTTATCACTTTCTTCGGGCATTGAGCGCCCTTCTCCTTGGGCCGTCTCCTTGGATCCGCCCTCACGCGCAGAAGTCGAATGTGAGATCAAGCTGTTGAAATTGCATAAGGCCGCAGGAGCAGATGCGATTCCTCCAGCCCTCTCCAAATTCGGTGACCTGCTCTAGTAGATGATCTACACGAGTTGCTAGCAAAACTTTGGGAGCAGGAGACAGTCCCGACAGACTGGAACCGCTCCGTCATTGTCCCAATTTTCCAAGGGAGGCTCCCGTTTAGAATGTGGCAATCATAGAGGGATCAGTCTGATTTCCATTGCCTCTAAAATGCTTGCCTCTGTCATTCTCCACAGACTGAGTGGCACTCGTGAAAGCCAGATTCGTGAAGAACAAGCTGGATTTCGTCGAGGTCGGGGCTACATCGACCACATCTTCACCTTGCGTCAATTGTTGGAGCACCGCCATGTTTATTGGCGACCCCCCGTTGTCGTGTTTCTTGACATAAAAAGGTGCCTTCGACTCAGTCGATCGATGTGCCCTTTGGGACTGTCTGTTGAGGAAAGGTGTGCCTGATAAATATGTAAACATTATCAAAGCGCTGTACGCAAACTAGTTCGAGCAGGGTGAGGGTTTATGGCAAACTCTCGCCACCCTTCAGTATCACCAGCGGTGTGAGACAAGGATGCCGCTGTCACCTTCCCTCTTCAACTTCGCTATTGATGAAGTCATGGAAACAGCGTTCGCTGGACATGACCTAGAAGGTGTGGAGCTACTTCCTGGTGAGCGACTTCTTGACTTGGAGTATGCAGACGATAATGCCCTAATCTGTGACAGCTCCCAAACATGCCAAACAGCACTGAACCGATTAGCACCGACTGTCAATAGTTTTGAGCTATGCTTTGCACGCTCGAAATGCAAGTACTTCTCCAAGATTGGCAGGGACCCAACCCTGAGCTAACGCTTGGTGGTGATCTGCTAGAAGTCGTTCAGGAATTCAAGTACCTGGGCAGCTATATTAGCACCCGTGGGATTGATGATGAGGTTACGAACCGTATAGCAAAAGCTCGAGGTGCCTTTTGCCAATCTCCGCCACCTGTGGCGCAGACGCGACATTACTCTCGCCCTGAAGGGCAGAGTTTACAACGCAGCCGTCCGTTCAACTCTCCTATATGGCTGTGAAACCTGGCCCATCAGGTCGACAGACATGAAGAGACTCGTCACATTCGATCATCGCTGCCTTCGCAGCTTAGCTCATGTCTGGTGGGAACACCGCGTGAGCAATGAGCGTGTTCGGCGTCGCGTATTTGGTACAGGAAGAGCGAGTGAACCGCTCAGCACGATTATATCACGCACCAGGCTCCGATGGCTGGGCCACGTGTTGCGCATGCCAGCACACCGACTCCCACGACGTGCTTTGTTTACGCGGTGTGGGTGCGGTTGGAAGAGGAGGAGGGGAGGCCAAGTGATGACTTGGTCGAGAGAAATGAAAACCCTCACTTCGAAGTTGGCGTCGGTTGGTGCATCCCGACTGCCTGGTTGGGGTCCTAAGGACGGTGAACAAGTTTGGTTGGACACACTTGCTGATATGGCTAGGTGCCGGCCCCAATGGCGTTTGTGTTGTGAGTTCCTTTGTCCATCCCCCCTCCTGTTTAGCATCCCCTCCAATCACGATCTCAATCGTTTGGCATAATATGACTTTCTTTTACGGCAGCCAGCTGCGCCTCCTAGTGCGACGCTGTGGTGGGAGTTAGGTTTCGCCCTTCTCCCTGCTAAGATCCAGGACACACATCCGCATGAGTCAGCTAACTGACCATGTGCTAGACCCGCTGCCTTTCGGGTGTTCATTTAATCGAAGGCATTGGCTGAGGACCCGAGTCGTTCTCCTGTCAGGATTGGGCGCCCTAGGCAGTAGCCTAGTCCATCCTCTCCGGAGGTTAGGAATTGGTCGATGGCCCACTTCACGTAAAACCTAGACATGGGAGACAACAGGTTACGGGTTATATTCTCAATGCTCGATTGGCGTAGAGCACGAGTGCCACGCATTGTCTCTGACGGTGGGAGGACACCTCCGGGAGTTCAATGGTTTGCTACTGACCGCCTCAAGCCAGGCAGCCCCTGGTCAAATTGGTGCAAACCCGCCAAAAACCCACCTGCGTCTGGCCGTGGTCGCAGGTGCGTATCCAATTACGGTCGCAAAACATATGATAACTGTTCCAGAACCTCAAAGACTGCGTGTGACGGCCGTCAAGCAGATCCCAATCTGTCTCTGCAATCACATTCCCGAGCTGGATTGCTCTCCACTGCCTTGTGGGTCAGGCTATTGAGCCAAAGGCTCCGGGAGGAATCCCTCAAGCAAACCTACAGACCACCCACTGCCTTGTGGGTCAGGCTATTGAGCCAAAGGCTCCGGGTGGGGTCCCTCAAGCAAAACTACGAAGACAACGACCACCTCGCGATGCGATTGCCCACCAATGCAATCGTATGCCTGCGCGCAAAGCACTCAGCATCGGGTGCTGGAACGTGCGCACAATACGGGACCGAAACTCCAGCGAGCGCCGGAGCGACGCACTGCACTGGTCGCAATGGAGCTGGCGCGCTACACAATCGATATTGCGGCGCTCAGTGAAACTCGGCTCGCTGAGCAAGGTAAGTTACATGAAGCAGGTGCTGGATACACATTCTACTGGGTGGGGAACGCCGCCTCAGCACCACGTGAACATGGGGTCGGCTTTGCAATATACGATCGCCTCCATGGCCAGCTGGTGGGTGAACCAACGGGCATCAGCGCGCGGCTGATGACTGTTCGCCTACGACTCGGAAGAGGTAAGTTTGCTACTTTTATAAGCACGTACGGTCCGACCATGTGTTATACTGATGACACGCGTGATCAGTTTCTACACTGAGCTATCCTCGATGATACGGTCTGTGCCGAGGAGCGACCGACTATTTCTGCTGGGTGAAGTTTCAACGCGCGCGTTGGGCGTGATGCATCAGCGTGGACAGATGTTATCGGTGCGCATGGCATTGGTTCAGGCGAATGCGAACGGTGACAGGCTGCTCTCACTGTGTGCCACTCACGGCCTGACGATCACGAACACTCGGATTGCACTGAGTGCGAGATGAGTATAGCTACTTGGACGCACCCACGGAGTGGTCACGCTCACCTGCTCGACTATGTCATCGTACGTCAGCGTGATATGCGTGAAGTGCGCATGACACGTGTACTGCGTGGAGCTGAGTGTGGCACTGATCACAAATTGGTGGGGACCAAATTGTACATATATTTTCGTAAATCGATGTATTGCACTCCCGCAGTGAATCGGTCAGTAAATTTAACATTCTCTCCCTCGGTACTGTGGCGAAACGTACTGAGCTGGAGAAGGCGATGGCTGCTCGACTGTGTGGTGATGTGAACTGCATAGACACAGTGGGCGACCTGTGGCACCACATTCGCGACCAAGTGACAGCTGCTGCGGAGGAGACATCGGGCGCGCAAAACTGTAAGCGGACTGATTGGTTTGATGACAACAATGTGACGATTGACGCATTGGTGTCAGAGAAGAATGCAGCAATTGCTGCACATGTGGCAGACCCCAGTGACTTGGGGAAGAGAGTAGTCAGTTTCGCAAACTTCGACGGAGACTGACCCGAGAGCTCCGTCGCATTAAAATAGCATGGTGGACGGAGAAGGCGAAGCAGATGGATGTTACGCCGAACGCCGTCAACACAAGGAATTCTTTGAATCCTTGAAGGCGGTGTATGGACCGAGATTGGAGCCGCTGAGGACACTGATCGATGGTAGTTCAGGCGCTACCTGCACCCAGACTGCAGACATAATGCAGGATCTGGGCGGAAACACTTTGACTGTCTCTTGAACAACCGTTCAGAGATCGACTGGCCTACATTGAATGGCCTGAAGCAGCACGATGAGAAGAGCGATCTGGCGGATACGCCGAGACTGGATGAGACGCAGATAGCACTTGCTCAGCTGCGAAACGGCAAATGTGCCGGAGGTGACCGGATCCAACCCGAAGTATTGAAACACGGTGGACCCGCGTTGTTGACTGCGCTGCATCACTTGAGTGCACGGTGTGGATTGAGAGGAGGAGGTGCCTGACTGAAGCTGAAGAATGACTCACATGTGCTCCACTGTACAAGGGCAAAGGTAGCAAGCAATGTTGCACGAATTATCGTGGCATCAACTTGCTGAGTTGTGTGGGCAAGGTGATTGCCCGAATCCTGCTCAATCGCCTCGTGAGTCAGGTTGTGGAACCTAACGTGGCGGAAGAGCAGATTTACATACCTCGGGAGTTGCATTGCTGCTGGTGGCGGTATTAGCGCTGACATTTCACAACGAATTACAAACGCTCGCCTTACATTTACTAACCTGAGACACTGGTGGCGTCGTCGCGATGTCAGTGTCAAGCTCAAATGTCGAGTGTTCAATGCCACAGTTCGTGCTGTCCAACTGTACGGCTGCAGGACCTAGCCTTTTCGGTCGGGAGATTTGAGACGGCAGTCTACTGTCGACCACTGCTGCTTGCGTTCGATTGCTCACGTATGGTGGCAGTACCATGTGAGCAACGCGGAAGTTAGAAGCAGAATCATGGGAGCGGACAGTCCTTGTTTCCAGAGCATAATCATCCAGCACCGCTTGCGTTGGCTCCATCACGTACTGCGCATGCCGACCCACCGCCTTCCACGTCGCATATTATTTGCACTTCCAGGAGGAGAATGGAAAAAGTGTCGCGGCGGACAACCGATGACCTAAAAAAGGTGTATGAAGCTTCTAACTTTGTGTTTAGCGTCAATTGTATCCATGCGTCTCCCAGGCTGGGGACCCTGTGAAGCGGATTCCCAATGGTTGGAAGTCTTGAAGGATATGGCCCGCAATAGGAGTCAGTGGCGTCAATACTGTTCTACCATCTCTTCCTCCTGTACTTTTTATTGTTGAACAAAACGTGAACACAAAAAGACTCAAAACGGTGTGTGTGAAACTGGAAAACATTTTTCTAACGTTTTACTCTCTCTCTCTTCGTTGAACATTGTATCCTCATTTCCCTACCACCATGGTTCGAATGGCACACTTGGCTGTTTATAGACTTGTGAATAAATAAATAAATAAATATATAATATATATATATATATATATATATATTCGGATGACTTTGCAGTTGTCTCTGGTGTGAAGCTAGGCTGTGTCTTAGCTCCTGCGCTGTTTAATATATATCTTCATGCAATGTTGTCTTGTGCTTTTGATGCCGCTTGTGCTTAAGGTGTTCGTGTGGAGCCCCGTATTGATGGTGGGTTGCTTAACATCCGTCTTTTCGGTGCGAGAACTCTAGTCTGTGAGACAACTATCCGTATGTTGCTGCTCGCTGACGAATGTGCGTTGTTTGCACACACCGCGGATGAGTTGTAGCACATGCCTAGTGCTCTGGCTTCGACAGCGGCCAAATTCGTGCTCACCATCAACACACGCACAACTGTCTGTCTCTTTCAGCCTTCACCGGAGGTGCAATCTTCAATATTGCCGCAAATCAGCATTGGTGCTGAAGTGTTGGAAACTACCGCCCGCTTTTGCTACCTTGGGAGTGTGATGTCGACTGATCAGCAGCTACACGTTGAGTTGCGTAATCGCGTGTCGAAGACGGCAGCGGCATTCGGGAAGCTTGAGTACCGAGTGTGGAACAACCATCAGCTTAGCGTTGGCACGACGCTGATGGTGTACAAATCCATGGTACTGTCCGTTCTTCTATATGGCAGTGAAACGTGGACGATGTACCGTCGGGATGTGCGATATCTCGAGCGGTTCCATCAGCAGTGTCTGCGACGAATTTTGCGGATCGGTTGGGACGCCAGAGTCGCAGACACGGAAGTGTTGCGCCGAAGTGGGATGTATGCAGTAGACGGCATACTTTTACTGCGACACCTGAGATGGCTCGGTCATGTCAGCCGTATGGATTCGGCGCGGATACCGAAACAACTTTTATACGGTCAGCTGAGTATTGGGAAGCGGCACGTGGGGAAACCAAAGTTACGTTACCATGACATGATTAAAGTGAGCCTCACACGTTCTAATCTTGATTGCAGATCATGGGAATCGAAGGCGGTTGATCGGCGTGCATGGCGCGATCTAATCACGAAGGCAGTTGCTGAAGTGCAGGAGAAAGCCCTCATGCATGAAGAGAAGAAGCGGCAGTTGTGGAAGCGGCAAGCACCGATGTATTGTACTCCATCGACATCGAGCGCATTGTGCTGTAGAACATGCGGTCGCGAGTGCCTTAGTCAGGCAGGCCTAGTGAGCCATGAGAGACGTCACTCGGGACCACTGCCGAAGCGACGACGGGTACCGCTGTGAACGTAGGCAGCACCGGCGCAGCGTTTGTACGCACGCTGAATTCGATTTACTAACCGCATGCTTGCATGCTATGTCTCTTTATTTCAGGTGGTGGGTTTTCAGTTCTGTGCTAATGCCTTTCTTTCTCATATAAATGTCTAGTGGGCCATGAGCTTGCCATTAGGAGCCACTACAGAAGCGACGACGGGTCCTACAGAGAATTACGGTGAGCCGGCGCAGCGTTTGTAGGCACGCTGAATTCGATTTACTAACCGCGTGCTTGCATGATAAGTCTCTTTATTCCAGGTGGTAGGTTTACAGTTTTTACCTTAATGCTTTTCTTTCTCATATAAATATCTCCCTGTACTCTATTCCATTAACCTGTACACATCGCCTAAGTCAATTGTATTCGATTTCCATAACATTCTTGCGTTCGTGGCATTCGGTGAACTTCCTGACCTCGTGCACTTAGCTAGGATTTGTTTGTAAACAACTTATTACATATGCTATTTAATTAAGGTTTATATCACCGTTTCCTTGTGCATTAATCGAATTTTTCTCCTTCTCATTTTCTTTCTCTCTTTCAAGCGTTTGGCTGTTGTTTGATAACCCGGTGTGGATGCGCTTTATGTGCATGTTGACAAGGTGCCTACCTGTCTATTACCCACTACCTCGTCCATACTGGCTCCAGGAGACAGTTGGTCGTTGCTGGAGGGGACAGGGTGCACGGTCCTTGTGGCCGTGCTAGGCTCGAAGAATGGTTCCATGCACTCAGTGTGGAGCGGACTACGGTCCAGCCACCGTCTTGTGTGCGCTTGATTCCCAAATACAGTGTGCTTGTGTTTGCCTGTGAAGGAGGGCGGGCCGGCTCCGTTGATGAAACGTGGTTCCCATCCGCATGCCTCCCGGTCTTATTCCTTCGGGTTTACACTGGATATGGGGTGTGTAGTTGGAACTGTGGGTGGTGCAGCGCAAGCCATCCATGGTCCCTCTGTAGGCGCAGGCGTCCTGTGGCTTGGCACAGTGACAGGCAAATCCGAATCCGGATGCCGCCAACCATATGTATATATATATATATATATATATATATATATATATATATATATAATAACGAAATTGTTGGATTAACTCGATGGACTAGCCGTGGCTGGATTTCATGATCCGGTAGACCTTCAAACTGGCTGGGTTGCGCCCAGCTAAATAAATAAATGTGGACCATGGGTAGATCGCGCTACACCACCCACAGTTCCATCCACACACACTGTATCCAGTATACACCCGAATGAATAAGATCCCAAGGCGTAAGAATAGGAACCACGTTCCATCAAAAGAGCCCGCCCACCCTCCTTCAACCAGCAGGTCGGAGGCCTTCACGCTTAATTGGGAGATCACAGAGGACCAGTCGTGCACAAGGCAGTGCTTGGGTCATAGTTCGCTACACGCTAGATGGGATCACTCTTTGATCCTAGCACGGTCACGAGAACCGTGCACCCTTTCCCCCAGCAATGATGGGCAGTATGCTGGAGGTGGAGCGTGTTATACAAGTAGGCACCTTGTCAAAATCCACGATAGGCGCAGCAACAATGAGGATGATAAGCGATACCGAATCACTTAAAATATCTCGGATAAAGCACATGGATATGCTGACATAACTGTCCAGTAACTTAGCATATGGGATAAAGGGGTTGTCGACAAATGCGCGATAACGTCAGAAAAAGATATCCGCAAATCCGATAAACGCGAAAATATTAACGAAGTAAAAGAAGTTTCGTTTAGGCGACATGTGCGAGTAACTAGATTAGTCAGGTAGACATCAAATGAGGCGACAAAATAAACATTGACAAGATAGTAAACCAACCACTTAAAATAGACTCAGCACGCAAGCACGAGGATAGTATATCGAATGGAAGCGCATGGAGCGTACCTATCAACGCTGCGCCGGATCTGATTATGTTCTAAGCATAACCCGTCGTCGTTTGGATGCTGGTACCGGGTAGCCTCGCTCGTCGCTCACTAGACCTGGCTGATTCAGAAAATCGCGCTGGCGTGCACTATAACATCGTTTTCTCGACTTCGATGGAGTACACTCAAACGGTGCCTGTCGATTCCGTACTTGCCGCTTCTTCGCACGCACGTGAGTATTCTCTTGTACCTCGGCAACTACCTTCACGATCAGATGGAGCCATGCACACCAGTCAACCGCCCTCATTTCCCAACTACTGAACTCAACATTGAACTGTCGTAGGCTCACTTTGATCACATCCTGGTAACATAACTTCGGTTTTCTCACATGCTGCTCACCCACAATCAGCTGATCATGTAACATCATCGTCATCATCATCATCAATAGCAGTACATCAGCCATTTGAACTGATGCTTCGCTGCCATACAAGCATGAGGACCTATGAAATAGAGAATAACAAGAAGGAGAGAAGGGGGGCTTAACTGAAAACATTAATGTCCTAAGCAAACATTCAGGGCCAAGGCGCCTACACCTTTTGTAGACAACATACCGTCACATACAGCTGGCTATCGTGCAAAGATAAGGCAGCATCGGCAAGACAACTTCCTTGCGGCTTTCACTGCCGCGCGTCATAATCAGCCATTACCCCGCAGATAACTCAGCACCAAACACACTTCAGACAATCCGATTAGAAGACGGCAGCAGACGCGCCACTGGTGTCGGTTGCGAGCCATGTCCTGTAAAGTCTCGAGTCAAGCACAAGGTGAATCACGTGGACTCCAGCCCGGAAGGCGAGACGGACCAACGGCACCCAGTTTGGTTGTCAGTGACTTCATTTCCCGCTGCCAAGTCAACATCTGTCCACCTCGAGCCTTGCGCCATCCTACACCTGGTAGACTGAACAGGGCCCTCCTAAGTAAGCGGTGACCAGGCATAGGTCGCACGTGCCCTAGCCAACGCAACTTATTCAGTGCTATCTGTTGTTCTAGAGATCTAGCATGATTACCATTACCTAGTACTCGCCTACGCACATCATCGTTGCGGACAAGCTGGTGCCATCCGACTCCAGCAATGCTTCGCAGACAACGATGATCAAAGACTTGAAGGCGCTTTAGATCTTCAGACCGAAGGGGCCAAGTCTCACTACCATAGAGCACAACGGCCTCGCTGTGATCTTGTATACACGGCCTTTCAGACGAAGGAAAACTCCCTTCTGTCGCCAAAGATGCCGTAGGTTCAAGAAGGTAGCTCTAGCTTGTGCAATGCGTGAGCTGACATCAGTTTCTATGCGCTCATCATTGCTGATGCAGCTGCCAAGATAAGTGAAATGATCAACCACCTCGAGTTCCTCGTTAGCAAGCGTCAAGGGGTTATCAAGGGGCTGGTGGTCCTGCAGCAACACTTTGCACTTTGAAGGTGCGAAGTGCATACCAAATAATGGGACCACTCTGGACAGGCTATTCAGGGTTGATTGTGCCGCCCCAACATCGTCGAAATGCAAGACGATATCGTCCGCATAATCTAGATCAACTAACCTTTCACCAGGCAGCACTTCAACGCCTACATCGTGAGATTCCGCAAGGGAACACTCCATGATAGAATCCACGACGAAATTGAACAAAAACGGGCAAATCGGACAACCCTGACGAACGCCACTTGTAGTCGAAAAGCTATCCGATAGGACACCATAGACCCTGACGCGGCCTGTAGTGTTCGAGTATAGAGCACGAAGGATGTTCACATATTTCGTGGGAACACCTTTCCGCGCAAGTAATTCGGAACGGAATCGATCGATCGACTGAATCAAACGCACTCTTGAAATCGAGGAACACAGCTATTGTCGGTCCGCGTATGCGTGGCGCTGCTCTAGCACCTGCCGCAAAGTGAATATATGGTCTATACAGCCACGTCCTGGCGGAAACCTGCCTGCTCTTCCCTAATCCGAGATTCCCGTTCCGCAGTGAGGCGACGAACGATAATCGAGGCCAGTAATTTTGTCACAACTGGCGTTAGGCTAATACCCCTGTGGTTAGAACAGTCTGTGCGACTGCCCTTCTTGTATATTGCCACTATAATCGATTCGCTTCCAGTTAGCCGGGGACACACTTCCTTCCAGATACGTTCGAATAGGGTCAGTGCTTTGCAGAGGACCTCACCTTCACCCTTAAATAGTGCAGGTGAGAGGGAATCCGAGCCAACGGCACGAAAACGATTGAGGGCTGTGATCGTGTTTCGGACCTCGGCCTCCGACGTAGGCTCTAAACTAACCGTCCATGGCTCGTCCTGCATCACTTGAGTTGGTAGACGTCCCGGAGCATGGGGCCAGCTGAACTGAGCTTGAAAGTGTTCCGCCTAACGAGTCATACGGCGCTCCTTGTTGTGAATCAGCGCACCTGCGCTGTCTCTTACTGTCTCACTGAGGCCTGATTTTCTGGGACCAGTGGTGCGGATTAGTTGGAAGAACTTGCGGTAATTGCCTACTGCTCCTGCCTCCTCCATTTCTTGAGCCCTACTGGTCCACCAGGCTTCCTTGTCAGCACGTAGGCTCCGCTTTAGTTCACGCCTAATAGCCCGTCTGGTCACATTATGTTCAGAACCAGCCGGGAGGTGTCTTCTAGCTTCCCACAGGTTCACGGACCTCTCGGATATCCAGTGTCTGGTGCGGTGACGACTGATAGTGCCACAAACAGATGCTCCTGCGTCGTGCATAGCGGCCGAGATCCTATTCCACTGAAGTTCAGTGTCATTAGGACAAGACAGCGAGAGTTCGCTATGTAGTGCTTGTTGATAGGCTTGCCTGACCGAGGACTGAGACAATTTCTCCGTTGCCAATCGTAGGAGACGCTTGGTGCGCCTCCCGGTAAAGTTCATGGAGAAACGACAACGTACCAAGGCATGATCAGAGTCGACACAGGTACTCCAGTGCGAGCGGCAATCCAGGATGGAACCACGCCACCTGTAACTTATGGCTACGTGGAAACTTTGGGTCCATCGCTGGCCAGCTACAGGAGGACGCCAAGTGGCACTTCGGCGCCACTGTGTCTAAAAGCAGTGCTAGTAAGAAACAACTGGTGCTCCGCACACAGTTGCAGCAGACGCTCACCGTTGTCAGTCCGTTCGGAGTTAAGCCCACATTTACCACCCAGCTGAGCTTCTGAAGAGCTCAGTCACCCTATTTGTGCGTTCATATCCCCTGCAAGTACTATAATACCTGAACTAGTGGCACTGCGTAATAGCGAGTTCAGTTCGTGATAGAATGTGGCCTTGACAACATCTGAACTGCAGTCGGTGGGAGCATAAGCGGAAATAACAAACAGACAACGTTTTGTAATACTTCGGGAATCAACATTAGCTGATGTCGTCAAACGGGTTGCACGTAAACGGCTGTTCACCGGAATCCAATCAACCAACGATGGCTCAGCCTTGGAGCTTAGAATGAGACCCACACCAGCTTGACCCGTGAGTGCTGCATCGGCGTCTCCGGATGCGTGCAACCAATAACGAGAGGATAAGCCGGTTGCAGTTAATTCAACAACTCCAATAGGTTCATTGATCCTAGTTTCGGACACACAACACACATCAATACCCAGTGTGTCCAAGGTGCGTGCGAGTGCACCCTGCTGACCTGTTTGTCTTAGAGTGCGAATGTTGAACGTCGCCATGGAAACGGGATGGCGTGGCCTTATAAGGGACTTTTGCCTATAGGCGTGCGATAAGTGCTGTGGGATGGTAGCTGCAGATTGTTCTACTCCAGTGGCATTTCGTTTGCTGTCAATTAAGCTGGGAATTATAGAAGGAAGGTTAGTAATGGGGGCCGGGATGGGAGTAAGAGAAAAAGGTGGAAGAGAAAGATGGGAGGCGCTAGCAGTTGCATGTTTTCGCTTATCCGCCATGCTGTATGCAGCAGATAAGGCGACCCTTGATAATCTGCGCGACGGCCGATGCAGGATGAAGTTTATGTTTGAAGGAAATGTCATGGTTGTATGTGGGCTGAGATACTGCCAGGGTGCCCAGACCTAGACAGGAGGACGATTAGGATCCTCATCCAAAGCCTTTGGCTCAAAAGACTGTCCGCAAAACAGCGGTGAGTTGGCAATTAATTAGTTTTACAGTAATGGACGCCATCCCATTTCAACCCCCCAACATGGAGGACCAGGAGACTGAGTTTGTCTGACCTCTCACCATTGACCAACCTGGTAGGAGTAGCTCTCAAGGTGCCCGGAGGCACCACCCAGTATAGCTCAATGGGTCAATGAGGTACGCAAACCGTCACTCCACGTTAAGGTGCAGTCTCGTTGCGACGGAAGCTACGCCCAGCTGTTTCGGTATCCGCGCTTAATCCATACACCACACTTGACCGCGTCACCTCAAGTGTCTCAGCAAAAGTATGCAGTCTATTGCACATATTCCACTTCGGAACAGCACCTCCGTGTCTACAACTCTGTCGCACCAACTGATATACAGAATACGTCGCAGACGCTGTTGGTGAAACCACTCGAGATATCTCACATCTCGCTGGTACATCATCCAAGTTTCGTTGACTTATAGAAGAAATGAGAGCACCACGAATTTGTACACCATCAGCTTCGTGCCAACGGTAAGTTGATGATTGCCCCACGCTTGGTACTCAAGCCTCCCGAATGCTGCCGCCGCCTTCGATACGCGGATACGAAACTCACGGCGTATCTGCTGATCACTCGGCTCCACGCTCCCAAGGTAGCAGAAGTGGGAGGTGGTTTCCATCACTCAATCACTAATGCTGATTTGCGGCACCATTACAGATTGCAATTCCGGTGAAGATCGAAAAATGCAGACAATTTTGCCTGTGTTGATGGCGAGCCCTAAGTGGGCCGCTCATGAAGCCAGAGCACTAGCCATGTGCTGCAACTTATCCGCGTTGTGTGCAAACAAACAGTCGTCATCAAACAGCAACATACGGATAGTTGTCTCACACACTAGGGTTCTCGTACCAAAGCAACGGATGCTCGGCAATCCATCATCAATATGGTGCTCCACCCGAACACCATAAGCAGGATCCGCAGCAAACGCACACGACATCATGGTATGAAGTTAAGCATAAAACAGGACAGTGGTTAAGACACAGCCTTACTTCACACCAGTGACAACTGCAGTCACCTGAGATTTGTCTATTCGGCTGCACCCTTGCCAGCATACCACTGTGTAGACATATAAGTAAAGTTACTAATTTATTCGGACAACCAAAACTTACCCAATATTAGCCACAATGCTTCGCGGTTTACCGTGTCAAACGCCTTGGTGAAAGCAACAAAAAGCGAGTAAAACGAGTGATTTTGTTCTCTTCACTTCCCCTGCAACTGAAGAGCCGCAAACACCATATCTATAGTGCTGCGACCCGAGCGGAATCCACACTTCGCTTCCGCCACGTTAGGTTCCACAACCTGAGTGACGAGGCAGTTGAGCAGGATTCGGGCAATTACGTTGCCCACAGAACTCAGAAACTTGATATCACATTAATTTGTGGCACATCACTTGGTTCCTTTACCCTTGGGCTGTGGTTGCACAAGGGCATCCCCTAGCTCAGGCGTCACCTCCTCTTCAATACATACGCGTTGCACCAAGTGGTGCAGCGCAGTCACTAACGGGGCTCCGCCGTGTTTCAATACTTCAGGCAGGATCCCGTCGGCACCGACACACGCTTTTTCGAAGCTGAGCAAGTGCTCTCTACGTCTCATCTAGTGTCGGCACTTCAGCCAGATTCGCCTTCACATCGTGCTGTTTCAGGCCGTTCAAATTAGGCCAGTAAATCTCTGGACGATTGGACGATTGTTCAAGAGACAGTTGAAGTGTTTTTATCAGATCTGCCTTATGTCTGCAGTTTGGGTGCAGGTAGCGCCTGAACTACCATCGAGCAGCGTCCTCAGAGGCTCCAACCGCGGTCCATACACCTCCTTTAAGGAGTCAAAGATTTCTTTGTGTTGGCAGCGTTCGGCGTAGCATCCCATCTGCCTCGCCTTCTCCGTCCATTATGCATTTTTAATGCGACGGAGCTAGCGAGTTAGTCAGAGTTGAATGCAGTGAAATTGACTCTTCTTCTCGAAGTCACTGGGGTCTGCCACATGTGCAGAAAATGCTGCGTTCTTCACAGTCACGCATGCGCCAACCGTCGCATTGTCGTCGCCAAATCAATCAGGCCGCCTACAGTTTAACCACCCGATAGTCTCCTCGGCAGCAGCTGTCACCTGGTCACGAATGTGGTGCCACATGTCGCACACGGTTGCTACGCCTTCCACATCACAATGGCGTACAGCCATCACCTTTTTCCAGCTCCATCCTATTCTCCATAGTACCGAGGGAAAGAATATGAAATTTGCAACCGTGTGTTAGTGATCGCCACGCTGTGAGTGGCACACAGTGAGAGCAGTCTGTCACAGTGGAATTCGCTGAACCATTGCAGTGCGGACCACTGATATCTGTCCACGCGTGAGTTGAAATCACCCAGCAGAAGTGGTCGGTCACTCCTCGGCACAGACCATAAAACGAAGAAAAACAGTGTAGAACTGATCCCTCGAGTCATCAAGATAACACATAGTGGGACCTTACGTGCTGATAAAAGTGGCACTTATCTCTTCCGAGTCGTAGGCGAACAGTCATCAGTCGGGCGCTGATGCTGGTCGGCGCACCCAACAGAAGGCCATTTAGGTGATCGGCAGGGCAATTCCGACTCCATGTTCACGTGGTACTGAGGTGGCGTTTCCCACCCAGATGAACGTATAGTCGGTACTAACTTCATGCAAGTTACCTTGCTCAGCGAACTGAGTCTCGCTGAGCGCCGCAAAACCTTTGTTGCAGCTCACCAGTTCCACCACGATCAGCACAGTGCGTCGCTCGGGGCGTTCACTCGTATTCCGCTTGAGCAGTTTGCGCATGTTCCAGCACCCGATGTCGAGTGCTTTGCGCGGACGCATACATTTGTGTTGGCGGGTGACCCTATGGGTGGTGACGATCTGGCTTGGAGGAAGTAGGGGTTAAGGTGAAACGGGGACAGGGAAGTATGTGCAGGGGCAAAATAAATGAGGGTGGCGCCATTAGTAGCATGTTTTCGCTTATCTACCCCGTTGTATGGAGCAGAGAAGGTGATCCTTTTCTTTAGACCACTGCGCGACAGTCGATGCAGCATGGATTTATTCTTATTGGTCTAATCCATGGTTGGGTTTTGGACTAGGATACTGCCAGGGCGTCCACACCTGAAAGGAGAACGACTCGGGTCCTCAGCCAAAGCCTTCCTTAAAATGTACACCCGAAAGGCAGCGGGCCGAGCGCCATGAGTCAGTGAAGTGACTCACGCGGAAGTGTATTCTGCTCCTAGCTAGAAATATGGTATTACCCAACTCCCACCCATCGGTCGCCAGCAGGAAGGGTCCAGGACACGAGCCGAGCCCCCAGTACAGCATTAACAGCAAGGGGTCGGCGATCTGTCAGGTTCTCGCCACCACGAGACCCAGCTCAGTTTTGGCTCTCACAACCATGAGCATATTCATCTACACACATAGACATCACCCGTTAAAATCGTTACTTGATCTACACAAATCCTACTGGATCAGTCTGAACCACAAATGTAAATAATGATCGATTCCCGAAAGAAAAATTTACCCGTCAGTTATTAGACACATGCACCTAATTATTTGTTGTCTAGACGAATCGCAGTAGGTCAACTTCTCACAGGGTACAGCAGTGGTTTTACCTTCCAATCTTTCCCCTCCTTTTCGCCTCCATGTGCGATGAGTTAGACATGTATTTTAAACTTGTAGTTAGCTGGGAACCTTCTCAAAAGTGCATGGACCCTTGTTCCAACGCGGAAGTTTGCGTCCAACAACCAGTGATAGAGTCCATTGTAAGACACTGTGAATCGATATTATTACTGTAAGAACCCGACATGTTAAAGGTCATGGTTGTGATGTGTACACACGGCCAAAATATTAATCCGCTTCCTTACACGCCTTTTACTCACACATGAGTCATGCGCATCGCACGACATAGAGCTTTCGTGCTGGCTACTCACAACAGCCCACCAGCGTCAGGTAATTATATCCTATTTGATAACGTTCTAGGCTCCGCTTCTCAAGAGGCTACCACTATGACTATATATGTGTTGAAGCGTCGTCTTCTTTTGGTAGCGCTTTCGTTGATATTCCTAGGCGTGCATGCGATAAGCAATGTGCTTGCCGTCTTCCGAACTCACAGGCTCTGGTCGCACTCAACCCAAAGGACATCTAATTATCCTCCCATCCTCCACATCTGCCTCCACTGCACCCACTTTTTGATTTCGTAACTCCTCGGATAGAAGGTTTATTCTTTGCGCCCAGTTTAAGACACAATACCGTATGCCTCAACCAGATTCTTTGTTCTCATGTTGTAGATTAGCTTTATTGAGGACTGGCGTTTAACGACTGTTCCATACTGGTCGGGTGTAACCGGATCTAACCGAGTGCGTAACTGTCGACCCATCAGAAGTTCACACGGTGGGTAATCCATCGCAACGTGTTTTGTAGTACGGTTCCGTGGTAGGGATTTGTCCAGGCGGTTTTGTTAAGTTCCCCACTGTTAAGTGACCGCAGCCTGTTTGATAGTTGCAACCATTGAATGAAGGTCGGTATGTTGCCGAGAGATTGCGCTTGATTCCGCTACGGCGCAAGAATCACTCGAACTCAACAACGGTAAATGCTGAGCCATTGTCTGAGGCAACTGTACGTGTCACCCCAAGCGTGGCGGATATTCGCTAAGATGTGCACAGCAGTCGACTCAGTCATGAATGTGGTTGCCAGAACTTCGATCTAGTTTTAATCTGCGAACACTACAACAGGTATCATGAGGCCGTCGATGGATCTGCAGAAGTCATTATGTATTCTGTCCCAAGGGCGAGAGGGCCATTGCCAGAGACACTGACCTTCGCGCACCGAAAAAAGTTGTTACGGCTATGTTGGCGACTTCTGAGGACGACTTTGTGGTGTTGCCACAGCATAGAAAAATCTAATTTTCATCAAATACTTTGGAGTTGGGATGTTAATTAATCAGCAAATAATGTTATGTGGAAGTTCGAGCAGTGGTCGTGATATTGAGCACTGGGAAGTCATTCATGTCTGTGGTGACTGGAATGCACGCAGCCATCAAATGCGATGAGAACAATTATAACTAAGACAATCTGGAGAGGGTCGGTGAACGGAGAAGTGTTAAGCTGATCACTAACAGTTGCTTTTTTACTTCCCTGGACACATTCGATAAGACAGCCACTGCATAACCGGAAAAGCACTAGATTGCATTTCCACCCATCCAGGAATTGTCAGCAGTGCACGTTCACTCTGCCAGGGAGGGCTAGAATCTACGACTATAAGCACACACGTTCTTAATTGAGAGCATTGGGCCATGGGGATGGGCAGGAACCGCTGCTTTACAATTCATAACAAGGTCACGCATCGATAGTATGACCTGTGAAGTGTAAGTACTCCAACCACACTATTTCCGTTGTTATAAATGCCACCGCATTTCACCAAAATTCTCACACTATTACCTTTCAGCTTCAAAGGCCAGTTATCTACGGCCTTTCCTGAATGCCTTCTGTGTCAGCTACATGGAATGTAGAAATCAGCATTTCGTTTAGTCTCACACGTATAAATCTGTTTGCACAACTCCTGCATCATTCGGACTACCGTTGGCTTTGGAATTTCACCATAAACACACAAGTTTTTAGGGATTTTAATTGCAGATCGGTTTTGAATGGCTTTACATCCCGGCGACAGTTTACTTGTATATCAAAAGCGAAACATTGCCACATTACAAAATTAGAGAAAACTGATTTGCATTTAAGATCTTTCCAAGCTATACATTATTAGTCCCTATCGTTACGTTATACACTTTTTGAAGTGACTACGCCAGTCTATCCTACCTGTATCAGTGCCTGTACTCCGCGTAGGTTATTTCATGAACAAAATATATTGACTGGATTTTATAATGACGTACGACACCCTTGGTGTCGACAAACATTATTTAATTAATCTAAAAGGTCAAATAGACACCATCTTCTTTTACTGGACAGCACTCATTTGAATAGTGGTTTATGAGAATCCGGAGACTTGCCACTCGCGTAGAACTAAGCCTGCGTTGTGGTCTCTTTCCTAGGTGTAGCTCGCATGCTCTGTTAGCGCGTTTCGAGCACAATTCTTGTGGGGCTTTCCTTCTTTCCCCTGAACTAAATAGACATTGCTAGGTGTGACATGTTTCGTAGGTCGGTTGGTTCACGCTTCATCTGCTGCATTTAGCTGTCAGCAGACTGCCTAGGGAGACAGCTGGTGAGCATAACATGAGGATCCCCACCCGTCAGCGTACGGTTAAGTGTGCCGAGTTGGTGCATTACAGTGTACAATTTGCGCGTAAATGGGATGAGCGGAACACCCAAAAATCAAGCCTGCGTCACACCCATTCAAGCTTTTCATCAGGATTACATCTAAACACCAACAGGGAGCACAGCACAGAGCGATGTTGTTGGTCGCGATCGAAAGATAATAGGTCTTCAATGAAAGGTATTTTTTCGTATCAAAATACCCCTTACTCCTAACAGCCCTGGTTGATCGCAGTGCTTTCCGACATATCAAGCACGCACACATGAGCTAGTCGATTTCATCCGAGTTGTATCCTGGCTTATAAACATTTAGGCGACTATTAGCTATCCTCTGAAGAAGAGTGAGTAATCAGACTAGTTAGCTGCTCATAGTAGACATGATGCCGTAAGAAGGAGCCAGCAATACCACCTACGTTTCACCCTTGGTCCCATGGTAAGGGAAGCGTAAAAACGCATTAGTATTGTCATCCCTCTCCATTGCACTATGCTACCAGTTCAGCTGCAAGATATCAGTGACCCCGCAGGCAACCAGTTTATGATGGATCAAGCTGACCTGGCCTAAGTCGGTGGCTATTACGCAGTGACAGTTTTGGGTCGAAGGCTAGAATAAACTATCGTTCTTTTGAATATTGATATTTCCTTAAGACCGCTTCCACCCACTAACGGGAGTGCGAACCTGAACTGATATTAGCTTGTATTATTAATGAGGTGTTGTAAGTTCTCCTTACCTAAGACAGTCAGCTTCGTAATCGTTCGAGTCCGAGTCACTGGCTGACAGACTTTAGCCGTCGCAGCACTAAGCAGGGATTGATATCACATGATGCATTCGTCGGGTATGCATAGCCCGTAAGCTCAACAATGAATTTACAAAAATAGTTCGCTGTCATTCGCCATTTAGGATTGTGACAATGACCCACGCGTGACTTTGCACGATTCGAGAAAAAACGAGCCGCGCCGCGAAATGTACGCCAACCGACTTCACGTGGTTTGACTAACAACCCGGGTCTACTAGCGCCGCCCCGTACAGGTGGCAGATGCAGCGCTACACGAGAACTCTACTGCAGCTGAACCGCAAATTTAGGACAAGCAGCTAATTAACGAATACACTTAAAAAGTAGCTTCGCATAGTGTCTCCAGCGTCACGGCAGTTGAATTTCATAACAGGGAGAAGGATCTCCGACATTTCCAGTAAAGACACAACACCAAAAATAGAAGCAAAATAGCTTTCAGAGAGAAAAATGTGTTATAATTGAGTCGCCACTGTTATAATTGAGGGAAGGCCGCCTCTGTTCCGATTACGTAACGCCTGCTAAGATTGTCGCTCGCACGGTTGGAGCACGCCTACGATGACGGCTTGTAACGCTGGCCACTCGAACGGAGTTGCGCTGACCTGATGACGCTAGCTTAGCCGGTGAGACGGAAAATCGAGCGAGCGTGTGAACGATCCTAGCCGCGCTTGTTCGGATAGGCGTTTAGACCCCGGAAACGGACGCGTACGGAAGGGGGTTAGGATAGACACGCGCTAATGACTTAGACGCGAAGGCTGGCCAGCTAACGACTCACACGCAATCACGTGACCCGACCGACTCCCAACTGAGGCGAAGAGAAAGAAAAGACAAGTGGTCCTCTGTAGGTTCTTTTACGACCGACAAAGGGCGATCACAGCTAGTGCTATGGGTTATTAAGTTGGGGAAAACAGTCACCACGCAGAGATGGTAGTTTGCAAATGAGCATTGTCGAAAGGTGCGCAGTTGGGGCGCGTCTCGGAGTGTCTGAGCTCTGCTGCGTTGTGGGGAGGAATTGAACCTCGCTTTCTACAGCCATTCTGCCGGGGTTCCTGGCGCGTTTTTGCGGGGATTTTTGACGGACCCGCAACAAATGCTAGTACGATAGTTGCTGGACATTGGATGTTACCGCCCGAGAACCCAACACTCCACAACCGGTTTCGATCTTATTTGCTCTAATCAGGCAGAGATAGCCGGCTTCGAACCCTGGGGTCTTTGGACTGCCAATACGTTGCGATAAGAAACGCTTTTCACAGCAGTTATTGACTGACTGGAGGAGGACCTTTTTGAGACCCTCATTGTATGAGTGAATTGCCATGCGCAATTTCTAAGTGGACTGTGATTAGCATTGCAGTGAAACTTGGTCACTTCGAAGCAATGAATCCCGAGGAGAGGTGAGTTACTATAGTCCGATGCATGTGAGGGATTTGGAGACAATAGAGAAGGGACTAGTACAGTGATGAGCTTCACAAATTATTCTAGTCATGGCCTGCGCGTTTCAATCTCGACCCAAAATCGCGGTGACTTTCAACTCAAACTCACTTTTTGTTTATAACTCGCATAGACCAACTCCACCGCCTGGATGAGTTTATAAGTACGCATATACCTTTTGATATTATTTGCGATCATACACCTAAGAGGCCTTAAGGACTGGTCTGCTGAAATAATGGCCTCCGTTGGAAAACATGGATAGATAATCATGAAATTTCTCAGTTCTCTGTTCATGATATATAAGGTAAGCCAGTGTAGTTCTTGTAAGATTGGAATTTACTGTCGAAATCTTTAGAAGTGTACAATATCTTCACCCACAAAAACGAAGTAAGTAGTAAGTTAACTGCGTTTGTCATGAAGGCAACCTTATGGTCTGCAACTTGCGTTCTGAGTCCGTTATTCTCTCGGTTGCTTTTGGTGAAATCACTTCATTCAACTTACTAAGCAGGTATTCGGTCATTTCTCGCCAATCACACCCAGCAACTATCTTTCATAGCTTCGCGATAGTCACTGTACCGGTTACAAAACATCTTAGATGCAAACCTCTGATTGAGTCACTGCACATGTCGCCTAACGATCAAACCGTTTTGATCTTGTGTACGAACATATGCACGACTAGCTGCGCTTCTTACTCTGTACACCGCTTCGCGTTATTTGTTGATTATACTGTAGTTCTTACACGTTTCCTTTCTTGCTGTCTGGCTGGGCGCCAACTTACTACGGCTAACGTCTAGTCTTGAAATTTGGTGACGGTGGTGGGATCACATGTCTGCGTCGAACGCAGCATAAATCTTCTAGTCCTCTTTTACCGACAGACCGTCTTTGGATAATTGGAACCGATGGCGAAGCGCGTATCTTGATTATATGGAGTTGTTTCTAACCTTGGATCCGACAGTGTCCCTTTCAGAGAAACACAAAGTAAAACTTTTACAATAGTTCCTTGGGGATTAAAGTCAGAGATATTTAGTCGCTCTGCTTATGGACGAAGCCTACTGTAATCAAGGCTTTGGATACATTCAGCGCTCTTTGGGGAGTTAGCCAACGTGTGTTTACAGCCAGAAATTTCTTCTCCAAACTCTCCTAGAAACCAGACTGAAGTACAAGCGAATTCATCGTTCGTAAACTCTGGGTGGTACCAAACTGTAAATACACTGAAATGGATCTATCTAGGTTTGAAGTGACTATGTTGCTCCAGTGCCTGAGCTTTGAGATTTCAGACCAGAATACCCGGGAGAAAATCCTCTCATACAATATGATTTTTTTACCGACTTGTGAGACAGTCTGTCTGCTTGCTTGGCAGAGGGAAAACCTTACCAAGCAAACTAACAACCTTCGCTTTAAAAGACCCATCGGGGAAGTTGCGATTGCTTAATTGTGCTCCAAAATCTAAGAAGACACCTAATAACGGCAGTTCGTCCTATGCTATCGCTGTGGAGAGCACCCTATTGTCCATCGGACGGTCGACATCAAAAGACAGTATGCAGAAGTTGCGGAAGATTGGTCACTTGGCGCGAGTGTGCAAATCGGTCAAACGTCCTTCGAACAGAACTTATCGGGGAACGAAGCCCATCAAAATAGTGGACGAGTCAGTGGGGAGCGAGTCCAAATTGCACCTCCTATGGTCGAGTACAGTTCCCGACATGTGGACCGTACCGTACACCCTGGAGATTAATAATGAAGGACAAAATGTGCAGATGGAAATCGATACGGGAACATTAGTAAGGATAATCAAGGAAAACGCTGTGAAAAAGCTGCCGCGCTTGTCCGTTTGCAACTTTGTTCCCCATACGTACACCGCTGAACCGATGCGTGTCCGTGGCAAATGCTTGACAAAGATACAATATGGCAACAGGACACATACACTTACTGTATATACGGTCTCCGGAAATCGTCCAAATTGGATGGCAAAAGACTGGCTACACATGTTAACGAATAAAATGGGGGTATTAAAAACGGTCTTGGAGGTTCCAGGGCTTAAAGGATTACTAATGTAACATTTAGCTGCCTTTGTCGAAGGGCTGGAAAATTAAAAGCTTTTCAGGCTTTGTAATATTAAAGGAAAACATTCTACACATATTCATCAAGGAGCGCACATTTCGCCATGGGGTCCAAAGTGGAAGGGCGAAACGGCCGTCTGGTTCTTTTCCGGACAGCTGGTCGACATATCTGAATTGTCGGCTGATTGCGACGAACAAAAGTACGAACAATTAACCCGTTTACAAACTCAAGGTGCTATTATCCCTGCTAAGTTTTCTGTTTACGGTGCACCAATAGTACTTGTAACCAAGCCAGAAGGCTCCATATGCATTGGTGGGGACTACAAAAGGACCGTTCACAAAGCTTCAATGTTAGTTAGGTATCCATTAAAAAATGACGAATCGTCTGCTGTACGCCGTACCGGCACTTGGCTATTGCGCGATCACCACCAGTCCTGCGTGGGTTGAGTATACCGCGGGGACACCCGCGTCTACGCAGATTCAAACAGGTGACTTTTGATTGCAAGCCACGCACGCAGACCACCCGGCCATGGGCTGAGTGGTGGTGAAATGTTTACTAAGCTAGACCTCAGCCACGCATATTCGCAGACAGAACCCAACGAGCCTTCTAGGCTTAACGCTATTACTACATGTATAGGAAGTTTGCAATATACTGGTTTGCCATTTGGTAGTAATTCTGCCTCCCGGCATCTTCCAGAGGATTATCAACCTGTTAAAGCATATACCTTTCGCATGTGACTATCTGCATGATATTCTTATCTCGGTAGGCTGTGATGCAGTACATCTTCAGACACTCGCTTTTGGGCTCGAGTGATTGGAACGAAGCGGATGTGAATTCCTTTCCCATTTGTTACCTTGGCTACCAGCTTGATAATTCTTAAATGACAATGACAGATGACAATTCTTAAATGACAAGTTGAAGTCCAGTATACAAAGTCCTGAGCCGAGGAACAGTGATGAACTTTGTTCGTTCTTGGGAATGCTATCTCACTATCGCTATTTCATGCCCACTGCATCTACAGTATTATCTCCATTAAATGAATTGTTGCACAAAAATGTACCGTGGTGCTGGAGTTCTTGTCAGAGTGACGCTTGCAATAAGGCTAAACGAGCCCTTGCTTCCCTACCGATGTTAGTTCATTATGATTTTAGTAAACTACTCATTCGTTAGCGCGAAGCATTTCCTTGAGTTGGGAGCTGTTCTGTGTCACCGTGTAAATGATGGATCCATACGTCCCATAGCTTTCACATCGTGTACATTACAAACAGCGCAGAAGAATTATTCACGACTAGATAGAGAAGCGCTGACTGTTATCTTTGGGGTGAAAGGGTTCCACCAGTACGTTTGGGGAAAATTTTTGGGCTGAAAGCGGACCATATACCCTTATTATCTTTACTGGGCGAAACCAAACGCACCCAACAAATGGTGTCACCAAGAATGCAGAGCTGGGCTGTACTCTTGAGTGCTTATAACTGCAACATGGTTTACATTACAGGTGTCAACAACTGCACGGCTGATGCGGCAAGCCTTCCACCGATAACTGAGGCTGTAAAGGAACACCTTCCTCCATTTGAACTGGTCAATTTAATGCAGCATCTAGACACAACACCAATACGAAGCGCAACAACCCGCCGATGGGCGGACTGGGACCCAGTGCTGTTAATAGTAAAACTTCTTGACCATAGGTTGGCCATCTGAAGGAACAGCTGAGTTGCAACAGTCCAATGTGCGCAGAAACGAGCTGAGTCTATTCGATAGCTGCGTTTTCTCGGACGGTCGGCTGGTCCTTACCGGTAAGGCGCAGTCACTGATTCTTAAAGAGCTCCACCTTGCACATGAAGGCGTGGCCAGGATGAAATTATTAACAAGAGGATATTGCTGGTGGCCTAAGATCTAGTCAGACATTAAAAAACTTATTGAGGAGATGCGATATTTGTCACACATCAAGGTGACAAATCGCTTGGTCCAGTACACCAATGGTGATGGCCCGACAAGCCGTGGCAAAGGATCCGCACCGACTACTTTGGTCCGATTAACGGAACAATGTTTCTTCTACTTACCGACGCACACCCAAGCTGGATTGATGTGCATCCAGTCACCCAAGTGACGTCTGAAGCTACCATTGTTAAATCGCACTTCCTTTTCTACGTTTGGTGTCTCGGAAACCATGTACAAAGCTAATGGTTTACCTTTTCCCAGCTCTGAATTTAGTAAGTTTGTTACCAACAGTGGGATACAGCATATCAAAGCGGTCTCGTACCACCCGGCATCAAACGGCTTAGCAGAACGTACCGTGCAAGCGCTGAAACAAGACTTACTAAAGCAAGGCGTGAAACGTTTACAAAAGAGCTTGGATCGCTTCCTATTCGCCTACCGTTGTACATTCACGGAGACCATCGGCAAATCTCCGGCGCAACGGATGTTCGGCAGAAATTTCAGGACAAGACTACATTAGTTGTTTCCGAACCCAGGTATTGAAGTAGTGGAGCACGATAGGAAGTCTGTGTCCTCAGAGCAACTAAAAGATAAAAGCACATTCAGAGAAGAGCAGCCAGTATACACTCAGTTATTGCATGAACAACACTGGCAGCCAGCAACTGTGCTCGGTTCCTCAGGAAGTCAAAATGAACTGCAAATTCTGGACTGCCGGATCGTTCGCCGACCTTCGGATCACGTGCGCTCCCGTAGTACGGACGCACGGGCCAAAGCGAAATCTGACCCCCGTTCTAGCACAGTGCAAGTGGCGGAGGGCGGGAAAGCTGAAAACTACCTCGAAGGTCCAGCCGAATTCGTAAACCGGTCGAATGTTTCAAACCCGGACTTTGACGTTAGCCACAACAATGAGAGTTGTCACGAGCCGCCTAACGACCAATGACTTACGTTGGTTCATACCGTATTGATATTGCATGCGCACGTATACACAGCTACCTGCGCTTCTTACGCTGTACACCGCTTCGCGTTATTTCTTGAGTATACCATGTTCTTACACGTTTTCCTTCCTGCTGTCTGACTACGCGCAAACTTACTACTGCTCATGTCTAGTCTCGACCGTCAGAAATTTTAACTCAGCAACCTAACTGCTGGCTCAAGTTACATACACATACTGGAGCTACGTCATCTCGGCGATTCTCTTCTATGTGCTACTCATGACTCGTGAGTGGCCGCAGCGTTATTCATCTACTTCCCAATCAGTCTCATTAAGCAGCAACTTTTTCATGGAATTCTGTGGATAAGTGAGGGATTTAGTAGGTTTGGCCAACAGAGACAGAAGCCACGGCACGTGGACCACTGCAGTCGGGACTAAGGGTTTGCGTAGCCTTATTTCGTCATAGGTGAATGTCTATGTTGCATTCTCTGGTGTGCTGACCAGTTGCTGATCATTTACAATGACTGAACCGTATCATACAACCGGACACTAGCTGGAACTGATGAACTACTTGCCTAGGACTGAACACCACTTGTCAGAAGTGTTAACAACACAAAGTCAAGTATGCACTTTGTGCGCACTTTGTCTGCACTTTGTGCGGAAGAAGGGTCCGCTGCGCAATATTCGACGCTGACTAGCTAGGTGGCTGCGTCGCATTAAAGTAAAGCCGAAGAAGATGGAATGTTACGCCGAAGGCCGCAAGGAATTCTTTGACTCCTTGGACGCGGTGTATGGACCGAGGTTGGAACCTCTGAGGACGCTGATCGATGGTACTTCAGATGCTACCTGCACACAGACTGCAGACATACTGCAGATCTTGCAGAAATAGTTTAACTGTCTCTTGAACAACCGTGCAGAGATCAACTGACCTAATTTGAACGGCCTGAAACAGCACGAGGTGAAGGTGAATCTGGCGGACACGCTGAAACTAGATGAGACGTAGAGAGCACTTGCTCAGCTGCGAAACGGCGTGTGTCGGTGCCGACGGGATCCTGCCTGAAGTATTGAAACACGGCGGACCCCCGTTAGTGACTGCGCTGCACCACTTGGTGTAACGCGTGTGGACTGAAGAGGAGGTGACTCCTGAACTGGAGGATGCCCTTGTGCAACCACAGCCCAAGGGTAAAGGAACCAAGCGATGTGCCACAAATTAATGGGGTATCAAGTTTCTGAGTTCTGTGGCCAAGATGATTGCCCGAATCCTGCTCAACTGCCTCGTCAGTCAGGTTGTGGTACCGAACGCGGCGGAAGAGCATTATGGATTCCGGTCTGGTCGCAGCACTATAGGTATGGAATTTGCTGCTCGTCAGTTTCAGGAGAAGTGTAGAGAACGACACCATTCCGTTTTACTCGCTTTGTTTGATTTCAAGGCATTTGATACGGTGAAGCGCGAGACATTGTGGCTGGTATTGGGTAAGTTTTTGGTTGTCCGAATAAATTAGTAACTTTACTTATATGTCTACACAGTGGTATGCTGGCAAGGGTGCAGCCGAATAGACAAATCTCAGGTGACTGCAGTTGTCACTGGTGTGAAGTAAGGCTGTGTCTTAACCACTGTCCTGTTTTATGTTTAACTTCATACCATGATGTCGTGTGCGTTTGCTGCGGATTTTGCTTCCGGTGTTCGGGTGGAGCACCATATTGATGATGGATTGCCGAGCAACCGTTGCATTGGTACGAGAACCCTAGTGTGTGAGACAACTATCCGTATGTTGCTGTTTGATGACGACTGTTTGTTTGCATACAGCGCGGATGAGTTGCAGCACATGGCTAGTGCTCT
Organism: Dicrocoelium dendriticum; assembly: GCA_944474145.2. Taxonomy (NCBI): domain Eukaryota; kingdom Metazoa; phylum Platyhelminthes; class Trematoda; order Plagiorchiida; family Dicrocoeliidae; genus Dicrocoelium; species Dicrocoelium dendriticum. The sequence continues at coordinate 33,141,933 of OX104070.1, forward strand.
GGCTTCATGAGCGGCCCACTTAGGGCTCACCATCAACACAGGCAAAACCGTGTGCATTTTTCGACATTCACCGGAATTGCAATCTGTAATGGTGCCGCAAATCAGCATTAGTGATTGAGTGATGGAAACCACCTCCCGCTTATGCTAACTTGGGAGTGTGGTGTCGAGTGATCAGCAGATACATAGTGAGTTTCGTATCCGCGTATTGAAGGCGGCGGCAGCATTCGGGAAGCTGGAGTACTAAGCGTGGGATAACCACTAGCTCACCGTTGGCACGAAGCTGATGGTGCACCTGGAGATTTGTTTATGTGGTCCGGAGCTAGGAGCCGCTGCACTCAGGTGCTGACGTACAACCGGTACGCTGCATTGCCAGTTGCCCAATCGAGCTAAATGCATTGCCGGCAGTGGTGAGGGGACACAGACGCCACATGTGTGCCTACGATTGCAGACCACACCGGGCCGTTCGGCTGTGAGAAGTGAACGTTAACCAGACACCACAGCCGCAATGAATGCGTCATACATTGATCGCATGGAAATACCTAGGGAACGCACGCCGTTCAGCTTTGAGAACTGGACGTGAGCCGGACACCACATAGCCGCAATGAACGTGTCATGCTTCGATCGATCGGTAGTCGGCCTTCATGCAGGTGAAATGGCAACGAAGCTTTCCTGAGAAGTGGCTAGCGAGGCGCTGTGCTAGCAATTGAGAACAGCAGCCAGGCCATATGTGATGATGGGTCGATGGGCGCCGTATTGCTATCGTCACAAAAGCTGTTATCGCCTCATGACTGGCTTCCAACAAACCCGTAAGCTTTTAGTAGGCTGCTTTCGCTGCTAAAGGCAATCATACTGCCGGGAGCACATTATAAGGTTACAGTGTTGTTCGCTTTACTATTTCGATCGCGTGTATGTTACAGCTGAAATTTCACCCTTCATGGGTGCATGAAAAACGATTTCTTGACTTGACTTGACGTGACAATGCTCTTAGATTTCAGTCTGCCCCGACGCACTGGTGGCACCATTAGACAGCACACCAATTTAGTCATGAATGCAACTATTGTCCTCACAGACAGACAATTGGTAGTTGTAACAATTGATCAAGCCTTCGATGGAATTTCTCGTGTACAATGGAGAATATGCATTTATTCATTTCTTTAATTATATTTGGATGAAAGATGTGAAATGTCTGTAAATGTCAACGAATTAGATGTTTGCAACATCAAAAAAGCGGACATCCTTGCACCATTATAGATGAAGTAGCAGCTTGAGCGGTTGCGCAAGAGGTACGCAGTAGCTGTTATCTCAACATCCGGCAACCCGTACAACATTGCGAAACCACCCCATATGCTGTGTATCGGATATTGAAGGAAAAAGGTTCCGCGGGGTACAGTGCACTGGAGGTGCAAGTGCTGGATGCATGCGATTTGCAGAAGCGCCTGGAATTCGAACGTTTGTTTTTAGACTGTCTAAGCATGCATTCCATTTTGTTCACCGATGAGGCGATGTTTCTTCTTCTGCATGGCGAAGATAGGAAACGTGTTTCGGAAACGACCAGCCCATGGCAACGTACCGCTTCACCTGCGCAACCTAACGCGAAGCTCATGGCGTGGGCTGGGTTGTCTGGTCGCAAATCATTTTTTCTTTTCTTTTCCCGCAGTGGGTCCAGTAGGTTGTCGTTTAACAGTACCAATGTCTCACATTTATTAGCATCCTCGTGCATGGAAATGTTGCAGAGCGGCGTAGTTCCGCAGGTACAGTAGGAAGGGTTAATGAATAATGGTTGGTGGCAGCACGATGGCGCACCTGCATATTCGGCGCAATCGGTTCGTGCCTACCTGAACAAGACATTCGGTGGACATTGGACGGGTCGAAGAAGACCGATAGGATGGCTGCGCGATCAACCGACTTGAATCACATGGATTTATTCCAATGGGGATACTTAAAGTCCAGAGTAGATAGAACGAAACCCAAAAGCTAGGTTGAACTGAAAGAGAACATTGTGGACGAATATAGGCAGATTTTGTTGGAGACATTGCGGAAAGTGCTCGTCAACACCATCCGGCGAATACTTCTCTGTAGCCAAAACGACGGAGGGCACTTCGAACATCTACTTTGGTGATATTTACAGACATTTCACATCTTTCATCCAAATATAATTAAAGAAATGAATAAATGCATATTCTCCATTGTACACGAGAAATTCCATCGAAGGCTTGATCAATTGTTACAACTACCAATTGTCTGTCTGTGAGGACAATAGTTGCATTCATGACTAAATTGGTGTGCTGTCTAATTGTGCCACCAGTGCGTCGGGGCAGACTGAAATCTAAGCGCATTGTCACGTCAAGTCAAGTCAAGAAATCGCTTTCATGCATCCATGAAGGGTGAATTTCCAGCTGTAAGACACACGCGATCGGAATGGTAAAGCGAACAACACTGTAATCTTATAATGTGCTCCCGGCCGTATGATTGCCTTTAGCAACGAAAGCAGCCTACTAAAAGTTTACGGGTTTGTTGGAAGCCAGTCATGAGGCGATAACAGATTTTGTGACGATAGCAATTTGTCGCCCATCGACCGGCCATCATATATGGCCGGACTGCTTTTCTCAATTGCTAGCACAGCGCCCCACTAGCCACTTCGCAAGCAACCCTTTCGTTGGCTTCTCACCTGCGTGAAGTCAGACTACCGATCGATCGAAGCAGGACACGTTCATTGCGGCTATGTGGTGTCCGGCTCACGTCCAGTTCTCAAAGCTGAACGGCGTGCGTTCCCTAGGTATTTCCATGCGATCAATGTATGACGCATTCATTGCGGCTGTGGTGTCTGGTTAACGTTCACTTCTCACAGCCGAACGGCCCGGTGTGGTCTGCAATCGTAGGCACACATGTGGCGTCTGTGTCCCCTCACCACTGCCGGCAATGCATTTAGCTCGATTGGGCAACTGGCAATGCAGCGTACCGGTTGTACGTCAGCACCTGAGTGCAGCGGCTCCTAGCTCCGGACCACATAAACAAATCTCCAGGTGCACCATCAGCTTCGTGCCAACGGTGAGCTAGTGGTTATCCCACGCTTAGTACTCCAGCTTCCCGAATGCTGCCGCCGCCTTCAATACGCGGATACGAAACTCACTATGTATCTGCTGATCACTCGACACCACACTCCCAAGTTAGCATAAGCGGGAGGTGGTTTCCATCACTCAATCACTAATGCTGATTTGCGGCACCATTACAGATTGCAGTGTACAGATTGGGTGTACTTCGTCGACGCAGAGTGTAGGGTGTTGTATCACACGGGGTCGCCAATGCCTGAGGCAGGCTGGCCTGGTTTGCCATGAGCTAGGCCGCTCGGGACCTGCATCGAAAGGACGACGGGTCCTGCATAGAACGTAGGCAGAACCGGCGTAGCGTTGGTAGGTACGCTCCATGCGCTTCTATTTACTTTACTATCCTCGTGCTTACACACTGGGTCTCTTTATCTCAGTTGGTTGGTTTGCTATCTTGTCTTAGCGCTTATTTTTTGCCGCACTGTAATGTGTATAAAAATAATCTGGTAAGTTGCACATGTCACTTAAGCTAATTGTGGTTTTCTTCATTTATATTTTCGTGTTTTGGACATTTTTAACTTCGTTGTCTTATATCTTGAACTCATCGCGGATCTCCTGATAACTAATTTATTGCACATGCTCCTTTAGCGAAGAGTTATGTCCGTGTATCCCTATGCTTTATGCGATATATTTCGTTTGAAATTGTCATTTTAAGTGATTGGTTTTGACTTGACATTCCCGGTATGGCTACGCTTGATGTGCATGTTGATAAGGTGCTTACCTGTCTATCACCCAGTAACTCGTCGACACTGGGTCAAGGGACAGTTGGTCGTTGCTGCAGGGGACGGGGTGCACCGTCCTCGTGGCGGTGCTAGGCTCGAAGAGTGATTCCATCCAGTGTGGAGCGGACTGTGATCCAGCCATCGCCTTGTGTGTGCTTTATTCTCCAAATATAGCGTGTTGTGTTTGCCAGTGAAGGAGTGTGGGCCGACAACTTTGATGAAACGTGGCCCCCATCCGCATGCCTCCTGGTCTTATTCCGTCGGGCTTACACTGGATATTGGGTGTGTGGTTGGAGTTGTGGGTGGTGAAGCGCAAACCATCCACAGTGCCTCTGTAAACACAGGCCTCCTGTGTCTGTCCTATGCAACTCACATTGACAGGCAACTCCCCAACCGGATGCCGTTAACCATATAAGGCACCCAACTATTTAAATTTTTATCCCATCCATAAGCTGAAAAAATACGGGAATTCTCGTACAGTGGTAAAACACTATCTGATACGAGAGCTATGTGGCGACCAGGTGGATCCGTCTCTGCTCAGTGTATCGCGAATGGGAAAACGCATCTGTGAAATGGCGATACCGAGGTTTTCCACTGTATCTCTATCTGGACCTGATGGCCATTGGCACCCATTTGGGGAACCCTGCTGGACGACAGTAGCAAGCATGTTTACTCTAAATGTGGCCTAAGTGGCTTTGCATGTGAGAATGTTCTGTCGGTAGGGCAGGCCTACCGCTCTATTTTAATTATAACGTTTGCAGCCATAGTGCGATTTGTTCTACAGCTGCTCACTACTCATGGTGGGTACTGTCGGTACTGAGTGGTATTGACAGTGGCCCAAACCATTGAAGGTGATGCCGAGAAGCAAGTAAATGTTTCATTGCATCTGGAAAGATGAATAATCATTCTGATCCAAAGTAGCTTTGATAGATGCCAGGAAGTGAACAGTTGTTCAAACAATTCTGGCGATTTTTCAATTCATACATGTATTTAGGGCGATGAGGAGGTTATGCCAAATGCTTGGTGGGATTCCATAAAGGCGTAATTCACCAATCCTAATGTCTCCACAGTTTTGTCCTGAGGTCATAGCAGCGAAAGCCATTTGACGGGGAGCAAGTAAGCTTTTGGTTTCACATGAACTACTGCTTCTTCGACTACTAGATCGTACATTTATATCCCATTCAACTATGCAACGGTTTTACTTAACTCGGGTCAGTCTCTTTCCTCAGCAATCACACTAAAAGCAGTTGATAGCTAAAAAGTGGTTGCGATCCTCTCCTGCACATTAAGCTGTACTGAAGGAGCGAATTTTCGTTCGGGTCATGCAGCTACACAGTGCACCACACGATGATGCCATTGAGTATGCGTCCACGCACTTCTGAGTGTCCAGCAGCAATGACAGCTGGGATGATACTTTAGTTGGATACGGACCAAAGGATGCACAAATGATCTAGTATTTGACGATCACTGTAACCCGTGAATAGTGCAAATTTGATCTGTTTACCGAACACCTTTGGGGAGTTCGCAACTATAAACAAATGACCGAATCAAATCAGTTCGACTGCGGGGCACGTGCTTGTTTGCACCTGTATACATCCGAAGTGAATATCGCATGACAGGATGCGCATAAACAACATTCACCAAACATCGCCGTACATGTCCGTCTAAAAGATGTCTCTTGTTGCAATATGCCGATGGCTAATTTGGTGGTTCTACTGCAAGATGATATCACAAACAAGCGGATAGACCACACTGTGTTCAGCGTGTGAACGCCAGCTTACCTAGAATCTGACTTAAAATTCTGGCTACCTGCACAGGTCCCAGGGATTAAACATCCTGACACACATGTTGCTCACATGCCATTAGCCTATATTGGACCTAGTTCAGAATTCGCCATAAAGGCCTAGCAGCCCAGATGAAAGCATGAGTTTGCTGCATTTCAGGCTTCACAGTGGACAGCGTCTAAGAATGTAAATGGATTGTTCCGTTTCGCTAGACAACTTAGCGTAGTACCACGGTAGTCAGTATTATCGCATGCGTTCTGAACACCGGATGAAGTGGTAACAAAATTGTGGCACAAAATTCCGCTACTAAAAACACGTATAAAGACGCTGGACATCCGACAAAAAAGAAACGAATCAACGCCGAACAAGCAGCGTTTGTTTACTACCTCCGCAAGTTGCAAATGGGACGTAGACAAGATACTCCGAAGACTGAAGGAGGTCTAAGTTATCGACCACGTGATGGCACTGAGCAATGCACACAGGAATTCGAAATGGCCCCAAGACCTGCGTCAGCATTTCGATCAAACTGCGACTGGTAGCCGACCTTACAATGGTCGGCAGGCCTCACCAGAAATCAACATCCAGAAATGCGATGCAAACCACCGAGGCCATCACATGCTTGTATGCCAACGTACAAGCTATTTTCAGCAAGCTAACCAAACTTCCTATTCGTTTGGTCTCCACACCTTGGTACGCCGTCATGGTCACAGATTACTGATGTTTAGATTACTCTGCTCAACTTGATTTCCCTACGCAATGATCGACCAGGCAGAAGAGATGGAGGGCACCAGTATTATCGATCTGACCTGCATGTTAATATCATCGCCGACCCAGATAGGCAAATTTTCGATTCCAATGTATTGCCTTTTGTACCTTATACGTGCTGATGTGTGTTTACTAGCAATAATATAACGCCTTTCAATGTCCATCTTGGAAATAAATCGTTGCGTAGCTACTGCTTTGAAACGTCTCCAGGCATGGTCATACAGTCACGTGCTATTGGTGGCTTACTCGTCGAATAACGTCCTCGTGGTGCAAGCTGGGTGGTTCGGGTTAATCATGTTTCAGCGAATGGTTCAGCGGTAGTGTTCCAGGATGTGCCCCCATAGAAAGCCACAAATGTCGTTTTAACAATACTGCAACTTGGCGGCTGTGACAAGCTACTAAACTCATTGCCCCTGCCCATCAAGATGATCCTACCCCCTTTACCGACACCACTCACCCACTTCGAAAGGTTTGTGTGATCCCTTCTTGCACTGGTGACCCGATCAAACACATGCACGCATGCAGCGTCACAATAACAATTTCATTCAAGGTGGCCACCTACACACGTAACCACTTTTACGTCTACTCACATAAATCCAGTTTGCAACCGGGTAACTGCTAACACTTATGTGCAAATACCGATCTTTCGTGTTTGTATTACCATCATCAGGCATACGAAGGCATATTTCGCATTGTCGAGAATAAACCATTGAACACTCCTAGTCCGAGTTGCGAGCAATAATCTGCGGTATAGCACCATACAAAAAGTTCACTTCTCCCACCCGATTCGGAATGGGTGATGAGTAATGAATACTGAAAATACAGAGCTAGTGGACATACCTTTGTGTTGTTCCATCGTAGTTAGTTCAGGCAGGTGCGCAGAATCAAGTCACTGATTCCTACTCGTTTACTACATGTTAGAGCTGCGACATATGCTATTCGGGTGCGACGCAGTCGCGGAATCTGAAATCCACAATGTGAGTGTCTAAGAATTTCTTGACTTCAGACACCCGTTTTACCCCGAGTATTTTCTCGCGCAAACCGTTCCGGTATTTCGCCACTCGAGACTCGAAGCATACAAGATAGGCTATCTGCTTTAGGTCTGGTACCACAAGTTCGAACCATCTCATTTAGATCTCGTGCTCACCAACGAGGAACTAATGGTCGATGCCGTAACCATAGGTGCACACCAGCCGCAGTGACTGTGACACAGCCGTTCCGCTAAATTTGCTACACGCACTAAACCTGTGAAAACAACGCGGAAACCTACGTAGTCATCCATCAGGACATCCTGTCTAAACTAGCCTAAGAGACCAATTGGACCTTCCTAGCTGAGCAACCTTCCGATGTCGCCCGGAAGGAATGTAACCACGTTCACCTGGGATAATATCAAATGAGTCAGAAGAGAAGGACTTTCACTCGAAACAACCTAAGTCCCTCCTGTGGAATCGGATCCGAAAGTACATCGTCTTGACGGATTCAGCCGGACGCGCTTAAATTAAGAAATAAAAAATCCGTATATTTACCAACAAGCGGTATCCGGCCCCATAAGCGGGAGCGATCATTTGTACACTGAATAGACTTCCTGCTGTATGCGACATAAATTGATAATAATAAAAAAATTTAACTAGTAGAATTTTTGCTCATAAATTTTTCCTCGGGTTCTAGATCCGATTACATAATATGTAAAATATGTCGACATTTATATCATCATTCCCTAGTTTGTGAGGCTCAAGGGTAGTTAATAATAGGAAGGGGATAATAGGTTGCACGGAGATGGGATTTGGTTTTTGGGTAATGATATGGGGTGGGCAAGCGGATTGTAAGCAATTAGCTGCTCATGTGTTATTTATACCAGTTTCCGTCAATGTTTCTAGAGTTTATTATGAGCTAAATATCTTCAGCACATTTGATATAGCGAGGAAAGTCTGTAGGGAATTTCGAAATGTGACGTAGTTTGCACTCTTGCGTATCTGTATGGGTAGTTTGTTCCACAGATCGATGTACCTCACTAAGAAGAAATGTCATCGACTTTTATGACTTGCAAACTTTGAGGGTAGCAAGTAGCCACCATTTCATGTGGGGTAGACAGCGGTCTCTCGTACTTCAAGTGCCGTGCTGTCTGCGTAAATTTGTTGGTTAATAATGTTGTATGAAACTTGTCCGAGGGGACACGTTTGCGATACATACATAACCAAACCAAGTCATTGTGTCAAATTAGTCCGCGAAGACAAACTCAAGCACCAACATGGCTTAGCGATAAAATGCTTTACAAGTACATCAACCAGTTCCGCAGAGGGCAGCGCAGAATCCTACTTCTTCGTTCAGCAGATGACACGGCGCTATAAAACAGGAGGAGGCAATCGCGCATCGACAACGCTTCATCCACACTTTCAGAGTGAATCACCACCTCACGCGCTTTTGACACATCCCCCACCGCCACCAGGGTTAAACCACGTACCGTTCATGGCGGCAAATGTGATGAAACGCGGTTGTCCTTGTGCGTACCCAGCTCTCATGGCGTGGACAACATCAGACCGAGAGCATTGAAGACAGCCTCCATGATCATCGCCGAATCATTAGCTCGGTTCGTTCATCGAGGACTTGATGAAATGAAGGTTCACACATGGTGTAAACATGGAATAGTCACTCATATAAACAATCGTTGGCATCTTGCGGAGCCCTCGAACTACAGTCCAATCACTCAGCTCCCGGTGTTATCCAAATTAATGGAAGGTATTATCGCAGAGAAACTCATGGCATACCTTGAGCACAACAACATCATAGTGTCACGGCAATACGGGATCCCGCCGCAATCGATCCTGCACTACAAGCTTGCTGCTGGTTCGAACAAGCCGAAATTATAGGCAATAGACCGCATACTAGAGGTGGACCGTCTATTTTGACTTCTTTAAAACTCTCGAGCGCCTGGATAACTACATATTTCTTCACAAGCTTCGAAACTATGGAATCGGTTTTGGATAAGCAACTTTCTTCTTCTGTGTCAGCGGGGATTGAAAGTCCGCAGCTCCATTTCCGGCCCAATTAAACTCCAGTGATGTGTGCAACAATTACGGGTTCTGAGACAATGTATGTTCCTAGTCCTCATCAACCATCTTCCTAGTTACTCACAAACATCCTTCAAATAATCTTGCTAGTGTACTCTAGCCGAGATTCTTACATTTGTATACGATTTCAAGGTCTGGCACGAAGCCAAAACACTGGACCATCACTCGGAACTGTAGACGGATCTCGACATGACCCACTCGTGGTCATCCGAGACCGGATCGAGTTGACTATGGCAAAATGCGTGTTTTGAGTCTGCGCCACCAGCATACCCATGAAAGCAATCTGTGCGCGATTGTTTAGCATATCCTTGGCTGCTCGAAACAGGCCGAAAAGGTGTAGAGAATAGCTAGTCAGCACCTTGGTCTCCTATGAAGAGATTGGGATGTTTGAGCCCTCTCTTTTCGAAAATGTGTAACTAAGTGAGTGGAATAGGTTATTTCGCTAGACAATGTTATGCAATTTGGGGTCTCTGGTGCAAACACGATGTTGATGCGCTCGAAGCTCCATAACGTAGGGCCAAAAAGCAATCTTTAGGGTCTCGGTTCATCTCCCTACCGACGCAGACTGCAAGCCCTTGGGTTGCACAGCGGCGAATATCCACGTCTTCGAGCAGATCTCATCATGGTGTACTCACGAGCCATAAGGAAGCCTAGCGTGATCTTCTGCAACGCAGTCACAATAAGAATCTAAAAGGTACCAGCTCAAACTCGCCACAAACCGCTGTCAATTTGATTGTCGATCTACCATTTCCACCTTAAGGCGTCCCTTAAATTGAGTGCTCTTATAACTCACATCATGTTCGCTTTTACAACACGTTATCGCATTTGTACTAGTTGGTATAGTCCGTCTTGATCGGAAGACGAAATCAAGCGAAGCAAACAGTGTGCTCACCATCACTCTCCGTAACGTAGCCGTGGGAAAACCTGCATCTACGTTCATGTGAATAACTTAGTGAATTAGCTAAAACCCCAATTTCACCTTCCTTCTGTTAGCATTAACTTTGGTTTTGTAATCCTCCCTTAGTCATCCTACGGGACATTTCATGCACTAGGTTTTTGCCCAGTGTAAAGCATTTTGTACTGTCTACTGTTCGTATTGATGAGAATGACTCAAGTAGACATTTTCCGGTGGTATTCTAACTTATTTAACATTTATAATTTTCACACTTCTAAACTAATAGCCAGGTTGCCCTCCGTTTTCTCGTCAGGCAGTTAAACTGAATTCTAATTAACCGACTGAGAAAGTCCCCTAACCCACCTCCTTAACTGGTTGGGCTGTTAGCACTCTGCTGCATCGATCTGTATTGTCAAACATTTATTCCCTAGTGAAACCAAGGCCGGAGAGAATTCGCATCGAAAGAACACCTGGATGACACCACCCACAGTTTTTCATTTAGCACATATTGGTTTGTTACTGGTAGAACAATTCGATCGGTTTAGCTGTATTTTTAATTTCATTTAGTATTGTCCGTCTAGTTTTCTCGTTATTATACTCGCTAGTGTGCGGAAATTGCTGTCGGATCCCATCCGAGTTGAGCGCGGAGTACCACAGGGATCGTTACTAGGACCACGATTATTTTTGACGTTTATTAACGATAACACACATTTCATAAGCCCGAACTGTCTTCTGTATGCCACTGACATCAAGGTGTGGAGGGCGATAACTGCACCAGAGGATATTGCAAGCTGATCTGGATGGGGTATCCGCGTCGTCAATCCAGAATCTACTTAGATTCAATATGGACAAATCTAGAGTACTGCGTCTACTGCACCATTTGGTGCATTCCTACAAACTCGGCAACTATGAGCTAAAAACCTCATGTGGCGAGAAGCATCTGGAAGTTTTTGTCCAGGTCGACCTAGGATGTTCGAACCAGGCTGAAATGGCGTCTAGCAGGCGCATCCAACATGTGGGCCTCTTGAACCGTTCTTTCGGACGATTCGATCTTTCGTTTTTTTCAATTTTTCGGCTCATACATACGGTGACATGTGGAATACGCAATACAGGTCTGACAGCCATGGCTGAGGCGAAGTCTCAGAGCCTTGGAGATTCCCCAAAGCCCGGCAATCAAAAACGTCAAGGGTCTGTGTGATTTGCCGCATGAACGAAAGCTTCAGGTGATCGGGGTCTTCAGCGGACATTACCAACGATCGCGCGGGGACCTCATTTTTGGCTCACCAAATTTTGCGAGATAGCAACCACACGTGCTGTCATTTGCTAGATCTCAGTAACAGCAGCAATTTGAGAGGCCATTATCTCAAGCTAGCTCAGCTGCAGGGTCGTTTAGAATGCCGTCGGCTATTTTTCCGTACGCGTCTGAAGAACGTGGAATGCCCTGCTGGAATCTGTCATATGTGCTCCCAAGCTGGCAGCGTTCAAATCCAGAGTTGACCGTGCACTTATTTCTCTTTGCACCATCTTACATGACCCCTTTACCCGCGGATAATCAAAAGTGTCTGCAGGCGAATTCACCCCTTCTCCACCCCCTGTAAGGAGGCACGATTTTTACCAACATCCAATTTGCCGTCATTTTTCATGGATGTGCCTTGGATTTACAGTCTATATTACGTATACTTCAGTCAGTTCACATTTTAAACCTTGTCTTGCCAACAATTTTTTAGATTTCGAGCAAAAGTGCCAACTATTTTATAGTCAGACTTTAAGCAGCAATACCCATCAATGGGTCGCTGGTCATAGCGCCCACAAGAGGCACATTCTTGCCGCGACTGTTCGCAACCGTACATGGTGGTACACTGCCCCGCAGTGAGTGACCCCTGGTGCGACCGCCTGTGGACGCAATCGCCAAGTGATAAGGTGACGTCATATACGATCCATAATCTTGTTAAAGGCATACAATGTTTAGTGACCTGGTAACAACGAATACGGGGCATGAGGGCGATGGATGTCATCGGATAACAATTCCAATCATATAGCCTAAGGTAAATTTTCGTTAACAAACCAGGCTACTTAGGCTACCTAGATTGAAAGAAAGCAAACATGGGGTAACGAAAGGCTAATTTCAGTCTCCGGAGCACCGGTGTGCCGGGATTGTTGGCGGCTATTTTGGATGACATCCAACCGTCTCACGTCGTTGGTGGGCGAGGCCTTCAAATTCGGCCGTTGCTGTTCTCGTTGGATTATTTTACACTGCGGATTCTATATTTTATTTTTAACCTTGGTGCAACTTGTTTTTTCTCATCAGGTCTCAAGGTGAATGTTGTCCCACTCCGTCAACCACTTGAAAATGTTACGTGAGATTGCCTTAAATCTGTGCCTTATCGAATACGGCCATAAAGTCAGGAGCACTTGCAAACGTATTACGAATAAATGTCTTAGAAAAAAGCGCAAGCATCGTGTTGGCTGGCAATCTGGCCTCAATCTTTGTTCTGTCGACAAAGCGCAAGTCCCACTGATACCTTCCAGTAATGTTCGCTCGATCCTTAGTAAAATCAGTGAACTCAGTGCCATTATGCAGCGAAATGAGTATGCTAATACAGGAATTATTCTATTACAATAAAGCTAGTTGCATGCTGAAGTGGAAAGTGGGTAATTCAACTCGATGGTTATTTTCCCATCAGGTCTGACCGCCGCAGGAAGCCCCAGTTCCGTGGTAGTGGCGTTATAACTTACGTTAATCAACGTTGGTCCAACGCAGCAAGCATAATATCTACGTACTCAACGATTCCTATTAGCTGCCATTTAGTTGAGTACAAACCGAAGTTCCTATGTAGCTTTCGATCAGTCATCGTTGGAAACGTATACATTGCTCCTGACACATCCGCATCTGAGTTAAAACTTTTTGATGACCAACTTTCTTCAACGCTGCCGCTTAAATTAGATTGTTCTATCCGTATTGTTGCTGGTGACTCCAAGAACAAGGGTACAACGTTCTTGAAAACATTTGGTTTGGTAGACCTAGTGATTGTTTCGACCACAGACAAGATGCTCAGTTGGATGCTGCGTTCAGTAAGAAAAGACAGTTAATTGCCAGCAGCCCAGACCATTGTATTTTAAAACTGTGTCCAGTAATCTACAGCAGGTCTAAATTTTAACGCTGACCAGACGGCTTTAAAATGTTAGCAAACGGCGAAATTGCTCTTTGGAAAATATCACCAGGCTCCAGACAATGTTTTCTTTAACTGATTTTTCGGTCTTCCATGATGTGGAATGGTCGCTCGCATGTGACCATCTTACGGACTACATCAAATATTGCTTTGACATGTGTTGCCCTGTTGAAACGATCTATCTAACAGCAGATAGATTTTCCTCACCACTACTAAAGCGACTTCGAAGGATGAACGAATGGGCCTACAAGTGCAATTATGCTACCCGTGCCAAAAGCCTAACCACGGCAATTAAATCCTAGATAAAAAGACTAAACCAGTTATACATCGAAGCAGTTCTGGGCAACCATAACTCACGATCTATGGGAGTTTCTGAGGCAGCTCTGTGGTAAGAGCGGTTACAGCCGGAGAGGTGAAGAGGAGGTGGATAAACTGAATTCGGAGTTTAGTTTCGCCTCTCTAAGCTCATATCCCTTGCCCTTCTTCAGTAGCTCAAGTCCAGCCGCGCCCTTCCATCAAAGCAATGTCCACCAGGAACACAAAAGATTAAAGGCAACAAAAGCTTGTGGTCCTGATGCTCTCACCATTAGCTTTGAAGTAGTGTGCTGATTCTCTCGCACTTCCTCTAACCTCTTTAACAAGTGCCTCACTACGTAGGTGAACCCGGACATTTGGAGGACGACCAGTTTCACTCCAGTACCAAAAACTGGATATCAAAAGTATAGCCCAGTTGCATGTGCATCTGTGCTCCTAAAAGTTTTCGAAAGATTTTTGATTCTGCGGAATTTTCGGCCGCTCCTGAAGACGACATCTACGATTTGGCGTAGAGACCCCAGCACTCCAAGTTGGATGCAGTGGCATACGTTGTTCATTCTATAGCCTCCGCATTAGATCAAAAAGGTAAATCCATACGGCTTCTCTTTCTGGATTATTCGAATGCTTTTGGAAGCCTGGATAGTTCAAGGTTGCTAAACCTGCCATCCGAAAATGGAGTTCCCCCTGGTGTGTGTAATCTGTTACGTGACTATTTTAGAGATAGTACTCACTTCACCAAGTTGAACGGCCAGAAATCTTCTGTCCTCCGTGTCCACTGTGGTGTTCGACAGGGAGCGATCCTATCACCTTTTCTATTTTCCTTGTACGTTGAACATCTCTATATACAAACTACGTTTATAGGGTGCATGCTGACGATGTTGTGCTAGGATGTATGTCCCCCATTAACCATGATTCCTCATTACTTCAAAGTGGGTTGAAAGACATGGTGGAATGGTCTTCATCCAGATCTCTTATGCTTAATGCTTCTAACTACAGGGATGAATATTTTCTTTTCTACTTGGTGGTAAGTTACAGTCCCTGATAGCTTTCTCCCTTACACTTACTATGAATGAAAATCCCATACCCAGCTCCTCCACCGTCAAGTATCTCGGCATTTTCTTGACCCAGAACCTTTCGTGGTCCGCGCACGTCTGTAAAACTTTTCAAAAAGTCATAAACCTATTTTATGCCCTCAGACTTAAGGTATTTTCAGTACCCCGTACTTTAATATTCAGGTTTGTGATCACTGGTATAATTTCCCATTGGCTATACTGCTCTCCTGTCATTTTCCCTAGACTGCTTCAGAAACACTACATCTTATTGGTGTGGTCTATAAAGCACATTGCTAGATACAGCCGCTTGTCTACAGATTCGTTAGTTGAGTTGATTAGTTCTAGACATCTTGGTGCCTGCAATGATCTTTCTGCTAAGGTACTAACTGATCGATTTCATCCACTTCACAATGATCTTTCCAAAACGTTCTCTTTCTCTTCTAATCATTCGAAATTCAGAATTTTATTCGCCTGCACCTCATCATATCGTAATACTGTTTTGCCTTATCTCTCACGATTGCTTGTTGACCCAGCGAAAGTCACAAATATACTGCTCGAGCGCTTGCTGGAGTAACAGTTTTGCATCTTTTCCCACTTTGATGCCCAAGCATGTATATTGATATTATCATCCAGGGGTCCGCAATGATGGTATAAATGTTGAAAATGAACTCATTAGGGTACATAAAACTTATATTTTGATTTGACTTGAATTTTAGTTATCCTGTCTTCGAAAGCGTGCTTCTCATTAACAAGTCTCCAGATTGTCTATGACATCAATTGATGATGAACAATGAACAATGAACAAGGAATTTATACGGGTTAAGAAGCGTTGCTTTACAAGTCCCGTAGAGGATATCGAAATAACAATAGTGATAATAGTCATAGTAAAGCAGTCAGTACTCTAAAAATGAAAATAAGGACTTATCGTTTGTTCCGCCGCAGTCCTGCAATCTATTTGGATTCACATCACCCGCGGTTAAGATCACATAATTCCATGGTCATCTCCAGGTGTAGGATGGAGACATAGTGTTAAGTAACAAAGTGTAAGTGGATGAGTGCGTCATCCAACCGTCTTTTAAATATTGTTAGTGTCGGTGCAGAGACGGCTGATTCTGGGAGAGCATTCCACGTGTGACATACACGAATGGAAAAGAAATTTCTGCGGCACTCCAGGCGGCTATACTATTCTGCGAATCTCAATGTGTGACCCACAGTGTTGTATTGGTGCTGTATCACAGTAAAGGGTAGCACACATGATGGGGGCCTTGCAAAGTCAAGTATGCTATAATCAGGTTGCCTCGTAGGCTGCGTTGGCTTCCACTGAATACACCGATCGTTGCAACCTGGTACGAAACATTGCGTATTACAATTACTTTCTTAGATGCGCGACGTTGTGGCTGCTCCAGTGCATTAAGGTCACGTTTCAACCATGGATGTCAGGCTTCAATTGCGTATTCGACATGGGGGCGAACATACGCACTGAACATTTTTCGAAATATGGAGCTGTTAATTTGTCCAAACGCCAGTCGCAACAGCCTGACGTGTTGGTTTCCAGTCTCCAATACGTTTTCGGATTTCTCGGAGCAGCCCAAGTCTTCTTGAACCTTGACACCCAAGTCATTCGAGAGTGGGTCGTTGTAGGATATTCGTTCCGAGTCGGTATGAGTAGCTGCTCTGATGTCGGATGGAAAGTACCTTGCATTTACTGACGTTGAAATGCAATAAGTTTTGGGTCGACCATTGATACACTGTATCTAAATCCCTCTGAAGCACATGTTGGTCGGCGTTCGCCTGGATCCTGCGCCAGAGCTTGATATCGTCGACAGACATTACGAAGTTGGCAGCGATTCCTTTTACAAGGTCATTAATAAACAACGAAAACAAACCTGTATCCAGAACTGAGCCTTGCGGTACATCACACCCGACTTCTATGGGTCCGGTAAAGAGCTACGAACTCTGACCACTAATTGCCGTTGAAGTGGAAAGTTGGTGATCCAGCTTAAAAGAGGGTCGCCGATCCTGTAATGCTGGAGCTTGGAGAGTAATGTCCGATGGTCTAGACGATGGAAACCTGCCAAAATCCAGGTAGATCACATCAACGCCTTCTCCAGCGTCATCTGCATCGGTCCAACTACTGCGTGCGGTTAGTAAAGTCGTTGTACATGACCGCTCTCGACAGAAACCGTGCTGCTCAGTCTGGATTATGTGACAGTGTTCCAGATAGCACACCAATGCATCGGCCATTATGAATTCCATGACCTTGGAGAGCATAGGAAGAAGGGATCAGTTCTGCTTCCACCTTTGTAAATCTGGGTTATTATTCCAAGCTTCCACATGGCGGGCATTTGATTCTGGTCTAAGCAGTGCTGGAAATACTGAGCTAATGGTCTTGCTAGTTGGTTTGCTGCTGCTTCCAGTGCCTCTGGACGAATGTTGTCGACACCCGGAGAGCTGTGTGTGCGTAGAGACGTCAGCTTTTACAATACGGTAAAAGTGATTTGGCGAGGAGATGACAAATGGTTGAAGATCGCTTGATGGCAAGATCCTTTGAAACGTGGGGGCATATTGCATCCGCAGCGCGTTTGCTGCTTGAAAAACAGTTATTGTTGGGACAACAGTCGTCCTGAGTGGAGGAAATCCTTGCCTAAACTTTCGCAGGCTATTTACCTGCATGTACAGCCGTTGGTGGTTAGCTCTGAAGGTTTTTGCGATGTTGTGCTGACTTGAAGCTTTGTCTTCTCCTATCAGTTGAGTGCAGTGGTTACGTTGGGCTACGTAGTTGTCCTAAGTTTCTGGTGCTGGAGCTTCTCTCTATATACTCGTCATGGTGCGTTTCGTAAGGTCATCCGTTTTCGAGTTCCGGTCCTAACGAAAAATACTTAATCGCCCTTATTGCAAACGCCTATTTCTGAAGCCTCTGCAATGAGCTGAATGAATTGTTGACGAACTCGAGCCAGGCTACTTCCGGCGGTTCTTCGTCAAGGAACGACCAAGTTGTAGCGCTGACAAGCTAGGCTAATCGATCGTAGCTTGTGATGGTTCGCATAGTCTCATCGTCCTCATTCACATATTCTGCATAGCAGACGAAGTTGGAACTGATGACAGCGTGATCACTGCGACCCAAAGGGCAGTCTACAACCAACACATCAATCATATGCTCGACGTTGACAAGCACAAGATCCAGCTCAGCTTGCCTGTTAACCTTTCTGATCCAAGTGAGCAAAGTGACTTGATTGTAAGGAGGAACACCGGTTACGAGAGCTGGTAGATCGGCTTTGAATTGTTCTCCGATCGTGGCAGGAGTTTCTACACAATGTGCGTTGAAATCACCCATGGCAAGTATGTGAATATATTTGCGATGTAAACTGTATCTTAAAGCATCCGCTAGGTGGCAGTCGGTTTGGGGTGTAAAATTAAGAGGGCGGTACCCCAACACAATAAGTTAAGCGTCCCTGTCTTTTAACTGCAAGCGGCTTCAAAGAGAGTCGAGGAACTGCGAGTCTGAATGCGCCAGGTTTTCGCATTGCAAGTCACTCCGGTAACGCAGTATTATTCCTCTTTCGTTTGTAATCTTATCGTTCCGGATCAGCGACATGCCCGGTAGCGAAACTTCAGCATCCGTCATTCCCGTGTGCAACCACGTCTTGATGATACCTATGACATCATATGTCTCGGAAACTTGACGACTTTTCAGTTCGGCCAGTTTAGTAAAAATACCCTGAGTATTTGTATGCAAGCAGACCAGTTTCTCGGTCTCTTGGAGCCCACAGAGGGCTAAAAGGGTCAAGTGTGGGAGAATGCCGACCGATGGGAGGTCAGTAGTTAGTAGTATTTTTGACGGGTTAAGGATACCTCGTCTGAAATTTGATTCGGCCAACTTGCGTCCCAATTTTCGTTTAGACGTACGTCAGAGTTAATTACATCAATGGTCAAGTTACGCTTCCGTACATTCGTAGATACGCTTGCTGTTTCAGGTGCTTTAATTTTTGAACTGTGCAAAGCTTCTGCCACATTTATCCCCAGTTCGGAGGGAAGACTTTTCCGATTTCTCCGCCATCAATCCAACATATCCGTTGCTTGTTGCTTTGATTGAACCAAAAATTTTAGGATTCTAGGAAAGCATGCTCTGTAATTTGGTGAGAGTTATCCTGGTGGGCGATGGCGCCACAATATTATCCAACGCAAGTTTGTACGAATGAATCGCCACTGTTCTAAATCGTGCATTCTGGTCTCTTGTAAATTATTAGATGAATGTTCTGGCACGCCATGTATGAAGATTGTGTTTAGGCGGTCTTGGTTGCTGTGTCCCTCTTCGGTATTTACTTGTGATTGTCGCGCCCTACTAGGGATATCAGGTCAGATGCGGATCCCACAGGATCCGTGTTTTAGCGCGATTGCGGAGCGCAAAACGTCGGTGGAAGATTCTAGTGTTTCTAGAATAAGTCTGGTTTCTCCATAGTGTGGCGAGTCGGAATGACGAGTGATTCGTAATAGGTGTTGGTGATGACCCATTGGGTTGGTTGGCCTTCTGTAGTCTTCCAGCTTTGAGAGCAGCGCACACCGGTCAGGCGAGCGTGCTGGTCGCAAGGTCAAATGAGCGGTCGGCGTGGTCGCGCGCTCCTTGTGATGGGATGTGCAGTCGCACCAGATGACAAGTTCACAAGGAATGGTGAATGACTCTAACCTGCTAACTTAATCTGATCACAGCGTCGAACACAGATTGAGAGGTCGCAAATTCTTTCACAGCTGCGTTGAGGAACGCCGGAGCGGAATAAGCTAAGGCTTTTCGGACTGCCTCGAGAATTCTGTATCAAATGGTGTCACACAGAAAGACAATGGCCCCAATTCGATTGAGTTATCCGCTTAATCACGGATGTCAGTGAAAACGTTTAGTGATGACACGGGTTTTAATGGTAGATATTTCCACGTAAGATAGATCAAGGTGTAGAGCTGGTAAATCCGGTCCGAATGATCGTACAGTGACAACGCTGTGAGAAGATGGAGAGAGGATAGAGAGGAATAATCCAAAAGAACCAGGAGCACGCACGTCACGCGAATGTGTGGATGACCTTGTCTGTTTCACATTCCGGAGGCTGTTCACATATCTTTACAGAAGCTTTTTGCTAACACGAAAGTGTTCCGCTAGGCTCTGCTGGTATGCTATTTTGTCCTCGTGCACATGTCTGGCAGAATTATTATGATGCACAGCAAAGTTACTCCAGTTGTCAGGGCTAGGGTTCGCTCTATACACATGCCACGCAGCGTCTCTTGCAGTCATATGTTTTCGGGTTCTACTCCGAATGAATGCTTGTGCTCTTGCAGAACGAAGTGGCACGTTGACAGATGCAGATTTGATCAGATCACTGAACTTACCAGTAATATCCAGCAAAACACCGTCAACGAAACAGTCGTCCGGAAACTCCCAGCTGGCGTCTCACACAAATGCTGCGAATATGTCGTAGTGGGTGATTGTTCGAAACATGTTCGTATGCTCTTGTGGATATTTCGCATAACACATGAATTCGTAAATTATGCTTACGTAGTCACTTTGCTCCAGAGGGCTCTCCAGTCTTGGTTTCCCAACCATGAACTCTTCGTTCGTGAGCACTAAATCAAGCATAAATGGTTTATTTCCGGCTCTAAATCGGGTGGGTGAACTGACGTGGCTGGAAAGCGGAATGCTTGCGATGTACGCTTGCAAGTCGGCCCTAAACTGCTTGTTGGGGATGTCGGAACTTCCAAATTATGGAGCTTGAATTCGCGTCAGTTGAGAACGTGATTGTATCGTCCTCGTGCCACCCTTCCGAAGGACAATTCCAGGTGGGAGTCCATCTCTGGAGTGGACATTGGGGGACGATAAGCAACCTATAAAAAGGAAAGTGTCGTTGCGTCTCATCCGCAGACTGCACAAGTGTGAGTCTATGCTGCCTTGATTGGGAGGAGCGTGCGTGTACTAACACTTTTCGTGAGACAATGATGTGCATTTTTGAAACAGTTCTTTACTAAATGACAATATCAAGCAAGTCGATCAGTCACGTCAAATGCACTCCTTGGCAGATTTGACTAAAATTAGCTATTTGGTACTATCATAGAGAGCACCAGCATCTTCTTCACATGGTTTTGGTTCACAAATAAGTGGGAGCCTTGAACGAAGTGATTGTTAATGGAATGAGGCGGCCGGTATAAACTGATTCCACAAAAACGAACTTTTGCATTGCGCCTGTTTCTAGATGGCAAGAATGCCGAATACCTGACTGTTGCTGTTTCATAAGTTAAGGGCACTAATAAAACCCATACATATTGTTTTTGGTCAAGTGATTAGCTTCGAGGTCGATCTCCGCTTTTATAGCTGGTTTAGCGAAACGGCCTGGGGCGTGAAATTGTGGATGCTAGGTGGACATCTGTGCGGTGACGGTCTGTTCAACCTAGAATTAAAAACTTTACCAAATTGTCAAGTTGTATTTATAATTTACAGATCTGCTTTGCAAACACCCTGTCTGACACCAGGCTCCCATGGCTCTTTAGCCAGAAGAGCCCCGCAATGTACGGTGGTAGGAGACAGTGGATGGTCAGTCGTCAGTCGCATTTGACTATCGGTGCATGGTTGCGACGCAAAGTGGGGAATCCGTGGTAAATGGCGTGTACTCAAGTGGTCCATGCGCCTACGGAAGGTTGGTGTGCGACCACGATTACAAAGTACTGTATCAATTGCAGAAAAACTTAAATACCATTCAGACCTATAACAGGCATTCACAGAATTTGCAGTTACGAAGGCAGTATGACAAAACCGTAGATGCACTGCCGACATTCCGCAGAGCTGCGCTAATTGTTTGTTCATTGATTCATTCATCTGTTTAGGTTACTGCAGTGGCTACGACGGTTTGTGTGCATCTGAGAGAGTTTGGTGTTCGTCAGAAAAGCGATTTTCCACTGGACATGTACGCAACCTGCCATCTTGCTTTGAAGTTGATACAGCGCGGTGAAATCATGAGTGCTATGGGGTCACTGGCAGATCGGTTGTGTTTCTACACGGGCTTGCGGGAGTAATGCTGTTCCTTTTCATGCACGTGGCTTGTTCGTCGAGTTACACCGCAAGTGCAGCACAGACATGCATTTATATCCTCATAGAAAGAGTTAGCTGCTAGTTCCGGGCCGCATTAGTGTCACATTGTGTCCAAATAATACCATCCCGGCGGTGATGCGAATTTTTCCCAATCATTTCTGCGAAATGGCCATTTGGAGGTAAGACAGCAATAGGCCTTACTCACTGCGTTAGTTGACAAGATGTTTAAGGGCATAACGTTGTGATCACCCACCGGCTACCTATCCCTAATATTAACTTTATGCAGTATTCCTAGTGTATCGCACGAGCATCGCGTAGCGAACGAGCATCCGTAAGTGGTACAAGGTAAAGAACTGTAGGTAAAAGCACTTATTGAGGAATTCCGATGCAACCAGCGTAAAAAAGTAGAGAACAAATAGGCGCTGAATTCACACACACAGTAGCTTCACGGCGACGGCTCCTGAGTCAGTTGCACGTATTGGGGACTGACACGCACTCAGTAGCACTCAGACAATCCCAGCACTCAGACAGTCACACGTTACAGGGGTACTCCGCTAACGATCCAGTTACGCGCCGCAGCTCAGACCCGGTAAGCATCTGTCCTGAATTCCAGACAACCCTTTAGCGTACTGGCTGCGGCTGCGTGATGAAAATGAGTGTCTGGTGTTCAAGCCCCCAGCAAAGAAACACCGTGCCTCTGCCACATAACATGCGTTGGTGGACACGTTGTGTACCATGCTGGTCTACTTGGGGAAGACAGCCAAGCCTGATCTATACCATTTTCCATTGAAGTTGGACATTCGGGCAAAACATTTACGCCTGGGGGTCAACGGGGTTTCTCCTCCGGGACAATCAAGTTGAGCCTTCGCTATGCGGAATAGAACCACTCACTGGCATGATAGGGGCTGTTTCATTGGACAAGCGCCTTCAGCAAATAGGACCTCAGAAGCTTGGCCAATGAAACAACCCCTACCATGCCAGTGAGTGGTTCTATTCCACATAGCGAAGACTCAACTTGATTGCCCCGGAGGAGCAACCCCGTTGACCCCCAGGCGTAAATGTTTTGCCCGAATGTCCAACTTCAATGGAAAATGGTATAGACGGTTGCAAGCTTCAAGCTTTGGACCGTTCCGTTTGTCATTCTCATCCGTGGTTGCCAGCTTTGTTGTCCTTTGAGTGCAGTGAAACAGATTTCATTCACAACTGGTGGCCCCCATAGTTGTCCTGCTATGTGATTCGGGTTAAGTTAGGTATCATAGTGTAATAGGCGGAGGCTGACCGAAGTAGTTCTGAACCGGACACAATGGTTTCACCCTTCCACGAAAATGGCAGACACAGATCCAGGACGGTGGTTCTGCCACACTTTCCGAGACTGCGCATACAATGTTAGCCGTGAGTGCACCATCCTAACTTTAACCACAATCACGTGCAAAGCATTTATATTTCTGAGACAATTAAGTGTTTGTTTACAAAACAACATGCATGGTACAAGATTCTTAGATTAATCCCGGTATCCTTAATTAGTTTGAATGGCATGGAATGTTAATTTCCCCTTTTAACTTTCGGGTAACTAAGGTTCTGTTTTTGGATCTTCAGTAGCACTGCTTACCATACATATCTTCTCTGTCAAATCATTCCAAAGTCCCGCTTGTTTCACTTTTCGCACCTTTGACACTACAAAATGCATCCTGCTTGGCATTCAGTGACTACCTCTCCTGTTACCTTTTTCCTTCGTCCGTTAAAAGCGGAGACAGTGCTTGCCAGTCTGAACTAAGACTGTTAGTATTTCGAGCACGGTAGACTGAACTACACAACGAACAGCTGCCGGTGTCAAAAGCGCAAGAAAGAACAACATTTTGACAGGATATTCTGAATTCAGCTATTTCGTTTATTTTTGTCAGCCCTTTACATATACTTAGCTGATCGGATAGAGTGCATACAGAGAGCATCAGGATGTAATATACACCATATGCCTTCATAAAGCCGCTACATGAGTGACAGCTTCGTCGTTGTACACACTGCCGAGCAAGCAGAAAAACAACTGTTGGGGCTAAGCAACTGTTACTCCGTAATCGAATTTACATTTGAGAACGAATGTTACAACGCCCTCCACTTTTAGATGTTCCCTTAAAAGACTTCTAAATGGTACATTACCCTATGGTTGACCTTAAGTGCCCTGTGAATTACAAACGATATCCCGTTCGTACCATCTTTACGATAGCTAGCCAGCTATGCTCAGAAAAAGCGATTGCATGTGAGCTGCAATGCGTCTCCTCTATAGTACGCAAAATGAACGTCCAGAGAAGGTCCTAACAAGACACTCAAACGGGAACGCGAAAACCGGGAACGAATGAGTGCCCGAACTCCCTAAGAAACAGTGTTCACAACGATGCCATTCAAAGGAGACTAAAATGATAGGAGATTCAGGCATGGCCTCCGTCACTCGCTGACATAGATAGTACGCTGCTGAGCATGTGGTTTGGCACCAAGTTAAGAAGTTGCGTTTAACTCCACCCTGGATATGATAGACACTTGCGCTTGACCATAAGCGCTGCCTGCGTACTATGTTGTTGCAGGCATTATAAATGCATTGTAAGCATGCGTTGGGGAGCCAATGTCATGGCCCAACAAGGCTTCAGGATCTCGCTCCTTTCTGATGACAAGATGTATCGGCCTAGCTTGCACATCGGCAGCAATCTATGTCATTGTGTGCAAAAATGGCTGCTTGCTTGGCTGCCTGTAATAGTTGTACATTCCAGGGTTAGCGTGCGCTGATCCCGCTGTAAATTATTCAAACCAGGCTATAAGGACGTCGGTAAATAAGAGAACAGCTTTTGGCTGATTTCGTAGTTACCTGCTTTACCCGAGTGAACTTCGTGAGTCACCACTATTTGTTGGCCCTGCCGTGCTGTCTTCGGTGATGATGTGGCAATTAGCAATACGGCAGTTTTCGGAGCAAAATAATGTGTTTCTTTTTCCAGTGATGCGATTGACGAAGCCTTGATGCTAGAAGTCAAATCGCTAGACGTAATAGAGAGGTTTCATTTGCATTCATAATCATTGAAATGGTCCCATTTTGTGAGCCGCTTGTGACTTCCAGATTGGTGTGGATCACCGGCCTGGAGTACCTGTGTCCAATTCATAGGTTTTTAGTTGTATTCCATTGGGGGACAACTAGGCTCAGCCCCGCCAGACTTCCCTTTGAACGGGCGTTTGGTTTAGCACGACGCGCAGTGCTTGGACAGCAGCAAAGTGCTGCAAATGTACCCATCTGGATACATTTCGAATTGACTTGACTTCCTCTGACTAGTACTTTTTGCGATACCACACGACTATTAAAATAATACCGTCACAGTCAAAGCGTCCATGAAATGAAGGAGTACGCGACAACTGCGGTGCTAGCCATACAGGCGTAAGAAGTCGCTTTCATTCTTCTTCGCTTCAACTCCTCTGGAATGCGACAAAAATCAGCAGGCACGTAAGGTATAGGATCAGCAGGCTTATCGGAGCACATTTTCCATGTCTTCGGTTTCACACCTCATGTAAACGGCTACCGTGATGTTACGAGACAAGGCGCTGGAAAGCGCTTGTGCGGCTAAAATTATGAAGCTGTGCCAGGAGATACTGCAGTAGAAATGTTATATATATATATATATATATATATATATATATATATATATATATATATATATATATGAATGGGACCGCAACCATTCAATCTGTCTACATACGCAGCAGATGCCAAACATATATACCCGTTATTTCTACAATTTCTCCACATGACCAGATAAGCTGAGCGCCAACTTAACGGCAATGTATCCTTGATACGCCAACACTCTCCTTTCACAAGATATAACGGGGATCGGGGACAGCACACTACCGCTACCCGCAAGATAATTAGCAATGGATTCGTTCCCAATGCTTCCACACATAATTACCGCTCAAATAATCCGCGATTACTATGACTCACACAACAGGGACGCGGACCCTGATTCCACCCTTTATAGTATGTTTTCATTACTTCTGATTGACGCCAGGTAGGTTGGCAACAACCGGTATTTCCTAAGCGCGTATGCACATTTTTAAACGAGCCGCAATCAATCCTCGTTACCGAAACCTGCTACCCCGCTGATGTATTAGACTGTAATCCAACTACCCCACCCCTTTAACATACTTTTCGAAAATATGGCTGTGAAAGAAAAGGTGGAGGATGCCTTATGTAACTCCAACACATATGTACAGCTGGTCCGTTTGAACCTCCACCGATGGCAAATGTCCCTGATTCTCTCTGGTTCTCCATCTCAGGAACTTCGGTTTACTTCCATCTATCCGTAACGCGCCAAATTCATCAAGCATGAATGTTGTTGGTATCAGCTCAGCTTTCAAATTGCATCGTAATTAATGCAAAAACAAAGGATAATTGTAGGTGGTTTCATGATACCGAAGATACACGGGTCTTCCCAGACCTACTTGTCTATACACAGAGACTTCATTTATTCAGTCAGAGTTGGTTGGACACAGTGGGTTACTATACAAATTAGATTGACGAACACATTAGACGTAACTTTTACATTGCGTATGGCCAATGTACAGAGAAACATTTCGGAGAACATCCCTGGTAGCGACGACAACATGATACTTTTAACCATCACCGTTACAATGGCCACCAAACAAGTACCACCTTCTTACTACACCAGCCGCAGTAGTAACTGAGAACCCTTTCGTCAAATAATCCGGTCTTGTGATTGGCATGCTTTCTTTCTCTCCAACAATGCATACACAGCCGTAGAGAACTTCGATCATCAGTTTCAGCGATCCATAACCCTGGTTGCTGCACAAGAAAAAGCAAGCAGTGCCGTTTAAAAAGATGCAACCGAACGTTCGATGAGGTAGAAACCCAGCAAAGTGATCGCGCGCTAAAAAGGGATAGGACATTTTAAAATGCTTCAACAGATGCACCGACTCATTTCTGAAATCAAGCACTTACAATTGATGAGGGAACACATGGATACCAAGCAACCCTACGAATGGCATGTGATGCAAAAGAGCTGGACAGATTTCTCCGTCGAAGAACTAACAAACGCTTTTCACTGATCACTGAACTGGTGGACGACATCCAGGTGCATGTAGCTCTTTCTTCTTCTTCACCCACATGAATATTGACACTAACGCTCTAGTTACACTAAGGCTCCATCTAAAGTGCTACTGCTCTGCGCAATATCCGCAATATTTTATACAACTGTGCTCAACTCTAGAAGCTACTGGCATCCCTCATCCGCTATGAAACTGGGAGGGCCTGATATGTCACTGCTCCTTTTGTATATGTTTGCCGTTTCACTGGGATCCAAGTACTTTGCAGATCAATGGAAAGCTTCATTCATCGTCCTTGGCTACAAAGGCTGCGAAAAGCAGGAGATTGACAATCGTAATCCAAACCATCACTCCTATAATAGTGGATTATTAGTGAAATTGGTAAAAAAAGTGTGAGGAATTTCATCAACTCACTGGAGCTGACAGACTGGTCCTGAAATGGTTTCCTTGACTAACGATCGTACACATTCTGGTTGCTGCATTACCTGAACTACATAGCAGACTCCAATGACTCAAAATATGCCATATTATGTTTATGCTTGGACATGCAGAAAACTTTCGATCGGGTGCCTCAATAACGGTTACCGATTCAGACAGCTTTCTTTGAAGTCCGGAACACATTAGTCGGTTGGCTATCATCATACATGAACGGACCCGCTAAAATAGTCACGTTAGGTGACTATTGCTCTTCCCGCGTCCAATTTATCCAACGTCACGTTCACTGCAGAAATGGTGCTGCAAAAGCTGCTATCCTTGCGTCCACACAGCTCTCCCGGGGCCGATAACATTCACCCGAAAACATTACAGGTAACTGCCATCCACTTGGCCGAACCACTAGCTGCATTTTTTCAGCGCTGTTTCGATGAGAACATCGTACCTTCGAGGTGGAAACAAGGTGTAATAACGCCCATATACAAAGCAGGAAGTCGATCGGATCCTGCCAATTACCGCCCCGTAACGCTTCTGCCTGTGATCGCCAAAGTCATGGAAGCGGTGATAGCAGATGCGTTAATGGGATACTTGGAAAACTACGGCATAATTGCGCCAGAACAGCATGGGTTTCGTCAACATCGGTCATGTACGACGAATCTGCTGATAGCTCGTGACAACTGGACCGAGACTGTCGATGAGGGAACAGGAGTCGATGTTGCATTCTTGGACTTTCCGAAAGCCTTCGATCGCCTGGATCATCGAATCCTGCTCATTAAACTCCAACAGTACGGTATCGGAGACCCGTTGTTAGGATGGATCGGTAACTTTCTCTCTGAACGGCAGTTAGTAGTTAGAGTTCGATCATCCTTTTCCGATCCGATTCGAGTGGGATGCGGCGTACCGCAGGGTTCGGTACTTGGGCCTCGTTTGTTCCTGCTTTTCATTAACGATCTAGTAAAACTTATTACGTCGAAATTCTTACTCTTCGCGGACGACCTCAAGGTTTGGCGGGCGATAAAACGATCGGACGACCATGAAGTCCTACAGCGTGACTTGAATGAGGCCTGGAATTGGACGGTGAGAAACGCCCTGCCGTTTAATGTGAACAAATGTCGCGTTGTTCATATCCGCCATCGACAAGTCCACGTCTACAAGCATGGGGCACACGATCTGAAGACCACCACCCAGGAACGCGACTTGGGTGTGCTGGTACAGGAAGACCTCGGGTGTTCCAAACAGTCAGATTCCGCTTCTAAAAGGGGCAACCGGCACGTTGGACTCCTGCGAAGAGCATTCGGAATTTTGGATCCATCCATCTTCTCTTTGATGCTGAATGCCTACGTGCGTCCTCACGTCGAATATGCAATCCAGGCCTGGCAACCCTGGCTAAAACGTGACCTTGCAGCGCTTGAGACCCCACAGCGTCGAGCAACGAAAATCATCAAGGGCTTGCGCCACACTCCTTACCAGGAACGACTGGAGATACTCGGAGTGTTCAGCGGACGGTACCGGCGACTTCGTGGAGACCTCATACTAGTGTACCAGATATTGAGCGATCCCAGTCACGTATGCCGCCACCTCTTGAAGCTCAGCCCGAACACTAACCTTCGCGGTAACAGTTTAAAGCTGAGCCAACAGTACAGTCGTCTAGACTGTCGGAGAACCTATTTCTCCCTCCGGGTCTGCGGGCCCTGGAACGCCCTTCCAAACTCAGTTGTTTGTGCCCCCACATTAGATACGTTTAAAAAACGATTGGACGTCATATTAAGCCCCCTGCGCTTTGTTTTATGAACGAAAACGCTTGTATATATTTAGGCTGACCAGCCTCTTTGGATTTATACCCCAAATTCACGGTCGTAAATCTGTGCGAACCGGTGAGTACTCCATTTTTATTTGCTACCATCACCAACGATAACAATTTCTTAGCCAGTTTTGCGTCGTACCACTTTATCCCCCTAAAACTGTTATACTTCTACCTTTTATCTCACTGACGCTCCTTACTTCAACCACTTATGTGGTTTGCCAATCTGTTAGTATTTCTATTGCCAACCTGCGGGACTCGTTAAGTGTATGCTTTTTTACCCGTCATATACCATTGTTCCATTGTTCCATTGTTCCAATTAACAGCAGCGTTAAACAAGAATGTGCGCTCTGTACATTAATTTTCATTTTTTGTATCAATGATAGCAGCTCGGTTAACAAACATGGCGTGTCGTATTTATTCGTTGATGATATAACATCTGTCCACAAGTACCGAGGGGGTAAGCTTCCGAAGGTACTACCACTCCTACAGGAATACATTCATTCGCTTGAGACTTGGTGCGATAAGTGGATGATGACATTTTAAACACGACTGTCAAGTATCGTATGTCGCGGTCGCTTGACACCCGAAGTATCAATCACAGTGAACAGCGAACGTACCTGTGTACAACGGTCTACCCATGATCTTGGAATCAGGTATTTTTTTACCTGTACGTTTTGAGAACGGATTGAGTACCAGATAGCACGAGCCAGACAAGCTTTCGCTAAGGTCTCTCCTAGTATGCATACAATCACAGCTACAGTTGAACTATTTAAAATCCTTAATCGCCCAATCCTGGAGTATCGCAGCATTATCTGAGGCAATATGAGGAAACCAGACAGCACATCGATAGAAAGCCTTCAACGGTCATTTACTAAGTACGTATTGGGAAAAAAATTTCTATTATAAACTCTCGGGAGCGATGCCAGCAACTCCATTTCGATCTGTTTTGGCTGCGAAGACTAAAAGATAACTGGAGACTGCTTCACAATCTCATTCATGGCAATACCCATTACAATCGATTCACCTTAATATTGAAGCGCAATTACACGCGAGATCTAGGTAACAAAGACCGTACCTTGATTATACCATGATGCAAGACAAATTTGCCTAACTTTCATCGCACTATATATGCTTCTCTGTGTAATCGGTTGCCATTCCTCATCAGGTCGTGTGAGACTGCGCAATCCTTTCGCCGTAAGTTGGGAAGCTACCTCTACCTGCACACCATTATGTCGCTTTGTTCGTGGGGAAGATCACTTGAACGTTTATTCAATGGAAGCCCAGATAACGTCTAATTGGTGCAATATCACCAATTCACGCAATGTAATTAGTCACCAGTGTCTACAACACAAACTGCAAATTTGCTTCCTACCATTGCATAAGACGGACATATGGGGCAAATAGCTTGCCAGAAATGCAGACAAATCTAAGAAAATAACTTGATATTGTTCATGCAGGAGTATTACATCACCTGCACGCGTATGTTTTGTGCTAAACCTTGTCCCAGCTTTTCCGTTGATGAGAAATATGTCCACTATTATTATTAGTAGTAGTAGTATTATTAGTATTAGTACCTTTATGCAGTATATTGTTTCGACCAGAGACAATACTAAGCTGGAGCCTAAATGTGCCACTGGTACTGTGCACCTTGGACCGATCACATATTGTGCGCTCTATACGTTACGGACTGCTCAGACAAGCGCTGAAAATTTGGCACAGGGACACCGTCTACCGGCAGGGTCAGAATATGAACCAATGGTAACCCTTTCTGCCTAAGGATCTGTTAAAGGGCTGCTGAGGGAGAATGTTCAAACGCCTCCGCCTAGTTTAACCAGCTACACTCAGGCGTACTGTTGGTGACCTCTAGCACTGACACTCTTATCCCTGTCTGCCTTCCGTTAACACCAGTTTCTCAACCTACTCGGGAGCATACCTGTGTCCCATAGACGCATACATCTAGCCCTGTATTTACATCCAGGGCGTCCCATTGGCTAACGTCCCATGACCGGTGAGAGTGTCACTGACAGTGCGTGCATGCAACTTTTCATTAGCATTAGCATTATACATATTAGCTGCAGGTGGAAAACACCTCAGCCATTGTGCCGCACTACACAAGACAAGAAGAAAAAAACTGCGGCACGCCGGCTAAGGTCCCAGTAACGGATGGTCATCGTTCCGGAGAACTAACAGCCAGCTATCGGGCCGCAAAAAGAGTTGTATTATGCTTAACGAATGAGATTTTGATTGGAGGGGGTAGCTAAGAACGAGAGGAATGGAAAAGGAACTCACAACACAAACGCCATTGGGGCCGACTCCTAGCCATATCACCAAGTGTGTCCACCCGAACGTGTTAATCGTCCTTAGGACCCCAGCCAGGCAGCCGGGATGCACCAACTGAAGCCAACTTCGACGTGAGGGATGTAACCCCTCAGGGAGAGAATGAATTGATGCCCGCATGAACTTGAATGTACAACCCGTTATTTTGAGCTTATACCTAGCTAACTTATTGGCACTATGCGTGACGTCGCTTGTAAAAAGGTATGGACCACAATTCAGTGGATTGGATCTCGATCAATTCCAACAGTCGTTTCGATCACCGGTTTCCTACCCATTTGCATCCATGAAGCATAGAATACATAACAGTGATTCTAGCAGACAGCGGGTAACGTGCATCTCCTTCAGATGTGGTTCTAGTGATCGTGTTGTGGAGTTAACTCTGTAGAGAAACGCGATCCAGGCTAAGGTTGGGTGTCGCAATCTAGTCACAATGTAGGTGCCCTGAAATGTGGCCCCTACATTAGCTTACATTACATCTTATCTTTCCGGGAAAGGTGGGGCACACGAGTTGCGCATCGTAGCGTGCAAACGTGGCGTTACTTGTTTCTCCATGTCAGTGCAGGCTTGGCACATAAGGGCCTGGGACAGTAATAACAAGCACAGTTTGGCAAAAGAAACCTCCGTGCTTGGCACCCAGCCGCGAACATGGCGATTGACAAGGTATTGGGTCGATCATAGCAAGGGATGCTGATCGAATTCCGAGGAACCCGGCTTGATTCGGATGACGTACGACCTCTCCTCGGTGGAGGGGCTTAACGTGTCCAGCCCACTTGCTTTAATTCAGCTGTAGGTCAAATTAGTGACTGGTGCATCTGGGCCTCACGAAATTTGGTCGGCTGTCAGCATGCCGATGCACAACAAGCCCAGTTTTACCGCCACGATGGTTCCACTGTGACACTTCGATGTGTATCCAGCCCTTCCGTTCAACCCTATGGTTTGCCAATTCCCCAGGCTCTGTTGTGTGATTTTGGACCACAAATATTGCAGTCGCGTAGCTCGACCGCACTTGGTCATTAAGCCCCGTGGGCTAAAACACAGTAAGATCGTAACTCAGTCACGTACCAAAGCCAGCGTGCCAGAGCAACGTCAGACCAACTGATTTCTGGTGGCACATGTTTCGGATTCACATCTCTCTGTGCTCCAACTCATTTGAGGTAAATCACACGACCACCTTGTATGTGTTCAAATTCGGACTACTGTCTAGGTTAGTGAAGCGCCATTGCTGCAATGTCGAGATTCGAGAATGAATTGAAATACTGGTTTCTGATTCCGGCTCACTAAGTTAGCGGTCAGGACCTAAAGAGGTCTTGATGCAGGCAGCATACGAATCATTTATGGTCGTTAACCGTTGAAAAAGCAACATCGCCTATCTACCCTCGGCTACATATACCAGTTCGGGACCTATCCTCACTGGGACCTGCAAAGCAACATACTTCAACAAATTAGCTCGAGTGAGAATATCCGCTGTGCTTAAAATTCTATACTCATGCAAAAGGCTCACGCATACAAAGACCAATTGGCCAGTTCCAGGAGTTGTGTGGTGACATCTAGGAGCCATTTTACCGGCTACGTTCCCGGATTGCTTTAAAGAGGAAGCCATGAATGTGCTCCAACTGTGCTTCACAACCAGGTTTTGGGAAGATAAAGGAACCAACGGCTTATAAGTCGGACAACACACTCCCCAAGCTATGTCACCAAATCAGTGAGATGTGGCACTAAATTTCGATTAATCTCCTCCATTCTCTGGCATGGGTGTCAGACGTAGGGTCCAGGAACAATCTAGGCTGATGCCATTGTTTAGTGAATGGATTTTCAAAACTCGTAACTGGAGCACGAACCAGTAGGTTGTCGAACTTTAACTTGCTCCCGTTGAGTAGGATATATAAAACACCTGATCGCATCCAGCCATCGGCATTACATTAGTTTGAATAATGACCGGGTAGCACGGAGACACCGTGTATGTTTGAGGTTATCTTTTCAGTTAGCGAAACTAGAGCAGTGAACCAATTTCTGATCCAGTTATCATCATTTAAGCATCACTTCAACCATTTCAGCCAGTGTATGTCTACTCGTATGACGAAGGTAGGTTGACAGTGACAATTCCTGCTGGGAATTCGGTCATACTATATTACACACGCACTGTGCCCGCCCTTTTTGTCCGACCTGTTTTTGCCCCATGCTGCTCGATACTCTCGTACACTGCGGAAAGGGACAAGCATGCGCTGTACCCCCTTTGTGTCGTCACATTCATTAGTTCACCCAGAACTTAGTTTTTCTACTCACTTGTTCCATTCTTGTGTGTAAAGACACGATGTTCGGTAGCTAAAACAGCATAGCAGGAGCCCATCAAATTGTGTGATCTACATTTATTGACGAATTCGTAGTCTCACGGAGAGCAGAAGGCTTAGAAACAAGATGTAACTATGAGGAATGTGAGCATGTGTGCGCCAGTGTAGCGGGCCGCCTGTAGTTTTGAAGGCGCCCAAAGTGTATTCCGAAAGGAAGAGTTGCTTGGGGCAAAGGTGGTCCTCGTTAGCACAAGTAAACCACCCAATTTGCTTAAATGCTTAACAACCTATATTTTTCAACTATCGTATGTACGTTTGGAAAATTGTAGCCTTCACAAAAAATTTGCACGCTGGAAGTTTCATCCCTCCGCGCTCAGACTTATGTAGCGTTTGTTGCAAAAATAATCAGATAAAGGTAATTACCATTATTGCTAAATATGAGTACAATCGCTGCTGGGCGCTTTCGAAGCAGGACCCATTGAGTCCACACGTATCCGCATACGGCTCTTCCACTACTCAACATACTTTACCTGTCGTCTTTCGTCAGGCTATACATGTGCTTCGTTGTTTCGGCACGCAGTTCTT
This sequence comes from Dicrocoelium dendriticum, assembly GCA_944474145.2. NCBI lineage: Eukaryota > Metazoa > Platyhelminthes > Trematoda > Plagiorchiida > Dicrocoeliidae > Dicrocoelium > Dicrocoelium dendriticum. Next base: position 33,176,408 of record OX104070.1, read on the forward strand.
TCAACGCCACGACAATACCCTCGTTTAACCCCATATTTGCTGTAGGTATAATGCAGAATTATACTGTGTCAAACCAGAGGAATATGGGGGGGGGTTGTTCAGGGATTGGGGGGTTGTTACTGACCAAAAACTGTTTCAAAGGCAACGCGTTGTGGACAGACGTATTGTTCAAGTACACTTTCAAGTACACTTTCCGTTGCAACTGGATGCAACTTTCCCGCAATTTGTGAAAACTTTCCGTGATAATGTTTGTTAACTGTATGTCCACTTGGGATGCATACGGCTGCAACAGCCTCACGGATATGAAAGCAAATGGCAAGCATTGACTTGAACACCGAAAGATTCATATATGATTTTTCAGCTCTTGGGGAGACTAGTTATTTTCAGTGCATTGAATGAAACCTAGGTTCTGGATCGCTGACAGATATCCGTATCCCCTCGACTGTAGCAACATTCCCAGAAACTGGCTTTTCGAATCAGTCCGTCAAAGCATGTCAAAACGAATTTCATTTGTTTTCCCTTCTGGCCGTCAGACAGAGAGCACGACACCATTTTGCACACCAAATTCTTCGTGTTCAACTCATCTACTAAATTGCGTCGGACACTTGCTTTGTGTATGGCCAATATCATGGCAATACCACGGACACCACAACTTCGACCACTTCGTGTCAGGTTTGAACATTGGTAATGTTCCCACCAATTGTTGGTATCCATGGTCGACCTAGATGGTCCACCTTTTTCATGAATTCCTCACCTTACAGAAATGCTCCGTGTTCTTCACCAGCATGTGTCATCCAGTAGTCCCTGTGAACATCTGATAAGGTTTGGCGTCTGTGTTGTCTACTTTGTTAATTGCACGGATAACTTGTAAAACTTTGTCCGACATTCCTTAGTGGAGTGGGACAACTCGATGGTTCAGGGGCAAATGCTTTGGGTGACACTCCCCACATCTTACGTTCGAGTTGAAACCCTGCTACATCTACTTGATGAGATCACCTAAGTCCGAAATCGGTCCTGAAGTACAGTGTTTCAGACGAGTAACATTCCACAGCCCTCTGCTTCAGCCAAGATCCTAGTGTTCGAATTGGCCGAGGTTCATTACAAAGTGAATCACGGTCCAGATGTAGCTTACCCGTATCAATTCATTCACACTACGAGTGTCTCAAAATGCCTGCTGAATGAGTAAAAAACAATTCATAGTCGAAAAATTACGAGCGCAATACGGTAATGTACTGGTTTCATAAGTATGTCTCCTCGCTGTAAACATTTGATCCCCGGTGTTAGTACGTTTGTAAATATAATTTGTAAATATAATTTAATTATAACTTAATTTAATTTACTTGTAATTATTAATTGTAATTATAATTTTATTACGAAGTGCCTTATGAATCGTTGCGATTGCGTCTTCGCAATTTTTCAAGACTGTCGCAACAGTTTTTGTCCAATAAAGTTACTGATATCCTAATTGTCTTAGTAGACAAGTTAGACTTTATGTTCGCTAATGTAAAACGAAACATGTTCGATTGAAGAGTGCATTGCGTGAACGACAGGTCGCCTTCGGACTGTGGATGCGCCGTGTACCGTTTCGCACAATGTTACCATGCCGTTAGTTTGCGGGATGGGACATTTTAATGCGACTGTCTGATGAGCGGGTACCTTAATCTACTCGTAGTTACCGACAATGACAACAATTTCAAAGCACGTATTGCAGCTTGAGTGATAATGTGTAGGGCGTTGACGCATTTGGTGACAAACACGATGTACGAGGCATGGCACCAAACTGGCGTCGCCATGGAAAATACTAAGCAACAGAATGCATCGCTGTCTCAGACATGGGTGCTGAAACCGGTGAACCAAACTTCAGTTTCCCCAGCTTATTAGGCTTACCCAGGGAGAAAAGTTACTACGGGTTACCCTACCTCTATCTTGGAAGACGCAAGTACTTCGCCAATTGTTATTCTCAGATGGAAAACCAAGGTGTACTTGGTCTCCACACTAGTTTATTCTAACACTTTCGGATTAACGCACTGATTAGTTCATAACTACTCAAGGCAGACTTCAATCAGGCTCAGATTAATGGGAGGAGTATAAAACAATGCCACTATGGTGGCCAAACCGGAACTGATGTTTCGGAAGGCTGCCGTACGCATATGACGCCTGTGGTAATCTCTTACCCTGCGATCGGTTCACTAACAAACTCAACCAAATAGCAGCGAAGTGGATTGGCTAATTGTATGGATAAGGTCCCAGGATGAAGTTACCAAATTTCTGAGGGTTGTTAACCAAGAGGTAAGCAAGTGTTGTCAAGTGTTAACTAGTCCTACTTGATAGCGGTATTGCCAGACAAGAAATAGCGCTGGTTTAGCATCACAAGGAAGCAGAGAAGGGGCTTGGACAATGAAACGTCAGGGATATCTAATAGGTCTGAACTTTAAGGGCGATTGTTTAGACTAAACTCATGTGCTCGCGCCGCGTTTTACTGCTTCAGCGTAGTAATACTTGCCTGTGGTACACAGTAGGCTCTCGTTGACAAATGCTGCATGTGAGCTCCCCAATGAAACCCAACCGCGATCAGCTTCTGGTTGTCCTTTAAAGGCCTAGTGCCGCTGTTGTCCAGCACTGTCTGTTATTTTGTGGATTTAACTAAAAGTACCCAAGTACCCAGTAACACCGTGGGTACTTGTAAGCTCCAGAACTCGGAAATACGTTACTGTGGAAACTGAATGATAGTCCCATTGTAGGCTTGTTATCGAATGCCGATATCAAAAGCGAGCGACGTCCATCCCAGTGGGTTATATGCAAAGAGGTTGTGAATAAAAGCCATCTAGTGGTAACCAACCGTAGTCGTGTTCGTTGAGATCAAAGACGTCTTTGACTCGGTGGATCGATGTGCTGACTGAATTTGTCTGAGTGGGGAAGGTGTTCCTTAGAAATGCGAAATATTACAAGAGCGCTTTATGTACGTAGTGCGGATAGAATGAGGGTTTAGGACAACCTGTTTGCACACTTCAATATTTCCAGCCATACGAGACAATGATGCCCGCTGTCAACTTTCCTTCTAAACTTCACTATGGACGAAGTTGTGGAAAATGCTTTAACTGTATGTGACTTAGAACGTGTAGAGCTGCTCTCAGGTGAGTGACTTCATGACTTGGAGTATGCTTTAACCTACTAAAGTTCAAAAATATTCCAACCCGCAGCAGACCGATTAGTACTGGCTGTCAAGCGTTTCGCACTGTGCTTTACACCCTCCAAATGGAATGCATTCCTCCAAGACTGACAGGGTCCGAACTTTGTACAGACCCAGGGGAATCAAATAGAAGTCGTTAAAAATTCAACTGCCGGGATAATCTTATCAGTGTCTATGGAATGGAAGATGGGATTACGAGCCGTAAAGCAAGGCTCGATGTGCTTTCGCCGGTTTTCGGCACTTGTAACGTCAAAGGGAGTTAACTCTCATCCTTAGGGGTAGAGTATATAATGCAGACGTCCGCCTAAGCTCACTATTCGGTTTTCAAACCCTGCCCATCAGACTGACAGACATAAAGTGGCTGGTGCCTACGCAGTTTAGCGCACACCTCGTTGGAACACCGCGTGAACGATGAGGGTGATCGGCGCCTTGTACACGATACAGGAAGAGTAAATGATCCAATCAGTATCGCTATTTCACGCACAAGTTCCTACCTGTTACTAATGCTAGCACAATGACTCCCGCGACGTGCTTGTTTGCGAGACTGAAGCGGGGGGTAAATGGACGAAGAGGCGAGGTGGCCTATCGATGAACTGGTCAAGCGAAATGATGTCTCTGACCTCTAAGTTGGCTTAAGTTGGAGCAGCTCGTCCCCCAAGTTGGAGTCCGAAAGATGATGCACGTATTGAGTTGGTTACACATGTGGACTTGACGAAGAATTGCCCTTAATAGCATTTGCGTTTAGTTGTTCATACCCTGCACCCGATGCAGGGAGGGGAGAGTGTCACATCAAAACCCTCCACTTCGGTCGGATACGGTTCCAGTGATCTGAATGGCATAGGCTGACTTCAAACTCAACCGAAGCATCAATTGAGCTTGCGCATCCCAATCTAAGACACACAGCGGGTACTCCCAAACCCGAAAAGCAGGACCCATTTGCTCTGATCAAAAGGACGCTGGGGATGGTAGGAGTTACAGAGCTATGGGTTTGTGAAAGTTGGAAAACATTCTCCTCTTGTGTGTCATTGTTTTACTAGGCGCATTGGCATGCTAACGGTTAAGGTCGACACAGTCTCTGGGTGACTTTGATTGCTACCTTGATACCGTTTCTCGACATATTTGCTGGAATTGGTTAAATCTCAAATTATATCCAACAGAAGTAGTTAGATTTCTGAACATTTTGGTCATTGTCACAGCTAATTCTACTTTTCTTTTATGTGTTTGTTTAATGTACTTTCCCATCAGCCGACATCGATGTCCCCATGCAGTACGAGTTCCAAAATCAGCTGGACCTTGCGTCATTTTTGAATACACCAACAAATACATTGTCTTTCCCATAAAACCAGTGGAGTCCTGTAAGCCACCACACAAGGGTATCGACGCTCAGGGACCAATCAGCTCCTACACCACACATCGGTAAGTCGAAGTTACGTAATGGCCGCTGCAGATTTTTTTATGTCCTTTTCGTCCTTAAGTTTGTGGGCATTTTTACTCTCCTCTGTGCTACGCCAGATAGCCTATCTGGGTGCTTGACATATTCGTCTAATGAATTGGCGTTCATGCGGGTGACAACGACAACTGCAGGTGATGAATAAATAAATAAATAAATAAATAAATAAATTGTATATGGCTCGACGATGCGAGAAGCCGTTCCCAGAAGGGACGGATCAAATAATGGTACAGCAGTTTCATATCATGGTATAATAAATTTTTAAAAAAATGTAAGCACAAAATGAAAATTTGTATAGCGCGAAGCGGTCCAGAATATTTACATTCCTCTTGTTCTATCGTCTGACAATTTTTTAGCAGTCACATGAGAGTTGATCGCACATGAGAAAAAAAGAGAATAAAGTGCTGCGGGCCAACAAAATATAACCACTTGTGCACTTGATCACATGCATTTTCAGGCACCATTAACTCCGTTCTCAAAAGCGTTATCTAAGGACTGTGCTGTTCGAAACATTATTATCACATTTTGAACGGTTAAATAATCTTTTATCGAAAGCTTAAACAAACGCAATGTGCAACAACTTCTGATAGCTCTTGGAAGTTTGTTCCAAAGCTTTGAGCAGTATATTAAGAAGAAACGCTCCCTAATTCGCGTATTGAACTTTGGAATCATGACCGTTGTCTCCTTATTTCGTAGCTCGTATCTAGTGTTAACGGCCATATGGACACAGTTAGCATAATTGTGCATGTGATGGTGAATTATTCTGTACAGGAAACACAAGTTCATCTTCATTATCCGTAGCCAAATTGGGTCAAGTCCAAGTTTTTCACTGCGCTCTCTGTAGGTCATCTTGGAGGAATATCCGCACAGCTTCTTTGTAAAGCGTCGCTGTACCCTCTCAAGAGCATGTTGGTCAGATTTCCGCAGATTCGACTGTATTAGTGAACAGTATTCGATGCCAGGTAACCCATATGTTTTATAAAGCCAGAAACGAGATTCCGTGAGTTGAAATTTATGACAGATATAGCCAATAGCCTTCATGGCATTCGAAACTTGGAAGTCACAATGTTCCGAAAAGTTGAAGGTAGTGGAATACCGTACACCCTAGTCGCGAATCACAATGCACTGTGATATAAACGTGCCTTGTAATAATAGACTATCTGGTGGAACTTCGCATCCGTAGGACAGAATATTACATTTGTCCACGGAAAAGGACATCTGCCACAGTTTGCTCCAGGATTCAAGTGCCGATAGATCTTCCTGAATGTGGCACAAGGCTGCGCGGGTATCTGCACGTTCTTGTGAGTAGACGATTTTAATGTCATCAGCAAACAGAAAAGTAGTACCATGTCTTATTCTATGAAATACATCGTTGACGTAGAGGAGAAAAAGAAGTGGACCAAGTACACTTCCCTGAATTACTCCACTGGTGACTGCTTTCGGTTTAGAGACACGGTCCCCAATACACACCACCTGATGTCTGTCAGCTAGGTATGACGACAACCAAGAAAACATTGGTTCTCCAATACCTATTTCTTTCAGCTTGAGGAGTAGTCTTCGATGCGGCACTCTGTCGAATGCTTTTTGCATGTCTAAGAACAGGACAATAACACTGTTGCCTTTGTCTATGGCAGCCGTTGTGTGGTTTAAGAAGTCTGTCTGGCATGTCGCACAAGATCTGCCCTGCAAAAAACCGTGTTGTGAATTGTTGATGACGTTTTTCTTATTCAAGAAAATAAGTAATTCATCTTTCACTATCCTTTCCATAATTCTAGATATTACTGGTGTGTGGTTGATGGGGCGATAGTTTTTAATTTCGTGAACGTTTCCATTCTTATGCCGCGGGATAACAACGGAAGTCTTCCAGTGCTTAGGATATACTGCACTGTTAAAAGAGAGCGTAAAAATGTTGAGCAATAGAAGAGACAAGTCGCTCCCACCGCTTTTTAACAAACAAGGGGGAATTCCATCAGGTCCTGGGTAAGTCGAGGAAGACAAGCGGGAGACTTGACCGGAGATTTTTGCAATAGTGAATTCCACTGTGCATAAACTTTCAGCAATGTGTGGTGTGACAAGCGCTGGTGTGGCTAGCGGTTCATCAACCATTGATTCGGCAAAATAGGCGCTGAAAGCCTCACAAATTTCACCCGGAGCATCAAGGTACGTGCCATCCGGCATTATGGTAAAATTGATGGAATTACTGCGACGCAAACCTCTGGCACGAAACAGTTTGGGCAGTTCCGTTGTTTTATTCGGGCCATCCAAAGCTTTGTATTCTTCTAATATGAGATTGCGAACATTTAGATGCCCGAGTTCCTCGATGATCTTTGCCTGCTGCAGTATTAGCGCAAAGTCTGCTGTTAATCTAAATTTCCGCCGGATTTTATGTAGCTTGCGTGTGATACCTAACAAATTGCGATCGGGTTTTTGTTTTCTTAGGCGGACACACTTTATAGGCACTAATGAATCAATGCAAAGACCAATGATATCATAGAACACGTCTGCTGCTTTCTGAGGGCATGGAGAGAGGAAGAAATCATCCCAGTTCATCGAACGAACCATATCCTTAAACGTGTTCCAGTTGACGGAGTTGAATAAACGATAGTGCAGTGGGTGTGGTTCGTTGGCCATGTGTAATCTTAAACAGCATTTGACCACCCGATGGTCGCTCCCAGGGAATTCATTAAGGACCGTTACATTAATAGCAGGTATGCCCAGTGAGAAAATGAGATCAAGGATGCTGTTTCTTCTGGTAGGTTTGGAGACATGTTGTTGCCAACCATTCATATGAACACAAGAGATAAGATTATGAAATTTCAGAGGAGCAGTTCCTGCAGACCATGCAATCGATGGCAGATTGAAATCACCACCGATAATCTTGCGTTTAAACGGAAGGCTTGCGGCACATTCAAATGCAGACGTCAAAACTACTAAATCCTCTTGGCTACAGTTTGGCGTGCTGTATATACAACCAACAAGCATTTGCTGGTGTCTGATCGTTATCGTAAGCCAAAGTGACTCTTGCACATTATTCAACACTGGATTCTCGAATGTCGTTGCTGCCAGCGATTGTTTCGCGTAAAGTACGCATCCTCCTCCTCGACGACACTGCCGATTTCTCATAAACATATCATATCCGAAAATGGTTAGCTGGGTGTTAGACATGTCGTCATGGCACCACGACTCAGTTATAAATATTATGTCAGGATCGGTCACAGAAACAAATGAGCGTAGTGTGTGGATCTTGGAATGAAGCGAACGAATATTAATCAAAAATATTAACATAGATGCGAGATGTGAAGAACGTTGTTTATGCTGCTTTATGAACATTGGGTTTGATAGCTTTGTGTCTGTGCCCATGCCAAAAATTGGTGAAACAAGGCGTGGATTGACACCTTCGTTGAAAAGGGATTGGGAGGTAGCCACAGGGGAGGGGGTTGTGACTGAGTATGGCCCTGTAGAAAATGGGATACGGGGGCGGGTTCATGGTCGGCATAGTAGCTCATGCGGGCAGGAGGATTATGGAGCGGGCTTCCATGGAACTCGCTAGTAGACGCTAAATTTCGAGGCTGTGTCGCCTGCGTCGTGGCACTAATAGGTTGTTGATTGTATAGATTGGTGAAATGAGTAAATACGCAATCGTCATTTTCATCGTGGAATGTAACCTGCTTAGGTGCGCTGGAGTCGTAAGGCTTCACTATAAGCGGTGGAGGCACACTAGTGTCAATCCATGCGGCTCGAACAGAATACATCGTGTTTTTTAAACATGAGTCCGGATTTTGGTGATAAACAGATAAATCGCGTTCAATCTGCAAAGATGTTGGGGCACCTTGTTTGCCTTCATGGCCTTGATCAATGATTCTAATTATGACTGAAAGTAGCCTCAGTCTCAATACCCCGTGCTTACGAAATCGTCGAAATATTGGAACAATAAAATAATAGCTTATTAGCGAGACAAGAGCTAACACTTTAAAAGTCCTACGAGGTACTCAGGATGAAAATACCAAAACCAACTAAAACAATCTCAATGGATTTGAGTACGCTCTACTGGACTGGCTAAAACTAACGACTGGTAGCAATCAGAGAGCCGGCTGGTTCGAATTCGTAACAAACCGTTTGTCTGAATTACCTTGCCCACTAGTAAATGTATGTTGGATGAATACATATAAACAGTGTAATACATCATCAGGTCGTTTTAACTAAAATTAGTATGGGTACTAAGCAGCCTTAGTTGACTGGTAACTCAGAATCAAGAGCAGCTTACCAAAGAGTCCAACCAGCGACAAACACACCATTGATGTCATCTGCCCAATGTGTTCTGTAACGATTCCAATCAGGCAACGATATGGAGGATTTCGGTATTGCTTTCCCCCTTCCTTACACTGCATGACAGACTGCTTCTTCATGGTTTGAACTCATGAGCTAGGGATAGCCGAGTTGGGAGTGGTACTGGGCATCTAGTGGTTGGGGGCAGTGGTTCGGTGACAGTGCATCTGTATACAATCTACTGAAACATCTACGTTCTGGTAAAGCCAGTGGGCCGGACATACTATCTCCTATCTTACTTAAAAATGTGCCGACTGCTTGGTAATCGTGCGAGTATATACATAATGTGTATGAAGCAACGCAAAATAACTGACTGCTGCAGAAGTGTAAACATTACACCAGTGCCGAAAAAAGGATCCAACAAATATCGACCTATCCCGTGCACTTCTGTTGCTTTGAATGTTCTGGAGAAACGAGTTCTCGAAATGATGCCATCCAGAGGGCACTGTAAGGACCCTATACGGTTCTTATACCGTAGTTCGAGCTATACTCTAGATGCTGTGGCCTACCTCGTACATTCGGTACTGTAATCGCTTGACAATAGGAATAAAGCAACTCTTGACTACAGCAATGCATTTGGTTGTATAAACCGCGAATTACTGCTACAAGACCTACTTAGTCAAGGTGTACGTTCCTCCATTGTCTATTTACCGAGTGCTTATTTTGCTGAACGTACTCAGATCACCCGACTCAGTGTCAAATGTACCTTCCCATTACTCACCGACGCAGGTGTCCTTCAGGGAGCAGTTGTGTTGCCTTTTCTCTTTTCTACTTACGTCAACTCTCTGCCAGCTCCAACTGAAGCGACTCTGGTAATATATGCGGACAATATCTTGCTGGGCATCAATCACGGAAGCGCCGAATGTTCACTCAGGCTACAAGCGCTTCTGAACGATCTTAATGGCTGACCCTAATCCCGTAAACTGTCTCTTAATGCTTCAAAGTGCCATGACATTCGTTTTTCCTTTCACAAAGGAGCCAAACAAGAGGAGTTCCTTACACTGTGCAACAAGTTACCTATTGATGGTGACGGAGTACAGTCTCCCACATCGGTAAAATATCTGAGTGTGACGTTGAGTTACGTTTTATCCTGGACGCTTGAAGTAACTGAAACTTTCACAAAAGTCAGAAGACCAAGCGGCTGAGAGCCTCCTGCCTTCCTCTTGAGTTGATCGTTCTCTTTGTCAATCTGTGTTCTTCCTCATTAGACCTACTGTTCCCCTGTGATTTTTCCTGGTCTTTTTGGTAAGCCTTCTAAGTTAATTGTCAGATTATTAAAGTACTTATCCCGATATAGCGGTGTTTTGATATCTACTTTTACCAATACTCATGTATACACACATGAGTTCTTATAAATAGCTGTTCTCTAAGATACTGACCGACAAAAGTCATCCCCTACCTACTGCCTTATCTGAATGTTTATCAACTTCATCTACTACGCAGAAGTACAAACTACTGTATGCCTGCACTCAAGCTTGCCGCTCGTCAGACAGCCCTTACTTCTCACATCTTTGTGAGACACCAACTCTGTCATGCTTAACTTAACCAGTCGACTTTCAATTTGCTTGTTTTGTTTGTCCTTTTCTACCTGTGCTTTGTAGTATTTCTTTGCCACTGATTTGCTTTTTTGGCACATTGTCGAGATCGCATGCCTTGTAGCTGAATATTCGCCCGTGCAGGGTGCATAAAGCAATTGCTTGGCGTGACTTGACTGCAGCTTATTCCATCGGACAGCATACGTAATAAGAAAAAAGTTAGACCGCAGATTTATCCTGCATCTGAGTACACTCAGTGTAAACTCCTTATTGCGTAGCGCCCTTATCGAACTATGTTGTAGTTCTAGGAAGGGCAAATAGCAGTGGGCGTTTTGAGGAATCATGTTGTACAGAAGCCTCAGGATATGTCACAGCATTCGTAGCCAAAGTGGATCGAGCTGGAATTGTGGGCAGCGCTCACGGTAGTTCTTAGTGGAGGTTGTGTTAGCAGACGTTTGGTAAATAACCTTCGTATACTTTCCATAGATACTTTGTCAGATTTACTCATGGTGCAAAAATAATACTGCAGTATTCCAAAATGGGGCGAGTGACGATTTTGAAGAGTTCCACTCTGCCTACATTTATCTGGGTCTTATGCAGTGTATTAGCCATTGATTTTCTGGCCTTAGCCAGCCGTTATTTCACTTGTTCGGAAGAATACCTGATTCCGAGGTCGTGGGTAGACAGCCGTACACAGAGGTGTTCCTCATTGAGTGTACTTAATTCCCTGGATATCGAACAGCCGCGATACATGATGCTAGATATCTTCGTCGAGAACTACAACGTCCAATTGTCACACCATTTCTCAAGGGAGTGGAGGTCTTCCTGTATGAGCAGTGGTGTATCCTGAAGTTCAGCTCGTCGGAATTTGTAGACTAATTCAATGTCACCTGCAAGTAGAAAAGGCATATCCTGTTTGAAAACCGCACTGATTTCACAAGTGTAGAGCAAGAACAGTAACGGACCAAGTAGACTCCCTAGTGATTGCACGTGGTAAAGAGGTGGTCAGCTAAGGTAACTACCTGAGAACGGTCACTCATGTATGGCAATAGCCAGCCTAAAAGTTGGTCCTGAATTCCAAAGCAAGCAATCTTTTTCAGCAGCCGTTTGTTGAGCACTCGATCGAATTCCTTTTCCATATCCAGGAACAGAAGGCTGCCTGTGTATCCTGAGTCAACAGAATCCGAAATATGGTTTAGATAATGCAATTGGCAGGTTATGCATGATGGTTTGTCCAAGAAACCACGCCGGGAACTGTTGCTTAGCTCCAGCGACTTGATGAATTTCATCACCTCATGCTTAACCAGCTTCTCTAAGATTCTGGTTACTACAAGGGTGTGACTGATTGGCCGGTATTTGTTAATTTCTTGTTTGGAGCCACCCTAGTGGCGGGGGATAATGAGTGATGTGTGTGACATACCCATCGGTTAACTACAAAGTTCCCTATAGAGGTTGGCTAATTCGTCCACTTACGCCGAGAGTCTATAACCTCGAATGGATAGCCAAGTCTCCTTGGGGGCATGGAGGGGACGTGAGAGGTAAACAAATCAATATGTGCGCTCGTTTGGTCATATACTGGGTATAAACTGGTGGCGGCGCAACATAAGCCAATCTTGGTCGAATTGCCGTCACTGGTTATAGCAAGTTTACCCTCAGGACAAGGTTGCCACCACTGTTGACTGCTCTTAGACTTGGTTCTGACTGGGACCTATAGCACTGAACAATGCTCGGCGAACCCGAAGACACATGGCAGCTGAGTTCGTGCCGAAACAAGGAATTACGCCTCCGCGATAGCCTGGAAGTTGGTGACAAACCAGTCCCTCAATTTTGTACACTTATTTCGTGTTTCTTCAACCACTTCGGATTTTGATCAATAATTCACTGGAGAGATGTGTCGTAGGGTTAGCGGGCTGGAAACTGTTAAAGTGACAACCAAGTTGTCTATGCAATAAACTTTCCAGTGTTTTTGACAGAATATTCTCATGGATGGTAGACACTAGCATATGCTGTTCGGACTACCTCTTATTGGTGAATACATGGTCTCAAATGATTAAAGAAGACGGAAAGGTGTGCATCAAAATGATTTGGGACTGTTGTTGACGTGGGACTGAAAAGCACTGAGTTAGGAGAAGATATCCAAGGCTGAAGTGTGTGAAGATATTACAAGCAGCTTTATCACATCAGCGGTGGCAGTGCTGTGTGCTGATAACGACATGCGTGCTTGTACTAACTCACTAGTTGGTACACCTTCCCGAATTTACTGTATAACGACCGGTATTCTCCATTGAGATAGCATAGTTTTACTTCCCTCTGTTTCTGAATATTAAACTGAATCTTAAGCTTCGCCCATCTGTGCTAGACCTCCGTTCTGTGGTATGGTAGCTCCGTCCTGGAAACTACGCCTTAACAGCACACTCCACCTGGAAGTGTAATCGTTGAGAAGCGAGCAGCGTTGATCGGTTTTACTGTCCTATAACATAGAAATATATAGCAAATAGCGTTGACACGCACACTTCTCGTTTCCCTAGGTAGCCGAGTTCATCCTGGACCAAGTCAAATCAAATCAATAATGTGATTTATATATCCACGAAGAGTGAATATTTAGGTGCAGAGCACACGCTATAAACATTGGTAATAAGTGAAGGGAAATATTACGTATGACACGGTAATTCTTGAGAAACATTGACAAAAGAAAAAGTATGGAAATAGTTTGCCAGCCAGTTCACCACTGAATAAATTCTGCTCCCTGGCCCGGTAGTTTAAAACCACGGATGCTTAAGCGTGCGGTCGCAGTTTCTAGCCCAACAGGCCACAGATAGAATAAATGATCACTGTTGAGGAGTTAGTAAAAAGGATGAAAGGATTGTTCAGTGCATCTCCGGATGTACCATGAAATGCTATTGTGAAGGATGCGCATTAAAAATATATTCCGATCTGTCAAATAAACGTGCTAAATAAGAGACAACAGACAGGTTCGTGTGTGAGTACCTAATCGAGGGGGTCGTACCAGGCCTGCCAGACCTAGATTGCATATTCCACGTGAAGGCGCACGTAGGTTTTAAGCAACTGCGGCCAGACAGAGGGATCAAGCCTGGCAACTTGTCGGTCTGCAGCCTTTTACGCTTTCCCAGATTGGTCTGAGCAACTCAGACCAGCCTGGATTAATAGCCAAACGTCACACTCCTGGGTGGCTGTTTGCAGGACATGGTCTCCAAGCTTGCATATGAACTTCGACTAGTGACAAATATGGACTATTTTAAACTTAGACGAAGTAAACTGGAACGGATTGTGAAATGGCCATCCGTAGACGTTATCTAAGTCCCGTTGAAGTGCATCGTGATCTTCTTGATCAGCGATCGCGCATCACATCTCAACATCATCAGGAAAAATCGAAAACCCGGGGCGATCTAACGCGTAAACTCGCCAAGGAACATAAGAAACCGACGCGGCCTCAGAACCGATCATTGTGGAAATCCGCATTCAACATGAATCGGATCTGATAGTCCACTTTGAACTCTAACCTGCAGTTAGCGATTCTTTAAGAAATTTCTGATTCATCCAGGGGAAAGATCCCCAAATCCAAAGCCTTCGAACCTGTGAAGCAGAATGCGGTAGTCAAATCGGTCCAAAACTTTGGAGAAGTCGGGTAAATAACTTCGGCCCCCTGCTTTTATCGGCCGCTCCCGTCTGACTACTGTGGGCAACCAGTAGGTCGGTGATATATGTACGGTGTTGATGGAAACCGTGGTGCTCGGGTGTTAGGACACAGCGTTTTGGACGGTCGCCTAGAGATTCAGCGGTGAGAGAGAGAGTACTTAGAGAAGGACTACTGAGCGATAGTTTGCGGGTTCCGAGCAATTGCCAGTTTTGAAAATTGGCATGATTATGCCATGCTTCCACATTGTATGCACAGTTTGCTCATCTAAGCCCGTTTGGAAGGAATGTGATAATGACACGGCCAGCGTTGCTGCTGCTACGTTCAGTGCCTTCGAGTGAATGCTATCCCTTCCGGGAGAACTATAGTGCGCAGTGAAAGCACTTGCTTCAACACAGATTTGACAGTAAAAGCGATGTTGGTACGTGTTTAAAGTGGGGCTATAGCTATAGGTATGTATCAGGCCAGGACGTCTCTTTGGAAGGTCGGGGCATACTGCATATCTGGAGCGTTGGCTACTTCTTTCGCACTCTGTGCCACTCCGACTGTCGTGTGAAGTGGGGGAATACCATGGTTCACTTTCCGGATGATGTTAACATGCTTAGATGGGAGCTTTTTGATGTTAACAAATTTACGAATCAAATGTTGTTGGTGAGTAAATTTGTCCTCATGGGCCAAGTAGTCGCTCCGACATTTTGGATCAGGACGGGCTCTGTAAGTGTGTCAACATGTATTCCTTAGTGATATGCATTTTCGAGTTCTATTTCTGATGGAGTAATGGTGTATTACAGGTAAAGAGCAAAGTTTAACAAGTTCCGTGGGATGGAAGTCATGGAGAAAATAAAGATTCATGACAAGGGGAAAAGCGTTTTTGTGGACTCACCAGAGACATGTGGAGAAGAGCTGAGATGTTCGCGTGACACAAGTATAAATCGATTGGTTAGGATTGTAGAAACACACTGTTTGCGTATTGTAGCTGTCTGGCTAACACGTTAGAAAATAAATTGTTAATGGGATACGTACTTCTCCCGTTTTCTTCGTGGTGATTTCAACCTGAGTAACCCAGTCGGTTGGCTCGTCTACTTTGGCAATCACACCCTCTCACTAATTTGGTCGATTCAGCAGAGAACCTGTCAAGCAGCGCAAACGGCTGCCCTAGCCAGTAGCGTAGTCGGTCGTATCAAAGGATATAAAGACAAGTGAGCGGTTCCCTCAAATGTTCCAAAAGCTGAGCGAAACACAGACGGATACTGATCACTAATATCAGTTTCCCCCTGACAAATATGCATGAAATGATCGTGATTAAAAACAACCAGTACCTCGGCCTTCTTCGCAGAGCCTTCGGGAAGTTTGACCCTTCAGTCTTCCCAAAAATGCTTAGTGCGTACGTGAGGCCGCACGCGGAATACGCAATCCAAGCGTGGCAACCCTGGCTGAAACACCATCTCACCGCGCTCGATACGGCACAACGTAGGGCAACGAAGAGCGTCAAAGGTTTGACCAGCATCCCCAACGCACTCAGGCTGAAGACCCTCAAAATATACAGTGGACGTTATCGGCGTCTAAGGGGCGATCTCATAATGGTGTACCAGATCCTGCGAAACCCCAACGACCCATGTCATTCCCTTTAATACTCAGTCAAAACACCTCGCTAAGAGGTCACCAGTTTAAGTTAGTCACGCAGTACAGTCGCCTGGAATGTCGGCGAAACTATTTCTCCTTTGAGTGGCACAGACTTGGAACGCCCTCCCGGAACATGTAAGTAATGCACCCACCCTATCCCTTTTCAAAAAACGCCTTGACGATACCCTGTCACATTTACACTACGTGCTATAGCTCATGACCACCAGATGCTGGCACTAATGGACAACAGACAGGGGATAGTGCTATAACCCCACTCGAGAATGAGTCACTCCAAACCCCTTGCACGAAATTTGATAAACGCTATTAATATAGAAACTAGATTTCTGGATCCTGTCGACCCAAGATAGTTGCACACGAGTAAGCGTTGTCTTTGCTATCTTTTTTATTTTTTCTCACCCATTATGTGATCAATAATCACTCCCCTTATTGCCTTGTGTGCCTACATTCTCATTTCAAACTCCCTTTATGTGACAGTGCAGTTACATCTGTAAGCGACTGAACTGACGACTCCATTATCCCTTCTCTATCTTTTTTCGTCACGCTAAACACCCTACGGGACATGTCAAGCACCTGCCTTTTTACCCGTTATAAATCATTGTTCATTGTTCAACAAAACCGAGACTGGATCGAATCAATGCCGAGAATAGGCGTGAGCCCCTCCTTCACAATCACAAACTCCCGTCGATCTGAAGCTCCGTCTCTTGGGTTAAGTACTTCGATTGTAGCTAAACCCTTCGAAAGAAGGCTGGAACCATTTCACATACGTAGGCAATCTTGATGGGATCGAATGCACACTCTGTGACAGTGCTTCCTAGGTAGAATTTGACAGTAGCTCCCGTGTCTAACTGGAATTGTACGGCTTTGCCTCTGGTCAACACACCTGCGCAGACACAATTTCGTGGTACCCTCCGAGACCCGTTGTTAATTGAATGTTCTGCATCTGCGGCTGACTTGTCATGAACGAACGTACTTACATTGGTCGATTGACAACAAGAAGCAAAGTGGTTCCTTTTTCCATAGTTGGCTCACTTCCGTCCCTACATCGGACACTGTTCGTGGGTACTCGGATGTCGTGCGGCGCATAATTTGCAGATATCCTGTCGCTCGTTAGTAGTCTTTGCTCTTTCGCCTCCCGAACGGCATACAATTCTGTGTCAATTGCGAGTTCCAATAGTTGGTATTGTAATGTGGTCGAGGACTCAAGGTTGCAGATGTCGATGCACGACTGGTGCGCTAAGTTGCTTTGTCGCAAAAGCCGTTTTGTCGTACTTTCATCACTGGTTCCGAGAACGATCCGATCGCGTATGAGACTGTCACCCATGGATTTACCGAAATTGCAGGATCGGGTCAAGTTCTTCAATTCAGTGATGTACGCATCGACGGATTCGTTTGTGCAGCTGTTGCGCGGAAAGAAAAGATAGCGCTGGCAGGTCTGGTTGGTTTAACCCTCACAAAGTTTCCTTAGCTTTTCAATGACCGTCTCCAAATTATTAGAATCTTGGCCTTGGCGGTATTGCAATGCCCCTACCCTCGGAGAGCGTCATCCCGGGCTGCGTGTTGAAACATGACCAATCGATACGCCATCGGTTGTTCGTCCAAACGTACTAAGGTGCAGAAATCCATTCACTTGCTCCTCCATAGACGCCAATCAGTCACCAAGTTCCGTTCATTCATGTTCAGTGTGGCAGGTATCTGAATAGACGCTGGTGATCCAAACTGCATCCGCGCTCCGCCGGTGGGGTTATTCTTAGTCTTCTCTGACACCATGTTGCAGAATTCATTGCTTCGGGGACAAGCGTTTACTCGGACACAGACGAGTTCGACATCCCCCACGCAAAAAACGAATATTGACCCACCTTTCACCTGCCGGCACAACATTTTATCCAAAATATCCATCCCACACTTCATTACTAAAAACAGAGAAATTTTCCTGCATGTACACCAATGCACAAAGTCACCTGAACACGCTGTCGAACTGCGGCTACATTAAGCGTCACATGCCTTGGACCTCATATTAGTTACAAAAATGGTTACACTCAGAAAGTACCGATATCGAGATCTCGATAAATGGTATGTCCCTTCTCCAAAACCATCGACCAAGCAAAGGCAGGGGCGCTAAAATTATACTACCGCAACTACCTGCAGTGAGAACCTGCTGCCCATCCGGAAACCGTGATCACAGACACACTGGTGTGGTCTGCGATTGAGACGCAATGAAGCTTGCCTTTAACCGTTGTTTATGGTCCCCCAATGTCCACCCCATAGATGATCTCCCGCCTGGCGTTATCCTTAGGAAGAGTCCTACGATGACCATAGAGTCATGTTCTCATCTCAGGCGACTTCGACCTCCATAATTTGGAAGTTCCGGCATCTCCAACGAGCAGTGTAGGGCCGACCTACAAGAGTATTTTGCCAACATTCCACTGTTCAGCCATGTCAGTTCACCCACCCGATTCAGAGCCGGAAATAAACAACCTACGCTTCATTTAGTGCTCACGAACGAAGAGTTCATGGTTGAGAAACCAAGACTGGAGAGCCATCTGGGGCGAAGTGACCACGTAAATATCAGTTACGAATTCGTGTGTTATGCGGAGTATCCACAAGAACATACCAACATGTTTCGGACAGTCATCCACTACGACATAATTCGCAGCACACGTGGCAGATGCCAGCTGGGTTTTCGGACGACTGTTCCTTTGACAGTGTTTTGCTGGATATTACTGGTAAGTTCAGTGATCTGACCAAATCTGCATCGGTCAACAAGCTCCTTCGTTCTGCAAGAGCACAATCATTCATTCCGGTTGAACCCGAAAACATATGACAGTAGGTGACGCCGCGTGGCATGTGTATAGAACGAATCCTAGCCCTGACAACTGGAGAAACTATGTTGTGCATCGTAATCCCAGTGTCACACTTGTGCGCGATGACAAATTAGCACACCAGCAGAGTCTAGCGGAAACTTTGTGTTAACAAAAGCTTCCGTAGATATGTGAACAGCCACCGGAATGCGAAACGTGGTGTTCCCCACTAATGTCAGCGAATAAATGTGCTCAACCGCCGAGGATGCAGCTAACGTTCTGCGGCTACAATATGCCCCAATTTTTATACGTACCCGCATCATTTGTAACCTACCCGTCCCATTCTCCCAGATGCCAGTACTTACACACATCACGTTTAGTTCAGTGAGCATTTTGAGGAAGCCGCCGTCGTGGCGCACCCATAGTTCCCCCGGAGTTGACGACGTTCCCCCGAAAGCCCTACAGGTGGTAGCTACAAGGATAGCTGAATCACTAACGAGATCTTTCCAAAGATGCCTGGATAAACAGCAGATTCCTAGCATGTGGAAGCAAGGCATCAGTAACCCACTTTTCAAAAGTGGTAGCCGTTCTCAGCCAGCCATCTATCTCTCAGTGACTCTGCGCCCGGTGCTCTGTAAGGTGATGGGATCGATCATAGCTGAGGCTGTGATGAGATACTACGGAAGGTCTAACATCACAGCACCGGAGCAACACGGATTCCGTCAGCATCGGTCATGTGCTACCAATCTACTTATTGCTCATTGCAGTTGGACCGAAGTAGCGGACAGTGGGACCTGCATTGATTTCATCTACCTAGACTTTTTCAAAGCATTCGAGCGCATAGATCACCGCATCCTTCTCCAAAAATGCACATGCGGAGTTGGAAACCCTGTCCTTGGATGGATCGAAAACTTTCTCTTGCAACAGCGCTTTCAGGTTTTAGTTCGAGGTTTATTTTCAGCTCCACTTGCTGTGGACTGCGATGTTCCACATGGGTCAGTATTGGGGCCGCGGTTATTCTTCTCCTTCATTAACGACCTCGCGAGTGTCATCAAGTCGTTCCCTGATTTTTACCGATGACATCAAGATATGGCGGACGATCGACTTTCAGAGAGATCATGATATGTTGCAACACGGATAGGTGCAACACCGTGGAGGTCCGACACAAAGCCACGTACACATATAAGCTTGGAGACGGTATGCTGAACAGGGTCTCACAAGAGCAAGACCTCGGCTGTTCGGCGCAGTCCTTGAAAGTGTCCAAAACCGCAAAGCAACATATTGGTCTATTACGGATTGTGTTCGGGTGGTTCGATCCCTCCATCTGCCCCCAAATGCTCAACACGGATATGAGACCCCAAGTAGAGTACGCGATCCAGGTTTGGCAACCCTGGTTAAAACGCGACCTGGTTGCACTGGAGACCGCAAAGCGACAGGTAACGAAAAGGTTGAAGGGTTTGTCAGTTGAAATACCATAGATGACTGAAAGCCCTGGGAGTCTATAGTGGGAACTATCACCTTCTGCGGGGTGACCTCATCCTGGCGTTCCAGATTTGGAAAAACCCCGGTCACGCTTGCCGCCACTTGTTGAAACTTACCTGCATCACAGAATCATAAGCTCATAAATTGTAACTTGCAACCCAATACAGTCGGCTTGAGTTCCGCCGGAATTACGTTTCCCTTCGAGTTTGTCAACAGTGGAACGCTATTTCGACTTTTGTCATTTCTGCGCCCAGGCTACATATTAAAATAAAACGACTTGACGATGCTTTACATCAATTACATTACTCGCTTTGATTTCTATTCATTGAGTGAGGACAAGGCGCAGGCAAACATTTTGCTCACCAACCCCACGAAATCGGGTTAGATGGAAATGCCTATGTGTTAACGTGGATAATATGGTGAGTCCACAGATGTGCCTTTCGCATTTGTGCAATTAATTAAACTAACCTTATTCCCACAAACCATTCCGCGGAGCTAGTCAGGCCTTAGCTTTTTTATCCTTATTATGCCATTGTCCCATTGGCAGCACTTAGGCATATCGACAGAAATACGGTAGGTGCACCTGTCACAGAACTCGGTCTTGGAATCATAATCCCTATTGTAGCGGAGACGGCTTTGAGTCTTGTTGTTGTAGTTGGTGGCCATTACAACCAGGCAGGGCGGATCACCTCTAGCGGATTAGCCATATGGCAGTACGCACGTACGTTAATAGTAAAAGCAGTAACCAAGGGCATTAGGCTTTGTGCGACGGGGTGATTTTCCAGAGAGACTGTGGTGCTTACGGTTTAAAGTGAGCTCCTCGATCTGGCGCTTTAGCGACGCTATCTGAGACGATAAGACTTCTATTGCCGATGGCTGGCTAGTCGCGGATGTCGCTGTGGTTGCGCCAGCGCTAAATTGCTTAGGTGCACTGGTTTTAGTCTCTGGATGGTGCTGTTGGAGAACGCGGTCTGCTATGGTTGCAATTGTTATGTGTGGCAGGTCGCTTATTAATGTAAGGATGGCCTGAGTGCTTTCACGGAGGCCTTGCATCCACAGCTCGCGGGGAATTCCAACATCCATGTTGGACGTGTCAATAAGCTGTTGCATTTCTCGCAATAAGGCTGATGTCATCCTATTTCCTAGTTACAAAACCATAAATAGTTGCTGCAGCCAAACGTTGTTAAAAGGTCTGATTCGATATAATAGCCTGTTTAGGAGTCTCGTATTACATTACAAGTGAGGAGTAACAAATGATGGCTCTCAACTGCGAGGATATACTCTGAGGAGGACGAGGTATTAGCAGGTTATACATGGTGAAATCAGAAGAATTGCTACTCAACTAAAGCACGGATTCTAGGTGCAGAAACCATAGCGAAGGATCATTCGCACAATGTTGTGAACTACTGAAGGTGTGCTTTCAGGTAAACTACAAAGATTGCTTCTTCCAGTATGGGGATTGAGCTTAAGTAAATGAAAAATGGAAATAAGGTTAAAGTGGTCCTCTGAAGAATACCGGTGGTAACTGATGCATAGTTCCTCTCAAAATTGCCACACCCTATACGTCTGGTTTTATAGTCTCTTAGTAGGAGTAAAGCATATTTAACCTTAGAATCGAGTAGATCGCGTACCGACAGTTCACGGTCCAACTAACCTGAAGCACTGCTAGAGTCCAGAAAGCAGATGCATCTGGGTTTATTTTTAACATTCAGTGATGAAAACAAGAAGGTACAAGTCAAGCTGTCACTTCTAATCTGGACCTCGAACTGGAGTATGCGACCTGATAAGGGTCAACCGAAAGAGTCTGAAGCAACGTCGCTTCAAGAATAATGCTGTTAAAAATCTCCAAAGCTACCGACTTACAAACAACATGCCGATGTTTTCGTGTTTATTTCTTTGTAAGCGATGTGACGCTAAAGTGCTTCCGAAAGTTATAGACTTGGTACTAATTTAAGCACATATTGTACAAGTAAATGAAGGGCTACTATATCAGGAGATAGCCTTACAGTATGGTGAACAGAACTTCCAAACTATGCCCGACAACCGATGGAAAACGCTTCAGATTGTTACCAAAGAACCTATTTAAGGTTGTCCCTAAACGGGTTGGAAATTATACAACGCTATTCAGCCCCAGATTTGAGATACAGGCGGTGCCAAATCTGTTGAAGTCAGCAACAAATACGCACATAGAAAATAATCATAATTCAAGAGAAGCAGTTGTAAGTCCATCAATGAAGTTTCCTGCTTCCGAGCTAGCACTGCTATGATACATATAAATGGTGGCTATTAAAATCAAACGACATCCTTTCAGCTATACTTGTTTGAATTTTACGTTAATGTTACTGAAAAGCATGTAGCCATTCCAACTCCTAGAGGCGAGTGCAGGGCAAGTTATGAAGCCTTTCATCCCAACGCTGAGAGCGTCATCAAGCACGACCCAGACGTAGTGACCCAATCCAATCTAGGGGGAATGCATTTTTCAAAAGGGCCTCCCGTTCCTTCGTGCGATTACAGCTTCATGTCCTTCCATTCCTTTGTCCACTGGTATGTTTATTTCTCCCTAACTCCAGTAATGCCCTAGCCCTGCCTTGCGATAACTTGTTCTCTCCTGTTATCCGAGGCTAGTTGATATGCAAAGCGGGCACGGTTTACCCACCCTATCCCTTTTCAAAAAACGCCTTGGCTATACTCTGTCACATTTACACTACGTGCTATAGCCCATGACCATCAGATGCTGGCACTAATGCACAACAGACAGTGGATAGTGCCATAACCCCATTCGATAATGAGTCACTCCAAACCCTTTGCACGAAATTTGATAGACGCTATTACTATAGAAACTGGATTTCTGTGTCCTGTCGACCCAAGATAGTTGCACACGAGTAGGCGTTGTCCTTGCTAGCTTTTTAATTTTTTCTCACCTATTATGTGATCAATAACCACCTCCCTTATTGCTTGGTGTGCGTGCATTATCATTTCAAACACCCGTTACACGACATGCAGTTAAATCTGTAATCGCCCGAACTGAGGACTCCATTATCCCTTGATCTAATTTGTTTTATCATGCTAAACACCCTACGGGACATATCAAGCACCTGCTTTTTTACCCATTATAAATCACTGCTCACTGTTCATTGAACCCCACCACGCGCCTGTACATCCCGTTACGCACTAAGTACCGTCATTGTTTAATCCTTCCTCCGCATCGATGGCTGTCGCCTGTTTACGCCTGCATCTGCATCAGTTCACCTGCGACCCATTTGGCAAATACTACAAACCGACTGATCTCATTGCACTTTCATGCTCGCCCAGTCCTCGTTCTATCCGTGTGGTTAAGCAATCCCATTATTTCCCTCTTCCTATAAACACCCTGTGTACTGTGGTCTGTTTACTTCGAATTCCTGTCACTCTGAAGCTTATCCTGTTGGTTGTCGGACCGAATTGTTTACCCTTGAGGCTGCTTTGAGTTGGAAACGTGGTTGTTTTTGTTGTCCTTGTTGTGATTGTTGAAGGAGATATGGTTACTGCCAACTAATTTGTTTATAAATTGTATCGTTATCCATTTCCCGCTTTGTACTTGACCAGATTCCGGCGAAAACGCGCTACTCAAAGCTTCTAGGCGAATTTTGTCGCTTATGAAGATGACGTAGGGACTTAACCTAATCAAGTCCGAGTAGGTCGAGGTCAAAGTCGAATGCTGCAGGTGGCCTGAATCGTGTTTCCGCTTGCACCTAATCACCGCAAGCTATAGTGTCTGACCTGCTAGGTGCAAACAGAGATGGCCAAGATTGTGCCAGGGCCTCTTCGGAATGAAGGGGATGTACGAGGCTGCATCCAGCGGAAGACTTGTCAGATGCCCATTGAAGTAAACCAAGACATACTTCCGATTGTGGGTGTCATTGACTTGGACGGTGGCTAACAAATTTGATGACCTGCCAAGCATTTTGTGGCACGAAGATCAGCGAGGCTTGAGAAGTTGGAATGATCTATCTTTCTTAGCTAACGTCAATTGGTAGAAATCTTCCTTGTACGTTGTCTTGAGGCACCGGTAACGGTACCGCCTGAATGCTCAGAACCTGTGCTATCGTCATGAACCACGACAGCAACTGACAAATGGGGGCTCCTCCGAACTAGCAGAATTAGTACTGTCTGATCGCAAAGGGAACTTCTGTTTGGACTGATTAATGGGGACCGTGGGAGTCGAACGAGAAGTCCGGCCAGGGTGCAGGATCATCGCAGAATGGTGCTTTGGGTCGATAAAACACGTGCACTTGTGCACCAGTTGCACCAGTGTAACATCGGGTCCCAACTGGATTATGACCAGTAATCTGATTGGTAGATATACATCGCGTAGTGACTAGTGACTAACGAGTAAAATCAGGCATCGGTAAGCGAACTAAGCTAGAAATAGCCACACTCACTACTGATGAGGTCAGCATAATTTGCAACCATTGGTGACACCCTTGATCAGTTGAAGGCATTAGAACCGAGTATTGAAGGAGAACGAGATCTCCCCGAAAATCGTAATCAAAGTCTGTACCGTATCGCTGAAACTGTGTAACCGTGGTTCTGCGGGGTCTAAAATTCGTACAACGGACATGTTCCTCTATACCTGAGTCCAGTCTCATCCTCCCGGCTGGTCAGATCAATCAAGGAAAAATTTTCATATCTGCCAAGAATCGAAATGCACACCAGATTGCAGGTCATTCTGGAAAGCAGCGAGGCTCTTAGTGATTTGACTCATAGGTTTGTGAGTTTGAAAAGCGATACCAAAACAATGAACTTTGAGATCAAAATTTACATCCTTTGGTATAAGCTTGCATCAACTGCTTCAAGTCAGTATCGGCCGGGTAAAAAGTAGAAACCTCGTTGTCTCAGTGCTGTAGTCTGTCCCCTGCGAGCGATAACGGCTGCATCGATCAATTCCTGTACTATAGTATGGCGGTCTGGAGATTCCACGGTCTGTCTGATTATGTTGTGTAAACTATTAAGTTAAGTTGTCAACTCATTGTAAACTCATTGTTCCATGCGGAATGTTGTGCCGTAAGTGGAGTTTCTGTGTCTGACCAGTGAGCAACACGCACACGGCGCCATCGTAGGACTCATCAAGCCGCTCCAGCGCGCGGTACCCTAGCTAACACTCGTCGCACCGGTGTCGCCTTCGTAGCCAATACGGAACCATTGCACACATGAATAAACGTTCGTCCCCTTACTTCCGCTGCGCCTCCTCAACTATCGGGAACGGTACTCCCCACTATCCGAACGCATACGGCAGGCCTATTAGCTTGAGTTGTCCACTCCCGCTAAAATAATCCCACTCGTCTCTAAGCGTCGAAGATCCAGAGAAGACGAGGCTTTCATCGTATGAGGTACCAGCACAAAAATAAGGTTGGTGGCTTTAAAAATCTGTCCGGTATACGGCAATTCACCAAATTCGTGGGTTTGAGGTAAGACTTGGCGAATAGCGCGCCGTAGACCAATTAGTAGCTGGTAAGGAGCAGCCGCCTTTGTGAGGGGATACAGTGTAGTAGGGGAAATGCGACAAGTTAAAGGCTAAAACGACCTTGGATAACATATTAAAAAATAAGTTGTTTCTAGGCAAAGTGATTACCCCACAGTGGTCAGTTGGAATACGCACTACTGACGATGCCCGAAAAGACGGAATGACCATACAGGATATTTCCGAGCTGGTGATGGCTGTCGTACCGAGTGCTTTTACTTTGTACTTGATAGTGTGCCCCACCTGCACAACGGTTCCACTTAGAGCAGGCTTTCCGGCAAGGTCAGTAAGCAGTTTCTGTTTTGGCGACATCGCCGCCCTGTACGAGCCAGTAGCTCAGCTGTGGATCACGTGACGTCCACCGCGTGGTCCACTAAGCGCAGTAAACATTGTAGTAAATATTTGTGATATCACATTGTTTAACTGAGCTAGGCACGCGCAAGCAGCGTGCGAATAGTTAACGTTGTGATTTGAACCATTTGTCGCTGCTTAGCTGAGACCGCTTTAATGGGCCAAGTTCAAAAGCTCAGATAACATTGTGTGCCATCCAGTACAGTGTCTTCCCCTCACCAAGGATTAGAGGCAATACCTCCTGTAAACAAGCTTTTGCTAAATATTATACAATGTCCTTGGCTGTTCGAACGCATTGTCATAATATTCGCAGGAACCATGAAGAAAAACCTTTGTTCGTTGCACCAGTGGAATTACGTGACTACAGTGACAATTGCGTGCAAATTAATCGATCGGTTCCATTTGTCCCAATACCCATGTCTGACAAACATCTCACAAGTGGTAGATAGTCTTAGGTGATACTGCAAATGGTCCTATTCAATATCCTTTTAGGAATTCGGCTGACACTTACGTCACGGTACACTCGAACAAGCCTACTGTTCTAGCGGGACTCTGAAGCGGGCGATCGTACACCTGCCACATGGGACAATGTTGGCTTAATGTCATTGTGCCTTAGTATTGCACAGCAACCTGGCGTAGTACAGACAAACTTCAATTACCTACTTCATGTCAGCAGTCGCTTTCATGTCTAGTTTATCAACCGCAAAAGGAAGCGTGTAATTCCCTGTATTTTATACTTACCGACCCAGTCTCGGTTACGGGAGCAGTTTGAAATTATGAGAAGTGTAGGTACAATTTCCCACCAGAAGAGTGCATCAGTCATTGGTTGGTTGACACACAGCTACGTAGCTTGAGGCTATGCTTCAGCCAGCTGTGCCATTTTGAAGCCCTTGATTGAAGCAATGACGGCCAGTTGAGTAGTCCTGAGGGAAAAAACAAGCATGGCTACATTGTATAACTAGTTATGGCATCAGCAGTACGGCGGCACACAGCACCGACGCTTCGCTGCTACGCAACCGCCACCAGTCGCGCGTGGACTAAGTATACCGCGAAGGTCGCCTGGTCACTTACGCAGGCTCAAACTCCCTTCTGCTGTATTGCACGGCAGACGTACGGTCCCTTCGGCCATCGGCCGGTATTGAGTATGCTTGGAGCCGATCGGGAAGTTATCAATTTAGAAGGGCAGTGAACAACCCGGTTATGGTTTCAGAAAGTCATGAGAAGAATCAATTGGTATCTCTGGTGGGCGGCTTCCGTCTAGTACGCGAAACGGGTAGAAGGAGACCTAGTATTAGCCAGACCATGTGAGAAGAGGGGGGGGGGCGGCCAATCCACACTTCGTCAAAACGCTTGGATCCTAGAACCGAACACTCTGAAAAGCTGTTAATCAACCGGAGTTACCAATTTCTCCATGGACCATTGATCATAATTCGCAATGGGCCGTGCACTTGGAGCCACCTTCATGTGCCGAAGTCGAACGTGAGATCAGACTGTTGAAAGTGATTAAGATAGCAGTGGGAAAACCTGCCCCCTGTAGATGACATTCACAATTTGCTGGTAAAGCTGTGGGAGCAGGAAATTGTCCCAACAGATTGGTGCCAATCCATAATTTTCCCAATTTTCAAGGGGCCTCATGCTCCTAATGCGGCAATAATAGTGGGATCAGTCTGGTCTCAACTGCCTCTAAGATAATCCCCTGTGTCGTTCTTAATAGACTTGTTGGCACACGTGAAAGCTAGTTTCGCGAAGACAAAGCTGTGTTTCGTCGTAGTCGCCACTGAATTGATCACATCTTCACATTACGTCAACCGTTGGAGTACCGCCATATTTATCGGCTTGTCACCACAGTCTTCTTCCTCGACATCCAAGGTGCCTTCGCTCTGGTTGAACGGCGTACCCAATGGGACCGCCTTCTTAGGAAAGGTGTTAAGGAAAAATACCTAAACATTATCAAAGCGCTTTATTCGCATAGTTTGGGCAGAATGAGGGTTTGCGGCAAACTGTCGCGGCCCTTCAATATCTCTCGCGGTATGAGAAGGTTATCCGCTGTCACCTTTCCCTGTTAACTTTTCCATTGACGCAGTCATGAAGACTGCGTTGACTGAACACGGGCTGAAAGGTGTGGAGCTTCTCCCAGGTGAAAGACCAATTGGCTTAGAGTACGCCGACAACATTACCCTTATCAATGACAGCTCTCAAATATACCAAGTATCACTGGTCAAATTACCATTGGCTGTCAGTCGTTTCGGGCTATGCTTTGCACCTTCGAAATGCAAAGACTTTCCAAGATTGGCAGGTACCCGGCCCTAGGCTGACCTTTAACGGTAATCAATTAGAAGTCATCGAGAAAGTCAAGTATGTAGGAAGGTATATCAGCTCCCAGCGGAATTGAAGATGAGATTACAAGCCACATTGTACAAGCTCGAGGTACTTTTGTCAGTCTCCGTCACCTGTGGCGCCGGCGTGACATCACTCTCACTCTGAAGGACAGAGTTTACAATGCAGCCGTCTGTACAAGCCTCTTGTACGGTTGCGAAACCTGGCCCATCAAGCCGACAAACATAAAAAGGCTAGTTACTATGGATCCTCGTTGCCTTCGCGGCCTAGCTTATGTCTAGTGGGAACGCTGCGTGAGCAATGTGGGTGTTCGACTCATCGTCAATGGAACAAGAGGAAAAGTGAACTGCCCAGTACCCTTATTTCATGCACCAGACTCCGATGGCTGGACAACTTGTTTCGCACGCCAGCACATCGAGTCCCACGACGTGCATTGTTTGCGCACCGGGGTGCGAACGAAAGAAGTGTAAGGGAAACCAAGCGATGACTTGGTCGAGAAGAATGTGGTCCCTCACTTCGAAGTTCGCGTCGGTTGGTGTGTCCCGACTGCGTGATTGGGGACCAAAAGACGATGAACACGTCTGGTTGGATACACTATTTGACATGATGATTGTGTTGGGAATTTCTTTGTCCCTTTGCCTCCCGCCTAGCCTCTCTTTCCAACCGTGATCTCCTTCTTAAAGCATAGTGTTTTACTAAGCAATATGTAACCTGTATTTTTGCATCCCATAATGCTTGTGGATTGCTTTTCTTATATTTAGCTTTATGTATTAAGGCATAATAGTTGAGATGCGTTCGTCACCTTCAGCTGATGACGATGACCGACAAGCAAAGTTTCGTCTTCCATACTAAACCTCATCAGGCTGAGGGAATCGGTGAACTAGTAAGGTGGCATCTATGGAGAACTGGGAGGGTACTCGCGATGAACAAGATGCATGTAGGAGAGTATTCGCGTTAAAGGCAAAAATGCTAACTTTCGACTGGTGCATCAGGAATGACAACGTCTCATTTGTTCACATGTTAATCCTTCCCAACGACGGTCGTGGGATGATCTGATGTTCTCTCTCTGCCTTTTGTGTAGCCCACCAAGAATTAAAACAAATTCTGGGCTCCAATGGGATATCTGCTGTTGTTTGAAAAGTGGTATATACCGTGTACCAAAATGAATCTTGACCCGATCGATCAGCCACCACTTTGCTGTGAGAATCTTACAAAACGATCGGGAACCGTCCCTTGCCTGACGTTCCCACTCCGTTTGGTCCAAAAGAATAGCTTTTACCATACCACGAATACGTCGGCCTCTGTTCGTCAGACTCATTCGGTTAACACATCTCGCCACTCACCTGACAGCTCTACCACGTCCGCACCAGGCTGTACGCACGGACGCCGCGGAATTTTCTGCTACCACGCGCTGGATCCTGCTTTTTCTCTGGAATTACTGTATTTTACGTGTGTTGCTGTGTTAGTTGTGCACCAAACTTTTTAGTTTCGTGTGTTCATCAATCCGTGAAAGTTTCGTGGAATTCCGCTTGATATCTTCGGAGATCTCAGTGATTTACGGCTGTGCCCGTCATTTTGGAATTTGTGATTGACATCTTGCTTGTCCTCGTGCTTGAAAAAAGTACAACAACTATGCCGAATATCATGCAACGACGTATCTGCTCTTCAGCTAATTGCGGCAAAGCCCTTAAAATGGGTATAACGTGCCGAAACTGCAGTGGCTCGTTCCACCCGAGCTGTTTAGGAAAGTCCGCCCAAGAAGCAAGGCAAATAAACAAGACAGCTGACGCATTTTGGTTTTATCCAACTTGCCAGTTAACTCCAGTGGTCGGTTGTTTGTGTGCACTCATGGAAAGGTACGATACTTTGAATGCGACAATCGCTTATTTGTTGAACGCCAGGCTTGCACCACCGGCCGCGAATATGGCCATGATTGTACCACAGTCGGTCAAAGAAAGCTCCACCTCAAGGCCGAAAAAAGGGCTAGACGCTCAAGCCGCGCTGCAGCCTCAGTTTCTCCAAATCCCCTGCCTCACCCAACTCCCAAAAGCGGACGAACATCCAGAATACTGATGTCCACACCTTTGAGTCACACGCCCCACCTCCATTCAACAGCAACCGCGGAAGCTCCGGGGCAAACCTCTTCCGCCGTAGAGAAAAGTCGGGCGTCGTACGCCTCAGTCGCCTCCATGCATACACCGGCTAAATTACCTCCGACTCCGGTGGCCTCACCAAGCAACAGTAAGTTGATCAGACTCCAACAACCAAACAGTCTGTTTAACACCGTGTCTGTAAGTCATGGCAAATCTGCATCCAACGCAAGGAGCCAAGGCGCGTTAACCGTTTTGTGTACAAATGTTCCTGAATCACAGGGGAGTACAATAAAGGGGAAGCTGTTGGATGATCGTAATCAGTGGAAGTCTATATGTACTGCGATTGGCATTTCGGTTGAACCTGCAATGCTGAGACGAGTCACACGTCATCCAAATTCAGCACACTACGGTGAACCCCGACTTCTCCGGGTGACACTAAACTCCACCAAGGACACAGAGGCAGTCCTACTATCGCCCAACAGACTTCGTCATTCATCACTCGAGGCGCGCATACTTCCTGATATCCCCTGGAACGAACATCCGAAAAAGATGAGCAACCGTGATGAAGTTTGTAAAGCCGAGGCGAAACGGACGATAATTGTGTACGGGGTTCCTGAGCTCCAAAACTCAACCTCTGATGCAGCGGATGCACATGACCGGGAGCAATGGAGTTACATCCGCCACGAAATCTCCCTCAATAATATCATCGCTAAGCGATTGACCAGGATTCCATTTTCACCCAACTACAAAGGGAACGGTCCCAGACTTATGAAGGTGGTGCTTCAATCTGAGTTTATGTTACCGCTCGCCTTGGAAACCTGGTCCTAATTCCGCATGAAGCTGCCAGCGGAAATTCGATTCAAGGCATCAGGTACGCTGCCACGGATTACCAACGACTCACGGGGAGCGATCAAATTGTTGAACCATCCACTCATGCAACTTTGGGAAGGCATAGATTTATCGACAACCACAATATCCCACGAAACACAGCTGAACACGGGGGACCAGCAGGGCCCGGAAGGCCGCGATCAGTCGTCTAACCGAAAGCAAACTCAAAGGCAAACGTCACCACAAAGAAAAACGGTTAATGGCCGACCCGTTAACGGTCGGCACAAACTCCATTCTTACCACAACCTGTGCTAGCTCACTCTTGGTTACAAAAGCACTATCCTGCATGTATACTAATGCACAAGGCCTCATAAGTAAGTTGGTAGAACTCCGTCACCGTTTGGCTTCGGAGCCTCGAGACATCATAATGATCGCCGAAACCTGGCTGAGCGGCGAAATCACAGACGCTGAGATTGCCATACCGGGTATGTCACTTCTCCGGAACGACAGAACGGGCAAGGGCGGTGGTGTGCTCATTTATTTCCGAACGAACCTTCGTTGTGAGCTCATAGACGATCCCCAGACTTGTGTCACCGACGTCCTTTGGTGCAAACTGTGGTTGGAACGCAACGACGTATGCCTTCTCTCTGTGGTTTACCGACCACCGAAATCCACTCCGGAAAGGGACAACAGACTTATCTCCGCTTTTCGCTCCGTGCTTAATCAGAAGTACAGCCACATCCTCGTTGCAGGAGATTTCAACACCCATGACTTGGAAAATCCAGCATCCGAGACAGAAGTGTTCAAGGCATATTTGCAAGAGCTACTCTCTAGCACCTTCTTGTATAACCACGTCACCGTTCCAACCAGGTTCAGAACAGGAAACAACCCATCGATATTAGATCTAGTGCTCACTAACGAAGAGCTCATGGTCGATGGACTAAAGGTGTGCAGTCCTTTGGGCCGTAGCGATCACGTGACTTTGCAGTTCGATTACATCTGCTACGCCGAATATCCAGCTGCGGAGCTCGAAATGAGGCAATCTGTTACCCATTACCACGTTCTGTCTGCTCTAGTTGAGAATACCAGTTGGACGTTTCTAGCTAACTGCACCCCAGAACTAGCCTGGGAGACATTTACGAACACCATCACGTCACTAGTCATAGAAGCCTCAACACCAAAAGTTTCCCAACATCCCCGCACAGCGAAGTCATTCTTGCGAAGCCGGACGCGAAAATGCATGACTCTAAGGGATCGGGCATGGCGCATGTATAAAAGCAACCCCAGCGCAGAAAACTGGACGGAATACGTTTCGCATCGCAACTACTGTGTGCTTTTGGTTCGCGAAGACAAGAGAACGCATCAGCAGGAGCTAGCCAAACGATTCTGTTCGAACAAAAAGCTTCTTTACAAACATGTGAATGGACTTCGCAAGGTGCAACGGGGAATCCCACCACTTAATACGACCAATGGGTATACACATACTGCGAAGGAGGCGGCCAACGCATTACGGGCCCAGTACTCCCCAATCTTCCAAGGTGTACAAGCCTCGACGTATATTCCGCCACTAGTTACCCCACCGTCCGTTTTATCCAACGTCACGTTCACTGCAGAGATGGTGCTGCAAAAGCTGCTATCCTTGCGTCCACACAGCTCTCCCGGGGCCGATAACATTCACCCGAAAACATTACAGGTAGCTGCCATCCACGTGGCCGAACCACTAGCTGCATTTTTTCAGCGCTGTTTCGATGAGAACATCGTACCTTCGAGGTGGAAACAAGGTGTAATAACGCCCATATACAAAGCAGGAAGTCGATCGGATCCTGCCAATTACCGCCCCGTAACGCTTCTGCCTGTGATCGCCAAAGTCATGGAAGCGGTGATAGCAGATGCGTTAATGGGATACTTGGAAAACTACGGCATAATTGCGCCAGAACAGCATGGGTTTCGTCAACATCGTTCATGTACGACGAATCTGCTGATAGCTCGTGACAACTGGACCGAGACTGTCGATGAGGGAACAGGAGTCGATGTTGCATTCTTGGACTTTTCGAAAGCCTTCGATCGCCTGGATCATCGAATCCTGCTCATTAAACTCCAACAGTACGGTATCGGAGACCCGTTGTTAGGATGGATCGGTAACTTTCTCTCTGAACGGCAGTTAGAAGTTAGAGTTCGATCATCCTTTTCCGATCCGATTCGAGTGGGATGCGGCGTACCGCAGGGTTCGGTACTTGGGCCTCGTTTGTTCCTGCTTTTCATTAACGATCTAGTAAAAGTTATTACGTCGAAATTCTTACTCTTCGCGGACGACCTCAAGGTTTGGCGGGCGATAAAACGATCGGACGACCATGAAGTCCTACAGCGTGACTTGAATGAGGCCTGGAATTGGACGGTGAGAAACGCCCTGCCGTTTAATGTGAACAAATGTCGCGTTGTTCATATCCGCCATCGACAAGTCCACGTCTACAAGCTTGGGGCACACGATCTGAAGACCACCACCCAGGAACGCGACTTGGGTGTGCTGGTACAGGAAGACCTCGGGTGTTCCAAACAGTCAGATTCCGCTTCTAAAAGGGGCAACCGGCACGTTGGACTCCTGCGAAGAGCATTCGGAATTTTGGATCCATCCATCTTCTCTTTGATGCTGAATGCCTACGTGCGTCCTCACGTCGAATATGCAATCCAGGCCTGGCAACCCTGGCTAAAACGTGACCTTGCAGCGCTTGAGACCCCACAGCGTCGAGCAACGAAAATCGTCAAGGGCTTGCGCCACACTCCTTACCAGGAACGACTGGAGATACTCGGAGTGTTCAGCGGACGGTACCGGCGACTTCGTGGAGACCTCATACTAGTGTACCAGATATTGAGCGATCCCAGTCACGTATGCCGCCACCTCTTGAAGCTCAGCCCGAACACTAACCTTCGCGGTAACAGTTTAAAGCTGAGCCAACAGTACAGTCGTCTAGACTGTCGGAGAACCTATTTCTCCCTCCGGGTCTGCGGGCCCTGGAACGCCCTTCCAAACTCAGTTGTTTGTGCCCCCACATTAGATACGTTTAAAAAAACGATTGGACGTCATACTAAGCCCCCTGCGCTTTGTTTTATGAACGAAAACGCTTGTATATATTTAGGTTGACCAGCCTCTTTGGATTTATGCCCCAAATTCACGGTCGTAAATCTGTGCGAACCGGTGAGTACTCCATTTTTATTTACTACCATCACCAACGATAACAATTTCTTAGCCAGTTTTGTGTCGTACCACTTTATCCCCCCTAAAACGGTTATATTTCTACCTTTTATCTCACTGACGCTCCTTACTTCAACCACTTATGTGGTTTGCCAATCTGTTAGTATTTCTATTGCCAACCTGCGGGACTCGTTAAGTGTATGCTTTTTTACCCGTCATATACCATTGTTCCATTGTTCTGTTCACACAGAGGTTGGCTCTGGTGCGATTTACCGCCTCGACAGTCAGCCTTCGGGGTGTTGATCTCTATCTCTCCTAATGATCGCGACGTGGTCCATTTCAATGTCATGTCATGTCAAGCTCGCGTACTGTTAGCATCGAATTTCGCTCAGTGCGTACCTGGTCGTAGGCTACTCGTATGTCGGCATATTTGTATGAACCAGGAAATGATGTTTCTGGCTCACCTGATGGAATAATGTCATAATGGTTTATGACGGGTAAAAATGCACAGGTTTGCCATGTCCCGTAAGTTGGGAACAGAAGAAATTGAAGTTCAGATATTACCTAATTGGACCAAATAAAATAAGCATCGTTGAAGCGATGAGTAATGGTGTATAGAAGGAGGGTTTGAAGGTTGAGATAGTAACAGGATAAACGAAATAAGTTGCTAAGCTAACTACTTGGGTTGCTCCAGGCAATCCGAGACGGCCTCGAAGACCGAAAACCAACACGTTGGGCTGTTGAGGCGGGCGTTTTGACAAATAAACAGCTCCATATTTCGACAAATGCTCAGTGCGTATGTTCGCCCCCATGTCGAATACGCAATTCAAGCCTGGCATCCATGGCTGAAACACGACCTTAATGCACTGAAGCAGCCTCAACGCCGGGCATCTAAGAACGTAATTGGAATGCGCAATCTTTCCTACCAGGAGAGGCTGCGACGACTAGGATTGTTCAGTGGAAGCTATCGCAGGCTACGAGGCGACCTGATTATGACATACTTGATTCTGCGAGACCCACATCATGTGTGCCGCCCTTTATTGCAACTCAGCAGCAATACAAATCTGAGGGGCCACTCATTAAAACTCGCAGAACAATACAGTCGTCTGGAGTGCCGCAGAAATTTCTTTTCCATCCGTGTCTGTCACCCGTGGAATGCTCTCCCAGAATCGGTCGTCTCTGCACCGACACTAACAATATTTAAAAGACGGTTGGACGATGCACTCATCCACTTACACTTTGTTACTTAACACTATGTCTCCATCCTACACCTGGAATTATTTGTTGTTAACTGTGAGCGTTGTGAATCTAAGTGGATCGCAGGACTGCAGCGAAGCAAACGATAAGTCCTTATTTTCGTATTTAAAGTGTTAACTATTTTACTAGCCTTTTCATCATAATCATTATGTTGATATCCCCACCAACTATCCAACGGGGCTTGTAAAGCAACGCTTCTTAACCCGTATAAATTCATTGTTCATTGTACTCATTGCAGTCAACAAGGTGATTGGTCACCATCCCACTGCATAGATATACGTGGTTCACTTCGGGACGTAATTCCAAATAGTCTGGTTTGCCTGAATATCCGTTCATGTAAAACAGGTTAACATATTCAAGGTGATATCCGATCGTTTTAAAATAATTGAATTTGGAAGGGCGTTGCGGAACTGGCAGACCCGAGGGGAGAAACACGTCCGTGGACAATCTGGACAATTACAGTGTTGACTCAGTTTCAGGCTATTGCCTCCGAAGTTAGTATTCAGGTTGAGTCTCAAAAAGTGGTGGCATAAGTGACTGGGGTTGCTTAGTATTACGCAAACTGATATTAGGTTTCCACATAGCCGCCGGTGGCCTCCAATGAACACCGAGTGTCTTCAGTTGCTGGTACCCTAGTACATGCAAATCCTTGACACTTTTGCTTGCTTGACCTTGGCGGGTCTTGTGAGCTGTGTGGTCATGCTTTAGCCAAGGCTGCCAAGCCTGGATTGCGTATTCGAGGTGGGGACGCAAGGAAGCATTGAGCATCAGAGAGAAGATGGCTAAATCCAAACCCCCGAAAGACCACTACAAGAGACCAACATGCAGGTTATACCTTTCTGAATCCGACTGTAACTTTCTGGAAATACGGAAGTCTTCCTGTACCAGCACATCGAGGTCACGTTCCTGAGAATTTATCTGTATTTGGGGCGTCCCAAACCTGTAGATGTTGGCGTGTCGTTGGCGCACGTGGACAAAGCAGCATTTCTCCACATTGAACGGCAATGCATCCCTCATCAACCAATGCCAGACATCATCGAGGTCGCACTGGAGGACCTTGTGGTAGTCCATTCCATTGATCGTTCGCCATAACGTCGTCTGAGAAGATTAAAATGAAAACTAAGAACAAGTGAAGCACAAGTGCCGAACCCTGCGGGACGCCACATTCCACTCGGATCAGGTCGCACAGAATTGCTCGGACTCTGACCTCCAGTGGCCGTTCGCACAGAAAGTTACCGATCCATCCTAATACTGGATCTCCGATACCGTAGTGCTGAGTTTTGTGAAGCAGGATTCGACGATCTAAATGATCGAATGTCTTCGAAAAGTGCATGTAGATATCGGTTCCTGTCCTCTCGTAGACTGCTTCGGTCCCGTTGTCACGCGCATGATCGATGTCAAAGAAACCCTTGCTGCTCCGGCGCAATAATGCCGTAGCTTTCCAGGTGGTCCATCAGTATGTTTGTAATGATTGCTTTTATGACTTCAGCGAGGACAGAGTAACGTTACTGGGCGGTAACTGACAGGATTAGATCGATTTCTTCCCTTGTGCATGGGGTTATAGTACCACATTTCCACTTTAACTGAACTATGTTTTCATCTAGAAAACGCTGAAAGAATCCGGCCAGTGAATGGGCTAGTTGCATGTCTGCTACCTGCAGTGCTACGGTACGTATCATATGGTATGTGCAAAATATGATACGAGGTCATATTGAGTGGTGTGGTTTCACATGTCACTCCATGCGGTTTCATCGAAACGATAGAGCGCCTGGTCGGAAGTCGCAGGGAATACGGCCCGAAAACAACATTCATGATGTTGCGGCCTCGAGTGATCAGTGCAGCAAGCGGAACCTTTGTAGACAGATTGCGCGCGCACCAAGTGGATAGGCGCTCAGATTTTTGAAATCGACTAAAACGTAGAAACCGAAGGGGAGGTGTACGCGAGGTAAAGTGAAGCGCATCGTTCGTGGTTCCAATTTTACGAACCGTGACTTCTTGTGTGAAGGAGCTGCCTCATCAAAAGAGTAAATGGAGCAGAGGCCTGGTGTGGATGGCGGGCTGACTTACGCTACACTTCACCGACATAGCTATCTCGGTTATTGAAGGAGACAACTTCATACTGTATCTGGCGGCCATGGAACTGTGTGGCTCGAGGTATGATTCAATAACGTAGATCGGATTCACAACTAAACTGACCCGAATCCTTTAAGCCTCGGGCCAGGTAAAAAGTAGGTCAATGGTAAGCGAGTCAAGGTACATCAGTCACTATTTACTGAAACCAGTGTCCGCGTACAAACATCACTTTCGGTGGCATCCGAGACAGCTTGACAACCGTGGCTATGATTGGTACCTATTTGTGGGATGTGGTTATAACTGCAAACAGTGCCTCGGAGTTCTGAAACTTGACGCACATAATCTTGGGTGGCCACTCAAGTTCACATCCCATTTCGCCCCCCTGACTGACGCACTTTAACAGTGGGGGATGCACCAAAACATTTGACTTTTTAAAAACAGTATGTTGTTTAATACCTTTTTAATGACCCCGGTGCGGACTGTTGGGGTTCATTCAGTAAATATTGCGTATCACAGCTAGGGAATAAATGCGTGTCAGCATCTACTTGTGGTGGTGGCAGTTTAGAAGTCATCTGATAGTGTGTTAAGATTAAAACTCTTACCCAATATGGAACGAAACACGTTGTGGATAGATACCAAACGTAAAATTAATTCAGACTAAAGCTTTCGGCACGTGGGTGGGGGCATTGATTGCAATGTACCGATTGTATATAATGGATGTTAAACATTGCTCATGCGCGTATTGAATTTAAGGTGAAGGTACCGTTATCATTCGTTTTGGGTTGTTCCACACTGGCCCCTACCCTCCTTATCTTGAAGACCGACGAGGAGGTGCAGGGGGAGGACATCGGTGCGCCGGATGGATCGCAACTAGCCCATCAGAATGCGTCTGCATTGCTCAGATTAGATACGAAGGATGATGCTTCTCCAATTAAGTTGCTCCGTGACTGCCATTTAAGCACAACGGAGCTGAGCTAGACGGTGGAGCGGCCGCACCATACGCATGCCGCCAAGTTTTCTGCAGTGGATATCATATTTATCTCAGCCAACCGAAACAGACTGCACCGTCGAAATGGTGTATACAGATACTAGAGCGTAAAAAATTATTAGGGTGTGACTGCTCCTAAACACCCACTACGGACGCGTCCTGGGACGGTATTTTGTAGGCAAACGGAGTGATCAACGCGCACGGGCGGCGCCGTCCGACATGTTAGCACGATTTGATCACTATGGTAACCGCTCTCCTGCGTGTGGGGCGAAAATTGGCTCAAGCTTTGCGTTAGCGAGCAAAAAGTTCACCGTCATGGTGAGTGAAAGGTTAAAATATAGTTCAGAAACCATAAGTTTGATAGAATTGATTGCGGACAGCGAACCACGTGACATCTAGGAGTAGCGCTTCTCGGTGGCAAGTTGGCTTAGTGTTTCACGAGGGCAGGAACCACGTATAAGTGGCGTAAAAGCAGCAAGGGAACCAAAATATCCTGTCACAGAATGACAGACATTTAGTTGTGAGTACCCCTGGGTAGTCACCGTGTACATGTATGTGGCGTCCAGCTTGGCACAGGCCGTGGTTGTGAACTCGACATAGCTGACCACATCAGTACGCAACTCCCCACTACTGTCTGTGGTACTTGCACACTTGTGCTATTTGGAACTTAAAATGTGATGCGAAGTGGATATTTGACTAACAATGGAATTTCGATGATCAATACAACTGAGCGGTATCACTGGGCATTTGTGGACGTCTCCTAATTTTTGCTCCAGCTCGACGGCGTAACGGTAGTTTTAGCGGTGAAGATTTGACCGGACCCGTTGGAATGGTTCGCAGGTGTGTACAGACACACAGCATGGATTCGGATAACTTGACGGAAGCGAACTTCCAGTCCGAATACTGGCCCGTATGCGACCTTTCTCGGAGATAAAGGTGCACTGGGGGTGGATTTGGAATTCTGATTCATCTGTGCTGACTTCTGTAAAGCCATGAGGGGGGAGGGTGAAACATGACCTGTTATACTTCGGGAACCGAAGAAGCGCATATCCATGTCGCAGCGCTTTTACACCTTAAAGTCATTACAGTGACTACTGGTCCATTTTCCGGTTTCTAGTTAACCAAGCTACAAGTACGACCGTGCTGACTTATCCTTCCGAAGGTGCGAAAAACCAAGCTGGGCTTCGATCAATAATCTATTTGCGTCACAAATAGGCGTACCATTTATAGAGCATGACAGCTGACGAATTTGGCAAAGTATAATGTCTCACGGTTTTGATTGTTTGAACAGTTTCTGTGCGACCAGGAGTAACTGTTCCAGAGTCCCGCGCTGGCAACACGACATATCCAAGAGTATGTTTGAAGAGTCACAGAGTGGTCAGCCATTGGTTATTCCACGGTCCCCGGTTGGCAACACGACACATCTGCCAGCCAAATGAGAGCTGAGTCAATTATCGCCTGCATATTTGTACGGTTGCTAGTTGCTTTAGTGTCTTGCTCATGCTACATCCCTCCTTTTTCCAGTTCGGGGTCTGCGTGCTGAAAGTTCGTGCGCTCTTCCGCTGAGCTTCTTCTTTTGCCTTCTTCTCCAAGGCTTCCGATTTCCTTTTGTTTGTCGCTCACTCAACATCACATTTTGGCGGATTTCGCAACAGGCGAGCCCGGTTTCTCAGATACGAACTACATCTTAATTTGACTAGATAACTTTTCTTGTCTGCGTTCGCTCAACTTTTCTCTACCACAGCTTAAAGACTTAGAGCGCCACTAGTATCTATACATCTTCGCCTTCCCGAAGTGGTAATAACTAGCTGCATTCGCGATTATAATAGCGTTGCTATGTGAGCATTCTCTTTTTCCGACAACCATACATCATCACTAGAGATTGTGCTTCCGGTCGGAGCAGCATTATGGTAGCGAGCAACATAGTTTTCGTTCTGCGGCTAAATAAACGCTGAAAAGATCTCACTACGAGTGTCGAAAATGGAGTATTCTTTCGTTTCCGTAGCATGAGGTACGAGCTCGCTTTCAGCTCTTTAGCTTCGGCTACTATCCCCTTTGTATCTTTGACCATTGTTTCAATCTTTCCGTCCGATTAGGTGTGATAAAGGTGCTAGTGAGCTAAGGATTCCCATTTCTCAATAAAAGATCGGAACTCCTGAGCAGTAAACTGAGGCTTGTTGTCCAACACGACTTCCTCAGGCATTCCATATCAAGCAAAGTGGATGCACAGCTTGTTCACTCACCACAGCACAAGTACGAACAGTGAAGAGTGCAACAGTCTCAAAAAAGTCACTAAAGAAGTCCATCGTGGTCAGATAATCTATTCCGTCGTACATGGACAGGTCAGTAGTCATCAGCTTTCCGGAAACTCTCGTAATGCTATACGTTATTTCGTCTGCGAGGGTTAGTTGCGTGGTAAATTGAGCAGCTGGACACACTCCCGAATATGAATGGCCATTCTAGGCCGAAACATTGACTTGCTGGCTTGTGCAAAGCAAATGTTAATCCTCAAGTGTGCACCATGGATCATTTCCAGCATGGTGAGCTGTATTGCTTTTGTGATCAATACTGAATTTTTTTTGAATATCGATCCGACTTCTGCAAGTTCGTCACGAAAATGGAAAAACCGTGTCAGTTGTTCCAGTAAACTCCTGTTTGACCATCCCTCAGGTATTATTCGTTCTAAACCTTTGCAGACCGTACATCCGTATGTGCAACGTCCCGATTTTTGTAAACACTCTGCAGTGACGACGAGTTGGTGTGTTGCGTGGACTGTATCGTTATCCACTTGCATTGCGCATGCATCTAAACTGATGGGTTCTCGAAAGCGCGTCTGCAATGTACAGTATGGACCCAGGCTGGTAGATCTCCAAATCCGAAGAAACACCATCTGAACAGGATTGACACCAATAATAAGAAATCGCATATTCCCTACGAGGTGAGTCAAGACCCAGTAAAGCGGATCCAATCATAAGCTGCAGTGGAAATTTAAGCCGAAATTACAGGAATGCTGTACAGGAGCAAATGTAATTCCTTTTCTATTGGCTGTTTCCCCCTTAACGGCTGGCTTGCCGAACAACCTCCTCGTGGTGCCAACTGGGTGGTTCGGGATTTTCCCGTTCCAGCAAATGGTTCGGCGGCAGTGTTCCAGGACGTGGTGGGCTTTCGCCTTGGCAAGCGTTCTCCCTATAAAAAGCCACGTATGTCCGTTTAACAACACTGTGACGTGGCGGACGTGACTCGCCACTAAATAAAGTCACTGCCCCTTGCTTCATCCTGGCGAAGCATTGTATTTCAGCAACGTTAAGCTGTAGTTCTGGGGAGCATTGGTCCCCTGTTTGACAAAGGAACAAACGAAAGGCGTATGAACTGAGCAATCAGTCACCGCCTCCCAATGGGCGCGATTCCC
Source organism: Dicrocoelium dendriticum (assembly GCA_944474145.2). NCBI lineage: Eukaryota > Metazoa > Platyhelminthes > Trematoda > Plagiorchiida > Dicrocoeliidae > Dicrocoelium > Dicrocoelium dendriticum. The sequence goes on from OX104070.1 coordinate 33,218,514, forward strand.
TGAATTCGCTCCGATGCCTTGCGGACAGGCTCTTCAGCCAAAGGCTCGGGGTAGCGTCCCCTAAGTCAACACCCTTCTTCGGCTTGGGCAACCGGGTAGTACCTCGCCCTCTGACGAAACCATGGACATTATTGTGTTGTGTTTTCATTTATTATTTTTGCACCTTCGTTTGAATCCCATGGTTTCTGATGGCGTTATGTCTATTCGTAAACTTTTGCATATATATATATATATATATATATATATATATATATTCGCCGTTAACTTCATTTCACAAGGCTTTGGAATGGACGACTGTAGGAAATCGTTCAGGTTCGTTTAGGCGGAGCGTTGAAAAAAAGGAGAGAAATAGCAATAATTAGGGAGGTAAAGAAACAACATGCATTTAGAAACGTGTGATTAAAATATTTATAACATTGTGTATGATAAGAAGTTTAAAAATAGTGAGAGCGTGTAGGCACACAAGGTAACACTTCAACGGTAAATGCTGAAGCTGTAAATTGTCTCCGTTGTAAACTATTTAAATCAGTTAGGGCGAGCGACGTGCCTCGCACAGGTGACAAAATATCATGAGATGGGGCAAATGGAAGTATGTACATAAGTTGGATGGCTTAGTGAGAGGACATTAATAGTTAAGCGTTTCACTAAGTCCAGGTCTTGCAGGCTCTGGTTTCTTTCATCTAGCAGGGTACGGGGAATGAAACGCTACAAAAGGGCCAACCCACAGATGTGCGTACATTTTCATGGGTCATCAGGCTGAGGTCTGTGTATACGGTGGTCTCTCGTCCAAAAGTTTAGTCGTTGAAGCATTTGACCACACATGCTGACTGGCATCGCACTGTAACCAGAAGGGCAGAGGTAAATAAATAAATGAATATACTTCTTGAGGGGATGGATGTGTCCACTTTGTGAATCAAAGTAAGCAAGTATTGGAGCAGCCACGATCAGCTTTTTTACTCGTTTGAAGTCTCTCTCGGTTTCGTTGTCCTAGTGCAAAACTTTTGGTGCATCACTTTGCGTATGGGCCTCATCATTTTAGCCAGACTTGGTAAAAAGCTACTTAATTGATCATTGCGTTCAACCGTATGATTCTCTTCATGTCAGTAAGTGGTGACATTTATTTTATTACACTGAAGATTTCTGGATCAAGTTCAAATCCATTGGAGCTTAAAACATATCCGTGGAATACTACCTCTGTTTTGCGGAGTCCGACCTTGCGACGTTTCATCTTGATATTTTTGTCAGCGGCTCTGGAGAAACCGAGTAAGATTACAGTCGTGCTCTTCTGCAGTGGTGCCGAGTATTGGTACGTCGTACGCCACGCAAAAGGTTCCTGGCAAATTTTCTATGGCCTGTACTAGGCTTCTTCGGAATATCTCACGGAAGACTTCCAAACCGAATGGTAAACGTAACCATCGGAATCGCCCGAATGGAGTGCAGAACGTCATCAGACAGCTCAATTTATCATTCAACACAGGATGCAAAAATGCGAAAATTAGATCAAACTTTGTGAAAATCTTGCCGCTGATAGAACTGACAATATATCGTCTGTCGATAGGCTGTAGTGTTCGCCTCCAAACGCGACGTTAAGCGGTTTTGGAGCAATACACATCCTTGAATCACCACACTACTTAGTAGCAATTGCCACCTGGCTGACCCAATCTGTGAGTTCGTCAACATTGGTTGAACGCTGAATGCAGCTAAGCACTCTAGCTATTGAGTAAATCTTATGTGCAATGTTACAGGTACCTGTCTAGCAGGCAAGGCCACCGACACAGTAGACCTCCAAAATACCTCGTCATATATTTTATGGTAACGATGAACGATATTGTAGCTAACTGACATGAATTCACATGGCGCTCCCGATTAAAATAAACAAAACCAATTTGCTGACTGGAATCAACAACCAGGATGCGCACAAAATGTCCCCGTAGGGTGACAGATGTGGTCTGATAGCTTGTTCCGTCCTTCGGTTTGATGACTTTCAGCGTGACACTGCCTTTCAGGTGGAATTTTGTGTCGGTTCACATTTTGAGACAGCGTGGCGCCAGAAACAAGGTTTCTCTGTCAAAATGTTAATTGTTGCTCATGTATCCAGCTGGAAATCTACGGGACTCTTTCTAACAAGCAACATCGTATATACACTAGTTTTATCTTCTTGATGCTTCATGTTCCCGGGTACTTGGCGCGTCGTCGTAGTCAACTGAGTTCAATCTATTTCGATCGGCAACATCTCGCGTAGTGATTCTTCTTCGAGCACTCACTGCATGTGTAACACGGAAGCGTAATCGATTTCGAATTTCTCACTTTTTCGGATTTACAGTCGGACTATCAATCGGTCAACGCATGCAATACTTTGAGAGAGGACAGTAACGAGAAACGATAACAAGTAGCCAATTTCAACCATCCACCATTACTGGAATTTGGTCAGGGGAAATCGTTATTGAACGCCCCTCGCAGTTTGGGCTGGCTAATGGTCCTAGAACTGCTGATTTTCACAGAGGAGGATTGGCAACCAGTGTCTAGTAACATTTGAATATTGTTAGTCGAGCCCTTAATCACTGACAATGGGAGTAATTGAACCATCGCAGATTGTTCATTGGTGACACAAACCGATATCTCCAGGCAATGATATTCACTGTACCGTGATCGAAAAACACGGCGTCAAGAGCAATCAAAGATTTCAAGCAATCTTTGTTCCATTTGAGAAATTTATGGCTATAACTATGCAGATAGGTTATTGGTAATGATACTGTGGAGTCAATATGAAATGCACGCATCTACCAGCTTTCGTCTTCTCACTGTGCTTTTTGACTAATAGCTTCGTCTGGACATATGTAAATGTGTATCAGCTCGAACTGATTGTCTTGTCCTGTGTGAGGATTCTCATTAGCGCGTGACATGTGATGGTAGCGTGTTGAATTAACTTGTGTCAATTTGATGATACCGAACTAGGCTTATCTCTTAGTTTTAGGGGAGCTACCAACATAACTCGATAATGCACCTTACCAACAATGCACGTAGCATTCAGTTGCGTTACCACTTGAAATCTAACTTGAGATGAGACATAAACTCATATCCTTGTGAAAAGTACACAAAAGTCTTCAGCGTCCAAACAGTGGGCAATACATTCAACCCGTGGCAGTGAGTGAACCAGCCCAAAGCCCAACACACGATCATACCAGATCATATCGCAGAGGCGCAGAAAGCAACGAACATACGGAAGACTGGAAACTCGCAGAAATGGGAGTGAACGGGAACAAGCATAGACATCATGAACAAGATCAGACGGCACAACGTAAGCCCCACGGAAAGAGCTGAGAGCGGATAGCGAGTGTCGAACGGCAGCGGGCTTGAGCCAAAGAGAACAGAGATATTATTGGAAAGACCAATATGCAAGCAGCTATCTCTGTCATTCCACTCCTGATTAATCACTAACAAATCAAGAAACAGAACAAATCCAGGCTGGTCAGAATGGAACTCATGGAAGCGAAGAGAAGGGGTTAAAGAAGCAAGACAGGCTCACTAAACTGGGACGAAACGACGTGCGAATGTGATAGGCAGCCAGTTTTGTATGTGATGCGTTGTGGGACGGAACCATGATCATATATATAGGCGGGTGTGAGAGTTGCGTTAAACGTTGTCGTATACAGCAAAGATCGTGCGCACTTGAGGTTTTAATTTTTCTACCATAAATTACCAAATGCGGATCACTGTCTGAGACTTACAAAGAACTACAATCAGGTTTTGATCAAGCGTTTTACTTCCAAAAAAGGTGCTATTGAGCGAGAAATAGACGCAGTCAGAAATTGGCTGGTACACCTTAACAAAAGTGCTAATTCCCTGCATGACACTACACTTCTGATGTCATGGGTTCATGAGGATGACGTTCACGACTGCATTGTCTGGCGGGAAAGGCAAGTTGCCCATTTGGCAAGTCTGCGCAATGAGTGTTCGACTTTGCAGTGAATACATTTCAGCCCTAAGTTACTGCTTTGATCCGTTTATGCTCTACAATCTTGAGGGTGTAATCATGTAACCTTCATGTCCGAAGTGGATGTGTTGATAAAAGCTCGATTGAAGAAAACACATACCTATTATTCATGGAAACGCTACATTCCTTTGTTTCGTTTGGAAAAGCATGCGGTGCATTTAGGCTTCAGAATTGTATTCGTTGCATTCAGTGAGGAAATGCACGGAAATGCGTCGACGAAGCCGCCAATGACATGAGGATACAGTGCATTCCGATTTTTGAACTCGCAGCCTGTCCCTATCACATGTCGTGATTCATTTTACAGACTCCAGGGTTTAAACTCGTAATATTCAGCCTAAAACTGTGTTAAAGAAGTTGGTCTCATTATGTGACCATAGCACTCCGGGAGCCGCCAGTATTCGCTCCATGACACTGAAGGATGCGGCCACTAAACTAGCCGAACCCCTGTCGCGTCTCTTGCAAAGATACTTCAGTGATCAACAAGTCCCCACTGTGTGTAAGCATGGAATCATCACTACAATTTCTAAAGGTGAAGCCTTTCTGACCCTGCAAACTTTCGCCCAGTAACTCTCCTCCCTGTGCTCTTGAAAGTGGTGGGATCGGTCATCATTTAGACTTTAGTGGACTGCCCAATAATGCGACGTCAATATCGGAGCAGAATAGTTTCCGTCAACTCCAGTCATGCACCATCAACCTGGTGATGGCTCGAGGTAGTTGGACGGAAGTGGCTGCTGGTGGGTTCGGAATCGACGTCATCTATCTGGACTTATACAAAGCTTTCGACCGCATGCATCACCGCAACCTAGTTCACAGACTACGGAGCTATGGAATCCGAAACCTTGCTCTTAGGTGGATCGACAGGTCTCTTCGCTAACGTAGGCAGCAACCATTTGTTAAGGGATCACTCCAATTCAATTGAAGTGGAATAATGTGTTCCACAGGTCCCGATGTTGGGACCGCGCTTATTCCTGGTGTTTATCAACGAAGGTGATCCACCTGCACCATCAACCAGTGAGCGTTTAAAAGTTTGATGACCACATCTTGCAGAAAGCCTCTCATGAGGGTGACCATGGGATACTGGTTCAGGACGACGTCAAATGCTCGGAACAATCCTAGAAAGTGCCGAGAACCGGAAATCAGCCCGTCGGCGTTCATCGCTAAATGTTCGGCCGGTTTGACCCAGCAATCTTCTCCCAAATACTGACCGGATACGTGTGACAGCATATCGAGTATGCCATCCAAACGTGGCACCCGTGGCAGAAGCAAGACCTTGCTGGTCGCAAGACTCCATAACGAAGGGCATCCAAGAACCTAAGGGACCCGATTGGTTTGTCATTTCGATACAGTCTTCAATGGGAATAGCGGCCTACATTGGGACTGTGTGGCGCAATCCAATCAAATAAGGAGTGCCTCAAAATCCATCATTAACTGCTGTGTCAAGTGTTGTCCGTCGTGACCCGGTAGCTTAGGGGTAGTGGTCACGACTAACATCCCGGTGGTTCCGGGTTCGATACCTGGTATCACCATCTGATGTGAGCAAACAAACTCGGAACGCGTAATGGTGTGCACTGTTTTCGACAGGCAACATCCAATTTCCATCTGCTTCAGCTATGGTCCTTGTGATCGAATGACTAATGTTCACTTCAATGGGAATCGCGGTGCGCTTTGAGATTGCTTGTCGCAATCCACCCACACAAGGTGTACTTCAAAATAACCTACCAACCAGTCTTTAAACCTTGTGACAAGCGTTGCCCGCTGCGACCCGGTAGCTTAGAAGCAGTTTTGACTGATATTCCGATGGTGCATGGGTTCAAGACCTGCAATCTCTATTTGCTGAGGTCTAATAAGTTGGAAACTAGTCGTGGAGTGCAGTACTTTCGCAGGAGAGCAACACGCAATATTCATCTGCCTCAAAGTAAGGGACCTCTTTCATCTACGCCATCAACCTAGACTGAATTCACTAAGAATACATAGCAGTCGATATGAGCGCTTCCTGTGGATCGCGTAATAGTTTAGGTGACACTGAAGAACCCAAATCAAATTTGCTGTCCCCTGCTGGAATCGAACCACAACACCAACCTAAGAGAGCATCAGTTAAAGTTGAGAATATTTTATAGCCGGCTGGAATGCCGTCGAAATGCCTTATCTCTTCGAAGGTGTCAGGCATGGAACGCTCTCATGACTCATGTTGTTTCTGCCCCCAACCTAACGATATTTAAATAACGCCTTGACGAAGCATTGTCCCATTCGCATTTCATCTTATAACCCATAGCAGGTTACATAGCGCAACCAAAGGGTATGTTTTCGAAATTCTAATAAGCCGGAGTTATACATATTATCATGCGAGGATCTCGGCTCTTTCACGCATATCTCGATGTGAATAGTATACAGAACCCGTCAAAATGCTTTTTCTAGAACATCATATTTTTTAAATAAATTCTCTTCATCTCATTGAACTTGATAAATATTGACTTTTTACCTGTAAAATACCATTGTTGCAAATGAAGTTGGCTGTCCAGAAATGTGATTGTGCCGATTGGTGGCGGGTAAACATTTCAGGCTACGCAAATCGTTTCAATAACCAGGTGGTGTCCCAACTCCATGCGCGATAATGTGTGAGAAAAATGATCTGCTGTAAGCACAATAAATTGCGCGGCAACTCTCTTTGGCGCAAACGTATGGGATTGTAAGCAGCTAGATTGGATATGATTCAAGGTCTCAGTTAAAGTTCGAATGAAATGTGTTGAACACACATTGGTCTCGTAGCTGCCTTGTAAAATGTTGAAGTAGGTCAAGTAGAGTATAAAGGTGTGTGTGAGAAAGTGCTTGTAACAGTGGTGCCGAACGACGGATTCTGAATCGCAGGGCATTTCACAGTACCAGTAAGCGGTACACCGTGAGGACAGTTGTGCACTGGCCTAGGTTGGAGCGTACGTTTACAGTCCGTGGCTCACATGCCCGACAACTGCAGAAAGATGGTAAAAAATAAGTTAACCCATGTACCACCAACTGTTTCAAGCAGCGACAATTACTGTGCTGTCGTACTGACTGCTGACAAAAGGAGCCACTGGCAAGGATCTAGTTATTAGTGCTTCCTAGTGAAGCAAAAGGACTGGGCTTGATCCATCGGCCAATGCTTCGCAGTCAAATGCAAGTCACAGTGTGCGTTGTTTGCGCGGTTAGGCGGCTACGGCTTTCTTCGGACTAGTATACAAAACGCTGTCCGTAAGGTTGTGGCAACAAGCGTTTCTTTCCGGCATCATCTGTTCCATGTAGCTCTTTTGACGAAGTCTTTTTATTGTGCCGAGGTCACTAAAGTAGCATATTCGCGAGAATGTATGAGATGACCTAGTTAAGCGGAGAGCTTGGCTGTAAACAAACAATGATTCACATCACAAACAGACCAAGAGAAGTCACTGAGGTCATGAATCCTTTGCAGTCAACCTATACTCTGATGATCGTTGCGTACGTTCGATCTCACACACACCACCATCATATAGCAAACTTAAGTTAATGACCAAGTCAGGTAGCCTTAAGCAAACCACTGTAGTAATAAGGTCACTTGGCCAGTGGTGCACCGAATACGAACGCCATAGGAAGCGAGTGTTTACAAATGACTTGGAATCCAAAGCAAGCGAGCACGCATGCCGCAACCTAGTTTCCTGTCTTTAAACGACTACCTGATGTGGCCTTTCTTCAGTGCCACACATTTTCTCAAGGATGAGTTAGCCCAAGCGGAATACTAAAGAGCGAGCAACAAACGAGTATTTTACTGATCGAATACTACCGTTGAATGTTGCCAATGACTGATGTCAACGTTATATGAAAACTGTCACAATTTCCGGAGATCAGAAGTAACCTATATGGTAGCGCATCTATGAGCGTATGTGATCAATGAAACGCTTGAACAGTTATTCGCCACGATTTCTTACGCTTCAGATGCATCGTTCTATGGAATAGCCTACCACGCGCAATCAGGTCCTCTGCAAATGCGACAATATTCAACCCCGAATTGGAAAGTTCTCTCAACCAACGTTCGATAGTGACGATGTATTCATTCGGAAGTCGTCCACGGCGAACCGAAAATTATATACTCAATAGGAACAAAAGATAGTCGTACGAAAAAAACTCAATAGAAGATGAGATTAATGATGGATGTTTGTGAGAAGTGTAAAGTTCGTAGAAAGTAGAAGTCACGATTAAAATTCACGCACAATAATGTACCTCGACGGGGAATCGAACCCCGGTACACGAATTTCCGGTCCGCTGCTCTACCACTGAGCTACCGAGGGCTGACGATTAGGTGCGCAAATTTTAATACATGACTTCTGCATGGTGCGCGACGTATTGCCAATAAGCTCACAGTACCTGTCCTGGTGTTGCAGATTGGCTCACTCACCCGTCACTTCCCAATGAACCGAAGTACATGTCTTTCAGATGTCCAATGGGCGATGGTAGATTAATGGTGGATGTTTGTGAGAATTTTAATCGTGACTTCTACTTTCTAAGAAGATGAGATCAAAAAGTAACTTATAGTTCATGATGATCACTGTGCTAAGCCAGTTGTGACGCGGTTCATAGTAGACCCCAACAGCAAGGCGTGCACCGATGTCGAGTGATTTTTGACGTCACACATAGATACCACAACCATTCGGTCCCCAGACAAACAAAAACAGACTTTATGTCGGAGATCTTGCTCTACATATCTGACTTAGTCGCTCGCCATATACTGCCTACCGAAAACAATAGAATCAGTTAAAAATGTATTGCGTTCCATGTGACCAGTCTAAAGTGTCTTTTCCACAATGGGGAGCTTGGCAGTCGCCTGCGAAACAACGGGACACACACTTAGGTGAGACAACTCAAATACAACGGTGCAATTACGGTGCGACAACTTTATGATGACGCAAAATTGGGGTAACACGTATCGACAGGATCTAAGGTACGTGAGTGCACGTTCCGAGGGAGAGTGGGCGAAACGACTTGTAATTGAAATCAGGATGCGTAAAATCAAGGGGAGAACACGAGTAGTTTGGCAAGAAAAGCACACGTGGATTTGACGCTATAATATAGGACCCATAAATGCCAGTCCCGATGCGGACACGTGATCTAGCGCTGAGGTCAAAAGGTGAGTATGGTTGAACGCAGTTGACCATTGTCAAGGGGAGATATGAAAAGATATTGGGAGCGAATGTCAGCATACCAACCCGCAGAACAAATGAGTAACAAATCGATGCGAACAACTGTGAACTGAGTGACGTAGCAGCAAACTGAGTATAGTGCAAATTATGACAAAAGTTCCACCGTTGAATGTTAACAACGCCGGTGGAATTTTGAGCTGAGTGTTGCCGGGAGTGCGCACAATTCGGAGGAAAAGGAGCAAATATTCGTTCTGTTGCTTCCATTTCAAGCATCGTTTGATACAATGTGGTGCAACTGAGTGAGCTCAGTTAAGGCAACTCGTCACCTGTAAACGTGGAGAACGGTTAGGCCGATATCGGAAAATTGAGCAACGTATCATATATGCGCGATGGAAGGTTTCAGGACCTGAACTGATGGGGATCAAGCAAACCGTATCCTGTAAATCGGACTGAGAACAGAATCATGATGACTTCTGCCTTGCTGGGTAGTGGCTATTTGGGAAATTCCACTCAACAAGACGCCAGATCCGCATCCCTTTTTCAGTGGCTTAGTTGCACTGGACCGGGGCATGCATGCTGACGGGTCGCTTGAGAGGAGGGTCTTTCGGAAGACAACATGGGTTGGCTAGTATACACATTTTTTAGTCATGTGCCCATGAAATACAAGCGTAAACTTGTACGCTGTTTGTAGCATCGCGGCGCCAGAATCGGCATCCCAGAAACGTTAAACGCTGAGAAGGATTTCATTCTCGCGACGCTACAAGCCTATGGGTATCCCACTACGTTTACCAAAAGACATTCTAGTATTTCTGATCACCCTAAAACAATACCAACTATAAGGAATAAACGTCGTCATTTCGGTTTCTTTCACCGGGGAAATCCCGTAAGAGTTACTGAACAGTAAACTGTCGATTGTAATGAGCCAAGCATATCCGGCAGCAAGAGCGCACATTCTTGCCGAGACAGTAACGCTCATCACGAAATGCCTCAAAGACGGAATCCCGGCCCGCTCCGAATCATTTGGGTTATATCAATCCACCTGCACCTGTGATGCAAGATACCTCGGGCATACAACCAAGCGTCTACCTAAAAGAATAGCGTAACACTGTTCTGCTTCCCTATAAAATGGCACGGCTAAGAATGTGCGAAGGTCTGGGCATCAGATTCGGACTAAGAATGGATCCTTAGGTATCTACCCTATTTCGAAACGCATTCCCCAAGGATTCAGAAAGCGCCTGCTGGCCACTGCCAAAGCAATGGTAATCAGACTAGTTCAACTTGAGCTGAGCAAGCAAAGGATGCTAAAACAAGCTCTCAATTTGCCTTCACCCTAATCAGGATTCCGTCCGTATCTGTCAGAAACCCCGACCAACTGTGAGCTTCGTTCCATGTCAGCCGCTACGATCTTAATTTCTGCGTTGTGTGTATATGCGCCACGTGGTGTCGTGACTTCTATCACCTGACTTCATTGACAGAACTATCGATGGACTTCACTGGCCCTGGTTTAAACTCTAATCTAACCACTAGCAACACAGGTTTAATAAGCTTCCTAGTTTTATCAATATTCCTCATAAATGTAAGCGCCTGATGAGAATTGTCGAAAAGAGATGCCCTCGCAAACCTTCTAACCTCAGTAACTATAAAGGCGATTGCATGTGGACACACTGTACCTATAGTTTTCAGCCACCGCATTACTCACAAAGTTCACGGTGATGTTCATTCTAATTTGGATGCGCTCGGTGGTTATCTTGAGAACGGTCTTGATTCCGCTTGACCCCGTAGCTAATCAATATACCTCTGTCGGAAAACGGAGTAAAACTCCACTGATCTTGACAAACAGAACAGTTATGTCCCGCGAAGTACACAGCTCGCCGCCCACACTAGGATGGAAGATATTTTCAGGCGAAAAAAACCGTAAGCCCACGTCGACTGGCCTGCAGGGCACCAACAGGCGGGTTGGGTGTAGCGTGTGTGCGAACAACCGGGTAAAAAACAAACGGTAAACAAAGTAACTTGATCAATCGGAATAAACAAACGAACCTCATGGAGCAAACAACAGTATAGTATGCGCTATCGGATATTTTCATGATGGTATAAATCCATGAAAACGACCCACGGGATTGCGTTAGAATAAACAAATACAAAGTGGGTGTGCAATGTTTGACGATTACGGGTCGGTCGCTTAATCGACCGAATTCGGGGACAAATGCACCACAAGTTTACAGCCACGCAGTACACTTTATGAATCGAATTAAACAGCATTTCGGAAGCTGGACGCAGGTCTGGAAGTAGTGCTGGGAAGGAAATCGACCGCAAGGATGCACTCAGGAGAATAAAAACGGAAGTTATGGGGAAAGGCGATTTGGGCTTCTTTGCCGTTCACCATGCGTATGTCGGCGGAAGGTGCATCATTCGGTTCGTGTACAGCCAATATGCAGCACAATGACCTTGACGGATTAATTACATGTCAATGCGTATGTGTAAAGTGTGACGACGACTGGCTAATAAAATGATTACGTATCAAGCCGACCAACAGTTGCGCGCATCAATGACCCCGATTGCGCAAGATGATAACCCAAAGCTGACTTCGTATGGCGCGATGGTGGCTAAGGAAGGCAATATCAATATACTGATGTCTAATTGTGCATAGTTTAAAAAAAGCCCTTTACTAAGGTAATATAGATTTTCGATAGCGGACCAGACTTTGCCTCCGATTTTTGAGGAAGGGCTTTGGACAGGAAGTTACGCTTTGGTGGCCACACTGGGTAAAGTGAAAACCCATTTTCTCGAAGAGCTCGTTCCAATGACCTGCTTAGAAGGATTCAGACAAATGTACGGAACAGGGTTCATACAGTAACCTTGACAATACAACATAAGGACTGGCAGTTCTACTCTATGCTACTACCTTATTTCATGTTTGAATGTGTCCAGCAAGTTAGGTAAACGAGATCAGTCTGAGACTAACAGGCGAACAGCCCATGAAATGTCACCAACGTGACGGTCGATATGACAAACACCTGATGATAATTCAGTGGGCTAGATGAGCAGGTAATTAAGGTTTCAGCAATAGATTAATACTTCGTGCTGATGCGTCGCTGACATGCAACAGTCAGCAGTTGCATGGGAGCTAAGATCATGGTGAGGTGACTCGCACGTATGCGAACTCAGACCGGTGACCATTGGGTTACAAGTCAGACATATGAACCCCTCCACATTCGACGGAATGCTTAATGAACAACTCAGTTGATGCGGAAAGGCTTTAGTACACACATGAAAGAGAGGTATTAACAGATCAGCGGTGAGTAGGGTTGAGTAAATGGACATAAGCAACACGCCGCCTCACTGCCGAAGTAACAATCACCAGTTGCGCGTGGGTTAAGGATACCGCGAGGGTCGATCGGTTCCCTACGCAGGCTCGAACCCGTGACATCCGGGTTGCAAGGCAGACGCCTTGTCCTATCAGGCACGGATTGAATCGAGCCAATGACGGTGAAGTGATGGTGTGGTGAGAAGAACAAGAACGAACGAATGAAGCTGGATGTCAGCGAACTGAAGCAAGGTCCACATAGTAAGAACGCATTATAATTGTACCCACCACAGCTTAATCGTTTCCCGGTCCCTGTTCTGCTGTTCGACGTCCTCATCGGCAGGCACTGATGGCCACTTTACATACCGGCTTTTAGTAAGAACAAACGGAAAGTGGATTTTGCCTTTTATTAACTAGGTCATTATGCTGTGTGGGAGGTCCGTGTACGGAGTGCTGGTTAAGGGGAAAGGTAAACAACGCAAGCAAGATTCACTCTGGCTTGCTGTTTCAATTTAGACCTCGTTGCCCAAGCGAATAAAGCCAGTGGGAAAAACCGCTCACCACATAGTGATATGCTGCCTACTGACTAAATTGACAGTAACATTGTTGGTACAGTTCTATACCATTCCTCAGTCAAGTGCATCAATAACCCTTTCAAATTGCTTATGGCACTCATGTTCCTCCACAGATCTCCCAAGATGGTCCTTAACGCTAGCAAGTCGCATCCAATGTGCGAAAATATCATTAAAATTTATTTGCTGCTCGTTTAGTAATCAATACCAAATCGAAGTGGGATGCTATTGCGTCTGTTGGATGCTACTTGTTAGTGCTAAGGACTATCTTGTGAGATCTATGGAGGAACATGATCCCCTTAAGGAGGAATTTGAAAGCCTTATGGAAACAGATTGGATGAGAAAAGGCATAGAAGAGAGCAGAAGTATGGGGGGTTGACCAAGCCACGTAGCAGTTTCTTCGGAAGCATAAGAGGAATTCGGATTGGGTCGCATTTGGGTGCAGCGTCTGAAATATCCTGTCGTTAACTAGATAGATCTGGACTGGCCAGATAATTTAAAGAGAAGCAACTGTGAAAGTCAAAGCTTTATAAACATGTATTTAAACTTCTCGCAGCAGCAATACCGCAGAGGATTGAGCCTACAAGGGTGTCGGAATTGTGTTCTCACCAAATATCCCCATGGTGTGTTTGCATGGGTGCTGAAAAACTTGGCTATTGTAGTTCAGTCAGGCAACGCATAGAGAGCACCACTGTTTCCGGTACCTATCAAATGACGATTAACGCTCATGGTCATGCTGGTGTGAACTTCGTTCGGGAGTGCATTGCGGAGAGAAAAACTGACAACATTAACAGGTCACATTGGTGTCCAAAGTTCGAAAAGTGTCATGAGAGTGCGGCGGTAAGCAGGTATCGTCACTCAAACCATGAACAACATTAAGACGCACGTAAATAGTAATCATCACTCCATGGACTCGTATGGTGCTATCCGAGTGATAATAATGGGGACATGTCAAGGAAATGACGAGTGATGTGGTGACGTTGGATGAAGTGGGGTATCCAAACAACCAATCAATCAGCAAGCATCGCAGAATTAGATGTTGTGAAAAGGTAGGTAGATTTGCTATGATGGAGATTAAAGAAGAAGTATCCAAACTTTTCAGGGGAGCTATAGAAAGAGCACAGAAGTTTCGTGTGTTCAAGCACCGAATTAACTGGCCAACTGGATCCCAACATACAGGTCGCTCTTCCTCGATAGGCCTGTAGGCGGACATCAGACCACCGGTGCCTTCGCAGTTTGGCTCATATCTGGCGGGAACATCGTGTGAGCAACGAGCGTGTTCGACGCATTATCTATGGAAGAAGAAGTTATCCGTTCAGCAACGTTATTTCAAGCACCAGGCTCCGATTGCTGGGCCACGTGTTGCGCATGCAAACCCACCGACTCCCGCGATGTGCGTTGTTTGCGCGCTGGGGTTGTGGATGGAAGAGGAGGTGGCCAAGCGATGACTTGTTCAAGAGGAATGAAGGCCCTTAGTTCAAAGTTGGCCTCGGTTGGAGACACTCGGCTCTCTGGATGGGGTTTGAAAGATGGTGAACACGTTTAGCTGGATACACTTACTGACATGACCACGAGCCGACCTCAATGGCGTTTGTATTGTGAATTTCTTCCTCCCCGCCCCTCTCCCACTTAGCCTCACTCTCCAACCACGATCTCAATTCACATGCATAGTATACTACTTCTTACTTGCGGCACAGTAGCCGGCTGTTAGTTCTCCGGAACGATGTCCATCCATTACTAGCGACAGCCCCAAGTGCCTTTGTTGCATTTTTTTTCTTTTTTTCTAAGGTTTTGCGCTACAATAGTTGAGGTGTTGTCCACCTCTGGCTAACGTGTATAATGATGATGAGGAGGAGGTGATACACACAAGGAACGTGTGCAGAGGTACGGGTAGCTAGCGAGAAGCAAATTATTACCATCAGTTCAATACGCGTAAATATGAGAGATCAGATTAGCGGGAATCGGGGCCACCATGAAGCCAAGATACTGCGAAAAATATTTGGCACTACATTGCATCTGTGGGTGACGTCAGACGAGAGTAGAACGTGATAAAAGCTGTAGGTTGAGATATGATGACGAAGGAAAAACGGCATGATGAGATTGAGGAGCTGTCTCGGACACTGGTTGAGCAAGTAGCAAGAAGACATCACATTGTGCTCCTCAAGATAAGTTTATAAGCGGTTGCAATTAAAGGAAATAAAACAGAGGACAATGAGAAAATGTACAAAGATTGTCGAGTTTTGGAGTACCCGTTGTGTGCTTGGATTGCGACACGTAAGCACAATTGTGGCTTCTGTTGACTTTGAAGTCAGCCTGTGTCATTCCGATCACTGGGACCGTATTCGAGATGAAGGGTTTCGGTGTTGCTTTCTCCCGTCCCTGCAGTGATAGAGTTGTTTGTAACGTGCTGCATGGTGTCAACCGTAGCCGGAAAAATAGCCATTACTGCTGCGTTTTAAGGTGGCAAGATTTGTGCCGTGATAAGTGGAAGAAATTAAGTCGTTTTGCATGAAATATCCCACCAACTGTGAATACACTAAGTTGAAACATCGGCAAGCTGCGGTTTCAATGTACAGTCACTAGATCGGGTCAAGTAAGGTGAAAACCATGCCGAGTAGCATCGCAGAAAACGAACATCAAGCAGATTAATCCGATGCACCGAAATGCACACTGAGGGCGATGGCCAAACAGGAGTTTCCTCGGTGCGACCACCCATTGTGCTCATCAACGTCACGGCGCTTGTCAACGGCATCATGTATTGGCGCTGCATATGGGTTCGCGTAAGGATCAACATTCAACAGGTAGGTAGCTGACATTGTGTCGGGAATAGGTGTTGACACAAGTGATAGTGACATCGGAATTAGTCGTATTCATACCTTGTTTTACCGGCTATGCAGGCATGCGTTCATGATAAAACCGATAGTGTTGACTGCTAGAAAAGTGCTCAGAATAAGCAAGCACACAACTGTGGGTGGCCCATTAGAAGTAGCTGAGAATGTCAACTACAACCAGGAAAGTTAAAAGATGCCTTGGCAACAAAGAACAATTGAAGTTGACGCTAGGGCTGAACATAACGAATTCGCTGGTCCGGTAGCACCTAGGAGCAACAGCGATGGGACCATCCCTGTGGAATATCGATAGTGACGAGGTTAGCGAAGTGGAATGCAGCCGAGACGGATAGTCATCGCTACAGTATCCTCAAGCCCAAACATAGATGAATCCAGATTCCAAATGCAACCCTTCCATACCTGAGCACCTATCGTATAGATGAAATCAAAGATGACAACATTCAAGTCTTGTCTGCCCGAGATGGCTAGAAATGTTTGACCTCCAACATGTGTTAACAACGGCTATGAACAGATGGTGGATCCAAAGTAAAGTAGATGCAAGCATTCTTCGCAGCGCACATCTGGTGCTGTGCTGTTCACAGCGACGGATTCAGTTCAAGTAGTAAGGAGAACGTATCCAACATATCACAGGATTAGTTTTATGGTCCGTGCAAATCCATGGGATTTGAGACGGCAGTGAACCCTGAGCTTCAAGACTCGGGTTCAGGTACAAATCAACGCAACGGTTCTGAAGTCTACAACAATTGATCATTGGATGACAATAACCATCAGTGACTGGGAAAGCATCGTTCGGGAGTGGAACACAGATGCAAGGCGGAACCAAACCAGCCTTCGGTTGATGCAGGACATTATTGGATAAATGCCAATTGTTGTAAAGCCCGACAGCGACCTTGATGCACAGTCGTAAGTGGTTGGCGGCATCCGGTTTCAGATTTGCCTGTCAGTGGCCAGCCACAGAACGTCTGCGCCTACAGAGGGACCATGGGTGGCTAACGCTGCACCACACACCCCATATCCAGTGTAAACCCGAAGGAATAAGACCGGTAGACATGTGGATGGGAGCCACGTTTCATCAACGGAGTCGGCCCACACTCCTTCACAAGCAAACACAAGCAGGCTGTATTTGGAGAATCAAACGCACACAAGGCGGTGGCTGGACCGTAGTCCGCTCCACACTGACTGCATGGAACCGCTCTTCGAGCCTAGCACGGCCACAAGGACTGTGCACCCCGTCCCCTCCAGCAAAAACCAACTGTCTCCTGGAGTCAGTATGAACGAGGTAGTGGGTAATAGACAGGTAGGCACCTTGTCAACATGCACATCAAGCGCAGCCACACCGGGGATATCAAGCAACAGCAAATCACTTGAAACGACAAGATGAAATAAAATAAATCGAAGAATGCATAGAGATACGGTGGCATAACTCTTCGCTAAATTAGCATATGAAGTAAGTTGGTTAGCAACGAACCCGCGATAAGAAAAAATGTGCACTAGCTACTTAAACATGCTACAAACGCAACAGTTATCGAAGATAAGCGCAATTAGCGAAAGTAATGTGGCCAGTTAATAGAAGACTATTCAAGTAGGCAGAAGAAACCAAATAAAGTGGAATGAAATTTGTCCAGCTTAAAATGACTTAGTCTAAGTGAAAGTTAGTTTAGCCCAACTGCGGTGAAGAAGCATCAAGAATGCAACAGTTATAGATACACCCTGTGCTAAACACATGTCATGACACCGGCCATCTTTGACAAGAATTATAGTCAAGACTGAGTATTCCAGTTCGGCTTAATGATTACAAATGAATGAAAAAGGAATTTTCAACATAAACCAATTTTAGCACACACAAAATAATAAAAAGTAGTGTAATCTAAGTTATATAATATTTTTCATGTTAGCTCAAAGTTATCCCAAGAGGTAAAAATTACCCCATTTTACGGTACCTAGCGGGTGTGGATAAGCGTGTATCATCACGAGCAACGCTCAGCCTATTCCCCTGCCCATGAAGCGCTGTGATCTGGCTGGAAGACAACCGTGCTACCCATTCAGACATCTCGTTTATCTTGCTAGCAGTGGTAAAAATAATATGGAGACGAGTGGTACGAAACATGCTTTGGATGAAGCCAGAAATGGGAGGAAAAGATCACGATACAAGAAAAATAGGATAGTCCCAGTATAAGTACTGAGAGGCCACCTCACAGAACGAGCCTTTATCAATAATCGAGCTGTGAGTTGCAATGAAACGTCGCCGGGACTCGTGGGAAGACCATGCATCTCGAAGCCAAGCCACAGAATGTTGTACGCTGAACTGACTTTTAATTGACGGTTATAAAAGTTCGCAAATGGCTAGAATATGCGCACTTACAGTAGCTCTCTTTATGCGGTGCCGTAAATGTTCTGGCCCTTCTGTTCGTTAGCAGACACTATATTGTCACTAAACCGGAATGAGAGAATTGATGGACAAAAAACATGATAAAAGTAAATATCTGTAAATAACAAGTCATGTAACCCTCCTCAATATAAAGGACGACTGTAGAAGAAGACAGCGTCATCAGTTATCCGACCCAATAACTCTACCGAGAATATGTCATGTAGTTTCTGTTGAGATATGAAAGTAAGGTCTCCTGGAATACACCAGCCGCGGGGGATAGAAAGTGCAAATGTTTGTTTCGCGTTACCGCAAACGTAGGACGATACCCAATGTGCACACAGGTGAAACAATCGCAATCCTGATGCACACTTCGGATGCCATCTCCCCAATCAAGGGTTTCGATGCTAACTTCTGGCTGAAGAACAGAGACTGTTGGCGCTAGGACACGTGAGCCATATCAGTTGCAGGCGTTAGGTTAGGATAAGATTAACTTAGACCCGATGTAAGAGAAACCCAGTACAGTGTTTTATTGAAGCAACTACCAAATGGGACTAAAGGATGATTCATTCTTAATTAAGGCTCAACGACAATGATCGAAGCATAGGCGTTTAGGGAATCGCCTGCTCCCAGCGTTGACCTCTGCGATCGACCTCACTATTGTTTGCACTGTGGAGTCCAAACACGATGTGGGGGTTGCAGGTGAGAACCTATGATGAAATCCGAACTGCAATGACAAGCATTGCTGGAGGACTGAGTGGCGCACACGGTGCCGTGTTCGAATCCCAGCTCCATATGTTCCCCCGATTCATCCAAAGGAGGAAAAATTGCGTACCTTGTATTTCATGTGTGCGTGACCGGCTTCCTCGACGTGTATTATACGCCGTGGCTGCACCAAGTTTGACGAAACAGTGAAGTGGCCAGTCCCTGACGTGGAATAGAAGCATGAAGAAATTGACTGCGAGACTTAGTCAGGCATGCCGTCCTCGTGGATGAAGGTCTCGGGATGGTCCACACCAGATATAGGGCGGTCAGTGGGGTTACCGTACTCCTTTCCTTGTATCTAGTTGTGAGCTATCGTTCCATCCTGATTAGTCTAACGTACCTCTTGCTTGTTTCTTCACATTCTATTTGCTCACAACTCCCCTATCTCGTTGTGCTATTTATTGCTAACCTTGTGATGTGAATCGGGGCGACTGCATCCACCGCATTTCGGTGCTCGGATAATAGTTGTTCAACTGAACTGCCCGACCTGTGGCCGAATGTATCACACATCTGCATTGTAATCCGGAAACCGCGTATTGGACCAGCTGACCGTCGTAGTATCCTTAGCCCAAGCGGGACTAGTGGTGGTTGGTGTGTGGCAACGAAGTTTCGGTACGATGTATTGCGGAGGTATTTTTTAATTCATGTGTGCTACTGCTGCTTCGAGTGACAGTCTGCCTCTACGAAAAACCGATGTTGGTAACCTCTGTGTGTGTGTGTGGGGGGGACTAAACCGAAACGCCCATAAAAATTACAGTTGGATCGTGGGCCCTGCTGTGGACTCGGATAAAGATAACAGAGTCACGTCTAACTGCGAGTGGCCCATGTGAAAATCTCTTTCTTAGCAAGCTCAAAGTATGCATGACAGTAACTCGGTTAGAGAATTAAAAGCAACGGAGTGTTTGCTTGGTGCTAACGCGTTGTTCGATTCCAGAAATAAACAGACTGTTTAAAGGAAGACAAAGCTAGATAGTACTCGCGGCAGTTGGCCGAGTACATTTTAAGTGCTCGACCAAATGACACATCTCCGTTGCCCAACCATCGTTTAACGAAATATCAGATCCTCGGAAATGGAGTACGGTAGGTTCCAAACAACAAAGGGTATATTAATTTTTAGACTCCCGGAGGAGGTGCGGTTCTGCATTGGGGGGTTTCAGACCTCGATGATACCTTTAAGGGACTAAATTTCAGAAGAAGTACCATAGGCCCAATGAATGAAGTCGAAAGCAATGACCCCGGCCGGGGTTCAGAGGTGCCGCATGAGGGGGGTCTAGAAGGAGCAACATCTTACGAAATGGGTTTCAATGATATTTGGCACGGTCTAGTGGGCGTAGCAACGGTCCATATAGGCTGAGGAGATCTAAGTACAATGCTTAGAGTTGGTCAAGATACACCGACATTTTTGTTATTAGTGGCAAGCAGGAAGCATCCGAATATGGAAGTTTACAAGCTCAGACTATCACAGGTGGTCAAAGTATCAAAAGCGCGTTTTTGTTCCAATGTACTAACCATGATAAGAGACGAAGAAAAGAATGTATGTATACATGCGTGGGATGAATAGGAGAAGTATGTACAAAAAGCAATGAGCATCTGTAAACAGCTAAGTAACATTTTTCATCTCGGAACAAACAAGGATGATAATTGAGAGGGGATCTGGAGTCGATGGCAACGAAGCGGTCAGATGCACAGTGGTGCCGTGAGTGAAACGGGAACAGAAACGATTGGAAAAAGCAGACAAAGTGAGCGCGCTAAATTTGGCTAAGAAGTGCGCATTTTGTACAATCAATCGTACAACACGAGTGAAGGCAAAACAATGCAATTGAATAAGCTCAAAACAAATTTGCCAAAATAAAAGATGAAATAGTTAGCCAGTTGAATCGAAGAGTATATAAAACGTACGCACACGTTAACCGGGTAAACAAAACTATACTATGCCGTAAAGTAAAAAAGCAAAACAAAGTAGGTTGTGCAGTAACAACGACAGGACACCGGACAGAGAGAGAGAGAGTGAAGATGAGGTGGCGATCGGTGACAGATCAGATGAGCACAGGAGACACAACCGATTTGATACGGCAGCAGAAAAAGCGTAACCGAATACCGTCATCTGATCACAGTGGGCCAAGAGAAAGGAGGTCAACAATAATGATGGATTTCTTCTCGAAGTCAAGGCAGTGGATGGAGAAACATTGAGGCGTAATCGCCCGAAGATCAACGGCGCAATACGCTCTATGACTTGCCGTGGCGACTGAGGCTACGGATGGTTAACCAGCGTCTGCTTTTTGACCGGTGCTTGTCTGTACTGGGCGGTTCAGAAGTGACAGAGTTCTGCATACTAGAAGGTGGATCAACCGGATGATAAAACGGTGAATCACAGGTGCGAGACCGATCCAATCCGGACTCATTCAAGTATGAGTCGCGCTGTGATCGGTTACGCAGGCGACGATGTAGGGAAGCGAACCAAAGAGTGACTCGCCGGCGCAAGCGAGTACGTGGCCTCTCCTTCACTGGCGTGGAGGGAACACAGTCCGGTGGAACATTGGATCCAGGAGACAGCTGGGTAGCCAACTTGGTTTCGCTGTCCTCAAATTGGGAGTCCCTTGCAACGACCAGCTGACTGGGATGAAAGTCGGCTAGAGTGAGTACATCGCTTCCAAGCCGAAATTGAGGATGCCGAGCTGCTTTCGATTCAGATGCTTCTGACTTCGACCAAGGAACGTGAGTTGAGGCCGGTTTGCCGTAGCTAAAGAGACCATCTGCTCGCATGGTGCCCCCAGCCCCTACATTCATAGTGGTGTGAGAATCGGGGAAGTGAGTCAGTGGGGGAGACACAGGAAGATCAGCTGGACAGAGTGGGGGCTCAGAAGGCATAGGATTTCGCATTGTGTATCTTCTGTCTGATACCGATCCAGTTGGCAGTGATATAGTTACCCCGCGCTGACGGTAGACGGCTGGCAAAGAGGACGATCCGACCTCGAAGTGGTGAATATTTTCGAGCCCTTCGGAATAGTACCGCTGTTTTTTGAATGCCATGGGTTGAATGGCGTAATGGGGAATGGGAGAGATACCTACAAACGAAGACGGAAAACATGGGGATAGTGAACAGACACCTAGAAATGTGTATCAGAGGAGATGTGGAATAGCTCTGAGTAGACAAGAGCGAATATTTACTGTAAAAAATGCAAGGGAGATAAGGCAGAGGCAACCTAACGGATCCAGATGCTGGCGTTAGAATTACATGGAAAAAATGATCATTTAATTCAATAATGAAGGCTACGTTAGACACCAAGTAAGTCGATTCCACGTGGAGTTATAGTCAGGGGGTCCATTGTGGCGAGACAAGGATCGCAATAGGGCACCACTACTGAAGAAATTACGAGTTCAACGGTGTTCAGAGACTACAGACCCCTGAAACCAAGCGTGGTAC
Source organism: Dicrocoelium dendriticum (assembly GCA_944474145.2). Classification (NCBI taxonomy): domain Eukaryota; kingdom Metazoa; phylum Platyhelminthes; class Trematoda; order Plagiorchiida; family Dicrocoeliidae; genus Dicrocoelium; species Dicrocoelium dendriticum. The sequence continues at coordinate 33,240,931 of OX104070.1, forward strand.
TAACAAAGTATCCGGTTGCTATGCCATTAAATAATAGTGGCTGTGGAAGTGATTAAAATGCTGACTAAGTGCAAGGTGGACACCAATCAGGCATGTTTAGAAAATGAGGGAGGTATCCGCGATGGACGCAGGTGGAGCTCTCCGGTGAAACGAGAACGCAGTCAAGCAGACTAGACGGCATTTTGAAAGCAATTGGTTGTAATGTCCAAAACAAACGGAGCAGAAAAAGAATGCAGACGTAGTGCTATGTGGGGGACGAATTCGTAAAATAAAGATAGAGAACCAGTGCTGATATGAGTGGTCACATCAAAATCGAATCCGCCGCATAACGCATGCGAAGCATTATGGCCCCATAGAACTGGAAACATACCTAAGTTGGATAATTTGGACTCGATGAAGTGTCCCTGAGAGTTGTGGTTCGAAGTGAAGCCGGGATTGATCGCATCCGGCCTTGCCGATCCCTCGGGATCATATAAAGCGTGATAAACCTGTGAGAACAAAGAGGAAAGGGTTCATCACAATCCAGCCTGGTAAAGGAGCGGCCGGTGGCTGCGAATGTTGAAGGTTACAAACGAGATAGGCGGATGAACCGAGTACACTTGACGTCGCTGAGACAGGAAACAGACGCATGATGGTGTCCTAATAACTAAGATCCCAACCTGACCAGCATTTAAGTGATACACGATCATACTCAGTCTGTTGAATCTAGATGGTCTGAAGGCAGGCGTACAGTGGACGTAGTCGCATTCGCTCGCGTCGTTCTGAGGAGGAAAACATTACACAATAGCGAATTAAATTGATGCCGAAAATAGAAAATCGAAGAAGAGTAAAAACGAAGTGTAAACCTTCAAGTAAGTGGATCAACAGAAGAGATCAAGTGATGAAAATCAGTCGCGCATTTGAAGCCATAACAGTGAAGTGTGTTCCCCACCTTCAGCTAATGCGTACTGATGCTTCTCACCTTCAGGGCCCGTGATAACGTCGTTACAATCCAAGAACACGTGCATCAATCCGTTGCCGCTTTTCCGTCAGCTTCTTTGAGTGCCTTTGCTACGTCAGCAACCGGTAAGCTCAAGGTTTCGCCCAACTAGGTGCAGTATTAGCAAACAGCATGTGCCAAAGAAACCGATCAGCAAACGTAAGAACAAGGTGATCCGTTCAGCGAATGGGAGCTGTTTAAGTTCGGAGAGTGATCCATTTGGTAAACAAATGTTATCTAATCGGTCATGGCTTCAAATACTCGGTAGTTCCCTAGTTACAGATACAGGTGGCTAGGGATGAATCGCTTATAAGCGTAAATGGGTCTGTAGTTTAAATGGAAAGATAACTCACACGGAGACACTATGCACTGTACTCTCGGCCGATAATCTGATGCATCAATTCATTTGGCAAAGACAAAGAGATAGATCCTACGAAAGTTAGTTGATAGAGGATAAGCAGCCCATACTAAGTATGTGTTAATCTATTAACTGTCCCAAATAGTCGAGATACGTCTAAAGAAAGATGCATTTCAGGAGACAGACAAAGTGAGAAGGGTTTGGGCTGGCTTTTGGAGAAACATTACTGATAGAGGGAATGGAGCAGCATCGTGAGTGTCAAGAAAACAGCTCGGGTTCTTGGACATTTCTGCTGGACGCTCTGGAGGGAGAGGTTATGCATATGTAGTGCTTGTTGAGAGTCCGATAACAAGTTGGTTCCAGAGACGTGGTGAAAAAAACGGGGATATGGATGCAAGTTACAAAACTGATATGGTGGACTGTCTTCGAGGCTATTACATACAGGGAGTTGTAAAGCTATTAAACAAACAGATGGTTCAACAATACAGGAGATGTAGTGGGTAATCTGTCATCCATATGATCACGGAGCATGACTGCAGGAAAGCGATGTAAGATGGTGAGCAAAACGGTGTAACTCTGTTAAACACGAGTAGTAACACAGGTACAATCAATTTGATTATGGAAATAAACGCATGAGTTGGATGCTAAGTTGAGTATAGCGATGGTCCATAACGCTTCGCGTAACCTTGAGTGAGATTGCTGGTAGGTGGACTGCTGGAATCAAACTTAAATAGAGCTCCCTGTAGAAAAAGCTGCTTATCTACAACAACGACAATAATAATAATAATAAGGATAAAAATAATAATAATACAACGACGAAATGCAGCCTGTACGGGTTTGTTGGACCGCAATGTGGTCGAAAAACCTAACACCACTCAAGATACCTTATAACATCATCGGAAGTTGTCTCTGGGAATAAACTCAGTCCTCCGTACGTTGGGAACGCTCGTGGCAGTAGAGGATGAGTGTCGCGCTATATCATACTGAGTCACGTGACCGTCGCTCGTTCCTCGTGGCTCAGTGGTCTTAAACCACTGACGCGAAAGCGCGAAGAGTTCCCGAGGGTTCTAAACAGACAGATATGATGCACAGTATTGACGAATGAGGACAGAATAGAAACGGCCATCTAGTGCTTTCTCGGGTATGTGAAGTCGCAAGCTGAGAGCAGTCGTGATAGATTTCCCATAGCACTTCCACTACTTTCCAAAAATTTAACATTTATTTAATTCATATTTGTGCGAAAATTATTCTTTCCAAAAAAAACTCGCCGGACATTTATTCAATTTAGAACGGCAGCCATTAAATTAACAATTTCCTAAGTTTATCTTATGAGTACAAATACCTGACAAGATTTATGGAAAATGACATTCTTTGCGTAACCGTGAGAAGCTGAGTTCAAGAAAATAATGTAAAAATTGGTTTATTTGTTAGTAAGGGACTTTGAAGTAGGGTGGTTGTAGATTTGTCGCAGAGGCTGCTGATTCCATGACCTACGGTATGATACAACGCCATCTGCCGAGGTACCAATCGCTTAATTTTCCTATGTTAGTGGAAGGAGCGTGATTTTCGCACATACTACAAAGTTCAGTTCGTAGTTGTCGGCTAGCGTGAACACATGGGTATTCGTCGCGGACCAAAGTGGACATCGGGGTACAAGAGAGCCGAATCAAAGCTGCACATGACAGAAAGAAAAATTCTATTGGAGTTCGTCAAATGTGGTTACAAAAAGCGCAGTGGAACAACATATCTTCGGCATCTACCTGCGTCTTTGTCACACCACGCAGCTCGCATAGCTCAAGCACAATCTAGAAAAACACCAGACGCATTTCGCCCTGTTGGGGCCTCTCCTAGTTTTAAATACTGTGGATATAGCGTCTAGTGAGAGGAAGTCATGACCTGGAGGCCAGCCACTGTCATCTGCAAGACTGGTAACCTGCGTGGCAATGTAAGCTAGGTCGTGCTATATTCCAGTGAGCTCGCAAATTAGGTAGCTCAGCTGCCGTCTCCCATAGCTAAGTGGTTTAGCTGCTGGCTAGTTGGCGTCACTCTAGCGGTCATGGGCTCGATCCCTAGTAGGGGACCACTGACGAGCCTCAATGGGACGAAATGGCCGTCCGGTGCTTTACCGGATTGTGATCGAGCCATGTAGCCTCAGGAGCTGCTGGGACGAATGCATCCAAAAAATTACAACAAAAATCCTCCTATTCATAAGCAAAATAGTGTAACAAGAGAAAATTCCAAAAGCCAAATATGAGTCCAAGGTTGGGAAGAGCATGAGCGTGCCATTCAGTCAATATGAATTCGTTGAACGAATGATGACGAGGACACTTGGCACCGCATACAAACCGGTGGAAAATTCCAGCGTCAGAAAGTGGTGGGGCGAATGTCGTGAGATTCAGCAAACATAGTTGGCTTGGAATGTGCAGCTTGATCGACAAGCCCCTGGTTGACGGACAGGTGATCTGGTTTGTGTGTATCGCGGTAGGCAAGACCAGAAACCTGGGTAATTAATCAACAAGGAGATGAATAATGACAGTGAGTTTGCAATCAACGCAACAACCCATAGTTGAGAGACCAATTTCTTTAGATAGCTTGGATATCGATAGGCAACGTTTGCGGTTTAAGTAGCCCTAAGGAGCGTCCCCAAGCGAAAATCGTGCACTCAGAAATCGAAGATGACGATTTGAATTACGAACCCATGGGCACAAAGTTTAGACAGGATGAATCGCAACAGGGCCCCGTCAAGCAGTTAATATGCGCTGGGTGGCCGTGCTGTCCATCTAAGACCCTACAGCAGAGCACATTCTATCTGCTTGGGGCGAGGTACTTCAAGCCGTGACCTATGATTTGATGCAGATGCCGACAGCTGACATTCAGTATCTCACATTAAAGGTTTGGCGACGGAGTCATGGCGTACAAAGTATGGCAAAAGGAAGTACCAAATCGAGTTCGTGCAAAAAGGAAAATCTGAACAAGTCAGTAATACGTCAAATAGAAAGGTAAAGAGTGAACCGCATGCTGCCAATCGCGAGTGCATAGACCGATTGCACCGCATAGCCGACACTTCAAGCTGAAGGAACGGTGTGACTCGGTACAACTATGATGGTGTATCGAACCATATGGACCGAGAGGCCGATGCGAGAAGGGGGCTTCGATAAAGCAAATAATGACGTCATAATGGAACAGCAGACAGCACTGAATAAGCTGCACTGGTTTGGGCACGTACTACATAAGACCGGTCACCGATTATCGAGGAGGGCATTGTTTTGTTTGCCAGATGTAGGGTGGGCACAAATTAACTTGGCAGTGGGAAATGAAAGCACTGACGACCAAACTCTATGCCGTCAGTTCGTCTCGGCTTCTAGGCTGGAGTCCACGTGACACGATCTTGTGTTTGGCTTGAGACATCACAAGATTTGGGTCACAGCCGACCTCAGTGGCATATCAGTTGTCGTATCCTAATCAAACTGCCTGTTTAAAGTGTGTTTGATGCCGAGTTATCTGCCGGGTAATGTCTGATTATGACGTGGGACAGTGAAAGCCGCAAGGAACCTGACTCGCTGACGCCGCCTTATCCTTGCACGATAGCTAGCTGTTTGTGACGTTATTTTGTTAATAAGGTGTAGGTTCCTTGACTGAGTGTTTGTTTAAGGCATTAAGGTTTTGCGTCAGGTTCCTCCTCTCTCTCTATATTCTTCGTGCCGTATGTCACTGTGGACGTATGGCAGGGAGGCATAAGTTCAAATGGCTGATGTACTGCTGTTGATGATGATAACCACCTACCTAGTGCCAAATGGATCACGCTAAAACTTGTGGTAATGTTTGTCCTGCCGACCATCAGTTTGACATACCTGCTTTAAGCCAGTTAAGTGCGGTTATAGTCTGAGATTGTTTAGATGTGACTGGGTGAGTGTATGATAGTGACGAAATCGCTATCATAGTTGACTACTCATTAAAAGTAAGTAATCAGCAAGGTCGGTATGCGACTCCAGGTATGCATTACAGGAGCATTGCGAGCATCGGGGCTCTTATCGCGAAGGCGCATAATGAGCAGCGATATAACTTTGGAGGATGAGACCTGATAAAGGCAAGTAAAAGACACAGATCCGCGGTACATAACGATTGCGAGAGTACTCCCAATATATCAACGGGACCAATGAATTGCGGAGTAAGAAAGAACACCGATCGGGTGAGAGAGAGAGCGTTGTATATTGGACTGTAATAGCATGAAAATTAAACAGGAAAAGTAAAAATAAACTGTAGAATTTTTTGTGTTCCCTAATAGTGAGCGAACTCTACAAGTTTCCTAGCTCACCTTGATAACTGATAGCAAGATTGTTAAGGGACTTATGGGATGAACACGTGTTCACTGCGAACAGCACAGTTGGAGCTGCTTAAACTCGTGAGAGAACACGAGTTATTATTTCATTTATCATAAAATTCAGCATGCCAATGTGAGCAGACACACATGAAGGGCAAACAACCTTGACGTCTAACGAAGAAGACCGGGAAACATTCCGGATCCACCATCAGTTAAGGAGTTCAGTAAAATATCACGTATAGTCAAATAATTGAAATGGACGGCAGATTTCAGATAGTGCGCGAGGGTCAACTGTATGCTAACCTTTAAGCGCTCCAAAACAGAGAAAGGGGCGATCCCAGACGGTTCACCGGAGTTGACGGAAACGTCTTCAGATGGGGAAGGTGATGAAGGCTCGCAAGGTGCGTCCAGGAGTCCCAACTCGACCGGGGTGAAGATTCGAGCCCCGGTCTCATCGATATGGGGCGCGGGGTAATCGAATCCGGGTCTGCGAAGAAATTCCAAAGGATCGAGCCAGCAGACGAAACCTCGTTCACTCCAAGTGCTCGTAAATTCTGCCGGTGAATGCCCTTGCATTTTTGATCGAATTTGTTCCAGAGATATGGGTGATGGTGGATCATTCAGTACCCATGGATGTTTCGCGATCTGTTCCAGTGTGAAGCGTTTCTAAGAGGGAGCACAAAAGTACACGAAGACAAGCAAGAAATGAGACATAAGAAGGGGAAAATAACCTAAACCGGGATAACAGTATGGTTCGAGAAAACCCGGCCACAACCCGATGGCACATGAAAGGCATGACCGTTGGGAACGGCCATCAGTAGGGACGATTATGAGGTAAAGTAAAATATTGCATGAACGGTACAGATGGAGGAGAATAAGGACATTGCGTACACAACTGGGATGAGCGGTGAAGATCAGGTTGACGCCATCGAATGTATTGAGAGAAGGAAATACCAGCGTATGACTCCATGTCGCGAAATACGCGTGTATAGCTATCAAAACCATTGGGGGCGCGTAACGTTAACGAAGCATCTGTACAATGCACATTCGTTGGTATTTTTACACTCGGGTTCGGAAATCCTCAATCTGAGCACCATAATGAAGCGAATCAAGAGCCGTAAAGATGAAAATTAGTGGAAGAAAACAGAGGAAAAACTAGGAAGGGTAAACCAATAGGGCGATAGATGAACGTGAAGCGAAGAGCGATGGAAGATGGCATAAGCGCTAGACAGGTGATTAGTTGAATCTAGGGGCAGGGTGCACAAGTCCTACCGGTTCCTTTGATTGCCCCCGGAGTAGATAGCGCGGATAGCTACTAACATCTAAGTAAACGATGCGCATCAACGCGAATCGGTTTTCCAACTGGTTCTTTACGCCTCTTAGCTTAGTCCGTCGCCCGAGCAAGCGTATTCGCAATAAACAAGGTTCTTGGAGTTGGGTGGCAAAGAACCCAAACCAAGGCAGTGTGCCAGAGAGCACAGTGAACAGCCGGGAGCCACGTAGTTAAACTTAGTGTGATTCTGTTGATTGTGATGCGACTAGACATGGGCGAAGTCTCCTAAACAGGCATAGGCAGCCTATATATATTGACCGATTTTTCAAAATATAAATTCTTTTCTAATAAATATGCTAAAATTTCACCGTCTAATAGCCCATTGCCGTGGTCGTCCCACCGCTTAATTGTCCAGCTGCACGGGCTGTGCTCTCGTCGCTTTGTCAATTTTACGGTCTCGCTCCGACTATTTGTTTAAAATTACGATTACCCCATAGCTAGCCAGTCCGATCGAATCAAGAATAACAAAGATGTCCGCGACGTTATTGACAGACCAGAAAAATTTACCTAGGTCATTCAATACACGAGCAAGCTAATTGTACAGATGGCTGTGGGCAAGCCCTCGGCCTTATGCAAAACCCGAGAACTCAGCAAAGTCAGGTAATCTTTCTGCTCCACATTGGTTAGTGTACTCCATAGGTTACACACAAATATGACTAGTAACAGAAAGGATTTGTCTTTGACAAAATATTGGATATTATGGACAAAATTAAAACTTATTCACAGAAACCTCGCATGACAAGTTGTAGCGTGATGTACACATTTCTCGTCATACCCTGGCCAGGTTGATTGTCAGTGAAAAGGAACTCCGGCAGAATCTGTCGCATGGCACTGCAAGCTCTCAGAAAAGGAAGTGATGTGGCCAGGATGAAAAAGTTGAAACTGTGTTGAAAGACTGGATGAAATCCGTTCGTGAGCACAACCAAACAGTTACAGGCCCGCTTCTAATGAAAAACGCAGAAGAATTCGGGGAAAGACTTGGAAAAACCATCGCTGCCACAGAAGGATGGTTGCAAAGATGGTAGAAAAGAAATCAAATTGTGTATAAATGTGCACATGGAGAAAAGAGTTCTGCGAACAGAGAAGTGTGGGAAAATTGGCTGAAAGGTCGACTGACTGAGCTTGTAAATGCATTTGATGATGACAGCGTGTGCAATGCAGACGAAACAGGTCTTTTTTATCTAGCAACCAGATGGTTGTTTGTGTTTTCTGCCGACAAGCTCAGCGGATCGAAAAAAGCCTTGGATAGGATCACCCTCCTGTCCTGCGGGAATATGTCAGGCACGGAAAAAAGAAAACTGGCTTTGACTGGAAAAAGTAAGAAACCACGATGTTTTAATGTGTCAGCTGTATGCCGTAACGGCGCTTCGCCGCCGCGAGGAGGTCCACTCCTACGTGGATTCGAACCGGTGACCTCATGATTGCAAGCCAGGCGTGCAGACAACTCGGTCACCGGCTGAGGTGAACGTGGACACACTTCCCGTAACGTACAGAGCTAACAAAAAGGTATGGATGACGAAAGAAAGTTTCACCGAGTGGGTCCTCGAGTGATACAAGGAACTAGGCCAAAGTGGCCGAAAAATTAGGTCGCTCTTGGATAATTCCACAGCGCATTGGTAGGTAGAAGGCCTAAAAAACATACAAATGGAATTTTTGCAGGCAAATAGGACTAGCATACTTTAACCCATGGACCAAGGTGTGATTGCGAATCTGAAAATCCGCTACAGAAAAGAAATGGTGGGCCGAATTCTTTATCACATCGAAAAAGTGTTATTTGGCTCATCGTAAGCGGTGGTTGTCAGCGCCAAGATTTATGTGCTCGATGCAATTCAGTTAGCTTCTAAAAGTTGGAGACAGTAATCGGTGCAACAATAAAAGCTTGCTTTCGGCATGCTGGCTTCAGTCCACTGGCATCCGATGCACTTTCTGACGACGCCGTCATCGCTCAGGACGACATCAGGTCTGGCAAAATCACAGTCCTCAATGCAGAAGAGTACGTCGCCATTGACAATGATGTGGAATGTATCTCAGATCTGACAACTGTTAAAGATGAAAACATTAGCAAAATTTTACAGAACCGAATAGAAAAGAATGAAGGCAGCGACTCAGAGGATGATGTGCTGGGTGCCTCCGTGAATAACAGCAATCAGCAGGTGTAACATTCCAGAGCAAAGAACTGTGTGAATGATCTGTACGGCTACGGACTTTTGCATGGGCTAGGCAAATATTTCTTGTCCAAATTGGACTTCATCAGTGCAAAAGTGACTGGAGTAGCAAAACAAAACAATGTACAAGTGAGGTTGGACTGTTCTCTCAGCAAAAATAAACAATAGGGCCAGTTCTTATTGCTAGATAGCCAATATGCTAAATGCTATAATTTTTAAATTATAGACCATGCACTTCGGAATGAACGTCTTTTGTATGCTTTAGTTACAATAAGTATTTTATTCTTCTTAGCATGTTATGCTTCAAGTGATATACTGTACAATAATTCAGTGGTCATATCACTATTGGAAGAATGGCAATAACGGTTAATTTCCCACGTTTGAAATATCCCGATGGGAGTAATAAAGCGGATTGGGCTATATATATATATATATATATATATATATATGTATATAATGTATGGGTGGCGGCATCCCACTTCGGATTTGCCTGTCACTGTGGCTAGCCACAGGATGCCTGCGTCTACAGAGGGACCATGGGTGGTTTGCGCTGCACCACCCACAGCTCCAACCACGCACCCCATATCCAGTGTAAACCCGAAGGAATAAGACCGGGAGGCATGTGGATGGGAGCCACGTTTCATCGACGGAGCCGGCTCACACTCCTTCACAGACAAACACAAGCAGATTGTATTTGGGAAACAAGCGCACACAAGGCGGTGGCTGGACCGTAGTCCGCTCCACACTGACTGCATGGAACCACTCTTCGAGCCTAGCACGGCCACAAGGACCGTGCGCCCCGTCCCTTCCAGCAACGACCAACTGTCTCCTAGAGCCAGTATGGACGAGGTAGTGGGTAATAGACAGGTAGGTGCCTTGTGAACATGCACATCAAGCGCAGCGACACCGGGGATGTCAAACAACAGCCAATCTTGAAATGACATCAAATAGAATATATCTGTTAAACCATACGGCTACGCTGATATAACTCTTCGCTAAATTAGCGTATGAAGTACGTTGGTTAGCAACGAATTCGCGATAAGTACAAAATATCAACAAGTTATTCAAAAGATGCTATATATATATATATATATTACCAGTGGCACAGACATTGTGACATCGGGATCACGACGAAAAAAGGAAAACAGGATAGGAACAAGAAAATACATGCAGCTTGTTGTACAGTTTTCATTGTTTTTTAGTTGTTATTAATGGCTTGTTTTACTTGTGAAGAGAGGGAAAATCACCGCAACACGCAGAGATACATGTCCACCGTCGACGTCGGTCTTAAGCCATAACTTAATGGTCTCCAACAAGCGACACTGTATCTCTGAAATCCCAACCAGGGAGTCGAGATTAGCCGACCGACCTAAACTGCTTCAACCTTTTCGTGTCGCTTCTCCAAGTTGTAGGTTGTCCACCGCGCCGCCTCCTCCAGTCCTGTCTAGCAACCATGAACAACGTCCGACGTGGAAGAAGATGGCGGGCGTGCGCAATTGGTGTCCAATACACCGCAACTGATGCAGCGGGACGAGATCCTCGAGTGAATGGCTGCATGCAGTCGAAACACGCTGTCTAACTTGCACATTAGTTACGTGGTGCAGCCACCATACACAGACAGTAAACTGCAAGCAACAGTGCTCGAAGAATTACGGACGGCGCAGGTAAAAGTTATCAGCAAGTCATGTCCAGCAACCGTACAACAGTACAGCGAGGACACTCGCACAATAAACCCGCCATTTGATGAATAGAAGGATGTCATGGGGACGCCATAAGCGCCTCAGCCTTTAGAATGCGAGACGAGCTCTAGAGACATGCATGGAAATCTCGTCTCCAACAGCCCCCCCCCAGCAGCTATACAGCTTTCTAGGTAGACGAAATTATCTACAACCTCCATTGTCTCACCACCAAGAGTGAGGGAAGGTACAGGCATCTGCAAGTCTGGAAAAAGGGCTTAGTACATGGATGGGGAAAATGGGTGCTACACTTTGACGCTTTAATCGCCAAGTGGTTAAATGTAAGTTGGAAGGCCTGTGGACCGTCACCCAGCAAGCCGATATCATCAGCAAAGTCCAAACCAACCATTTGACTACCTGGGAGGAGCTGAACGCAAGCACTCAACGAATCTTCCAGAGCATTTTCGAGGACAACCATAATGGTAAAATTGAAGAGGAATGGGGAAATAGGGCATCCTTGTCGAACTCCACTGGTGACAGCCGAGGAAAGCGAAAGCTTGCCATAAGCTATAACTCTATCCGTGGTGAGACTGCAAATAGCACGAAGTACAGAAGCGAATTACCAGGGGACACCATTTCTCAACAGACAGTGTCACAATACAGTCCTATCGACAGAATCGAAGGTAACATGGATATCCAGAAGCACAACAATCGTTGGCACACGTGGCGGAGCTGGAGGATATGGCGGAGTGCGAAAATTTGGTCGATGCAGCTGCGACCAGCGCGAAACCCAGCCTGTTCTTCCCGCTGTAGTGATTCGTGAGTTAGGGATAGTCTTCGAAATATGATGGACACCAGAACGATGCAAACGTGCGACAGAATGCATGCTCCTTAGAAGTTGGTCAGTGAAGCAAAACAAATGGGAACTGTGAGCAAGAGGAGTCGGTTATTACCTGAAATAGAATGGTATCAGCAGTAACACCGGTACACTGTAATGACGCTCCAGTACTATGCGCGTGGGTCAAGAGTACTACAAGGCCGCCAGTACCTACGTGGGCTCATACCAGGGACTGCAAACCAGACATGCATGAAGCATTTCGGTCTCTTATCGGCTGCAACTAACGTGATAACGAACGCCCAACCGGTAGCGGATAACAAGAATAAAGTACAAAGGGAGTGTTTTTGCAGATAGGTACGTTGTGTGTAACAGTTAGTGATGATGATTTAGTGGGGCGGGAGTACCTTTGGATCCTTGCACATCATCTTTCGGACCAAATGAGCTGCACTGGCAGACACGTGACCAGGAATGGTGTAGTCCCCTTGGGCGATGGCTTCGAATATCTGCAGCACGTTGATGCACGAGAACGGCACACGACCGGTGAGCATGAAGTACAGACTCACACCCGCACTGTACACATCAAGCTTGGAACCAGCGAACACGGATTGGACGCCCTTCGCCACCTCCGGGGGCTGCACTGCGGGAGTAGTCTGGCCGCCGCTGACCTGAAGGGCGAACGAAATGGACAAGTGGACGGGTGATGCAATGCGAATGAACGTCACCCAGCCACGAGGAAACCTCATATGAATAGGAGAGATGTGATTAGTGAATGTAATGAGGACACACGTAAAGTAGAGGGCAATAGAATGGATCAGGCTGGAAAGCAGCACAGCTTTACAGATTCCGGTATTGTCGAAAGGGGGGATAGCATAAATTCAGTACCGTCAGCATAGACAGGCCGCAGCGGTACCCATATAAGTGTGACCAGAACGGAGATAAACAATTTACTTTAGAGTGAGAAGGATCACGGACCCGATCAAGGAAATATCAAAAAAAGCAAACGTGGCGCACAGGGGAGACTCAGAAGTTGAACAATAGACAACATGATCAAAGCATTGATAAGGATCGAATTTGAGTGTTCGGAGATATTTGGCCGAACCAATTTCGTGGGACAGTAAACTGCAAACGCCGACACATACTATCTCAAGGAATATTTCTCCAAAAGGATGCATTCGTCACATTGACTCTGCCGTGGTAGTAGGCCAGCTGACAAACGAACAAGTGTATGAGTGGTTGTCTATGTGTGTGTCGGTGTATGTCCTTTGGTGAATTTGCTATCCCAACATTACCAGATGTTTATGCTGCTATGTACATATGTTTGCATGCAATCTGCAGTACGCACTTGATAATATGCAGAGAAATTTTCCGGATATAAGTCGTGGGGTACAATCATGCTAACGTATTTGTTGAATATTTCTGCAGTCACATAGTCTATGACTGGGCACTGTCCGCTTGCTGTTCCGGTGGCCGGACTGGGATACAGCACTCTTCAATAGTAGCAAAACATGCGACACTTATAAATTAGTTGATAAAGTTAGTAAGGACACCTGGAGACAAACTCGATGTGTAGAGGACAAGAGAGCGCACTGTAATATCATCAGCATATTGGTGCGGTAACGTATAAGAACCGAAGAGAATCAGACAAACAGTCAGTATCATGGCATCGAAAATACGAGTTTCTTCAACAAACTAGGCAGCTTGCTGACGTTGCTTTGAACAACAGAGCGAGCTGAATGTGTCGGTCCAAGCCGTGGGCTTCAGCTATGGAAAAGGAATTGGAAGGCCGGTACTAAGAGTGGTAGTTCAGTTATCGGAAAGATGGAGTAATGTTTAGACACTCGACGAGTTTGCTACTTGGATTGCGAACAGACAAGTACGAGTCTAGGGTACATCGCTAATGCACAAAACAAGTAAAAAAGCCTCCTTGTTTTCTCCGCATTCACGCATACCAGAAGGAAAAGTGACCGCACAGCATGCTGTCATTCGTCGGTCATGAAGATGAGCTTCCTGGTAAGTCCAATTTATCATACATAAGCTAACAAACGGCCTCTGGTACAGTTGCCTTGAAAATCCCATTCTCTAAGTTCACACTAGCAGATAAAGAAGAAGTAAGTTCAAGAATGAAATCAGTAAGCTGATGTTTCGGTTAGAAGGGACGTGTCTGTTAGCAGAACTAGTGAACAGAGACAGGGAAGCGCGGTACCTTAAGGAAAGTAACCAATAGGTCATAGGGGTAAGGGAGAATTAGCACACAGCTGAGTTTGTTCGACGATAGGCTACATTATCAGCAAGTTAGCTAGAGGCTGGAAACACGCTGACTATTGTATCGCAATACGACACGAATTAAAGGAGCGTAAAAAGAAGAACAAAATAATCCAATACACACCATGTTTTTATTGTATAGCAGGATACATCTTGATTTCAGGAGGGGAATAGGCGGGAGAGCGGAACAAATAAACTCCAACACGAACGTCACTGGAGTCGGCCCATGGCCACATCGGCAAGTGTCTCAAGCCAAACGTGTCCATTAGACAATGAACACGGGACCCGAGTCCGGGAGTCATAAGCCCCAACCGAATTCAAGTTCCTCTTGCCAAAGTCAACAGCTGACCTACCCCCTCTTTTTCCACCCACATCCCGGTCGCACAAGTATCTCAAATCTCGGGAGTCAGTGTGCAGACATGCCATCGCATTCTCGTGAGCGAAATACCATAATCAACACACCAAACATGCCTACCGTTCACGTGGTGTTCCACCACCAGACATGAGATAAATTGTGAAGGCATCGGTGGTTGAACACAATTAGACTCTACGTCGCTTGATCTGATAGGTCGGTTTCACAACTGCACAGTAATGTTACACGAGTGATAGCTTTGTAGAGACTTTGCACTTCAGAGTGAGAGTAATGTCGCGCTGGCACTATAAGTAACGAGCTTTTGTTGTTCTATTCCATAGACGCTGATACAGCTACCAATGCGGCTTAATTTCAAAACGGTGTCTAGTTGATCTCCAACTAAGGCGTGATCCTTGCCAATCCTAGAGGAAAGCTTGCATTGTGAGAGTACAAAGCAAGATGCGAAATGATTGACACGACCATCAGGAGAGCCTACCCTACATCAACTATACAGATGAGACTCATCGTTAAATAATTTCCTAACAAGATCGTTCAGATCACAAACCAGTAATACAGGATCGTTAGTTCGTCTGTGACGAAGATCGTGCAGTTGAGGATACAAGTCTTCTCACACGAATCCAAATTTGCAGTTTGTGGGAGTGTATGTAGCAAAGACAAACAGGTGTCTATTGTCTCCGCAACAACCAACTCACTCTTGGCTACCGAGAAACTGCCTTGACTGCACATCGACACACAAAGTCATGACTGTAAGTTGACCGAGCTCCAACATCTTCAGATCTCAGGGCCGCGAGAAATCATAGCGATCACGGACGTGGCTACGTAGTGAGATCACCGACTGCAGTATGTTGCTCATCCGGAACGACCAGTTATTACAAAACAAACCTTCGATGTGAATTCGGGCGGCCGTCAAACATGTGTCAGTGATTTCATGTTCTGTGTCCGTAGCTTACCGACCGCCCAAATCCACTCCGGAAATGGACCGCAGAATATTATTGGCTTTGCGTATGGTGATAAATCAGAAACAAAGTCATACTCTCATCGCATGAGATTTTAATATCCATGAGTTGGAAACTCCAACAACAGATGCCCAACAGTTTTAAGGCGTATCTGCAAGTTAGTTTCCAGCGCGCCCTTACACAACCACCATCAAATTCCAACTGTGCTTAGAACTGCGAATAAACTGCCAATGCTAGACCAAATGCTCACCACCGAGAAGCTCATGGTTGATGGGGTAGATGGTTGAAGTCATTTGGGTCGAAGCGATCACGTGAGTTTACCGCTTAATTGTATTTCTTACACTGATAAGCATGATGCAGAGCCCGAACAAGTGTATTCTGTCATACACTACGATGCACCGTCTGCAATCGTTGTAGGAACGATATGGACATTTATGACTGAGTGCATCCAAGATCCAGTCTGAGAAGTTTTTAAAACCATCAGACAAAAGAGTATCAGCTTTCCACCTCCACCTTAACCCAGCTCTGGTGCCAGTGGGTCTGTGTGATTCCAGACCATATTTTTTAGAATCTATCAGGATTAATGACTGTTGTCACGTATTTTCCTCTAAAGCCATGCTAAGTACGTGTCACATGATCGATAATTGCAAAGCATTTCCGGTTATTTTTAAGTTTACATTATTGGTGGTTTTGTGAGTAGTGTAATTTTTGTAGAAAGTAGAAGCCACGATTAAATTTTGCACAATAATCTGCCTCGACGGGGACTCGAACCCCGGACGTACGGTCAAATTGGCTCCATAGTACTTAAAGCTAATGAAGGGATTTTGCTCTTATTTCATGTTTTTTTTGACAAGTGAAGCATAACAAATTGACGACACAAAGGGGACCTTATCTCGACGATGTTCAGCAGACACTAGGTGATCTAAGTCTAGTCGATAGTGAGAATGAAGACAACAGAGATGATTTGAAGTGGGATAAAGGTGGCGATGAACTTGGTAATGAAGAATCAGATGTCATCAGTTAGGTAACTACTGACACATCACAGTCGGAAGACGAAGAGAGCTGTAATATTCGTGGAAAAGACGGGTGTGTGTGGTCACAGAAGCTCGAAACTGTCAGAGGAAACCTGCTACGAAATACTGTCACAGACAGAAACCATGACTGAAAGGGAATGGGTGTAGAGCAAACATTCATGTAAGCATTTGGTTACTTCTGACGACTTTACGATAATAGGGATTGTGAAATAAGCCAGCCGAAAAGGAGAAAATGTGAAAAGCAACGCGGGATTTGTGCATCGAACAAGCGTGATCGAAATTCGTTAACCAGTAGGCATCCTGCTCTTCGTAAGTGCCACAAAGAGCTCCATTGAAAGTATTGCAGGTATGGCACTAGAAAGCCAATTTGTCGACTAGCAGCGATGAGTCAGAAAAGTTTTCGTTTCTTGCATACTGCCTAGGTTTCGATAATTCCACCACGAGGGCACAGCCAAGAGCCTATGGCGTGTTGGAACTAAATAAACCGAGTAAATTTGGATTGATAGTACAGTACAAGCCGAAGGATGTCAAACAGATCATTCGCAGTTGCGGCACTGTACCACAAAAACCCACACCAGCCGCAAGTATCACAAAACCTTACCCAGGACAATGCAAGGTGTCATATTTGTCCCAGATTACGTGATAAGAGAACCGAACTAGTCGGTAACGAGCGCAATAAGTTTGTGTGAGAAGAGTGTATGGCGCGATTGTGTAACCAAAGGCAACAGTAGTAATTTTCCTACAGCGGAATGAAAAGATAATAATGTAACAAAGAATCGTTATGCTGGTCATAAGGCATGTTTCTCAGTATAGAGCACGAGTGGAAAAGCGGGACGGATTGCCGTATGAGTTCAATCCAATTCATCACGACACGCGTCTCTACGAGGGACAGATAATTTGCATTCGTTGTCAGCCTATCCAATCGGAGCGGTGTGCTTAACCGCAAACCTGTGTACCTCGGGCAGGAATTTCTCTCTGCTCTGATAACTGGTAGCCCATAGGTCAATGAGGGCATTCATAATTGTGGACAGACAGGCCAAAAATTGTTGTCCGGACGTTGGTTAGATTTACCAGATAACTTTAGGCACACGGTAAGCTTCCTTTCTTATTGGATTGCTTTTTCAGCAATGGAACGCGATGATACAGTCGCATCATAGAATGTTATGCAACCTCAGTTACGTCAAGTCGCTGATGGTCAGCATGTGGTGATTCTTCGAGTATATTGGGAGTGCGGGCTTAATGAAGCCGAGACAGCAAGAAGGTACAATAACATAACCTCGGGAATGTGGCCTGTCAACGGACGGTATGTGTTAAAACTGATGAAGAAGTCCGAGAACACTGGTAGTGTGTGCAACGCCCGAATTACGAGGCGTCCTCGCACCACAATGGATGAGAGTTCAGCTAGTGCTGTTATCCGCGAAGTGACGGAAAGCGCGGACCTCAGCATGCGTACAATTGCTCAAAATTGTGACAACACCCTTACGCAGCGCAGCGGATTTTGAAGGAAAGAAAATTTCGTCGGTATGGTGCACGTCAAGTGCAAATGTTGAACCCATGTGATCCGGAGAGGTGGTTTGCATTTTGCAGCTGGGTCTTGAATCAAGTGGATATTCACTCCATTATTTTCCCCGATGAGGCAATATTCCACTTGCACGGAATACATAAGCATCACCTTTGGGCGACATCAAATCGTTTGTTATCTCTACGTATGTTCGGTAGCCGCAGCGCGTTAACTCTGCTGGTTGGCTCGCTACCACAAAAGTTCGGTTTCTTTCTGAACACAGTAGTACAATTCCGACCAAATGGAGACGTGGTATTACCATCCCTATTCACATGGAAGGAAGTCGATCCGAGCCAACTAATTACAACCCAGCAACGCTTTTTGCCGTGCTCAAGGTCATGAAAGCGATCATCGCAGACGCACTGATGGGCCACCTGGAAAGTTGCGGCATCAACGCACCGAAGCAGCACGGTCTTCATCAACATCGATCATATGCCACGAACTAACGAGGGTGTCAGGGAGAAGTAGTACCTCCGGTAGGGGACCCGTCTTACCCTCCGGAGTAGTCCGCATATCTTTAATCTCCACCTGTCACCCAGCTCTCACCTGTGGCTCCAAGAAGCTGGTTGCACGCGGCAGTGGCCAAACCCGATCAACCGTCAGGCAGACGGGCTAAACCAAGCGAGGGTAGCCAAGAATACCATTCTTGGCGAGTTCGTACCCGCGTGAAACTTCAGTCCTGACAACCGAGCGGAAGAGATAGACCCCTGATCCAACAGCCAGAAGTTTAGACAATTTCTCAGATCCTGCTGCCTTGCAGGTAGCACTTGGCTGTGCAAAGCCTAGAGATGAACCCTCGAACAAAATCCGGATGAGGCTGCCGTCCTCATACGTACCCATAATTCCCACGAAACTTAAGGACATGTCCGTTACCCGCGATTCTTCTCATGCTACGGCGTTCTCGGTAGGCGACGCGCTCTGCGCTGACCCAGTGCCCAGAGTGACAAGTAAGCTATCCGGGTCCTACAATCCCCGGAAGCCATTATGCATCGGATACTGGAATGTCAGAACCCCGTTGGATGTCGGCAGCCATGCGCACACTACATGACTACCAGAGAGATAAAGCATGTCTGTCATAATCCCGAATACCCGGCTTTGACTCTCGACAAATCAGTCTCTGGTGTAGACACTTCAGATTGGCTTTACTACGGTGGTCTGGAATCGTATTGACAGCGTCAGAACAGCCTTCTTACAACTGAGAAACACGTTGTGGCGAAGGACGGAAATTAGTCTGAAAACGAAAATCCGAGTATTTCCAGCAATAATTCGTGCCATTTTACTCTATGGTTGCGAAACATGGCCACTGCGATCCGAAGACACCCGGAAGTTGGAAGTCTTCGACCATTAGTGTCTAAGGCTTATCTTGAAAACGCAGTGGCATGAGCGTATCACCAATGAAATTCGCAAGCGCTGTTACGGTCTTCTGAAGCTCTCAGCGCTCACTCAATGCTGCAGACTTCAGTGGTTCGGTCACGTCCTCCGTGATTTCGCCCTCGCCTTGTCAGGGTCGGTGTCATCGCCGTGGAGGACAATTGAAAACGTGGCTCTCTGCAGTGAAATCAGATGGTGATCTTCTGGGACTCCAGGTTGTGCATGGTGCACGTCACGGGAAAAGTCATTTAATAAGTATCTGCGTAGAGTTTGCCGCCGACCGCCGCGCTTGGGCAGCTGCAATCTGCGACACTGATGAAGCCGGATCATCTCATGGCAGGAGCTAGCCGCAGTAAAGTAAATAATTAGTGAGGCTGCACGGGAGAACTGGACTAAAGCAGTTGACGAGGGGACAAGAACCGATGTCATCTACCTAGACGTCTCAAAAACGTTCGATCGCTTCGACCACCGTACACTGCTCAACAAGCTTCGGCACCATGGTATTGGTGATAAAGTATTGGGAAGCATCGATAACTTCCTCCACGAGCGCCAATGGATGTTGGAGTCCGGACATCTTTGTACTACCCAGTTGGAGTCGTGCAGTGTACCGCAATAGTCGGTACGCGGACCTTGATGGCTCCTAGCCGTCAAAAACGATCCAATAAGAGTTATTACCCCAAAGTTTCAACTCTAAGCGGAGCATGCTAAGAGTTAGCCAGCAATCAAGGGATTGGACGATCACGAGTTCCTCTAGCGTCACTTTGATGAGGTCCCGAAACGGTCGGTGAGGAACTCGCTGCTATTCAATGTGGACAAGCAGCGAATTTTTCACATTCGCTACCGACACTATCTGCAGACCACCACTCGGGAACACGGCCTTGGTGCGCTCGTACAGGACGAGGTCAGTTGTTCCAGATATTCTTAATCCGCCGTAAAATGACGTAACCTGTATGTTAGTCTCTTGCAGAGGGCATTCGGGAGTTTTCATTCATCCATATCTCTCTGGCGTCCAATGCCTAGGTGCGTCCCGATGTCGAAGACGCTATCCATGGTTGGCAACCTTGAATAAAGCGTGACCCTGCAGCACTCGAGGCTCCAAAAAGCCAGACAACGAGAAATGTCAAGGCTTGCGTCACCTCCCGCTATCGGCGGCGGTGCGGAGACATCACAGCGGTACACAAAATACTGAGCCATCTCATTCACCACCACCAATTGAAACAGCACGAATACTAAAAAGGAGAGGAAATAGCTTAAGATTCAATCAACAATAGAGACGTCTGGATTGACAAGGAATTTACTTCTCCCTTCGGGTGGGTTAACTGTGGAACGCCTTTTGAAACTCAGTTGTCCGTGCCCCCATTTTAGCGCTTAATATCATACTCACCTCCGTGTGAACGGAATGTATTCCCGCAAACTAGCTACATTGAAATTATAATCCACATTGATGCGCCTAAATCGGGGAAGATATGCGAGCAATGCGAATATTTGTATATGAGACATTTTCTATTCCTTGTTGCACGGTTCGGCATGGCACTATTCCATTTCAAGAATCTTACTTCTGATGCACCACAATCCTGCTGTTTTGAGTTTTCGTACGTGTACTCTTTGATTCTGCGCTTCACTGCCTGACCAGCCTACGGGACTTGTCAAGCAAATGCTTTTATCCGTCATAAACCACTGTTCCACTGTTTGGTTCATTGGCATCGAAGCTTTGAACGAGGCAGTCAACCTGACACTGAGTATCCAGCTACTGATTGCAATCTAGTCGAACAGAGGCTTTAGCTCGGGGGTCGAGAGCAATGCGCACACCGGCTTGACCGACATTCAGAGCTGCGTCATCACCGGACAAACGCAATGAGAAAGTAGTGCTAGTGTCACATGAAGGGGATCGTAGGGTGAGAACAGATCTCGAGTCTTGTAGTCGGGTTTCGGGTAAGCAGCATATATGTTCGAGAAAGTACTGCCTGTTGACAAATCTGTGACAAAGTACGCACGATGAGGTATGCCAGTCGTAGCAAGGATTGGGAGCTCTAAACAGAAGCAAAAGGACAGCAGTCTTCCATTTTGTTGGACTGACTTGCTAATTGGAACGGAGCGACGTTGTGAGATTGAATCCTCAATGAAAAACGCCTGTGAAAGTAAGATGCGGGAGGGCCAAGAACTGGACGGATGAAAAGAGGGTGGTAGAAGTGAAGTAGGAACCGAACGATCAGGATGGTAAAGCGTAAGATGGGGAGTAAGAAAACAGGAAGGTCTGAGCAATAGCGTTCTCGCTTCTAGCCACCTCTCACGATGTAGCAGATAGGGCGTCAGTGATTATCTACTGCGACGATTAGAACATCAAGGAATTAGTTGAAATTTCCACTGTACTCCAAGACTATCTAGATCTACATAGAACGATTGGAGTTTTCAATCAAAGCCTTCAGCTTAGGAAACCCGATTGTAAGGTAGCGTGAAATAGGCCATAGGCTACAGAGGGTCCGTTCTAAGGAATGAGAAGCCACCCCCATTCCAAGCGCCAACCAGGAGACTGAATTTGTCTGGCTTCTAACTACTGACCAAGCTGATATGAGTGACTCTGAAGAGGTAAAAGGCACCACCTAGCAGATATTAATGGATCGCCTAGGCCCAATCTCATTGCGATGGAGCTATATGGCATTACAGACGTAAGAGATAGAAGTAGGAAGCTGAGTAGATGAAACAAGTGCAGGTAGCGTTAACATGCGAATCGTCAAACAGTACCGAGCGTCGCAAAGAGTTGAAAGATGGCTTCCATTAGTCTGTCACACTGCATCCCGATCTCCCGGTGGGAGAAAGTTGCTTCGTGCCGTTGTACAGCGAAAATGATGGAAATCCCGAACTGACATACATGAGTACGGGTGTGCTGAGTATAGAAGAAAGTCAGCCAAACTTGTGGCAAACATACAGGGTAGCACACGCTCAGTGAGGTTGCGAATGGCGATCGGGTGAGTTGTTTGCAAATTACATGTTCTGGTCAGCAGACAGACATAGCTGCACTGTTCTACAGCAACCGTCTGATCGGGTGGGGGAAGAAAATTCAAAATGCGGAGCAGGTGAAGAACAAGCTCAGTATAACGAATGAAGAAAAATAGTGGTGAGAGCAAACTGATAGTGAGACTGACGAGAGAGATGCCAAGGACCAGACGACGTTCCGATCAGACAATATGAAGCAGATAGCAAGTCTGTGTAGCCAAATTACAAAAAAACGAGATCAGTTGAAAAGAATGTTCGAGGTGCAAAGATACGTACTTCGTCAGTAGCAATGAAAGTGGATAACGAGGCCGAAACACCGAAATCAGTCAATTTCATCAACCATCCACGCGAGGCCATCAGGATCTCTGATAGAGAACGTCCGAGGAAACCCCTGCTTCCGTCCATCTCGGCGGTATCTGTGGTGTCCATGAAATCGGCCACACTGTACAATGGACTGAGACCGCAACCGGGAGCCGGGGTGAGAAGCAAATTGGCCGGCTTTATATCCCTATGAATGACTCCACAACGATGAAGGAAGTGCAGGCCATCAATGAGCTGTGCGAAAAGTACCACAGACAAGAAAAGTTGAGTACACGTCGGTTATCGTGGCATGCAATTTGCGGGTTATTTATGGGGTAATTAAAGGTGAATTATTTAGAGGGTAAGAAGCTGCGGGTCAATTCTCATTGTCCAATATGAGACGTAAAAGTGCCTGGGGTAGTTCGGAGGTTGAGAGGGCGAAAAATGACGTGAGGAATGAAGCTGGTCATGTGAAATACAGGTTCGACAAAACCGCAAGGTATTTTACCATCATAGGAGTGTATCAGAAAAGTTCCATGACTGGTCTCAGAAAAAGTTTATTTCACATCCAAACATCACACTTAGAGTTTACAACTTCAAGTAATCTCTCCTAGAGTCTAATACGGTTCCCCATCCTTCTTTGCCACGTTTGCATTCACTCCTGGAAGGATTTTTCCGGGATCCACCGCGTCATGATCATTTCGATTTCGTCCACATATTCAAAACAAGTCCACTTGATGTCCTTTTTAAGCATGTGGAAGAGAAAAATATCGCATGGAGCCAGTTTATTTGAGTAGAGAATATGTTTACCCACAGCAATGTTCCTCTCGGCCAGGAACTGTTAGATACTCAAGGCATTGTGAGCAGGAGCGTTATCATAGTGTAGATGTCCAGAGTAGAACTGCCACAACTCTCGCATCTTCTCACGCACTGAAGGTAGAAAACGCAGAAGTATCTCCTTGTAGACCTGTTGGTTGATCTACTGACATGTGATGAAAACTTGTAGAGGACGACCCCTCTCACATTACAGAATGTGATCAACGTGATCATTGACTTAGACTATCGTGCTTACTTCGGCCTTAGTGACGCCTGGCTCTTCCGCTGAAGGCATTGGTGTTTGGTCTCCGGGTCATACTCGAAGGTACATGACTTATCACCGGCGACTACTGTTGGTAAGTTTGGTTTTGGGTGACTTTTTCTCTTCCCCAAGCTCAACAGGATGAGTAAGGGGACTTGTTCTGAAGGTGTAGACGGAATTTAAAAAAAGGATGACGGTGAAGCTGCGGCGGATCCCGGAGGAATCCTTCCAGGGGTAGAGGTCTGCGTGACAGAGAAGGATGGGGGGTGTGCATTAGAGCGCAAGGCAGTGGTTCCCAAACTTGGTGATGATACCCTTAAATGGGATTTCAAATCAACAATTATCCCAAATAAATTTGTTTGTAGAACAAACTACCGAGTAGCCGTTGCGCGTTTTCGACTTAAATTATGGAAAATAAACTCTTTATTTAATAAACTACAATCATTCGAAAAGTAAATGTCTATTTTTGAGCAATTTTTGTTATTAAATCAAGAGATAACGTGTTAATGAGACTGATGATATTGCTTAGCTATAACAATTTCTTACCATTTAGTAAGTTAAATCGGTTCCTTGCTTCTATTTTCATTGTAATTATCAAAATTCCACTTGCACCCCTGTAAGTTGTGGTGAACGGGGTCAGTACTTCCAATGCCTTTTCCTATATTAACAGATACCCGCCATCAATATTTGCTCAAAATGTTGCTGGTTATGCGTTTTCGAAACTAATGTTCATTGTGCTGTCTTTGCGAAGTCCAAGAAATGGTGCTTTGGCTTCCGCCTCGACAACTGAAAATATCCGTTCATCCAGTTTGAAGGGTTTTAGCATCCGAGAATTTAATTGGCGAATTTTCAAATCACGTGAGTAGTTGGATGAGTTGATACAGATTATTTTGTTAATAATTTTGTTTCGTGACTGAGCAATGATCCAAACTTTTGTAGTTATCTAAACCCCTCGTAAGATCCCATTTCACTTCTTTGGGTTAAGTACCCCCAGGTTGGGAACAATTGCTCTAGGGGGTTACTTTGAAGAGGAAAACTCCTAGTGTGAAGTTGTGGTCTGAAATAAATCTTTTGTTACCCAAGTCCTGCAACCCTTCTGACACACTTCATACAGCGAAGTTCGTTCATAAGAAACGGACTAACTGATGCTCAGGTAACGTGTTATCGAAGGGCGAACAAAGAAAACACTTGAACGAAAAGAGAAGCATCAGCAGTGAGTCGCATAGGCACTTCGTTGTCATGTGATCACCAAAGTCGCGTGCAGACCACGGATATTGTGATGACACCCACCCCTACGTCAAGTCGAACCGGTGATTTGTAGACGACAGGGCAGACAAGCCTTATACCGATCGGCCGGTGGAAAGTAAACATACTTGAAGTACAGGAGTTTTAGCATCCAAATGCAAAGAATGACGAGTCAGGAGGAGTAGCAAGATAAAAACCCGAGCATTTCGCTTTAGTCTGTAAAATAGAGGATGAATAGGAAGTGCATTTAGCAAGCCGGAAGATATCCATTAAAAAGACAGAGGCGCCACATAATAAACGACACAAAAATAGAAGAGAGGAAGTGCCAGCGAGCACGGTGGGTGCATCAAAGGAGGTGTCGTGTTTTGGAGCACCTGCCGTGTGACTTGGATTGCGACACGCAGTCTAAGATGCACGGCGGATGCTCCGAAACTCGACAAGCAACTTCTAACCGCTGTGTCAAACACTGCTCGCGGAGCTCACTGACCTAGTGATAATGGCGATAGCTGCCAACCGCTATGTGCTTAAATCCACTCCAAAGTCAGGCTATTTCTACCTGATGAGTCCAAACAAGAACGAAACGCGCCGCAGAGTGCAGTGATGGGAGAGAGCAACACCGAATCCCTCCGCTCCGGGTGTGCTGAGGTACTTTTCAAACGTCCCATGCAAAGCTGTAAAACGAAAGTGACTACATTGAGCAGGAAACAATGAGTGAAGCAAAGCCTTAACGTTGCGACGAACTTCCTCATGATAGTCAACATGTGGCCTTTGAAAATCCCTTAACAAATCATTAATTCGCCAGATGTCATATCAGCGTATCATAGGATTAACAAAAATAAAGATGATGGCTGCTACGCGGCGTTCTTAGAGATGCTCGAACAAACCGGAAGATTTTCTGCACGGAATTAAGGTGGAGCACTTAGTTCCTAAGTACATGGTACACATCGAGGAAGGTAGCAGGAGCAGCAGATGAGAAAAATTGGATGTAGAGTCGTCGCAGCCAACGAAAAACAGTAGAAGAGTGCCTGGTGCAGTGAACGACTGTTTAACGCACACAAGAGGCAGAGGAACGCACCTTTTATTATTTGGCGATATACCTCACCAGAAGTAATAGCTGAGCGGACACCCGTTAGAACCAGTCAGAAAACGAAATGATCGATATTCAAAAATACGGCGTCACACTGCAAAGTAATGGGAACGTGGCTGATTTGCCGAACTACCTCCTAGTGGTGTCGGCTGGGTGGTTCGAGTTTGCCCAGTTCCAGCGAAAAGGTTTTCGGCAATGTTTCAAGAACTGGTAGGTGTTAGCCTGACAAGCGTTTCCCCTATAAAAACCCACATATGTCCGCTTAACAACACTGTGACGTGGCGGGTTTGACTCGCCACTATAAAAATCACCGCTCATTTATTCGCTTCTGGGAAGTACTGTAATTGCAAAAATGCAGGCTGAATTCATGGGGGCACTGGGCCCCAGTGTAGTAGATCGACAAACAAAAGGCGTATGAATCAGCAATCAGTCACCAAATCCCAGTAGACGCGATTTCTAGACGTCGACCAGCTGCCTTGCAAGTAGACTACTGATTTGATTAGTTCTGTTATTCTGCTGCATATTCCGTGTCCATTTTGTGGCTTTATTTTCCTTCAGATTCTTTGATGACTGTTTGATATCGCCGGTGTGGTTGCGCTTGATGTGAATTTTGAGAAGGTGACTACCACTCTATGACCCACCATCTCGATTATTGGCTCCAGGAGACTGAATGGTTGCCGGTGGCGAGGTACACCGTCCTCGTGGCCGTGCTAGGCTCAAAGAGTGGTTCCATCCATTGTGGAACGGACTACAGCCCTACCACCGCCTTGTGTACTTCTGGTACGCATGATTCCCCATAGATAGACAGGAAAGCTACTATTGTGCGTGTTGAAGGAGAATAGGCTGGCTCCGTTGATGTAACGTGGCTCCCATCCACTTACCTCGCGGTCATACTCTTTCGAGTTTATCCTGAATGGAACTTGGGGTGGTGCAGCGCAAGTCATTACTGGTCCTTCTGTCCTATAGAGATCGGAACCGGATGCCGCCAACCAAGTTTTACTGGAAACCAGGAACTTTCAGCTATATCATTCTCCTATGTACTATTTATTTGACCCCATTATTTACCTGTGTATACTTTTTGCCGGGTGTTCAATAGAGCTTTTGCCAGAGGACTTTGCCTTTTGTTCTGGGAAGTTGATCGGTCCAGGTTGCGTAACAGTAGCAGGTTATCCATACGGTCCGCAGAAACCACAGCGTTTATCATTGTAAATACCAGTCACCGGTTCTGCCTCATGGAGGCGAAGTGTGTGCGAGATTCACCCATGGAATCTGACCCCGGTAACCGTTGCTTTATTTCGATATCAGTCTTGTATGTGCGTGTATCGGAGCTACGGTGTATATTCAGGTCAACCATCATCCGTCGATTAGCTTGACCTAGAATGCGGACATCGATGATCTCAATAAGAAATGGCAGACTAGAGTGGAAAATACACCGACTTAGTCAGCGCTGACTTGCTGGTTTACGTGGTAAAAATACACGTATTGATAGGAAATTTGAAGAGGATACGGCATCGGTGGCGCCGCCATTTGGTCGAGCTTGGTTTCCTGGTCACCCATTTCGGCTCTCAAGTGTTATCCGATAGTTCATTCTCTGACCCATCAATCGAGCGTTTGTCCCTCAAGACAGCTGAAAGTCAATCAACCGCCCTAATGTGACTACAATGTTATGCACGGACCCGCATGGGACCCATGCAGGTTGGTTTATGACCGGGAATGACAAGATATTTTGCTGTGTTTACAATTTTTCGTCCAATTTCATCTCTTTATGTCCGGTTGGTGGCCTCGTTTCTGGCTCATTGTCCACAAGTTACGGGTTCGAGCCTGCGTAGACCTTAACTTGTGCGTGACTGGTGGTCGCGTGCAAGCGAAGCGTCCGTGCGGTGTCTGCATACTGCCTACGCCTTTCTATATACTCTAAGTTCCTGTCGCTTTTCGTTCTGGATTTTTTCGTTTATTTTGGCATAGATGCATGCATCGTGAAGCCTGTCCATTGCCCCTATTTATCTGCACCATAGTACTTAATCGGACCACCGCGTGTACTGATCTCCACGGGAATCTTTGCCGCTCCTGCACCGTTTCTCCACTAACCCGAACTACAGCTGCACCACGTTATTTCACGATCATTACTGAGCACTTTCCGGATCGCGTCCACCGGACTTCTTATACGTTATTTATGCACGTATATAAATGCACACCAAACACTTCAAAAGGAACCCGACTCCTTCATTACCGGTCTTGACAATCCTTGCGCGCTGCAACTCGGAGACCTAATCCACCGAGTAGAGGCTTCGGGTCGCAGTCTTGTCTCCTCTACCTGACGAGTACAGACACGAGGTATGAAGAAAAAGTTTAGAAAAACGAGATACACAGTTTTCGGTGCTTGTTTGCTTTCCAATGTAACCACCTTCAGGCGCAACGCACTTGCTCCAGCGGTAATGAAGCACGTTTATCCAACTGGAAAAGAACTCTTCAGATTGTGACCCTAAAAGCTTCTCTACGGCTTCAGTGACATCACTGTTGTTGAGAAAGTATTGACTAGCTAGAGCTTTTAAGTTTGGAAATAGGTGGAAGACAGACGGAGTCCGATCTGATAAATTGGGTGACTGAGGGGAAGAAGCTGGATTGTTTTTGAGCAATCAAAGAGGTATGGACTGGAGCATTGTCATTATGGAAAAGGACTTCTCTCGTCAGCATTCCCTGTCTCTTAATAAATTTTCTTCCTTGGGGCACTTTAGAATCTTACAGTGATGGTATAACTTCTTTCAAGATAATCAATCATCGCCATACCATGGGAATCCGGAAATACAGATGCCAGCACCTTACCAGTTGACTGCGTAACTGTGGCATCCTTACGGCCAGTGTACTGAACCCTTTCTACTCGTTGCCTGCATCCGCTGGCGTATGTCAGTAATCCGCTCACGTATTTATCGATTGGCCTAGTTAAGAATAGTGGATTAATGCGTTGTACAACATACCGGTTAGAATATGGTTTTGCCTTCCATATGTCTGACGTGTTTAGCTTTGTGATACTTCGGCTAAGAGCTAGCCACTGTGCGTTAGTGCCGCAATTGCTTAACTGTGACAATTTGGTGACGGTATTCGCCATTGCGAAGATCGGCGAACAGTTGAAACCAGGAACGATCAATCGGGCTACCAGTACATCAAGTCATTTTGACTTCACTTTGATTGCTTTGATTAATCTTTTCTTTCTGGCTGAAAGTGGTGGACCCAGCTCTCATTCCTAGCGATGAATCGTGCTATAAAACTAACGGCCCCTGAGTAGAACAGTTCCACATTATTCCTTAACATCAGATGCCGAATGCGCTTCATTTACCTTGGTAGCTGTGTCACCTCTGGTGATTACATCAATGAAGAAGTTACTTTGCGTATCAACAAGGACCGTGTGGCTTTCCAGAGGCTCAACCACCTAGGGAGACGGTGGGATAACAACCTGTCAGTGAAAGCTATTGCACACAACGCAGTGATAAGACCGGGGTTGTTGTATGGATCGGAGACCTGGCCAGTTCGGGGTAAGGACATTAAACACTTGACCGTGTTTGACCACGGGTGTTTGCGGAGTATTTGCTCACATCCGAGGGTAACAACGAGTGAGAAATGCTAAGGTCCGCCAGTTGGTTTTTGGCAAGAAGCCTTCTGGTGCCTCACTCGATTGTTTATTGAATTTTAATCGCCTACGTTGGCTAGTTCATGCCCTCCGTATGCCAGTTGACCGACTTTTTCAGCGTGCATTATACACCGTGGCTTCCCCAAGCTGGGTGAGACTGTGAGGTGCCCAGTCGATGACGTGTCACAGAGGTATGAAGAAATTGACTGAGAGTTGGTCAGGTTGGTGCATGTTTCGGTCTTCGAGATGGTCCACACCCTTTTAGACATGGCGCAGTCACGCAGTTAGTAGCGTTCTTGCATCCAGTTGTTACTTTTTGTTCCATTCCTATTATTCTAGAGCACCTCCTTCTTGCTTCCATTTTCTTCACATTCTATTTGCATTCAGTCCACTGCATTGCAGTTGTCCTAGAGTGTTATTCGTGCGATGTGACTTGTGGCAACTGGGTCCGCCGCACTTCGGTGATCGGATCATGGTAGTTCAACTGAACTAAACGGAATGGACTGTGAGACTGCAGTAGCCTTCGAAAGAGGTCTAGATAAGTGTTGGCTAAACCTTTTTCCTGAACTAATGTAATTGAATACTGATTACTGTATTATAGAGCAAGTAGAAATGGATTCTGTACAACTCTTTCGAAATATGGTGAAAAACGTTATAAAAGTTGTCAACCGTGAATATCATTGTCGTTCTCATGTGATATTTAAAATATTCGACTTACGATATTTCAGGATTCACAAATGTGATATGTCATCGTAAGTGTGCAGTCGTTCTCTGAAGCGAATAGTGGCAAAATACAAATCTAACAACGTTTTGAACTGTTGCACAGATGTTGCCTCAATCACATGTTCAGGCAAACTGTTCCAAATGTTTACCACTCTCCGTTCGAAGCACAGTGGGTGGGGAACACATTTCACATCTGGCACGACAAGTTTGTATCTGTGTCCGCGTGTGCTGCATGGCCCTCGTAAGTGCAGCATTGGCCTTAACATGGGGAAGTCACCGAGATGTAGAATACGGTAGGTCATAATGAGGTCAACTCGCAACCGACGGTAGGACAAGGTGTAGAGTCCTAGTTTCTCGCACCGGTCTTCATACCCAAAGCCACGTAAACTCGGGATAAGCCTGGTAGCAACGGGTTGGACCCGTTCGATCTTTTGTGCCTCGCCTCGGGTAATCGGAAAGTAGGCGGGCGAACCGTACTCTAGCATTGGTCTAATGATAGAAGAGAACAGGCGAGTGGCAACCTCTTCAGACCATGTGCCGAAGCTACGTTTGAGCGCCCAAAGCATGCGCAGTCCGTTACGATATAGCCTGTTCGTGTTGTCCACGGACTTCAAATCGTAGCGTGAGAGTACACCTAGGTCCTTCACGGAGGGTGTGGGATATAGCGTTTGGCCGTCAAGGGTGTAGGTTCGGCCGTTAACACCCTTCCCCAGGCTCATAAATACAGAATTGGCTGGGTTGACCGGGAGAAGAACTTCTGCAGACCATGTGGATAGGCGGTTGAGGTCTTGCTGAAGTAGGCCACAGTCATCGGGAGCGTCGATTTCTCTCCAAATCTTCATGTCGTCCGCAAACAAGGCACACGGCGACCGGAGAAGCTGCGGTAGATCGTTGATGTGGATCAGGAACAGAGTGGGCCCCAGCACAGTGCCTTGAGGCACGCCACTTGTAGAGGGGTACCAGTCAGTTAGATGGTCGTCGACCTGTACCCTCCACTTTCGTCCAACAAGAAAGTCGCGGATCCAACGGTGCAGCGAGCCACCTACACGACACATGCTGAGTTTGTGAATGAGAACCTTATGACTGACCTTGTCGAACGCTTTACTGAAATCGATGAATATCACGTCGACGGACTTCCCCTTGTTTATTGCCTTCAACCACTCATGCCTCGTCACAAGCAGGTTCGTAATGCATGAGCGACCTTGCATAAAACCGTGTTGTGCGGACGTCAGGACCTCGTTTGACTGTAGCAATTGCAGCAATCCCTTCTTCACAATTTCCTCAGCAACCTTTGCCAAAATAGATGTCAGACAAATTGGCTTGTAATTGTCTACTTTGCTATGGTCGCCGCCTTTCGGAATAGGCTTCACCACCGAACACTTCCAGTCAACTGGCAACAAACCTGTGGACAGCGACCTGTTGAAAAGGTCAATCACGAGAAGAGAGAGGATGGTTGAAAGTGACTTGAGAACCAGTGGGTAAAGCCCATCAGGTCCGGCAGGTTTGGTGCCGTCAAGGTTGGCGAGTAGTTGAGCTACCTATTCAACGCCGCAGTGCAGACTATCGAGTTCGGTAAAAGCGGTACACGTCGAACTCGGAACAGACACCTGGTTATTCGCAAATACAGAAGCGAAGTGCGCCGCCAACGCGGACGCACGCTTAGTGCTGGAGGTTAGGGGCTGTCCATCCGTGCCATCCAGCACTGGCACATCACCTGCCGGCTTCAGGCGTCGCTTCACGTATGCAAACATTCTTTTTGGGGTGGTTTTCGCGGCTAATGCGAGCTGCTCTTCTAATGGAATTTGTACCAGCGATAGCTTGTGTAGTGAATTTTGTAGTTGATTCATGAAAATGCAAAGGTTGCTCTTTTTACATAAGCAAAGCGAGTAGATGCAACATGGAAGTGTAGGAGGTCTGGATTGCTTTCTGGTACAAGGAGCAGTGTGTTCGTTAGGTGGAAGCATGTCGTCCTTAGATCTTAATCTGGCCTGACCTGAGTTCTGCTTTATAAATGCATTGGTACTTTAGTTCCTGGGAATTAGTGGTTTTTTAATGAATAGTCTTCAAAAGCAAAAAAGGCCAAGAAGATAGGAGATCCTCGGTATCGAGTAACAACATAAAACACAACATTCAACGTTGTACAAATGGATTGTAACACACAACTTCAAATTGACTTCTAATTTACGTTGAACTACGCAATGGCCCTCTTGACCAATTGGACTGTAGCTTAAAAGCATTGATGGTGTTTGTAATGCGAACGCCCCAGCATTATACTCCGAAAGGTAACTGGAGTTGAGTTTCCACCTGCATAATTCATGCAGACAGGAGACATTTTTGTGAAGTGCGACAGTGATAAGTAACATTTGTAGCTGTCCAAATATCTGTGGTCCAACAAATCGTCATTGATAACCGCGAAACATGCATCGGCCACCATGTATGGTAACTTCGTAGGGTGCACGCTAATTAGGAAACTTGTGGTTTTTACCTTCAAAACAGAAGAACTGTTGTGTGCGGCAAACCGCAAACCTGACCAGCAGGACCCATTCGAGAAATTTAAATAAGTTTCCATGTCACATTGCTTAATCAGAGTACGTGTGATACCTGGAGCAGGTTGCCAATCTCCGCCAGCTGTGGCGCAGACACGACGTCACTCTAACCCTGAAGGGTCGAGTTTAAAATGTAGCCGTCCGTTCAACCCTCCTGTAAGGTTGTGAAACGTGGCCCAGCAGATCGACAGACTGGGCTAGCTACGTTCGACTATCGCTGCCTTCACAGCTTACCTCATGTCTGGTGGGAGCACCGCGTGAGCGATGAATGTGTTGGGCGTCGCGTATTTGGTGTAGGAAAAGTGAGTGCTCCGCTCAGCACCATTATTTCACGTACCAGCCTCCGATGGCTGGGCCACGTGTTGCACATGCCAGTCCACAGACTCCCGCGAAGTGCGTTGCTTGCGCGCCCGGGATCTGGATGGAAGAGAAGGAGGGGAGGCCAAGCAATCACTTGGTCACGATGAATGAAAACCTTCACTTCGACATTGGCGTCGGTTGGTGCATCTGGACTGCCGGGCTGAGGTCCGAAGGACGATGAACACGTTTGGTTGGACACACTCGCTGACATGGCTTGGAGCCGACCCCAATGGCGTCTGCGCAGTGAGTTTCTATGTCCATCCCTTCTCCTTTAGATTCCTCTTCCAATCACGATCTCATAGCAAATCAATAATATGGTATTTAACATTTTATTATTTGAATTTTTGTAATGTTATTCTCAGTATATTATCTTTTTGTATTGCGGCACCTTAGCGGAGGCGTGTTTCTCACCCTGAGCTAACGTGTAATGATGATGATGATGGTGGTGTGGTTTCGAGGAGCAACGAAGAGCAAACAGAAGAACAGGAACACACTGTAACACGAAAGCCAATTGCTTTATGAAAGTGGACATGGCTAAGCTGCCCATACGAAGATAAAAATAGAAGAGTGGCGGCAAACTGGGGACGAATCAAGATACTCAGAACAGACAAACTATTGCATAAAACAGCTCAGCAAAGATCGAATGCGTTTGATCGACTGGGCAGACAAAACAAGAGTTCTATTACGTTTTGTTTTACGGGTAAAAAGCTCGGGTTGGTTATGCACCAGAATCTGGATAAATGTCGATAACCAAGAAAAGGAATTAAATCCAGGAAATATCGGCAGGCAAAATGCGTGAAGCAACAAATGGAAGGTAATGATGGCAGATGTGCAAATTCGAGATGCGGAACGCTAACCTGCATGAAATAAGCATGTGCTTGGGCTTCTGAAAGTCTGCGAAATTGCTGTTGCTGTGCTTGCTGTGTGCACGATCGCTTTCGCCGCAATCCCGCTTCGATGTTGGAGATTTTACGGTTTTTAATGGCGTCAGTGATTTTTTTCGCCTCCTGCTTGATGTCCGTGGCAATTGTCGGCAGCTGAACGCGAAACTTGCCGTGTTTGCCAGCAAACCGCCGAGCGGTGTTATGCGAGGCATCAGTGTTTCGTCTCTCCGGATGGCGAACGGAAGTCTCTGGGTTCGCAGACGGATCGTCCCGATAGTCGGAAATGAGTTCATCAACTCGTTCGTCCACACCATAGTTCATCGAAGTGGAAGGAACACCTGCAGACTGCAGGTCGTGCACAGAACCCAAGCAATGCTCCATGACGAGACATAGTCGATCTGGGTCTTCTAAGCGCAACACAGCAGCCAACGAGACGATGTGACGGTGGGGAGGAAGACGTAGCATGACGCTAGCCTCCAACAGGGCTTGACACCAACCACCGGGAATTTTGCGAACACCAAATTTGCTGATAATTTTCACCGCATGCCGGCGAAGAGTTACCAAGTCGATTGCGTCTTTGACCTTGAGAAAACAAGAAAGTAGTAGGTACTCAGATCATACGAAAGATGATATAGAGAAGAGCTGAGTGGGGTTGTCATAACAGTAGTAAAAACCTGTAAAAATAACATGATTCAGTTAATACACGTTGAACTGTATGAGGATTCGAGATAAGTAAGGCACTTGTAACAAACCGCATAAAAGCATTTAAAAAACTAAGTGTCTCTTTCACTATTCCTTACACCTGCGGATAGTAAAGTTACCGAATAAAGGAAACAGTACGATGAAAATGGTACTAACAGCCATGCGGATTATCAATCAGCTGGACCCAACGAACAAAGTGTAGCTAACACTGGTGAATTGGTCAATGAGAGTCGCCAGAGTGTGCAGCAGACACGCATTCTTCCGACTCATGGCTTTAGATCAACAAAAAAGCCCTTATAGTGTTGCGAAAGCGAACTTAAGTCAATTTCAAGGCAGATTCAACACGATTACAGGGAACGGAATAGATACCAACCAGAAAAGTGACGGAAGACTGTCATACTTTTGGAACTCGTCAGCAGTGAGCATTGCATCTACCTGCCACTTCGATGACGCGATGAAAGCCACTGAACCGCAGGGTTGACGGCAGCTATTGTCATCATCATCATTATACACGTCAGCTAGAGATGGGAAACACCTCAGCTACTGTGCCGCAATACATAAATGAAAAAGGAAAATAAATACACAAGTTCCATGCCAACTGAGCTACCAGCAACGGATAGGCATCATTCCGGTAAGCTACCAGCCGGCTACTGGACAAAAAGAAAAATTATTATGTTTTACGCTAAGAAATGAGATCGTAGGTGGAGAGGGAAAGTATATAATGGTGACTGAAAGCTGGGCTAAAGAGAATCGCCTACCCCGTGCGGTCGATCAGGCAATCGATCGAGCGGACGAATGCGTTTTCAAACACCCGGCTAATTGGACTTTTGCCTCAGAGTTGAGAGGACAGTGGTTTCGGCGGCATTTTCTGGCTACGTTGGCAGAGTTTTTGTTAACACGTTTTTCGTGGTCAAGGCTGTTGGAATTTTGATTTTTCTTCGGCTGGGCTAGAATTGCTGCGGAGAAATTTCTGGGTGGTTAATTCGGAATAGCGAAAAAGGGAAGATCTAACAATGGCGACGGACAAGCACGGAAATGTTACAAATTTTTCTGCCGAACATTTTCAAAAGCTGCTTCTTCAGCAACAATCCCAGATGGAAGCACAAATGAAACTGATTGAAAGTTTAACGCAGTGCTTAAACGTACAATCAAACGGAGCAGCTACACGGGACACGCAGGCTGTTTCACTTGATCTTCTTACGAATTCAATCACTGAATTTCATTATGATGCTGATTCCGAATCCACTTTCGAGGCGTGGTTCAAACGTTGGGAGGATATGTTCCAGACGGATTTCAGCCGTCAAGATGATTCATGGAAAGTGCGCCTTTTGCTCCGCAAGCTGGGAACTAATGAACATACAAGATTCCTTGACCACATATTGCCCAAAGAGTCGAAGGACATCACTTTCAACGAAGCAGTGGCAACACTCAAAGAAATGTTTGGTGAGTCAACATCATTGTTTAGCATTCGCTATCAATGTCTAAAAATTGTAAAGCGTGATACAGACGATTATGGGGCACTAGCAGACATGGTTAACCGCGAATGTGAACGTTTCAAATTACGCTGTTTGACGGATGACCAGTTTACGTGTCTTATATTTGTCAGTGCTTTACAGTCTCCACGCGACGTGGAAATCCGCACTCGGCTCCTTGCTAATTTGGATCAAGATCCAGATTTGACATTGAAGTCTCTTGTAGGCGAATGCAAACGGTTAATTACCTTGAAACACGACACGGCTATGATTGAGCAGAGTCGCCCCACCATTGCCAATACTGTTCATGCTGTACAAAAAGCAAGAAAATCTGGCTCGAATAAGTCGTTCAACAGAAAGCCGAACAAGCCGCCTACACCTTGTTTGTCATGTGGTGAATGGCATTTCGCACGATACTGTCCATTCAAGCGTCATATTTGTGATAAGTGCCATAAACGCGGCCACAAGGAAGACTTTTGCCATCAGTCCCGGCCAAGAAATGTGAAGCAGTCCTACCGAAGGAAGAATCTCAGAAAACCTGACGCAGAATCACTATCGGTGATTGCTACGTTTCACAGCCATTCTAGAACACGCCGCCGATTTATCACTGTGCTTATCAACGGAATCCCAACCCGGCTGCAGTTCGATACGGCATCAGATATAACGATCATTTCCAAGAACACTTGGAAGCACATAAAGAAGCCGAAAATGATTGATTCCAACAAAATCGCTCACAATGCATCCGGTGGAGTGCTGAAGTTGGTCGGAGAAATAAATTGCAAAATTGCATTCAACGGAGTGGAAAAGGCCGGAACCTGCTACTTGTCTGATCGACCAAACTTGAACCTCCTTGGACTTGACTGGATGGAAAAATTACAACTGTTTGATGCTCCAATGAGTCAGATTTGCAATACAATACAAACCGACCCAGTACATTCATCATTGTCGATAGAAGAGATGACCAGAAAGCTAAAGCAGCAGTTTGTCACCTTGTTTGAAGATGGTCTCGGCCACTGCACTAAGTTCAAAGCAAAGTTGTGTCTTCGTGAAGGAACCAAGCCAGTCTTTAGAGCAAAAAGACCGGTACCGTATGCAGCCATGACAGCAGTTGATCAGGAGCTCGACCGACTGGAACGAGCCGGTGTCATCACACCAGTGAACTACTCTTCATGGGCTACGTCGATTGTTGCTGTGAGAAAGCCGAACGGTAAAGTGCGAGTCTGCGCCGATTTTTCGACCGGCTTGAATGCCGCATTGGACGACCATCAATACCCCCTTCCGATACCAGAAGATATATTTGCCAAGCTAAATGGTGGGAAGTGCTTCGCCAAGCTCGACTTGTCCGATGCCTACCACCAGGTTGAGGTTGATGAAAGCTCAAGAGAATTGCTGACCATCAACACTCATCGTGGCTTGTACCAATACAACCGCCTCCCTTTTGGCGTGAAAACAGCACCAGCCATCTTCCAGCAGCTGATGGACACCATGCTCGCGGGAGTTTCTGGAGCCGCGGCGAACCTGGATGATATCATTTTAATGGGTCGGACGGCAGAAGAACTATTTCAGCGGCTCGCTGAAGTGCTTGTACGTATCCAGTCATATGGTTTCCGTATCCGCGAAGATAAGTGTACCTTTTTTACACCAACCATCAAGTTTCTCGGGTTCATCTTCTCAAAAGACGGTCGTCGCCCTGATCCAGAAAATATCCGAGCTATTCAAAAGATGCCCCCACCTGTGGACTTGCAGTCGCTGCGTTCATTCTGTGGCCTAATCAGTCATTACAGCGCTTTTCTGCCCGAACTACATCGCCTGCGTGCCCCATTGAATAAGTTGTTGAGCAAGGGCCAAACCTGGAATTGGACGCCAGAATGCCAGACTGTGTTTGAGTGGGTCAAGTCATTGTTGGCTTCAGACTTACTCCTAACTCATTTCGATCCTTCCCGGGAAATTGTCCTTGCCACAGACGCATCGAGTCTAGGGATCGGTGCCGTAGTTCCCCATACGTTCCCAGATGGATCTCAGAAGGCGATCGCACATGCCGCCAGGACGCTAACGAAAGCTGAAAGAAACTACAGTCAAATCGAGAAGGAGGCATTGGCCATAGTGTTTGCTGTGAAGAAATTTCACAAGATGCTGTACGGTCGCCGCTTCAAACTCTTGACGGATCACAAGATTCAGCTGGCCATTTTCGGCTCGAAGAAGGGAATTCCTGCCTATACAGACAATCGACTCCAACGATGGGCACTTACATTGCTGGGCTATGATTTTGAAATCCGTTATCAGTCAACGAATTCGCTGGGCCAAGCAGATGCGTTGTCACGCCTCATTGATTCCCAGCAACAAGAACACGAGGACACCATCATTGCCTCAGTTGAAATCGAACCTGATGTCAAATTCCTGGTGAACGAGGCACTACATGGTATGCCAGTTACGGCCGATGCTGTGGGGGCCGAAACGCTTCGAGACCCAATCCTGAAGAAGGTGACACACTTCCACAGAACCAGCTGGCCACGTTCGTGTTCATCTGCCGAAATGCAGCAGTTCTATCAGCGAAGACATTCGCTTTCCATTGTGGACGATTGCATCATGTTCTCAGACAGAGTAGTCATCCCGCAGGCGTTGCAACAAAGAGTGCTGCGACAGTTCCATGCAGGACATCCAGGGCTCAACCGAATGAAAGCGCTTGCCAGAAGTTATGTATATTGGCCGTTTATGGACAGGCAGCTAGAGCAGCTAGCTAAAAGTTGTGGCAACTGCGCTACTGCCTCAAGGGCACCGTCGAAGACTGAACTCCGCTCATGGCCTAAACCAACTAAACCTTGGAGTCGTGTTCATGTAGACTTTGCAGGCCCAATCAATGGCCAGAACTTTCTCATAGTGGTCGACGCTTATAGCAAGTGGCCCGAAGTGTTCCTCATGAGAAGCACGAAAACCAGCGCAACCGTCTCTAGGTTGCGACAAATCTTCAGCAGGTTCGGTTGCCCTGAAACATTAGTGACGGACAATGGATCACAGTTTACTTCGGCCACATTCACGGAATTCTGCCAACGCTGCGCCATCAAACACTTGCGGTCTCCACCATTCCACCCACAATCGAATGACCAAGCAGAGAGGATTGTGGATACATTCAAACGCGCTCTCCTCAAATCAAGGAGGGAGGGAGACCTAGAGGAGGTGATCGACCGCTTCCTATTTCTGTACCGATCTACAAAAAATCCACAAACGCCGGGTGGAATATCACCAGCAGAGGCAATGATGAAGAGAAAACTTCGCATGCCATATGATGCAGTTCGGCCATCCTCAGAGTCCATAGCTGGTGAAAGAAACCTAAGGATGGAACGTGATTTTAATCGGCGGTTTGGTGCCAAGCAACGTTCGTTTAGACCGGGTCAGCCAGTACTTGTGCGTGATTATCGGGGTGGACACGCAAAATGGACGCCAGGAACGATCCAGTGCAAGCGCGGAAGCGTCATTTACGACGTGCTGGTTGGAACGCAGGTATGGGTACGCCATGCAAACCAACTGCGAACAACAATGTGCCAGCCACAAGCAATAGAATCCGCCAAGCTTCCATTTGACCTGTTGACAGACAGCTTCAACTTGCCTACAGAGCCAGTAGAAGAACCCAGTCATCAGACGAATAGTACCAGACCGCAGAGTACGGAATTCGAATCCAGAACACTACAGCCAAGGCGATGCACCGGTAGGCGAAGAATCCCTTCCAGGAGGCTCCAGGTTAATCCCCGGCTAGCTTCATACACAACGGCAACAGCTTCAGGAGGGGAGGTATCCGGGAATCAGATAAAAACATAAAAGAAAAAAGGGAAAGTATATAATGGTGACTGAAAGCTGGGCTAAAGAGAATCGCCTACCCCGTGCGGTCGATCAGGCAATCGATCGAGCGGACGAATGCGTTTTCAAACACCCGGCTAACTGGACTTTTGCCTCAGAGTTGAGAGGACAGTGTTTTCGGCTGCATTTTCTGGCTACGTTGGCAGAGTTTTTGTTAACACGTTTTTCGTGGTCAAGGCTGTTGGAATTTTGATTTTTCTTCGGCTGGGCTAGAATTGCTGCGGAGAAATTTCTGGGTGGTTAATTCGGAATAGCGAAAAAGGGAAGATCTAACAGAGGTCAACTTTATGATAATAACGGGCGTCATCAGTAGTCCCAGAATTGAGAAAAACAGATATATTTGTGCAGCAGGAAAGCACAGACCATCCCATTCGGCGACAGTTAGCCCGGAGCGCGTGCAAGACGGTGCGCATTTTTCTTCAAAGCAGCAACTGGGAGTTGCAACCACGGCATGCCGGTGCAGCAGTGTTCAGAGGATGATTATCACACCAGCAGACTAGAGCAACCAAATGGGCAAACGAGCAAGGGAGTTAATGGATGAGTAAGCAAGAGTCTATCGATCCAAATATAACTCGTTCTCGTCAAGGAGTGTCACAATATTTTAATCTTATGGATAAGTGGCAAACCGAGTACGAGGCAGTGAAAGGTATCTGCGACCTAGCAACACATGGTACGAGTGTTGTCAACGTGAAACGAATTCCAAATGATAGAATATGCCAAATAAAAATACTACAAACCGAGAGAGAGAGAGAGAGGGAGACAGCATTTCAAGCACTAGTTGAAGATAGATGGAAAAAATGACTTCATTGATGCATGGGTATGATAATTTCGTCTGAGCAGAACCAATGCATTAAATGTGCATGGACATGGAAAATCTTCAGAAAAAATGGAATATTTGGATAAGAATGTTAATAATTGTGGCGGGTATAGAGTGAAACAGCAGGATCCAGGTAGTCAACATGGGAGATACTAAGTTGTCAACTTCGGTTGGAAGACAAAACTCAGGTGGCAAATAGACTGATGTCTGAACAAGCATCAAGTGAACGTTAGCAAAAAGGATGAATGTGAAGATGCTGGTGTTTCTGCTTTGTTTTCTGTTAATCAACTCTAGTTCATGAATGAGGGGAAACTAGCGCAGTGCGTTATCTTGCATGCCTATGCAGTTTCTATGTATGTTTCTTCCTAAGACAGATCAACAAAAGGAGTTCAAACTTAGTTTCAATACCAGCACTTTAGATATTGGAGAAGATGGACAGATGGCCCGGTTTCCTCAAAAGTTAGCAATATGAGACAGCAGTACAACGGCTACAAATTTTGCAAGATTGGCGGGGAACAAAGGAAACCCCGAGTCGCAGATGACGGAGGGAGGAGTTTGTCGATCACCGGCTTGATAACATTTGCTTCGGGCCAGATAGTTTCCGATCGACAAGGCGCAAACCCGCCGGAACGCGATGTGACAGGCGAATCGTGAAAAGAGTATTTAGCTGCAAAACTGTGGTTAGAAAAAGCACCATCGATCCAAACCCCCGTACGATCTGATATTCGGAACAAAGTAGGCAAAGTAAGGAAAGCCGGAAAAGAAGCACCCAAATCCGTGGTATGAGCCGTAGAGCACAAGTTAAGTAAGCGTGGGTGCAAATCTAAAAGGATTCATAGGAGGAAGACATTAGTGGCGGCTTACAATAAGATGAAACATACGTGCAGCGTTGCTCCGGCCAATGAAAGCTCACTACTGAATGAAGATGCGGCAGAACGGGTTTTCGGAACTACTTACTACTTTCCTAAAATAAAATACACGACCACAGAATTCAGTTGGGGGTCATTTTGAGGAGCATGTGTGGATGGATTGCGTCGTGCGCGATTAATCTGAATCGCGGTTCATTTTGAAGTTAGTTTCAATTAACTCGGTCTTTGGGACCGCATACGAAGCAGATAAATGTTTCATGTTGCTTGCTCATTGCAGCGTACCTCAGGACAAATTTCGCACTTACGTGAGGTGAATGAAAATTTTCACTCCTCGGACAGAAATCTGATAGATAGGCAAATCAAACGAAATCTTTTGCAACCAAGCAACTTTTCTGATTCATATCATACAAATTGGTATTTCTACCTCTTCTACTTTCAGTTCAGCCGATTCGTTAAGTGAACAGGGGTGAGTAATTTGGTGGAAATGGAGAAATCGGAGCTTCCTGCTGTGATTAAAGAATTTCATCTCAAAAGGTCGCTATCTGAAATCCACCGAGACATGCTCAATAGTTTACATCACAATGCCTCTGCATATGGCTGAGTTAAACGTTGGGTGCATAAATTCAAAAACGGTAGGGACTATCGAAGATGAGCCCAGGTCAGGGAGACAAACAACCGCTACTACCAAACAAAATTTCGACCTAGTGAAAGATATGATTATGCAAGATCATCGATTAACAACCCATCAGATAACACACAGATTCAGTATCTCCCAGCATCGAGCTGATATTGTTCTGAAGGAGTAGGTCAATGCAAAGTTGCGCTCAATGAGTCCCAAGTCTTCTGATTTTTGAACAAAAGCGCATTCGGCATCTGATCTTAAGGAATAATTTGGAACTGATCTACTCAGAGGCCGCTAATTTTATAGCACCATTCACTGCTAGGAATAAGAGCTGGGTCCACCACTTTCAGCCAAAAAATAAGATTAACCAAAACAATAAAAGATAAGCCAAAGAGGAAATCCGTCGCCAAAATGTCACAGTTAAATAATTGTGGCACTAATGCACAGTGGCTA
The DNA here is from genome assembly GCA_944474145.2 of Dicrocoelium dendriticum. Taxonomy (NCBI): domain Eukaryota; kingdom Metazoa; phylum Platyhelminthes; class Trematoda; order Plagiorchiida; family Dicrocoeliidae; genus Dicrocoelium; species Dicrocoelium dendriticum. The sequence goes on from OX104070.1 coordinate 33,283,787, forward strand.
GCTCTTAGTCGAAGTATCACAAAGCTAAACACGTCAGGCACATGGAAGGCAAAACCATATTCTAACCGGTATGTTGTACAACGCATTAATCCATTATTCTAAACTAGGCCAATCGATAAATGGGTGAGCGGGTTACTGACATACGCCAGCGGATGCAGGCAAAGAACAGAAAGGGTTCAGTACACTGGCCGTAAGGATGCCACAGTTACACAGTCAACTGGTAAGGTGCTGGCATCTGTATTTCGGGATTCCCATGGTATCGCGATGATTGATTATCTTGAAAGAAGTTATACCAGCACTGGAAAGCATTTCTGTAAGATTCTAAAGTGCCCCAAGGAAGAAAATTTATTAAGAGACAGGGAATGCTGACGAAAGAAGTCCTTTTCCACAATGACAATGCTCCAGTCCATACCTCTTTGATTGCTCAAAAAACAATCCAGCTTCTTCCTCATCAGTCACCCAATTTGTCAGATCTGACTCCACCTGTCGTCCACCTATTTCCAAACTTAAAAGCTCTAGCTAGTCAATACTTTTTCAACAACAATGATGTCATTGAAGCCGTTGAGAAGCTTTTAGGGTCACAATCTGAAGAGTTCTTTTCCAGTTGGATAAACGTGTTTCATTACCGCTGGAGCAAGTGCGTTGCGCTTGAAGGTGGTTGTGTTGGAAAGCTAAGAAGCACCGAAAACTGTGTATCTCGTTTTTCTAAACTTTTTCTTCATACCTCGTGTCTGTACTCGTCAGGTAGAGGAGACAAGACTGCGACCCGAAGCCTCTACTCGGTGAATTAGGTCTCCGAGTTGCAGCGCGCAAGAATTGTCAAGACCGGTAATGAAGGAGTCGGGGTCCTTTTGAAGTGTTTGGTGTGCATTTGTATATGTGCATAAATAACGTATAAGGAGTCCGGTGGAGGCGACCCGGAAAATGCTCAGTAATGTTCGTGAAATAACGTGGTGCAGCTGTAGTTCGGGTTAGTGGAGAACCGGTGCAGGATCGACAAAGATTCCCGTGGTGATCAGTACACGCGGTGGTCCGATCAAGTATTACAGTGCACATAAATAGAGGCAATGGACAGACTTCACGGTGCAAGCATCTATGCCAAAATAAACGAAAAAATTCAGAAGGAAAAGCGACAGGAACTTAGAGTATATAGAAAGGCGTAGGCACGGATGCTTCGCATGCACGCGACCACCAGTCACACACAAGTTAAGGTCTACGCAGACTCGAACCCGTAACTTGTGGACAATGAGCTGGAAACAAGGCCGCCGACCGGCTATAAATAGATTGGACGAAGAATTGTAAACACAGCAAAATATCTTGGAATTCCCGTTCATAAACCAACCTGTATGGGTCCCATGCGGGTCCGTGCATAACATGGTAGTCACATTAGGGCGGTTGTTTGATTTTCAGCTGTGTTGAGGGACGAACGCTCGATTGATGGGTCAGAGAACGAACTATCGGATAACACTTGAGAGCCGAAATGGGTGACCAGGAAACCAAGCTCGACCAAAAGGCGCCGCCACCGATGCCGTATCCTCTTCAAACTTCCTATCAATACGTGTATTTTTACCACGTAAACCAGCAAGTCAGCGCTGACTAAGTCGGTGTATTTTCCACTCTAGTCTGCCATTTCTTATTGAGATCATCGATGTCCGCATTCTAGGTCAAGCTAATCGACGGATGATGGTTGACCTGAATATACACCGTAGCTCCGATACACGCACATACAAGACTGATATCGAAATAAAGCAACGGTTACCGGGTCAGATTCCATTGGTGTATCTCGCACACACTTCGCCTCCATGAGGTAGAACCCGTGACCCACGGTATTTACAATGATAAACGCTGTGGTTTCTGCGGACCGTATGGATAACCTGCTACTGTTACGCAACCTGGACCGATCGACTTCCCAGAACAAAAGGCAAAGGCCTCTGGCAAAAGCCCTATTGAACACCCGGCAAAAGGTATACACAGGCAAATAATGGGGTCAAATAAATAGTACATAGGAGAATGATATAGCTGAAAGTTCCTGGTTTCCAGCAAAACTTGGCTGGTGGTATCTGGTTCCGATCTCTATAGGACAGCCACAGGAAGTCTGTGCCCACAGAAGGACCAGTAATGACCTGGGCTGCACCACCCCAAGTTCCATTCATTATAAACTCGAAAGAGTATGACCGCGAGGTAAGTGGATGGGAGCCACGTTACTTCAACGGAGCCAGCCTACGCTCGTACAGCACGCACAATAGTAGCTTTCCTGTCTATCCATGGGGAATCATGCGAACCAGACGTACACAAGGCGGTGGTAGGGCTGTAGTCCGTTCCACAATGGATGGAACCACTCTTTGAGCCTAGCGCGACCACGAGGACGGTGTTCCACGCCCCGACAACAATTCAGTCACCTGGAGCCAATAACCGAGATGGTGGATCATAGAGTGGTAGTCACCTTGTCAACATCCACATCAAGCGCAACCACACCGGCGATATCAAACAGTCATCAAAGAATCTGAAGGAAAATAAAGCCACAAAATGGACACGGAATATGCAGCAGAATAACAGAACTGAGCAAATCAAATAAAGTTGAATAATTTTTATCCAGGTAAAGAATTAATTTAAGCATAAGTCGGTGTAGCCCAGCTGCGGTGAAGAAGCATGATGTATGCAACACCAAGTTCAGTACGACGTTGCCGAAATAATGCACCCACTAGAGGCCTTCGCGCTGCGTCATTCTCATTCGTGGGCTTTAAGGTAAAATGGGCATTGGCTCGCCCGCATTGGTTAGCCGATTGACTTCAGACTGTATTGGGCCAAAGTTCTTTGACCTGCTACTGAAAGAACCGGCTCCGAAGGCCGCTGCGAGTAGCTTTAAGTAGAAAGACTGAGAGAAATCACTAACGGATCAGTTTGGAGTGGTGGAAGTGTGCGATACGACTTCGGGACACAAAGGGGAGCTAACAAAAGCAATAGGTGAAACATTCTTTAATTGTTCCGACATAGGTCCATTTCGAATGTAGTCAAATGGAAGGGGGCTGAAAGGTGAATCTTCCGAGCAGCTAACATACGAGTATCCCAAAAATACGAAGGTTACGATCAGTGTGATTGCTATGAATGTGCAAGTGCGGCAATTATTGGGACTAGAATGCTGTCTTGGAGCTCGTTCAGCGTCAACAACTGTGGTGCTGAAAATGTCGAGCGGTTTTCTCAGCTGTGCTGACACAAGTCGTATAGAAACACAAGCACAAGCGTTCACATTCATTCGCATGATGTTGACAGTATCAACCGATGCTGTGAAGTCAAATCGAACACATGGCCAATGGATACAGATGGAGCGTGCCCGCAAAGCAAACGTTCTTACGATCTCAGTGTAGTGCCCACTATCAAAGAACTTACCTCCTAAACTAAGCGCATAATTCGTAAATGGGTACCATTAGGCGAAAATCGAATGACAATCGTGACCAACGTACATGGTGAATGAGCCAGATGCTGATTGCAATCGCCTCCAATACACTATGTGATAAGAGTTTGGGTCTACTTATCCAACCGACTTGAGATGCCCGAAAAGTGGACAGATTTCTCGATGACACAGCTGAAGATTGGCCAGTAGCATTGGCAGATGGTAAGGATCATGGAAGAAGATTAGTGTCATTGTGGATAGCAAGCATTTGAACGCGTGCTTTAACTTCGCATCCAAGATTCTAAACGACGTCTCTTACTCTCTACACACTGTTAGAGCAAGTTCGGCATCCATTTCTTCCACGCAGTCGAAAGGTCAGTTCTATTTCCCCTACCTCGACGTAAGCAACTTCATCTTATCTGTCTCGCTTGCTAGTTGACTCAAAAGTGATGATGCAGCAATTGCGAGAACAGTTGCTTGCTTGACAATGAACTCCTTTTGTTTTCCTTGTCATGTATCATTTGCCCAACGATTCTATGTTGGAGCATGGCCGCAGTGGTAGTGTAAACTGATGAAATACTCCAGTACGGGTGTATAAAACCTGACTTGGCTTGGCTGTTTCAATCCCTTGTCCAGTAAGTTCACCATGACAAATGAGACTTGTCAGTACTTTTATTTTCTCCTCAGATTGTGATGAAGAGGATAACAAACGATACTACCATGATTGATCGGCTTAAAGTGGAAGTTCAGGGGGGGTGGGTAAGCAACCAACAAGCGTAGATTAAACGAATGACATAGTTTTGGGTTCTGACCCAGTCCCCATGCAAAGACTGCTGAGAGCTAGACAAAGTGCATCGTATGATTGTGAATCTGCATAGCGAAACCAGGAGGGATATTGTTAGCTACAGCATATCAGAGTAGCTCATAAGCAAGCACTCAAAATGCATCATCCGAAGTAGATTAATGCATTGTAGCCTCTTCGATGATGTTATAGAGCCCCCAATAGGCGGGTAAGTTGTGTATCGAATAAACAAGCGTCCACAGGGTACATTAAGCGTTATCATCCAGGATGTCACCCATTTACGCGCAGCCATAAGTGCGTCCACCGGAGTAGCACGAATGGCTTTAGGTCGTATCTTTTAACATGAACAGCCTCCGCGTTTCTCCCTGTTACACATCTATGTAATAAACGGGCGTCCCCTTGTGTTAAACCGTTAGTGTGGCCTACAGTTGGCCTGTTTCTACCATATCACTTGCTTCTGACGCAATGGCGTTTACTCCTAGCGCAAAACAATAGGGCAAACTGGGACGATGCAACCACCTTAGTGGATGCTTTAATCAGGTGTTTTCAGCGGCCATTCAGTGATCATAAAAATGTGAAGAATGCCGTGTAGTGAAGTCCTGAATCATGAGGGCTTGAAATGCGCAGCAAAAGGTACAGTGTTTGGTGAAATTTTGCTCATGTGGCAAGCGGTACTGTATAGATCCGATGCTAGACATTAAGGACATAAGGAGACCAACTGTGCTTGATTACTGGAGCCTGAGATGTCGGGTGAAATAACTGGATGGTTACTGCTAAATTTCGTCATTTGGTGTTTGGTAAAAGGCCATCGGATATCGAAATCAAGCACCTGTTGGAAGCGAATCACCTTCGATCATGTGATCGGCATGCCTGTAAGACGAATACCTCGATCTATAATGCTTACCGAAACTATAACATAAATTGATTGAAACCCGAGGTGGCCAACTGATGACGTGACAAAAAAGAGCATGAAGTCGACAGAAAAGCGGTAGAATCGCTGCGTGTCGTCTGCGTAGATGGAGGCATCGGGTTTGTTATGTTAGCGATTGGATTCCCTTTGAGATAGGGTGTAGTCGTTACGCAGTCGCAGATATGATTGTATCCGTTCCGTCTGCTTACTTCACTTGTGTCCAATTCGCGATGTGAGTCCGTAGCCCGACTCACACCGCGGTTCGATGTACAGGTAATCATGGTGGGTTTTCGAAGTGAACTAAACAGCTCAGTTATCTCAGGCTAACGTAGATCGACAGACTAGTACATCCCTCCAGTGAGTCCACCTTGATCTGATCGCGATATGTGCTCGCATAGGGAATCACGATTCATCATGAACTAAGCGCCTCAGTCACCGAAACTGTATCCCAAGCAGACATTTACGATGCTGTTGGTTCCCAACACTGGCAATCACAACCAGCTTCATATTCTTTCGGACTTTTCAGCCAGCGAGAGAGAGAGAGCCGCACAGTTTCCACCCACCGCACTCAACTGGGGCGGCAGCGAGACACAAGCAAAACGAAACGGAAATGGTAAAAATGAACTGAAGTATGCGCTGACGCACCACAAAGACGAGACATTTAATGAGATAAAATAGCCCAAATGAGGAATTTATCAAAGTGAATAGCCGGTATTCCGTGTGGGTGGCTGGCTGACACGTTGGTACTGAACGCGAAGATAAGCAGATTTGTGAGATCAAATAGGCGTTAAAAGCAAAATAGTTCATGCTCCTGATTGAGTATAGGTGACCAACTTAAATTCTGCCTAAGCGGTGGTGGGAAAGTATGAGAGGAGCGGTAAAATGTAATCATATCAACTTGTGGTGCATTACTAATGGGTGGCATGCATGAAAACAAGGAGGCGCAAGGAAATCAGAGAGATCGTGAATCGCCGCGGATGGAGTTGCGTAGTGAACAACTCAAGTGAACGAAGGACGCATGGTGTACTAATCAATCATCACGGAACCGTTGTGAATGAAGGGGCGCAACGGGACGGAGTCAGAAAGGTACCACTAGGGAAGTGCGCAAATAGGCCCGGGTTTCTACCTTCGAATTGGTATAGTTCGCTAGTACACATCTCGTCTGGATCGCGTTGCGTGCTCAACAAACTGAGTACATGAAGAGATGGATAAACACTGTCTTCATTGCCTCACCACGATTTCGTACCTTGCAAGCTTACATGCAAGTTTTGGAATAATCCTGCATTAATCTGACTTTACAATATCAGATCAAAAACAATTGGGACGAATCAGTCCAGTCCAATTGAAACAAACGATGAAGCAGGACCGCTATGCAGCGAGACGCTATAAATCCTGTTTATAAAAATGCATTCGGATCAGACATCAACTGCAATAGTGTCCTCAATGTGAGTTGAATCCCCGTGGAATACCGAACGTGTGCAAAGAAAAAAAGAAACAAAATAATCGGCGAAAGGTGGATAACAACGGAAGCTTCAAACTAATGACAAGTGAAGGTAACGAGCGGAAGCAAATGCTCCATTAGTTCCTCGGTTATCCCATAGTACGCAATGTTTCTAACAATTCACATGACCGATACGGTGGCAAACATCTAGAAGAAGGATGAACACTAGCTTATCTAGACTGCCTTATCATGTTGGTCAGATGTTTAGTGAAACTAGGCGATAAGACATAACGTCGAAGAGATAAAGTAGCGATGGGAGAAAGGTGTTTTAAATGTTTCACACATTTCAGTGCAGAGGGGGTCAGTTGACAGAAGTTCTCGTTGGGAGTTCGTAAGGAACAATCAGATCGGCACTTCAAATAGAATAAAAGCTTCGCTAGTGCCATTCGCCAAAAGCGAGGAGCACAGGGTCCTTGGTAAGTGGTGCGTACATTTTGCAGGCATAGAGTAATGCTGGGTAAATAGCATCATTGTGTACGCTTCCTCTGGTCGGCAATCCGATGTCGCAATGCCACTATAGTTGATAAGCAAGTCGATAAGCAAAACAAACTGTTCAGATGGAGTGGTAAAGGGCGATACTAACAATGATCGATAGACCGTTCCAGGCGAATGTTCTTTGGTAGCAAAAGATCATCATCCTAGACTCGCAGCAACGGCTCGTGTCACGATGGCACAAAGAATGAGAAAGAACGTGAAGCACTATGTGTCAGATCACTCAAAAACGCTACTATCTAGCTGTGATCCGATCCAAAAGTACCTCGCTGTTCGTTTGGTCCAAATCCGACAGTTGATCCTAGTGCAGAATTTCCGGTGGAGACGAAGCGATAGGAACAGAACGACTTGTGACATGAGCAAAATTTCAAGCAGAGTGGTAACCAGTTGCGCAACGAAGACTCTGCTAACGCATACTGTGTAGTTTAAGTAGGGATGTCGAAAGCACCTTATGGTTTATCACATGCAGTCAATGCGGGATGCATTAAGTGAATTTTACCAGATTGGCTGAAACACCGGATGCTCATCAAATCAATGCACGTGATGTACAGCAGTAAAGAGCGACTCCGAGACAACCGAAGAAGTTCGGGAAAAATCGACTGCAGTGCCTCGTCACGCAATTGCGCGAATAGCATAATGGACGAGCTTGAGGTTACGTGGGAGGAAAGTACCGGTACAGTTCCATGCCATGCGCAAACAACGCAATAAGTGCCTTCACAATGCTGAGGGTGGGTACGCTGTGGAGATTTGACGTGGACTCTTGTTTCATCCATGGTAATAACTGGTTGCAGAACCATTTGGTGAGTAGGTTCTAGGCTTGTCAGTCATTGCCAGAAGAAATACAAGGTTGATGACTATGCTAGATGGGGCAGATAATTTCATAAGAAGTATTTGTCTAGATGTCTACAGATAATAAATATGTGCCTGTATGCTAACGTACTCAATCCGCTGCGACATAAGACGCGGGAACAGGCAGCAGTACATCCGCATGTAACAAAAGATAGTTGTGGGAGTAACAAATGTTGCTTCCGAGTGAGTCCTTTAGACTTTTGACCCAAAGATCGGCACTATCTGGTTGGCATACATGTGGGCACGAACAGTGTTTGAATGAGGCATCGTAAAATTGCACATAAGTGATGGGATGGTCGAAGGCGTATCAATTAGTTTTCGAAGACTCCGAACCCCATCTCACCGACTCCATTAAGTTTGACGCATTAGAAAATCTGCCAGAAGCACCTATGTGAGGAATCAGTTGTTCAGAGAAACATCGAGTGAATAAACAATGAAAAAAGAGAACGAATCACACGCTTTCATGGGGCAGAGTGTGATGATAAAGGGTAGTACGACGAATTCGAAAAGCGGTGGACGTTAGCAATTTAGGAGGCTATCCGACATGTATCGAAAGTAATTTTAACAGGAAAGGTTCCATTATTCGTTTTCCAGTTCCAAACAGGACTATAAATTCAAGGCGGCGGACACTAGCAAAAGTCTAAATTCAACTGAAATAAAGGAACTACATTGAGGTCGCTTCAGACAATCACAGCTGTCGTATGCTTTGAGGGCCTTTGACACTATGCAGTGATAAAGGTGTTCAACAATCGGTTGGTTTAAGGCATTCGTCTTGAAGTCCCCACCAGTTTGAATCTGCGTAAATGCGTATCCACAGTCCACATGCGGCTGTTGATGGACGCATGATAGTGAAGCGTCGATACGACGCATCGGTGTACTGCTGGTTGCATACTTTTCGGTTTTTCTACAGCCGGATTGATACAGTGGATATGAAAGAACTAAATGTTGAGTTCAACTTCGTCTAGTCGAGCACATTCGCCCCACCATCCGTCATCAGCTCAGGTCTAAATGTTCTAATTGGTCAAGGTGAATGCCTGAAGAGAAATATTCTCCCACCAAGTGCTAATCACAGACCGGCCTTAGACCATTCGGATGCCTGGGCTTTAGCGAGGCAGTATGGGAGGAGTATGGTCAAATGGATAGTCGGTGTTATCTACCGTAGCCAATTAAACAGTTGTTGCGACTGGCTATCATATGTACAGAAGCACATGAGCCGCCCTCAGTTCTTACTGATGGGGGAGCTAAAGTTACCTAAGATATTCTGGCAAGACGTTCGGCTTCTTCCCGGTCATGGCGATGTCGAGGCTCAATTCGTTCAAATGACTATTGAAATCGGTGCAACCCAACATGTCATCCAACCGAGGCGTGTAACCGCACTCAGTATCTTGTCTGGACTTAATGCTTACGAACTACGAACAGAAGCTGAATGAGATCATTCCTCGAACCTCTGGCGAACAGTGACCACTGCTCTATTGTGGCATGCATAGAACTACCGTTACCGTGTTACAACCAAGGGAAGCCGACATTCAACTATTGGAAGACAGACTTCAACGGGCTCGTCCAAGCCGCAAGTCAGATTGATTGGACACTATCACAGGATGTGTCGCTTGAAGCCTGTTGGTCGTTAATGAAGGGGAAGCTTAACTCGCTGTGTACTCGATTCGTTCCCCTGAAGTATTCCAAAGTCGGACCTGTCAAAGCGCATTGGTTTGATACGGAATATAGACCGTTAGCGCGACGGCGTCGCAAACGTTGGGGTAGATACATCAGATCAAGATTACCCGGTATACAAGAATCAGTCAAAATTATGTAACGCCGAGTATGCTAATGATATTGCCCTAATCTGTGACAGCTCACAAACGTGCCAAGCGGCACTGGACAGATTAGCACTAGCTGTCCGTCACTTCGGGCTTTGCTTCGCACCCTCGAAGTGTAAAGCGTTTCTCCAAGATTGGTCTGGACCGCTTCCTACGCTGACCCTTGGTGGGGATCAGCTAGAAGTCGTTCAAAAATTCAACTACCTGGGAAGTTGTATCAGCGCCCGTGGGATTGAAGATGAAATCACGAATCGTATAGCAAAAGCTCGGGGCGCTTTTGCTAACCTTCGCCACTTATGGCGCCGGCGCGACATCACCCTCGCCCTGAAGGGTAGAGTGTACAATGCAGCAGTACGTTCGACCCTACTGTACGGTTGTGAAACCTGGCCGCTTAAAGCAGCGGACCTGAAGAAGCTAGTTACGTTCGACCACCGGTGCCTTCGCAATTTAGCTCACATTTGGTGGGAACACCGCGTGAGCAACGAGCGTGTTCGACGCCTTGTTTATGGCACAGGAAAAGGAACTGAACCGCTCAGCACCGTTATTTCACGCATCAGGCTCCGATGGCTCGGCCACGTGTTACGTATGCCAGCCCACCGACTCCCGCGACGTGCGTTGTTTGCGCACCGGGGGTGTGGATGGAAGAAGAGGAGGGGTGGCCAAGCGATGATTTGGTCCAGAGGAATGAAGGCCATCACTTCTGAACTGGCCTCGGTTGGAACGTCTCGGCCCCCTGGTTGGGGTCCGAAAGACGATGAACACGTTTGGTTGGACACACTTGCTGATATGGCAAGGCGCCGACCTCAGTGGCGTTCGTGCTGTGAGTTTCTTTGTCCCACCCCATCCCTCTTAGCCTCCCCCTCCAAACACGATCGCATTATTTAGCCTAATATAATTTTGCATAGTAATTTTTTTGGTGCACAGCAGCCGGCTGGTAGCTTACCGGAACGATGCCCATCCGTTACCGGTAGCTCAGCCAGCTTGCACGAGTGCTTTTTTTCCCTCCTTTTTTCTATGTATTGCGGCACAGTAGCTGAGGTGTTCCCCATCTCTAGCTAACGTGTATGATGATGATGTAACGCCGCAAAGATGAAGAAACGCCGGCAGTTTGAAGAGGAGCTAGCATCCTCGGCCAGAACTGCACCCCAAAAATATTTGCCTACTTGAAACGTCAACTGAAAATTGGGGGCGACCTACCGTTCTTAGAGAGATTGGACGGGCAAACGCACATTACAAGCGTGGAGCGCGCGGACGCCTAGGCTACCCACTTCCTCACCGTATTTTCCAGTAAACCGGCGGCTGTTCCAGTACCGGTACAGGTTGCGCCAGTCTTGTTCGACAGCCTACGATGTGATGCAGTCGAAGTGTTTCAGCTACTCGTCAACCTCGATGGTGCAAAGCCCCCCGGACCAGACGGACTTAACCCACTAATACTCAAGTCCCTATTGAATGTCATCTCACCAGCCGTGACAAACCTATTCAATAAATCACTCTCTGAAGGACCTGTCCCAACGATAGTGAGACCGCTTCCCAAGGTTGGTGATCCGAGTAAAATTGAAAACTATAGACCGATCTGCTTGACTTCGATAATATCAAAAGTTCTCGAGAAGGTTGTGAAACAGTGTCTGCTGTCGTTCTTCGAATCGATGGACGTATTGACGCCAGCGCAACACGGCTTCACGAAAGCGCGATCCTGCATCACCAACTTGATGTACATAAACCACCAGTGGGTACGAGCTCTCAACAAACGGAAGGATGTTGACGTGGTGTAGTAAGGCGTTTGACAGAGTGAACCACGAGGTACTCCTTCGTAAACTGAGGACATACGGAATCGGTGGCACGCTACTTCAATTGTTACACGAGTTTATTGTGGGACGGAAGTTTAGAGTGCAAGCCAATGACTACCTGACAGACTGGTTCCCATCGACCAGTGGTGTGGCTCAAGGAATTGTACTTGGGCCAGTAGTATTTCTTATTCATATCAACAATCTCCTGCAGCAGCTCCAGTCATCACGTTCCCTTGTTGCAGATGATTTGAAAATCTAGAATATCATTGAAAACCAGGGCAACCGCTCTCGCCTACAGCATGACTAAGATTGACTGTCAACGTGGTGCTCTGAAATGCAACTCCTTCTTAACGCAAGCAAGTCGGAGTTCATCAGTATCACCGGACGTCCAGCCAATCGAACATACAATTTGGACGGCCAGTTGCTCCACCCTAACACATCTGTCAGAGACTTAGGAGTGCTCTCACGACATGATATGAGATCACTAGAAAATACAGAAAAATTATACCGTGCGGGACTTCGTATGCACTGGGCATTACGAGGCATTTTCGCCATATGGTTCGAAAAAACCGTCCCTCGCCTATTCACCTCGCTCATTAGACCAATCCTTAAATACGGTGCCCCAGTTTAGCATCCGATAACCCAGTGAGAAATTGAAAAGCTGGAGATAATACAGCACATGGAAACTAGAATGATATCCAGATGTGAAAGGTTCGGACTCTGCACACTATCCTACCGCCGAATAAGAATTGACCTTATTATGACCCATCGAATACCATACTTGAATCGCTTCCTCATACTGCGGCCAATATTTCACCTGCGGGAACCCTGTAATACCCGAGGACACAGTTACAAACTCAAGATCTCCTGCATGAACATGGTATCACATCAGCTTTGTACAGAACAAAGAATGGTAAACTTATGAAATACGCTACCAGAAGGACTAATAGAGGAAGATTCTGTAGTGTTTTAAAACACGTATCGACCAGTAATTCGGAAGCCAGTGCTTTTGTGAAACGGTGCCCATAGATAAGAAAAAGTACATCCTATATCCGGAAATAATGACACCAATACAAATTCCTAACCGAACAAGGATAAACAATTAACTGACTAAACACTAGCGCTGACGATTCGCAATCAAATGCTCTTGATTTTTCATAATTCGATAAAGTTGTACCAAAACCTTTTTACTTGCTCTTAAATACAGTCTCAGATGCCCATAATCGTCTTCGCAAGTATGAAAAAGTCATAAACGAGAATCCAACTGCTTCGTTGCCATGGGCACCGGGAAATACGCAGAGCTTGAATCCGCAATCCAGCGTGGAGTTAACATTACGATAAACAAACGTAAAACATCATTTGAACAAGGGCACCAAAACGATTGACCATATCAGCAGCGAAGGATGGATCAGAAATTTGTTGCACTGCCCACGCAGCACAGTTGAAAAGGATGTGTTAATCAAAGGACTCAATTTTAACGTCCTGGATGCTTCGTACAAGAATTATTTGGCTAACCTGGAATATGCTCTGAAGACAAACGGACTATCAGAAGAAGCTCAGCAACAAATTCGCCATATAATCATTCTAATGATTTGCCGAAACAGTGGCATAAACTCTTTCCAAAGAACAGGAAACGCTCAGAAAGCAACAGTGATATGTCGTAATTCTTCCAGCGGACAAAGGACACATGGTGGTATTTGATAAACCGGATTATAATGAAAAGGCCAAACAACTATCCGACACGACTACTTATCGCCATATTGATCAGGACCCCATCTCGAAACTAGTCACCTGAATCAATACAAACGTGGAAACTGCCACCAACAAATGAAATCACCAAGCAAGAATGATGGAAGAAGAAAGCGGACAATACCAATATTGCACAATTATGTAGGATACCGAAGGCAAACAACGACGGAGCCCCACTTCGACCAATCGTTTCCCTACCATGAACACCAACATACAAGCTAGCAAAGAAGCTTTGCAGGAAATTAAAACCCCTGATCGCCGGATCTGAGCAAATCATAAACAATGCTAAACAGTCCATTGGCAAACTGCATGGTGTCAGGATGGAGAACGAAGACGAGATTATGCTGTCACTGCTCTCTTCATATGGACCTCTGACTCGCGAGGTCAATTGTAGTAACCTAACGGACAGCCACTGTATTTAACTCGCTCTTGGACTAACGACTGGTAATGTCTGTCTACCCATTTTGTTTTTATTTGTATATAACTGTAGAAGCCTGAAGAGGAATTATCGTAAACATATGTTCGCTTACACTGACATCTGATATTGCTATGGGGTTTTTCAACCATGAATTTGCCAAGGAGACCAGGATGGAAATATTTCGGAATCAACCGAGCGTCACAGGCAACCGCAAAGTGTACGGGAACTGTTGGACCTATGTATGCCTACTTATTGCTCGTTTGAGGGATAAAAATACCAACAGCTGAAAGGAACGCCCATGGGGCCAACCATATCTGGCCTCACTGCCGAAGCTGTAATGCAAAAATTGGAGCGCATTATCATGCTAGTGATCAACGCAAAGCTTTGGATCAAATACGATGACGATACATTTATCATAATAAAACGAAAATCTGCACAGCGTACACATGATTTGATCAACAATACATTTGAGGACATCAAGTTCACCATCGAATTAGAGGAAGACAACAAATTGTCATTTTTTGATGTTTCAGTTTACAGGAATATTGACAGAACACTTCAAACTTGTGTATATGGGAAGAAGACATACGATCAAATATTGCTACCACAGTAACCACCGGACGAACCACAAAGATAGCTGCATCCATACTCTATTCAATAGAGCGGAAACACGCTGCAGCACAAGGAATTGAGAAAGGAGGAGAACCACCCATACCGCATGTTGCAAAACAACAGGCATCCACGAAACTTTGTTAGAAGCCTGAAGAGGATAATTCCTCAGCAGCGGCCAGAACAACACATATATATTCAACACGGTCAATAGTACAATTGACATAGTGCCATATCGCATGGAAAATACAATAAACATACGTAGAGGGGGAAAATAACGATGTACATCGGAATAGTGAGTCACAATAAGTCGGCCATTGTGCACGATTTCTAGCCATATCCACGAGCGTGTCCAGCTATGTGTGTCCTGGATCCTTCACACTCCAGCCAGGGAGCCGATAGCCAGACCACGGCTAACTTTGAGGTTAGCTCCTTCATGCTGCTGGCCCAAGTCATCCGTTGGCCACCTTGCTTTCGCTTCCAACCGACGTCTGCGTGCACGAATAGGGCAAGGCGAGGTAAGCGATGAGTAGGCATGTGGGCAGTGCTTCCCTACATCAAGAAGGTTTCTGAACTAGCAGCAAGATCACTTCGTCCACACAGTCACCCTAGCACAGACCAAGTGCTACGCTGAGGGCTGCTTTCAAGACCGAAGAACAAAAGCAAACAGAGGAACCAAACCCATGTAATCTACAGGATAAACTGCAGCGCATGTGATATAAACATTATATCGGACAAACGGGAAGAAAGCTGTCTACCCGGATCACAGAGCACAAGACGGCCATAAGGAGGCATGACCCCTATCCATTAGTTTCGATACACGAGGATGAAGCTGGTCATCATTTTGAGTTGGAAAACCTAAATTCTAGCGCATGGGAACCCGGAGTATGAAAGAGAATTCCATCAACAAACTGGTTCTGTTGCGCCAGTTAAGATGGCTCGGTCACGTCCTACGCATGGCACCTGAGCGTCTACCGCATCGCGCGCTATTCGCTCGTCAAGGACCTGGCTGGAGACGACCGTGTGGTGGTCAGCCTTCCACTTGGCGGCAGCACATGAAATTGCTGGCGTCGCGTCTAGCCGCTGTTGGATCCGTACGTCTTCCAAGATGGAGACCCAAAGATGAGGAGTGCCAATGGATTAGCACTCTTGAAGACATGGTCCGCAACCGGAATCAGTAGAAAAAATGTGTACGGTCTTGTATTGATTCACATGGTTATTACTACAAACATTAAAAATGACAAAAAAGCAAAATCGGCGTGTGAAAAAATAACTAAAAATGTGTTGTTCTACTTTTTGTTAAAATGTTCCATTCTCCCTGCAGCATATTAGCTGAAGTGTGTTGCTCACCTTCAACTAGCATGGCACGATGATTATGACGTGATGATTCTTACTTATCCGCTGATCTCCATGGCTTTATGTTGGCTCTGTGTCTAGTTGATAGACTGTTAAGATTACTACTACTGCTACTACTACCACGAAGAATTCGATCAAACGACGCGTTGAGTTGGACGCCATCTCCGCAAATCTAGGAGCAAAGGATCACCACCGCGGACAAATAACTGCCAAAGGACACTATACCAGCAGCCCAGAGTATGCTCAGCAGCGGAGACAAGCGGGCTGTGATCACGAGGCACGGGTCGAAGAGGCCATTTACAAAAGTCACATACGCAAACGGCCGATGAGGATGACTTAGAAAAGTGCACGCGCGTGACTACGCACCGCTATACTACGCTGCATTAGGCACTAACGCACCGATGATGTCGATTGGTGAAACTGCAAAATAATTGCCAAGCTCAGAATAGTTCAAATAACAAATGAACGACTTGAGCTACCAACATGTATGTCGTACCGAGGCGATACCCGAAAGGGTTAAGGGAACGCTTTGCAGACGGCCGAAGCCATCGCGATCAGGCTAACACAACCATAGCTATGCAAGCATAAGGTGCTTGTGCAACCCTTGACTTTTCTATGGCCCTACTGATGTCTTCCGCAGGAGTATTACGCATAACCGGGTCCTATTTATTTATGTAATTATCTAATTTTATATTGTCAGCAATTTTGCCTCTTCTGTTTACACAAGTTGTTTTGTTGTCTATTAGCCCTATCGGGTTGTCACGTGATTAAATCGATTTGAGCATCAAACGAACACGCTAAACCTGTTCAAACCGTCCCAACTGTCCTCATTTTTTGCCTTCACCAGTTTACTGTTGCATTTATCAGTCCTGTAGCTGTAATTGCCTGATGTGAACTGCCGAAAAGTGATCTCCTTGCAACGCTGTTTTACTTTTCTATGGGCATTATCTACGTACCAGTATCTACTTCAATATCAGATAAGGCTAATGTTCCGGATGCTATAGCATCAGTGGTTT
The DNA here is from genome assembly GCA_944474145.2 of Dicrocoelium dendriticum. Taxonomy (NCBI): domain Eukaryota; kingdom Metazoa; phylum Platyhelminthes; class Trematoda; order Plagiorchiida; family Dicrocoeliidae; genus Dicrocoelium; species Dicrocoelium dendriticum. The sequence continues at coordinate 33,300,484 of OX104070.1, forward strand.
TAATTAAATGCGCCGACTCCCTTGCATTGCTTTAAACAATGTTCCCAATAAGTGCCTTATCACTGGTGTAAGCCCTTATTGTCGGAAACCGGCCGGAATAACGCCAATACCTAAAAAGAAATTTCATAAATATCATCTGATTGCATGTAAAGCGAGTTTGGTGAAAGCTTTCAAAAAACTTTTCGTCATGTGGAGTTCTGGCGAGGATTATCTATCAGCCCACCTCAGCGCACAGTGCTAGATGTCACATAGTTTCATGCGCGATCCATAGCATCAACATAGGGTGGGAAATGCAAATCCGTCCGGTATCTGCTCTTTGGATTCGCAAATGCTTTCGGAAGCCTCGGTAGGTCAATGCTGTTATGTTGGGCATAACAACCTTTGCCGGCACAATAGCCAGCTGTTAGCTCTCCGGAACGATGTCCACCCGTTACTGGGGACAGCTGGCGTGCCAATGATTTTTCTTGTCCTTTGTATTGCGGCACAATAGCTGTTTTCCACCTGCAGCTAAAGTGTATAATGATGAGGATGATGCTGCTGTCCAAATTGCCTTTGGAGAACGGAATGCACCCATATATGTGTAAGCTGCTGTATAACCATTTTACTCAGCACACTTAACCGAGTTGAAGGGCAAATGGTGAATTACAGGGACCGATCTACTGGCTGTGTCTACTTGCACTGGATGTGGAAAGAACACCTATACTATCCACATCAACTGAATGTATGCTAAAGATGTTACAATGTGATACATAACTGCCATCGTTTGGACTTCTGTGATGCTTCGATGTGGATTCGATGAACCAGCGAGATAGTCATACTCCAAGTCCCGAGCGCTTAGCGTTTCCAGAGGTAGCGAGGTAACATTTTCTTTACTTTGTGCTAATAAGTTGCTGGACATTGCGAAGGCCTCTTCTCCTATATCTGTGGGAACAAAAGCATACCTAGTTCATCCCCTGCCAAGCATCTCAGTGTCATTCTAGAACGGCAACTAGTAAATGCTTAATTTTCCGATTCATTCAAAGCATATTCCAAGACATCTCAACGTCTTTTTGTCACACAACCTATTGTGACTTACACATGCTTGTGAAACGTTGCATAATAGCAAAAGACTACCTTTCGTGTCATTAAACTTGACACCCTTCCAGTACCCCGTTGGTTAATATTTAGACCCAAGGTTGCATATATATTCCCCAATGAATTTATTGTTTGCTAGAGGTTTTCTGGACTCCCTTAGGGACACAACATCCCGATTGCGCGGTCAAGCAAGCGCAATACTAGATGCAGCAGTAGATCCAGAGATTCCCTCTTTGACTCCATTCATCATCATTATCATCATCATACACGTTAGCTAGAGGTGGGGAACACCTCAGCTACTGTGCCGCAATACAAAAAAAATGAGAGAGAAAAAGAAAACAACTGGTGAAAGCTGGCTGAGCAACCAGCAACCGATGGGCATCGTTCCGGTAAGCTACCAGCCGGCTGCTGTGCACCAAAAAAAATTACTATGCAAAATTATATTAGGCTAAGTAATGAGATCGTGATTGGAGGGGGAGGCTAAGAGGGATGGGGTGGGACAAAGAAACTCACAGCACGAACGCCACTGAGGTCGGCTCCTAGCCATATCAGCAAGTGTGTCCAACCAAACGTGTTCATCGTCTTTCGGACCCCAACCAGGAAGTCGAGACGCTCCAACCGAGGCCAGTTCAGAAGTGAGGGTCTTCATTCCTCTGGACCAAGTCATCGCTTGGCCACCCCTCCTCTTCTTCCATCCACACCCCCGGCGCACAAACAACGCACGTCGCGGGAGTTGGTGGGCTGGCATGCGTAACACGTGGCCGAGCCATCGGAGCCTGATGCGTGAAATAACGGTGCTGAGCGGTTCAGTTCCTTTTCCTGTGCCATAAACAAGGCGTCGAACACGCTCGTTGATCACGCGGTGTTCCCACCAGATGTGAGCTAAATTGCGAAGGCACCGGTGGTCGAACGTAACTAGCCTCTTCAGGTCCGCTGCTTTAAGCGGCCAGGTTTCACAACCGTACAATAGGGTCGAACGTACTGCTGCATTGTACACTCTACCCTTCAGGGTGAGAGTGATGTCGCGCCGGCGCCACAAGTGGCGAAGGTTAGCAAAAGCGCCCCGAGCTTTTGCTATACGATTCGTGATTTCATCTTCAATCCCACGGGCGCTGATACAACTTCCCAGGTAGTTGAATTTTTGAACGACTTCTAGCTGATCCCCACCAAGGGTCAGCGTAGGAGGCGGTCCAGACCAATCTTGGAGAAACGCTTTGCACTTCGAGGGTGCGAAGCAAAGCCCGAAGTGACGGACAGCTAGTGCTAATCTGTCCAGTGCCGCTTGGCACGTTTGTGAGCTGTCACAGATTAGGGCAATATCATCAGCATACTCTAAATCAAGAAGTCGTTCTCCTGGTAGTAGCTTCACTATCTGTTTCTTATACGTACTTTCTCGTATAGTAATGTCACATTCACCTGACAAATCAAAGAAAGTCGCAAGTACGCTGCGCAAGCGGTTTCTTATTTGGTAATGATACTACCTCTCAGGCCATAAGCCGTGAAAGAGCAAGTACTGAAGACATACTCATTCGGATGAAGTAAGCCTATGTCGATGTAAATCCACTAGACGCGAAATAAATAATTAGTATGATAATTTCATTTCATAAACGCATCATCCAATGTGCATCGTGACGTAATGCATAAAGCATTTCCAAATGGGCTAGCATTTGAAAATGCATGATAAGAATTAATGAAAGCGACGACCTCAACGTTTCTTTCCACTAGTTGCATCGAGTTAGTCAGTGCATACTTCACTATCGTTTCCCCCCGTTTGTAACGACAGGGTCGAAATGTGTTACGGCGTGGAACAATGTCACCTTGGTTCGCGTATTCCGGTTGACCGACTGAACTAAATGGGAGAATGCGGTACAAATTGAATAGGACTGCTTGTCATTCTGAACCAAAAAAGGAAAATGCTATCTGGAGAGGAGATTTGAGCATAGGCGAGGGAGTAAAACGGTTAATGATAAAGATGACAGATTGCCCACATTTCGAAAAGCAATGGTAAGCGATTCATTGAACGGGAATCGAACCATAACATTATGTCTGCGTTGGCAGACGAACCAAGTAGGGCACTGATAAAGTTTTTCAGGAGTGAGTGATTGTCGTGGGGTGATGATCATCAACAATGCTTCATGGCATCGCTTGAACGAAGCAATTCCCAAATAGCTAGAAACCATGAGGGAATTCTTGGAGCCAACATGGAATACTTTTGAAAAACCATGTTACAATCAGTTGTGAACAAAAACAGCGAAACAGGAGAGCCGTAGTCGGTGTATAGCTGATTGGTGAAACTACACCATGTCTCGAATGGAAAACAAATGTAACAGGGAACCGTTTAGCGGGAGGACGAAGAAACAAGCGGTGAAGGTGCAGAAACGAGTAAGTACGTGTATATTTCTATACATGGACGAATACAATGCACGCAGTAGCGAATGGATACGAAAGAGATGGTTGATTAGATTAGGCAACAAAGAACTGTGCATATCGTTTCGTGAGGTGGGGTGAGGCTAGAAATGATGTATCCTTAAGACTTCAAAAGATGTGGCACAAACTGGTCACTGGAGATGCACACAAACACACACACACAAAGGTTGTGAACACGTAAATCGAAGTAGAGAGATAAAACAAGGTAAAATATTTGGACAGGCCCAAACTGTGCGTCGTGAATGTGATTTCAGTTTGATGAACTCAGTCGATTTGTGCATTGAATCGCTTGGCAAGAAGCCACGTGTTCGAACGTGGTGCGAGATCTGCATTGGCTTGCGTTCGAGAATAAAAATCAGCTAACAACAGCAGCGAATAAGCCGAGACCATGAGTTAAGGGAGGTTTGGAAAAGAAACACACGAAATGATTGTTTTCAAACATCTCCGAATTCATGACTTCTCGGTCGGTTCCAAGTATCTTCCAAGATTTCGAAGCAAGGATCGTTCAGATTTTAGACAATTCACTCGAAATGAAGATGGAGTGAAAATACTTGAAGATTAGAATACCACGTGAATGATAAGTTACAGCAGGTGACTGAGAAAGAGCAAAAGCTCCTCCATTTTCACAACAAGTGTAATGCGTTTTGACGTAAAATGTCATCATACAATGCAGGCAGTTGGGGTCCAATCGATAGGAGAACAAGAGCAACACAATTGGAAATCAGAAGGGAAGCCCACCAACAGGTGAACAGCAGCTGTTCAAGTTAAGTCAAGAGAAAATGGGTTTTATGAACCCGACTGAGAACATCGTCAACATTGTACACTATCATTGTGGATGAAATGAGGTATACCAATAGCATGACACTGCAATGAAAGCGTAAAAAGAGGAAAATATGCATGCATGCACATCACTCAAGTGAACGTTTACACGTGGTACTGGTAAGTTTCTCAGAATCCACAAGAAGACGGAATAAATACGGTAAGTCATGATAGCATGTGCGGGAAAACAACACCTTAAATATAGGGCCGGTGGAAAAGTAGGAGAGGGCTTTTGAGAAATCAGCATGAAGAAGGTGAAAAGGGCCGTTTAAAACTTTAATGAGAAGTTGTCACATGCACCAAAATGCTTAGTAATGATGAAGTCAATAAGACTCTATGGACAATCCACTATACCTGGAAATGAGAGCTTGATGGAAGGCACAATGTGAAGTTTTTTTTGTAGAAGTTCATGAAAAATGTTAGGTGGGCAATATGACCAATGAGGAAAAATACAGGTAATGATGAATTTGTAAATTAAAAAACGTGGGGTACTGAAAGCAGTTTGAGTCTCAGGGTGTAGAGTGATAATTTGCGCGCCTTGCGGAACGTCACGTTAACTTGTGTTGACCAAGATAGATTGTAAATATACACCATGGTACTTAACAGTGGATGGACTGGATATGTTGTGGTCGCTTGCGACTATGGGGCGAGAAGTGTTTGCCAAAATCAGACATTAGTCGGTGCGGAGAAAAAAGCAAGTTACACCGTAGCATTCAGGAGCATTGAGAATAAGGGATCGGGACGATGACCACTGCTGAGTCCCATGCAAGCCGGTTTGGAGAGCCGCTAAAGATTCAGTAGTTGGAGCAATGTTGCCTAGGACTACGTCGTCAGGGTACTTACATCCAATTAAGTTGAGAGGAATTGGAAGCGTTTCGATGTATAGAGAGAATAGAAGAGGGGAAAGAATTGCTCCCCGTAAGAGGGATTTTGTTACCGTTCACAAGGGTGGATCAAAAAGTCCTCGGCCCTATATAGAAAGAAACCAGCTATCCATGTCATGCCTTATCACTAGTCAACATAATCTCCCATAAGTTGAATGCATTTAATCCAGCGGTGTTCAAGCGTTGCTATCCCTCTATGGAAGAAGGTCGAAGACTGATGCTCTAGGACAGCTAAACAGCACTGATCAATTCATCATCGGCAAATATGTGACCCCGGAGGTGAGATTTTACTTTAGAGAACTAAGCAGGGTGTGGCAGCAATTCAGAGCCACATATGGCTGCTTATGACAGGGCCACTTGAAAAGTGTGAACATGTGTGTCATCATACAAAAAGAACTCCTGCTGCAAACTTCCTCTCTGTCGGCCGAGTGGTCTGCGCACTTGGCTTGCAACCATAAGGTCTGCGGTTCGAATCCGCGTAGGAGTGGGCGTCCTCGCGGTATACTCAGCCCGCGTGCGACTAGCGACGGTCGCGCGGCAGCGAAGCGTCGTTACGGCATACAGCTGACACATTACTTATTATTATTTTTATTATTATTTTACCTTCCGTTTTCCGTTGATTGTTTGTTTCAGTTGGCGTAATTCTGAAGTGTAATACTCGCCTGTGATGGTCTGACCCCTCGGCAAGATAGCTATCATGAGCAGACCTTCACTGTCCCAGAAGGGGGCCATCACCTTTCCAGCAGACGTCACCTGACGGAACTTCGTTGGCGGAAGAGAATTACGGTGTTTCTACTATTTACTGCGTACCTTTGACTCTCGTTCGATGTGATGCACTCAAGTTTCATCCTGGGTAAAAAAATCAATTGAAAGAGTTTGCAGGATTTGTCTTGAAACAGGTCAAAAGTTGTCGCGAAATTTCACGCCTATTCAATTTCTGATAGGGTGTCAACATTCTTGACACACTTCTTGCAGCCAGCTTTCGTATGCCCAAGATGTTCGTTAACAAAGCATAGCCATAGAGGTGAGGTGGATAGTCACAGTTATTGGAGAAACACATAACCTTGTACCGTTCATTAGCATTCGATGAATTGCTTCCATTTGATCATTACACGTGGAAGACTTTGGGCGACCAGACCGTGGCTCATCTGCAGTGCTCTCCCTGCTTGTCTTCATATTCGCAGCTCACTTCTTAACAGTAGACTAAGAAGGGGAGTCCTCACCAAGTGTCTTCACTTGGCCAGTATGGATTTCCATTGGCGCCATACCCAATTGCTGCACGCATTTTATCACAGCACGACTATCAAATCTGTCGATTTTTAAAAACTGAGCAACCAAGGTCAGTTCAGTGAATCCTCGCCTGCAAGCAAATAAAAATAGAAGCTTGAGACCTGGTACTAATACTTTTAGGAAATGAGACTTTATACAATAATCATATTTTTCATTCAGTTTATTTACTTCTTGGTCGGGCCAAGAACATTTTGATCCACCATTTTAAATGGGTAAATGAGGTTTACGAAGTAGTTGCTCATCAGGTCGCATACTGCTGGTTAAATGTCATTCGCAGACAGCTGATTAAGCAGGGCTGATCTGCGATACTTCCAAAAGCGTTGGCGTAATCAAGGAAGAGCAGCCGCACAGACTTGCTTTTCGCATTTAATGATGATGTTATTGAGTGAACAAGGTATGCTACGGCATCCAAAGTGGAACGTCGGGATCTGTATGCAAATGAGGATACATCCATGACCGGAGTGCTTGTTGACATCCAAGGCAAGAGTAGTTGCTCAAAGGCTCAGCATGACGCAAGTACAGGCGATCGGACTGAATTTCATGGATCCCTTCTTTGGCACAGACGTTATCTTGACAAGCCTCCAAATGTCCGGGATAATTACACTGTGTAGGCACCGATTAAAAATATCTTTCAAGGGCGTGGTGGGGGTATCGGCACAATTACTGGTGAAAGAGCATCAGACCAACTAGCCATTCTTGAACAGATTCCAGAGTTCACAGTGGACTTCAATGTGTTGGAATGTAATTGTTGGACCATTGCCAAAAATGCGGGCAAAAATAATGAAGGAGTGGGAAATGTACCCTGTGAAGAATATAACTCAGAATTGAGTTTCTCTACATTCATAGATCCAAGCTGCTTATGAGAGCTTTTACCGCATAACTGCTTTAAAAGTCCTCACAGATCTCGGCAGTCGTGGTTGCACAAAACGGCCTCGATGTGTAAGTTAGCCAATCGTGAAATTGCAGTTTTTATTGCTAAAGAGAGCTTGTCTGACACAGACAGTTATTTTACATTTGTACGCTTGTTATCTTTTCCTTCTATGTTGTTGAGGAGAATCTATCAACCCGTAAGTATATGGTTTCGACCAAGCAGCAGAGGTCTAAGCAAAAGTTAAGATAGTCAGTAGTTGTAAGGACATTGTCAACTCTCTAAGTACTTCTTAAGCAACCCGAGGTAGCGGGTACCGGCAGCTAATAGCAGACCTATTGAGCTATCAGTACAACTTACTGAAGATTACATGCAGCATGCGAAGAAACAAAATAATCCGTGAAGCGAAAGCGAACTAAATGGTAGTGATGAGACGATACAACTCTCAAGGATGTGTGTTCCGAGCCAGAGTACATGCAATGAAGTGCGGAGACAGAACTGTGAACATCACCGGGAATGGGAGGGTTGGAAAGACGCTCTGGTGTAATTAGAAAATGGAGTTTCGATCGCATGGACTTCAACTGGAACAATGGATTCTTATTAAGCGATGAGAAATTCAATCGCAGTATCCGCTGTGTGGATGGATGGCGACACGCAATCTCGAGTTGGAAGGCGAGTGAATTCAAAGTAAAGTTGGATCCACTTGGTCGATGAGACCGCATCCGAAACGTCCTCCGGTCGGTTATTTTTGGCTGTGTTGACAAGATCACTTTGTGTTAACTTTCTGCGTGCATTGGAAGTATTTCGTGGAAATTGAGCTAAAATTCAGTTTCATTTCCGATTCTGAAATTTCCGACTAGAAATACTTGTGTTTTCATCGCTTGGTTTCGGCAATCTCGCTATCGCCATTTTCTTCGTCAATTGGCCGCCATTTTGTTTTCGGATTATTCACAATGCCGAAGCAGTCATCCTGTGGTACTTGCTCCAAACTAGTCGGATACCGTGCAAATGCCCTCACGTGTATTTTGTGCCAAGTTAAACACCACATTTCATGTGTTGGATTATCAGTTGAGCATTTTCATCGTCGTCGCGAGATCCAACACGATTTCATCCAAACTATGTGTGAAAATTGCCGAAATAAGATACAGCCAGAAAAAGTAAAGCCGACGTGTAGGCCTCAGCGTTTCGTTGCGAACAGCTCCGTGTGTTTGGCCCAACAACCTAGCGCGAAGAGCCTTTAGGTTTCGGCTCAGTCGTCCTCCTCTACCCGTGCAAACTCACCGACACCAAGTCCAACCGTTGTGAGAAGCCCAGTTGCACCTGGCCTAAATTGTTTACCTTTGTTGTGTCCACCGGACACTGATGTCCTAGCAGGTGAAAGTCTGAGTGCTGAAGACCAGTGGAAAGAACAGAGGACGAAATTACGAAGGAACGTTGAGCGTTTACGTTCTGTAAGTCAACAGTTAGCCAAACCACTTGAGGCTGGTAGTATACTTCGCCCAGCAAAGCCAATCTCGTCCTACCAGAGGCGTTATAATCTCGGGATCTTAAACGCACCGGAGTCCAGTGATCCATCACCCCAAGTACGCTAAGATCACGATGTCGAGTTTTTACAGGATCTAATTGATAGACTCCTCGACGCTGGTGAGGGCTCGGTAAAAGTGAGGCAGATTACCCGTCTTGGAAAGCAAGGTGATCAAAAAAATCGGCCTATGAGAATCACTTTTGTGGACGAAGCCAGTCCAAGACTGATCATGTCTCGCCTAAGTAGGCTGAAAGGTTTGAAGATTCATGTTCGTCCCGACCTGGACCCAGTAGACAGGGAGCGGCTCAAGTCTGCCATCAATGAGTTGAAAAGACGCGCTGGTGAGGGGGAAACAAATCTTCGTATCGTAAATTTTCGGGTGGTTTCCAACCATCCGCGAATCAGGATAAACAGGCTGCTCACACTTCAAGCACGCCCGGTGGCTCCCGCTGCGGCTTGCGAGTAGCCTTCACAAACGTTTGCAGTATTATGAATAAGCGCGATGAGCTTTGTTGTTTCGTTGCGTCTGAGCGGCCAGACGTAGTGGGACTCGCAGAGACATGGCTGTATGCAGAGTTATACACCCAAGAACTTGAACTCAACGGTTACTCGTGTTTCCGATGCGATAGACCAAAAAATGCCCACGGTGATGTCTTACTTTACATCCGGTCTTCCCTGCGTGGGAGACTTGTGAGCACCTACCGAAGTGACGATGGCCTGTGTGAGCTACTGTGGTGCTCCATCCGCCTCAGGCGCGGAGAACTGCTTGTGGGCACAGTTTATCGCAGTCCCCTGAGTCGTTGTTTGGATTGGCTGCCCCATCTTCAAGCCCACATGAGTCGTCCACACTTTCTGCTTATGGGCGATTTTAACTGTCCTCGAATACGATGGCCTGATGTGCATTTGATGCCTGGACATAGTGAGGTTGAAGCAAAGTTCGTGGAATTGGTACTTGAAACTGGTGCATCGCAACACATATGCCAGCCAACACGCATATCAACACGTTCAACCTCGTCCTGATGTTAACGAGCTACGAACAACGAGTGCGTGACGTTAGGATCCTGGAGCCCCTGGCTACGAGCGACCACTCAGTACTGATAGCTGATATGGAATTATCTTTGCCGTATTCACATCCGCTGCAACCAGCTCCCAACTACTGGAAAACGGACTTCGATGGTCTAGCTCGAGCGGCGAGCCAACTGGATTGATCTCTGTCACAAGCTGCATCTGGGGAAGATTGTTGGATATTTATAAAAGAGAGATTGACATCATTGTGTTCCCCATTTGTGCCATTGAAATGTCGAAAGGTTGGACCGATTAAGCCGCATTGGTTTGACAAGGAGTATGGAAACCTGGCTCGGAGGCGGCGCAGACTGTGGGACAAATTCCTTCTCTCTGGCTCTGCCAATGATTACGAAGGGTACAAATGTCAGCGGAACCTCTGCAACAGTGCGAAAAAGAAAAAACGCCGACACTTTAAAGTGCAGCTCGCATTAGCCGCGAATACCGCCCCAAAAAGAATCTTTGCATACGTGAAGCGACGCCTGAAGCCGGCAGGTGATGTGCCAGTGCTGGATGGCACGGATGGACAGCCCCTAACCTCCAGCACTGAGCGTGCGTCCGCGTTGGCGGCGCACTTCGTTTCTGTATTTGCGAATAATCAGGTGTCTGTTCCGAGTTCGACGTGTACCGCTTTTACCCAACTCGATAGTCTGCATTGCGGCGTAGAAGAGGTAGCTCAACTACTCGCCAACCTTGACGGCACCAAACCTGCCGGACCTGATGGGTTTCACCCACTGGTTCTCAAGTCACTCTCAATCATCCTCTCTCCTGTCGTGAGTGACCTTTTCAACAGGTCGCTGTCCGCAGGTTTGTTGCCGGTTGACTGGAAGTGTTCGGTGGTGAAGCTTATTCCGAAAGGCGGCGACCCTAGCAAAGTAGACAATTACAGGCCAATTAGTCTGACACCTATTTTGGTAAAGGTTGCTAAGGAAATCGTGAAGAAGGGATTGCTGCAATTGCTACTGTCAAACGAGGTCCTGACCTCCGCACAACACGGTTTTATGCAAGGTCGCTCATGCATTACGAACCTGCTTGTGACGAGGCATGAGTGGTTGAAGGCAATAAACAAGGGGAAATCCGTCGACGTGATATTCATCGATTTCAGTAAAGCGTTCGACAAGGTCAGTCATAAGGTTCTCATTCACAAACTCAGCATGCGTGGCGTCGGTGGCTCACTGCACCGGTGGATCCGCGATTTTCGTGTTGGACGAGAGTGGAGAGTACAGGTCGACGACCATCTAACTGACTGGTACCCCTCTACAAGTGGCGTGCCTCAAGGCACTGTGCTGGGGCCCACTCTGTTCCTGATCCACATCAACGATCTACCGCAGCTTCTCCGGTCGCCGTGTGCCTTGTTTGCGGACGACATGAAGATTTGGAGAGAAATCGACGCTCCCGATGACTGTGGCCTACTTCAACAAGACCTCAACCGCCTATCCACATGGTCTGCAGAAGTTCTTCTCCCGGTCAACCCAGCCAAGTCTGTATTTATGAGCCTGGGGAAGAATGCTAACGGCCGAACCTACACTCTTGACGGCCAAACGTTATATCCCACACCCTCCGTGAAGGATCTAGGTGTACTCTCACGCTACGATTTGAAGTCCGTGGACAACACGAACAGGCTATATCGGAACGGACTGCGCATGCTTTGGGCGCTCAAACGTAGCTTCGGAACATGGTCTGGAGAGGTTGCCACTCGCCTCTTCTCTTCCACCATTAGACCGATGCTAGAGTACGGTTCGCCCGCCTACTTTCCGATTACCCGAGGCGAGGCACAAAAGATCGAACGGGTCCAACACATTGCTACCAGGCTGATCCCGGGTTTACGTGGCTTTAGTTATGAAGACCGATGCGAGAAACTAGGACTCTACACCTTGTCCTACCGTCGGGTGCGGGTCGACCTCATTATGACCTACCGTATTCTACATCTCGGTGATTTCCCAATGCTAAGGCCAATGTTGCACTTACGAGGGCCATGCAACACACGCGGACACAGATACAAACTTGTCGTGCCGGATGTGAAATGTGTTCCCCACCCACTGTGCTTCGAACGGAGAGTGGTAAACATTTGGAACAGTTTGCCTGAACATGTGATTGAGACAACATATGTGCAACAGTTCAAAACGTTGTTAGATTTATATTTTACCACTATTCGATTCAGAGAACGACTGCACACTTACGATGACATATCACATTTGTGAGTCCTGAAATATCATAATTCGAATATTTTAAATATTACATGAGAACGACAATGATATTCACGGTTGACAACTTTTATAACGTTTGTCGCCATATTTCAAAAGAGTTGTACAGAATCCATTTCTACTTGCTCTATAGTACAGTATTCAGAATATGCTCTCAAGCGACTAAAATGATCGAAATGCATTTCAGTGAAAATCGTCGTCCAACTTAAGATTTCGTGTAGCAATCAACATAAACGATGAGTGATCTGGACAAACAAATCAACAGACCGGCCCTTGTGGTAAGCAGTACACGCGCAGCTCCGTGGTGTGGGGGTAAATGGGTCAGCCGGCAACTTCAATGCACTGAGCAAGCGCGTGCATGAAACTGATCCTGGAGTGTCGTGTTTGAAACAGTCATCTGCCGATGTTTCTGATGAGGAACTTTTGCCCTAAAAAGTCAATTAGTACTGTGTTCAGCGGTGTGTTGCAGTTAAAGCAGGCCAGACGTGACCGGAAGCGAGGTGGATAGCAGAGAGAGAGATGCACAACCGGCGGATCACTGCGCCACATCACAACCAGCTGATCAGTTCTGACAGTCGGCCGCCATCACTCATGATGTAGTGGCATTTGCCGTCGGCGTCGAGAAGTCATAGGTCCGGTTACGAGTAGAACCGGCGGATGCGTACTGTTGGCAAGCCCCACCAAGGTGAAACGGCCGTTTAGTGCTTCTTTGGATACTTGGGAGACTGTCTGCCTTAGAGTTGATTTCGATAGATTATCTAGAGATAATATTACAGGTCAGCCAGTGCCTAAAAGAAAAACCATGATTTTGCTGAGTTGAATCAATTTAACATGTTCAACAAATTAGGATCGTACCGGGCGGAAAGGTGCGGTTCTGAAGAACGACCAGATGTCTCAGGTTCCAATAAAATAACAAGCCTTGTCGAGCTACCCATATGAAGATGAGGGTTCAGGAGAGGCAATCACACCTACTGTTCTGTCTACATCAACTTCGACCAAAGATCCAGTACATGGTTTCAATGATTTTACTCAATACTTCAGTTCAATAATGTTGCCACGCCGACTGCTCCATCAGAACCGCGTTCGAGTGATGTTTTGGAGACAAAATACTTTAATCTTACATACATAAACAAGTTCTGCAGCTCCAAAAAGACATTCCTACAGCGGCCCTAGTGGAATTTTATAAGCGCTTAAAATATAGTGGCCTTGATATTCCTATCCTGCTGCAGAATATGTTCGCTTTATCAATGAGAACCAGCTTCGTCTAACCTTTTTAGAAACATGCCGAAGTAGCTCAGCGTCATAAATAGGATTAGAAGAATTGTGGTGCACTACTAATGAGTAGTATGGGTGAAATGAGAAGGCGCGATGAACTCAGCGAATAATGGAGCACCGCGGATGACGGGCAAGTAGTGCACAATTCAACCAGTTACGGAAACGGATGACGCTGGAGTTTTGGGTCCTTAGCACACTGTCACGGCAAGCTGTCGCCAGCACGCAGCGGAGCGCAGAATCAAATAGCACCACGAACGAAGTGCGCAAATGAGTCCCACTGTTCTATGTTCGAAATGTTATGCAATGTATACGTTCGTACACCAATACACAACTCGTTCGAATCGCGTCGCCTTATTCACAGAATGTAACAAGCAAGCACCCGACCACCGATACCTTTATCGCGCCTAAAGTTATGGATAAGATTGTGTAGGGGAATACTTGTGAATTTCCTCTTAAAGACGGTATGTTACATAGTCTAAACGGACCACGTAAAGAAATACGATTTGGCCGGAAAGTTTAACGCAGCATTTTGTGTTTTCACGATGGAACGCGCTCTGAGAAGCGTCGATAGGTGTGGCAATTTCTATGCTCAAGTAGTAGTAACTTAGTGAAACTATTCTGGAACATCCAGGCAGCGTGTGAGGAACTGAATTTCACCACGTCGAGAACCAACTATAGTATTGTATTAAATTTATCAGTTCTATTCTTCCTTAGTTAATTGTTGGTCATCACTGGGCTGATCTCTTGAGGTGATAAATTGATGTTTCCAGGCTAATATGTACACCCATTTAAGGCGTATTGCCCCTGGCTCACTGGCGTTTGCAAAAGAAAAGTATCATGCTCGAAAGGAGTCGAATAATAGAACGGACTGGATGGCTGGATAGCCCATAGCTTATGCATATAAAGAGCCCATAAATGTGTAAAGATGTTGGTATAAATGCGATTACGTCACATTGGCACGCGACCAGATGAAGCATGGAAGTGCGTGTGAAACCTTTCGAGGGAATATCCTGCATAGAAGCAGGTCCCTAGTAGACGGTTCCACGAATGGCTATGTTACTTTACTTGGACATTTTGCCGTGTCTCAACCGGTCAATCCTTCTGATAGATGCGACTTCAGTTTACCCGAAGTTCGTTAATAAACCGCATTGAAGAAGGTGCAGCCAAGTACGTCATGTGATCTCGTTGTACCTATTTGATCGGACCACCGAGTTGGACTGTGTTACGCGTTATTGAGAAATATATTATTTATGTAGTTATTATTTATTAGCCCGGCGCAGCATGGTTACCCTAAGTGTCGTTTTTGCCATGCACCAGATTAGAAAATCTGTCGATCAGTGTAAAACTTATGCTTCTATTTCTCGATTTGCAAAAGATCTTCGACGACGTACCTCATAACAGACATTTCGTGACCTTAGCATTGCTCGGTATAGTCGACACCTTACGCTTCTGGTTCCCATCTTATCTTAATGGCAAATAAATGCATCTTCTGTCGCAGACACGAAACAAGTGGAGTGATCCAAGAAAATGTTCGGAATCCTTTGCAATTCCAACGATGACATCTGTGCGTTGTCACCCGTAAATGCTCGCTGATGATATTAGAGTTGTGAACACCGATCCGATCCGATACCTCGTAAGACCGCGTATTTTGCAGCAAACAATCTGATTTGCATGTAAATGAAAAATGGTGATCTACTCCAAAAATGGGCCAGTTAGATGAAAAGTGGTGTTCCTTCATTCCGATGTGGTATTTGATCTAGCCCACTGACTTTTCATAAACAGCTTACTTGTGGTACTGTAGTCCGTGACTTAGGATTACATCACCGTAACTGTTTGAATTTCGCGGAACACGTACAGTATGCTATCACAAAGGCTAAGAAAAATGATGGTTCACTGTAACGCACAGAAAGGTGAAAAATGGCGCTGTTGTGCGTGCAACTGACATTTTAGCAGATTGATTTTGGGTTTAAGTCGAAGACTTATTTACACAGAACACTGAAAAAAGCTAACTTGATCCGATTTGGCGCAGAAGGCTTGGCCTTAACTTGTCACTCCTTTCCGATCGGTTACACCGATGCCTTCATGAAGCCGGTTAGTATCTTCAACTGGAATACAATTCTTGTTACGAAATACGAAACAAAGAATTCCCCGTACTAGTATGCAAGTAGCGTACTATAATAAGTGCGAAGTTCTTCCTGAATACAATCTGCAGAACAATTCCTGGCTAAGTTCAGGGAAACAGTAATAGAAGAGGACGAAATCATGGTTCCCTTTGACGTAACGGCTTTGTTCACTTCAATCAACACCAAGCTGGCGAAGCAAACGATGGCAACACTACTAGACCAACGCAAATCTTCAGACACGAACAATAAAATAAATGCCATCCACATGATGGAGTTGTTGGATTTATGCCTCACGACACACTTCAGTTTCAACGGCCAAACCTACGAACAAATAACAGGCACACCAATGGGTTCACCGATATCTGGACTAGTGGCCGAAGCGGTGATACAAGCATTGGAGGAAACCGCACTCCCGGTCGCGAAACCTAAACTCTGGCTACGCTACGTGGACGATACTTTTATCATTCTAAAGCGCTCGAAACTGGAAGAAACACATCAGTTGATAAACAACACGTTTACTGATATCCGTTTCACTAAAGAAGAGGAGAACAATGGTTAGCTACCATTCTTGGATGTGTTAGTAAAAAGACATGCTGCTGGACAACTGGAGACAACAGTTTATCGGAAAGCGACGCATACATACCAAATCTTGAATTATCGCAGCAATCATCCAACAGTCTACAAGCGCAGCTGCGTAACAACTCTGTTTAAAAGTGCGCAGACACATTGCAGTACCCCGCAACTGAGAAAAGCGGAGGAAGATCATCTATTCGAAATGTTTACACAGAATGGGTATCCTAGGAATTTCATTTTACGTTGTTTAACATCAACAAAGCGACCGACGCATGAACAAACATCAGAAACGGATAAAAAGACAATCATTCTACCACACATAAATGGTGTCTCTGAGATGGCGGCGAGACTGCTACTACCTTTCGGAATCAGAGTTGCTCACAAGCCAATGGGAAACCATCCGAGACAAGCTCTTCAATGGTAAGGACCGGCTTGGCAAAGAAGAAACAAGTGGTGTGATTTACAAAATCTACTGCAAAAATTGCAACAAATACTATGTGGGCCAGACAGGAAGAAAGCTCGGCACTAGGCTACATGAGCATAGTCTAGCCATCCGCCGACATGACCAGAACTCCCTGATGTCGGTACATATGGACTCCGAGAATCATCAGTTTGATTTGGAGAATGTCAGGGCAAAAACTCGAAAAGCACGCGAGTTCATCGAGGCTTGGTACTCAGGAAAGAACTCAATCAACCGACACTTAGATCTTGATACTGCCTATGAAGCACTGAGGGTTAAAACAATACTCCGCCTCAGATCAAAGAGATAAAGGAACATCACTGAGGCGGACTCTAGCTAATAGTACGCAAGAGTTGACTACACGGTCAGCTCACGTGGACCAATAGACTCCTGACGTTCGAACCAAGTGATCAATAATCACTTGGATCTGCATAATGATGATGGCGTCTAGCCTGACGATGAAACGTCTGCAACCAAATCAACCAGCTCGGAGAACACCCGCATACCCTCATCTTCCTGAATACATAAGCAACCATCAGCAACAGACTTCCAGTGTCCATTCCATTCTGAGCATTTCCACATGTGCTCCGTGAGAGAATTGCAAGAACCCCAGGTCCGAACCGGGTATTTTTTATTGTGGCCAACATTATCAAACCTGATGCATCAGCTCTGACCACTAACCGTTCTACTCATCTTTGAACCTTCCACGGAGGCTATGTGGCGCGCGCTGCTTCTGTGTCTAATTCCAGTGCACATACATTTGCGCCTCCCAAGCGTTCTTGTCCCGTTGAGGCGTTGGTATGGTCGTCAGCGTCTGGTTGTCTTTGTACTTCTACACTACTGACACGGCGCAGTAGTCTCTGTATGTGGACCAGCACACGTGTAAGAAATTGCTCGTGATTAAAACAATTGCGCTATTCAGACTAACTTTACCAGGACAAGAAGTCTACTGAAAGGAACCGAATCTGGGATAATATACATCGGAAAATGACGAACACGACCAAATTTGTTTTTCCCGTCTGTCTCGGACGTTACTTCTTTGTTTTCGTCCTATTTATCTCCTACAATTCACATGAAAGGCATCAGCAGTACGCCGGTATGCAGTACCGACGCTTCCCTGTCGAGTAACCACCACTAGTTGCTCGTGGGCTAAGGATACTGCGAAGGTCGCCCTGTCCTTATGCAGGCTCGAACCCGCGCCCTCGGAGTAGAAGACAAGCTTGTTATCTTTATTGTACGGGCGGCTGGTGTAAACACTGAATTATTGGAAGCTTGTACATCACACTCTCCTAGTCGTTATCGCCGAAATTCACATTGGCACTTACTAGTAGGCCAGGATAGTAAGTCGCTGCAAATCTGATTATTGTCTAATGTAGACACTAGCTCATCGGTAGGTTAGTGACCGCAGTATCAGCATTCCTCTGTTTAAATCACGCTGATGCTCAGCGTTTGGCTTTCAAATTGTCATGCGTTAGTAAGACACAGGTTAATTAGCAGCTCTGAAAGCTCTTTTATCAAGTTAGGTCAAAGAAATGTCTGAAAATATTAGTGTTTTCCACTTAGGATCCTCACTGTCAAGGCTTTTACACACCTCTTCGTAGTTTGTATAGAACTATTCACGTTTTCTCTTTAGAAGGTTACTCCGTCCATACTCATTGCCTGAGGAATTTCGATTTGGCTCGAAACAAGGACGGAACAACATATCTGTTCGCTAAGTAACAATATGTTGCGACTATTGTTGCAACAAATTGTACATTATGATAGATCCACATATGCTTGAATGTCAGACGCGTTGAAAAATAAACTATTTATTTATTTATATAAAAAGAAAAGGTTCCAATAACTTCTCTCCGTCCATAAACCAGCTACAGATTAATGCAAGTATGTTGAGAGGGCTTCATTATGAAGACAAAAAAATGAAAAGCGGAGTGTCTTTAAAACACAGCGTGAAACATTTTCTGAGTCTGGTAATCTACCACATGCAAAACGCTTCCAGCACATGAGAGAAACTGGCAAAGCTATGAAAAATAACAAGATAAAATCGATTTCCGGACTACATGCTAAGGACACTGCACAAAAGACGAAATGACTAGGAGCTCACTTTGCCGTAACTACCGCGTCCGACTGTCTCGCCCAAGAGGAAACGTTTAGCGAGCACTTTAGGAGGCTTGCACCGCTGGGAGTAGGCAATACACATGTCGCTGCCCAACTCTCCGTGCACGTAATCGGATAAGTCGACGGGCTGCGGCGAAGGCAGAACCGCGGCACCACCCCAAGGAGATGACTGCTCTGGTGACGAAATCTGTAAAGTGAGAAAGCCTGTATAAAAACAGCTATTCGCGAAAAATGGATTGAAAAACGAGCATACCAGAAAGGTGAGTGTACATACCGTACAAATCAGTCCAGTTACCTATCGGTCAGGACTGAACCGAATGACCGCTGACAGAAGGAATTTGGACTAAGAGCGTTGTAGCGGTGCCCTTTGGGGGCAGAAAGATGCCGCTATTCAGATATTGCAGTCTAGCATTTTAGGGCTCCGACAGCTAGCAGCTAGCCATTAGGCGTTCGTTGAGTCCGATGAAGAAGGCACATTGTAAATGATCAGGTGAGCATAGGAGGGTGGGATGAGAATAGTTGGGGTGGCTCATACAAACAAGTAAGGCTGAGCTAGTACCATTCTTCTGTTGGCCATGATTTAGTACCAGAGTGGAATAGATACAATTGCCGTGAAAAGTATTAGCAGTAATAATAGTAATAATAATAAACATAAAAGGAGTGGAGATGAGCACAACCTTTCAGGCAAATTTGAAGGACGTGTGCACAGAACTCGGTTCAAGCGTTGCAATCACACTACGAAAATGGACTTGCCCCCCAATGACATGGGGGTTAGGTTACCGATCCAAAAGTTGCGGGTGGAGTCCAGCAAGTGAACCGCCGCGTAATACAACGCTCTGTGGATCAAATTGTTGAGTGAGGTGTGGCATCCAGAACCCACATCTCGGAAGGAGCGGCCAGAGAGAATCATCTGCCCTCCAGACCCAGTCTTAAACACTCTCTTTTCCTCATATTATTTATCGCTACCTTCTCCCCTCTTTCCTTCCCCATCTATTGAACAAGAGGCTGCCACTAAACGTAGCGGCAATCTTCGACATAGTTAACTTATCCTTCAAACCAAGGGTAACATTTCACATGGGATTTTTAATGCTAGAACGTACATCATCATCATTATACACGTTAGCTAGAGGTGGGAAACACCTCAGCTATTGTGTCGCAACATATACAATCAAAAAAGGGGGAATGCAAGAGGTGTAAGCCAGCTGAGCTACCAGCAACCGATGGGCATCGTTTCGGTAAGCTACTAGCCGGATACTATGCAGCAAAAACAATTACTATGAAAAAGTATATAAGGCTAAATAGTGAGATCGTGGTTGGAGGGGGAGGCTAAGTGGAATAGGGAGGGACAAAGAAACTCACAGCATGTACGCCACTGAGGTCGGCGCCTTGCTATATCAGCAAGTGTATCCAGCCAAACGTGTTCGTCTTTCGGACTCCAACCAGGAAGCCAAGACGCTCCAACCGAGGCCAGCTTCGGAGTGAGGGTCTTCATTCCTCTCGTCCAAGTCATCGCTTGGCCACCCCTTCCCTTCTTCTATCCACACCTCTGGCGCGCAAACAACGCACATTGCGGGAGTCGGTAAGCTGGCATGCGTAACACGTGACCGAGCCATCGGAGCCTGATAGGTGCAATATCGGTGCTGAGCGGTTCATTTCCTTCTCATGTGCCGTAACCAAGGAGTCGAACACGCTCGTTGCTTACTCGGTGTTCCCACCAGATGTGAACTAAATTGCGAAGCACCGATGGTCGAAGGTAACTAGCCTCTTTATGTCCGATGATCTAAGGAGACAGGTTTCCCAACCGTACAGTAAGGTCGAACGTACCGCTGCAGTGTACACTCCACCCTTCAGGGCGAGAGTGATGTCGCACCGGCGCCATAATTGGCGAAGGTTAACAAAAGCGCCCCGAGCTTTGATATACGGCGCGTGATCTCATCTTCAATCCCAAGGGCGCTGATACAATTTCTCAGGTAGTTGAACTTTTGAACCACTTCTGGCTGATCCTCATAAAGGGTCAGCGTAGGAACCGGTCCAGGCCAACCTTGGAGGAAAGCTTTGCACTTCTAGGGTGGGAAGCAAAGCCCGAAGCGGCTGACAGCCAATGCTAATCTGTCCAATGCGGCTTGGCACGTCTGGGAGCTGTCACAGATTAGGGCAATATCATCAGCATATTCCAACTCAAGAAGTCGTTCTCCTGGGAGTAGCTACACACCTTCTAAGTTGTGTCCTGTGAAGGCGATTTCCGTTACTTCGTCAATAGCGAAGTTGAAGAGGAAAGGTGACAGCGGGCATCCTTGTCTTACACCGCTGGAGATATTAAAGTGCAACGACAGCTCGGCGTAAGCCCTCACTCTGCCTGAGCTACGCGCGTATAATGCACGGATAATATTCACATATTTCTCAGGTACACCTTTCCTGAGTAGACAGTCCCAAAGTGCACGTCTATCCACTGAATCGAATGCACCTTTGATATCGAGGAACACGACAACGTTTGGCCGCCAATATGTGTGACGGTGCTCCAATAACTGACGCATGGTGAAGATGTGGTCGATGCAGCCACGACCGCGACGAAACCCGGCTTGCTCCTCACTTATCTGGCTTTCACGAGTGCCAGTCAGTCTGTGAAGGATGACAGAGGCAAGCAATTTAGAGGCAATTGAAATCAGACTGATTCCTCTATGGTTACCGCATTTTGAGCGCGAGCCTCCTTTGAAGATGGGAACAATAACGGGGCAGCTCCAGTCGGTTGGGACAGTTTCCTGCTCCCACAGTTTCACTAGTAACTTGTATAAATCATCCACAAGAGCAGGTCCTCGAATTTGAAGAGGGTTGGATGAAGA
The DNA here is from genome assembly GCA_944474145.2 of Dicrocoelium dendriticum. Lineage (NCBI taxonomy): Eukaryota > Metazoa > Platyhelminthes > Trematoda > Plagiorchiida > Dicrocoeliidae > Dicrocoelium > Dicrocoelium dendriticum. The sequence goes on from OX104070.1 coordinate 33,322,023, forward strand.
TCAACTGGTCCCGCGGCTTCATTTAACTTCAACAGTGCGATCTCACGTTCGACTTCTGAGCGAGAGGGTGGATCCAAAGGGGAAGTCCACGGAGCAGAGCGATCACTGGCCGGCAAGGAATCGAACAATTCCGATCGATTAAATTGCCTTTCAAAGTGATCAGCTCAACGCACTTAACGTTTTGACAACTTGTGGATAGGCTGTCCACTCTCGTCACGTATAGTTTCACTAACACCAGGTCTCCTGTTGCCCGTTTCCCGTATCAGACGGAATAATTTACGATGGTTGCCAAGGGCAGCGGCCACTTCCATCTCTGACGCACGGTGATACCACCAAGATTCGCGGTCTCTCTTCAGACTAGCACGAAGTCTTGTTCGGAGCTCTTTGCGAGTTTCAATGTGTTCGCTTCCAGCCGGAATATGCCGGCGAGCATCGATCAGTTCCAGAGACTGCGAAGAGACCCAATGTCCATGTTGGCGATTAGACTTACCAGATGAGGATTTTCCTGCTGCTAAGAAGGTCTGGTGAATATGAGATCAGTGAGCGCTTACTCAAATCGCATGACAGCGTACTTTGGTAGGCATTCAGAACAGCTGGTTGCGCCAGTTGGCTGGTGTCAATGCGCACACAACGTCGGCGTGGGCGTTTGCCAAAACGCATCAGCAGGTCAGCACATACAAGTGCATGGTCGGTGTCCACACATGTGCTCCAAATCGAGCGATAGTTCTGGATGCAGCCTCTGCAGCGGTAACTTATCGCAGTGTGATCGATTTGCGTCCAAGGCTGGTTCGAAGCTAGTGGGCGCCAAGTCACCCTCCGGCGAGTGCTGTGTCAGAAATTAGTGCTCTCAAGAAATAAGCGAGCATCTCCACACAAATGAAGTAACCGCTCACCGTTATCATTATGGGAGCCTACACCATGTTGGCTGCCCAGATGCAGTTCATCAATGGATAATTTTCCTACCTGAGCATTCAGATCCGTAGCCAGCACAACCGTGTCCGAGCTTCTTCTGTGACAAAGGAGCACGTTCAGTTTGCGATAGAAGTCGTCTTTTACCGAAGCATCACTAGAGTTTGTGGGTGCATAGGCAGCGATGACGGATAGATACCTGTTAGTCCCGTGCTGTCTTGGAGCTTTGAACGAGCCAGCCAAGTGGACCGCACACATCCGGCTACCGATGGGGATCCAATCAATCAAAGCAGCTTAATCCTGGGGACTCAGGGAAATACCAACACTGGCTTGGCCGGTGCTCGAAGCTACATCGTCCCCGGATAGGCGCAATGAGAAAGTGCTGCTGGTGTCACTTGAAGGGGGTCGCAAAGTGAGCATAGAGAACGAGTCTTGCAGGCGGGTCACCGATAACTAGCAGATATCGACCGAGAGGGTCTCTAGGGTTCGGACAAGTGCTGCCCGTTGACCGATCTGTAGCAATCTGCGTACATTGAGGCATGCAAATCTGAAAGATGATCGAGGGCTCCAAATGGAAGCTGATGAACTGGGCTTGGCCGCTTGCTTGGACATGGGCTTGTCGACAGGGCAGGAATGATGCTCCGCGTTCACATGTGAGCTGAAAGTAAAAGTATATCAAAGCAAGGTGGGGGGGCTAAGAATTGAGGGTTGGAAACAGGAGGGATAAAAGTGAAGCTGGAACGTGACGGTAAGAGTGAAAAAGCGTAAGAGAAGGAGGAAGAAGGCGGGAAGGCTTGAGCAGTAGCATCCAAACCCCTATCCACCCTGCTTGATGCAGCAGATAGGGCACGGTTGGTTATCCTCTGCGGTGGCCAGAGCATCAAGAAATTGTTTGACGAAAGATTCATAGCATTGCGTGGGCTGCCCAGGCTTAGACAGAAGAACGATTAGGGTTCTCAACCAAAAGCTTTGGTTCAAAAACCTAACCGCAAGGCAGCGGTTTGGCGTTGGGATACAAGGAGTTCGTTTTAAGGAATAAGGGGCCACCCTCATTCCAACCCCCAACCTAGAGGACCAGGAGGCTGTGTGTCTGGCCTCTAACCATTGACCAATCTAGTATGAATGGCTCTGAAGGTGCAAAAAAGCACCACCCAGCATGGCTCAATGGATCTCAGAAGCACACAAACCATCACACCTCGGAAAAGTCCAGCCTCATTGCGATAGGTCAGATCGGTCACTCTCGATATTGATGTGTGCTGCGTCGTGCCGAATCTTCGACTCCCTGGTCCCGAATCTGCCGGTAATGACTAAACCCTTCGTGACTGGTGATACTGAGTCAATAGCTCAAGGTATCTATGGTGTCGATATCCCCCTCAATAAACATGCAAAAGGCAATCTACTCAACTGGATATCAGTGAAAAGTCGCATGTGTGCGATTCAACTTCCAACCTCTACTTGGCTTACTAAGCACCATCTGAAAGTGATCTTTCATCGCTTCTATTTATGCGTCCACTGAGAGTAATTCGGAGGGCGTCAAAGACAATTTTTATTGCCAGCACTCATCTCTCACTCGTATGATGAAAAATAATGACCGTGATCGTTTCTGATAAAATTATTGCCAAAGTGGGTCATTCTTCGAGCTCTGAAAAACAATTAGGAGACCGCATCGGAATTAATGCATTCGATACATACGATAGAGACCGATTTCTGAAACAATGTAGCGACGACAGGCTCTGTTGTAGCAACAATGCATTCCTGCATAAAAGTTTACATCGCGTCACCTGGCGCCCAATGACTATTTCGACGACGTGGGTTAAAATTGACCATATTGCCGTTAGCCATAGATGACACACATCAGTCCAAGCCTGTCGGACAAGTTGGAACAAGTGCCTGAATTCCGACCATGCGCTAGTGCGCGCACCCACAGCACTCACTATTCCCGATTCAAATCAAGTAGGTGTAAGCTTTATGCATCCCAAAGGGTGCATTTTCAGCGTTTTACACTATGAACTGCAAATTTATTGAAGGGGCACCGCCAGAAGTGCTAAAATTTAGAAATGCGTATAAAAATGAGAAGGGTGAAATCATAACACGATGGCATAACACCCCATTACATCTTCGGGATTTGTGTCCATTCAAAAGGATAAAGTTCCAGTAAAACGTTTCTTCACAACTCGCTGAAATTGAAGTAAAGTTTTGTGTCTAAATATGTTAAATCGAGGATCCTGCGTGACATATCAACGTTTATATTCAAAAGGTGGGTTGAGTATGTTGGTTTCGGTGATCTCGGACGTTGCTTTAAGAGGATATCTGTCAGCTTATTCTTGTAAAAACGATATATCTACGGCAGATAATGTAAAAATGATGTTCGGTGAAAAAGTCAACGCCGATTTAAAGGCCTCACTTGAATTCTGAACCTCTCACTTGTAACTTGAACTCGCAGTCAGCAGTTCAACAATATCATGATGAACTAGTCCACCAATTGTCAGGGATGAATGAGGTTGAGGAGCCGAACGATGACTGGAATCAGCACAAATGTACGGGAAAGAAGTGCTTTACCAATCAATCTAAAACGTTCGAATTGTAAACTGAGCCCTAAGACATAAACCAGTTTGATCGAAGTGCGAAAACAAGTCCCAATGGGCACTGAGTTTCAGCGTGTCTATGAAAGAGATTAGGCATGAGTAGGTCGTATTGAAACGAAGCAAAGCCCATGGGCCCGACAACCCCTATTTTTCCTGAGAAGTGGAGGTGACCCTTTGTTGACTGAACTCACTGCTCTATTCAACACCATTTGGAACACTGAAAAGGTGCATACAAAATGGTGCCTATCAACTGCCGTGCCCATCTACAAGAAGGGTCAGCGCAGTTTGTGCGAAAATCATCGAGGGATTCGCTTTAATTCCACTGCTTGCAAAAATCTCATGGGTAACATTCTTCGATCACTTAATGGTCCTCGCAAGTGTCGAATCACTGAAAGCCAGGCTAGCTTCCGCCCTGGTCCTGATTGCATCGAGCACATATTTACTTTTCGCCAAGTGTCTGAACAAACACGTTCACAGATGACCGACTACAGTGGTTTTCCTTCACCTGAAAGCCGCATTCGATGTTGATCGTGTCAACTTGTAGCGATTGTGCAGTTCTATCTTTCCAATTATACCTTCCTATTCCCGTTTCCATTATTGATTGTACAGTTTTGTTTTAACTGACCAAAAACTGATAAAACACTTTTCGAATTTAATCCATCTTCTGGGTCCGGCTACGCGTGTTGTGCTGTCGATCGTCGGTCTGTTTGCCTCGTTCATCAACCATCGGATCTACCACGTCGAATTGTCGTACTGACTAAAGTTCCGTCTTCCGAACCGGATTGTGCGACTAATTGATGGCCTACCGAGGATCGTGATTTACCGAAGGTCAGGTACAACATTTTTACTTCATAGACTGAGAGTCCTTTTATTTAGTTAAGCAATTTTATTTTGGTTTCTCCACTACAAGCTTGTGGCACTGCTTACCCGTGTGGGACGTGACAGGAAAACTTCTTGCCACTGCAACTACTGTCAGGCAAGCGAGCGATTGACTTAGATTATTCCGATGACATCGCCCTACTTGGAGACGACTCATAGAGCATGCAGACTATTCTAAACCGTTTGGCGATTGAGGCATCTAAGTACGGAATGTTCTTCACCCCGTCAAAGCGTAAAGTGCTGCTCTAGGATTGCCATTCGCCGGTTCCCGTGTTCACCCCTGAAGGTACACATCCTGAACAAGTGGAGAGTTTGTCTACTTAGGCAGCTGGGTGTCTGTTGATGGCACTAATAAGAAGAAAGTTTCGCTCCGGATCGCCAAAGCTCGGTCACCGTTCGTCAAGCTGAAGCACTTGTGACATCGCCGGGATGTCTTCCAACTGGTAAAGGATCGTCACCGTTCAGGCGGTGTTGCTATATGGAAGTGAGTCGTGACCAATTCGAGGAGTTGACATGCGCCCTCCCTCGGGCTTCGAGAATGGGTGCTTGAGAAGGATTGCGCGTGTGTGATGGCAGCAAAGTATTTGCAACCATGAAGATCGACGTCTTGTCTTAGGGATGTAAGTATTCCCTTCAACAAGTTGGTTTTGCTGCGTCAGTTAAGATGGCTCAGCCAAGTCCTGCGTGTCAGCTGAGCGCGTGCAACATTGCGCACTTTTCGCTTGTGCATGACCTGGCCGGAAGAGACCGCGCGGCAGTTAGCCGTCCACTTGGCGACAGGATATGAAATTGTTGACTTCACGTCGTGCGGCCGTTGGATCCACACGTCTACCTGGTGGGGGACCAAAGGACGAGGAGTGCATATGGTTGGAAACAGTTCAGGACATGGTGCGCAATCGAAACCAGTGGAAGATGTGATTATATACTTGGTTAGGCTCAGCTGCCTAATACTTAACAAATGAAAAACGAAAAAAGAAAAATCACGTGTGAAGAAATGACAAAAAAGTTCCGGTATCGCGGCGCAGTAGCTGGAGTGTGTCACTCACATTCAGCTAAATGTGTCTAGTTGATGAGGTATTGATTAAACTTGTGATTTCCATGGTTTCAAATGTCTCCACGTCTATTCGTTAGACTGTTGCTACTAGTATCATCACCACTACTACTACTTCCCACTCTAAAATCCCTCTATTGTGACAAAAGATGCGATGTCAAAAAAGGCATCAGCAGCACCAATGCTTTGCTGCCGTGCAACCACCACTGGTCGCGTGTGGACTAAAGACACCGCGATGATCGCCCGGTTCAATACGCAGGCTCGAACCTACGACCGCAGATTACAAAGCAGCATTGTGATCCTTAAGGCCACGAGTTGGCGATGCCAGACGACGATTAACGAGAGTTTTCTCCAGAGTTCCCCACGACAAGAGATCGTTAAGGTTAACCTATATCTCCTTTCCTCCTTAAGGTTGTGACCTAAATGATCGTGAATGACTCGGTCCTTTCATATCCTACCGGAGCGGAATTTCTGCCGGGTGACCGATTGACAAATTTGGAGTGTGCTGACGACATTGCTGTTCTGGGGTTTGACAAAGTGGTTATGTAAACACCACTAAACCGAGTAACGCGCTGCACGCTTCGACATGTGTGTTGTACCCTCGTTTTGCAAAGTGTTGCAGGAGTGGACCGTATGTATGTATGTGCTGAGGCTGATGTTGCATTCTTGATGCTTCACCGCAGTTGGGCTAAACCAACTTACACTTAAACTAGGTCTTGTTAAGCTGGATAAATTTCATTCCACTTTATTTGGTTTGTTCTTCCAACCAGAATACTCTTCTATTAACTGGCCACGTTGCTTACATTAATTGCGCTTATCTTCGGTAATTTTATTGCGTTTTGTAGCATTTTTAACTAACTTGTGGACATTTCTTACTTATCGAGGATTTGTTGCTAACCAACTTACTTCATATGGTAATTTAGGGAAGAGTTATGCCACCGTATCTGTATGCATTATTGGATTTGTTTTAATTCATCTTGTCGTTCCAGGTGATTTGCTGTTGCTTGATATCCCCGGTGTGGCTGCGCTTGATGTGCATGTTGACAAGGTGCCTACCTGTCTATTACCCACTACGTCGTCCATACTGGCTCCAGGAGACAGTTGGTCGTTGCTGGAGGGGACCGGGTGCACGGTCCACGTGGCCGTGTTAGGATCAAAGAGTGGTTCCATACACTCAGTGTGAAGTGGACTACGGTCCAGCCACCGCCTTGTGTGCGCTTGATTCCCCAAATACAGCGTGCTTGTGCTTGCTTGTGAAGGAGTGTGGGCCGGCTCCGTTGATGAAACGTGGCTCCCATCTACATGCCTCCCGGTGTTATTCCTTCGGGTTTACATTGGATATGGGAGGTGTGGTTAGAGTTGTGGGTGGTGCAGTCCCTCTGTAGGCGCAGGCGTCCTGTGGCTTGCCACAGTGACAGGCAAATCCGAAACCGGATGCCGCCAACCATGTAATCTCAACAGCCTAGCAACTAGACATATAGCCAACAAAGCCATGGAGATTAGCAGATAAGGGGAAGTCACCGCGTCATAATCATCGTGGCAAGGTAGTTGAAGGTGAGCAACACACTTCAGCTAATATGCCGCAGGAAGAAGGGAACATTTTGACAAAAAGTAGAACAAAACCTTTCCAGATTGTTTTTAACACGCCGATTTTGCTCTTTTTTGTCATTTTCAATGCTTGTAATATTAAACATGTGAATCACTACAATACCGTACACAATTCTTCCATTGATTCCGGTTGCAGGCAATGTCTTCAAGAGTGATAAGCCATTGGCAGTCCTCATCTTTGGGTCCACATCTTGGAAGACGTACGGATCCAACAGCGGCTAGACGCGACGTCAGCGATTTCATGTGCTGCCGCCAAGTGGAAGGCTGACCACCACGCGGTCGCCTCCAGCCAGGTCCTTGACGAGCGAATAGAGCGCGACGCGGTAGACGCTCAGGTGCCATGCGTAGGACGTGACCGAGCCATCTTAACTGGCGCAAAAAAACCAGGCTGTTGAAAAGAATACTTGCATTCCCCAAGATGCGACGTCGAACGTCATTACTATTAACTCGATGTTGTAACGAAACACGAGCGATCCGCTTCAAGCAACCGTTAGGGAACGCAGAAAGACGACGCATGTTTTCCACGCGAATCGGCCATGGCTCGCACCCATACAACAATACTGAACTGATGCGCTGTAAACGCGGCCCTTTAGTGAGAATGAGACGTCACGACGACGCCAAAAGTACCTCAGATTAACAAATGCTGACCGAGCCCTAGCGGTACGAAGAGAAACTGCTTTGTTGATAGTGCCGTCAGCAGAAACACAGCTCCCAAGGCAGACGAAACTATCTACCTGTTCAAGTTGTGTACCTTTGAGAGTGAGCACGGGAGTAGGTGAAAGCCAACCCTTGAGCAGTACTTTACACTTCGATGGAACGAAGTTCATACCATCTTAGATGCTTCAACTGCCAAACGATCCAGAATGAATTGCATACCCTGAGGATCGTCACTAAGTAAGGCGATATCATCAGCATAATCCAAATCAACAACTCGACTATCTAGGAGAAGCTCAACGCCAGCGTTCAACGAATCGCTCAGAGCGTTCTTTTGGACATCCTCAATGGCAAAGTTGAATAGGAACGGAGAGATACGGCGTCCTTGTCGAACTCCACTGGAGACCCAGAAAGGATAACGACATCCGACTTGTTAGCATTAGTCAAGAGCTGTTGTAGATCTCGGTAGAATTCGTCCTTGACCGAGTCACCACTGCAGTCAGTTGGAACATACACGGAGATCACAAACAAGTTGTGTCTCTCTTGGCGGTGCCTGTTGATTCTGCATGAACCCCGAAGCCGAACTGCACATAGTCGGCTGTTAGTAGGGAACCAGTCCAGTAGTGCCGCCTCGGCCTTGCCACTTAGTGCTATACCTACACCAGCCAAACCCGCTGACGCTGCTTCTGGATCTCCAGAAAGACGCAGGTGAGATCTGGCTTCGTGGTCAGTGGGGGATGTCAATGTAAGCACAGTGCTGGGATCTTGTAATCGGGTTTCTGAAAGGCAGCAGATATCAATGTCTATGGAATCTAGGGTGCGCGCTAGACCGGCTTGCTGTCCAATCTGTATGAGTGTTCGAACGTTGAAGCACGCCGGACGGAACGAGGATCGGGGACGAAGGAGAGCCATAGGTTGAACTCCTTGGTCTGCGGCGCAACCGGAATCGCAGCCAGATTGTTGAACACATGAATCGGGTAACGGAAAGTGAGGATTATTAGCAAACAAACAATTGGCGTGTGATGATGTCGCGTGAAAGTGACTGGCAGAAACAGGAGCTGTGCACGTTGTAATACAGGCAATGATTTTGTCAGAGGGCGTGATACTACCCGGTTGCCCAAGCCGAAGTAGGGAGTTGATTTAGGGGACTCCACCCCGAGCATTTGGCTAAATAACTTACCCGCAAGGCAGCGGGGCGAATTTAGGGAATCGCGCTCATTGAGAGGTGTTGACTGAATGATCGATTCGTGCGCCTTTATTTGGTAGATTACCAAACAGGGTCCCAATACTCCTCATGAAGTCAGCACAATTGCTAGAATACAATGCCCCACGGAGGTGGAACATTGTCGCCGAACACTTTGCTGGAACGGGGTACACACGAACCACCCAACTGGCACCACGAGGAGGTAGTTCGGCAAGCCAGCCAGTGAACCGACACACCTCCGGTTCAAGGTATCACCGAACAGACATTGGAAGTGGTGTATCGGCTCCGTTACCTAGGTAGCTGCGTCACTTATGGTATTTACATCACTGAGGAAATTATCTCACATATCAACAAGGACCGCGGGGCATTTCAGAGGCTCAGCCATCTATGCAAACGGCGGTATATCAGCCTGTCGTTGAAAGGTAGAGTGTATAACGCTAAGATAAAACCGGCGTTATTGTATGGATCATAGATCTGAAGGGCTCGCAGTAAAGACATCAAACAACTGGTCCTATTTGATCACCGGTACTTACGAAGTACTTCTCACGTCTGGTGGGAACAACGAGTGAGCAACATGGAGTTCCGCCAGTTGGTGTTCGGTAAAAATGTTTCCGGTGCATTACGCGAGCGTTTGGTGAAAATTAAGCATGTAAGCTGGCTGGATAATATCCTCCGTTTTCCCGTTGACCGACTTCTTCGGTGTGCATTATACGATGTCCATGCACCGTGAGGTGGCCAGTCGATGACGGAAAATAGAGGCTTGAAGAAACTGACAGAGACTTGGTCAAGCTGGTGCGTGTGGTCTTCGTGGATGGGCCCTCGGGGTGGTCCACACCAGTGGTTGGGGACTCTATCATACATGTCGCAGTCGGTGACGCTCGTGCATTCGGTTTCTTGTGTCTAGCTTATAATTCCCTCCACCATGATTAGCTTTGCGAACTTCTTTCTTGATTCCATTTTCGTTGTATTATGTTTGCGTCCAACCGATTGTCCATACCCTCGTTACTTAATGTTTCTCTGACGACTCGAGCCGTGGTAAATGGATTGACCGCGCCTGGTTGCCCCGAAAAATAGTTGTGGAGCTGTACTGAAGAACTAGTCACTTCGAAACTTGAAAATCAGGCAGGTTGATACAAAAATAGAAGGCAACATAGTAAGCCAACTTAATCATTCTAATAAATAATCCATCTATTTTTGTAAGCAGTGTGGTTGAGAACAAAAATATTGTAACATTTTCCCAGATACCGCCCTACTTAAAGATGTCTTTTGATTTCGCACCTTGGATGAACCAGAGAGGCAATTTGTTATTATTGATAGTAAGTAGTAGCCTCACTACTCCACGAGCGTTTATCATTCAACATCCCCCATCAATACTGGCAAGTTTGCACTCACTCTGAAACTAATTTCCGAGAGAACAATAAGTGTTACAAAAATACGTTCACCATTAAAGCACCCTAAGCTAAGCGGACAAACGGTGGCTAAATCCTTATTCGCTGTGAACCGAAGATGATGCCAGTCAACACTTGAAAAAAAGCATTTTAGCCAGTGACAGCTGATGTTCCAGCACAGCCTCGTGGTGCTGTGTGGCTAAACGCGGGTTCAGATGGAAGAAAAGTTAACCTGGAAGTCGGGTACATCGCTGTGGTCAGCAAAATGGGCGCTATTCAGGTGTCCAGCAAGACATGACGGGATTTCATGCAGATGCCCAAGACAGAATGACAATACTGCAATGTATCGGCCGTACACGATGACTATTTCAGCAACACAGATCCAAAGAAGTAGATTGCTCAATGTGTATAAAGTGATGCGATATCGCTCGTGCAAGGTTGTTGCTCATATGAAAGTGGAGGTCATCACACAAGCGCACGAACCGATCGCCATTATCAGTCCGATGGAGGTCGAGCAAAAAATCGACACTTGGCTATTGCTCAGCCCTCTATAAACAGCCTACTACAGAACTCATATAAGCCTATGCGAACACAGTATCCGCATTCAAGGACATACAGTGGGCAGATGAAAGTTGTCGGTTGAATTTGCATTTGAAGGCCTCTAAGCTGGGTTCAATAGGAGAAGATAGCAAAAGTTAACAAGGTTCCGTGCCCTATGACATCTTTTCTCTGATAGAAGTCTTAAGTTGAAGCATATATATGCGACTGCTAAAGGGGATTCGTTCAAGCGATGTTTAAGTCCTTCCAGCGGGACTGCAACTCCGAGTAACTGATTTAGCATCCTGTGACATGCAAATAAGATGGATGTCACTAGAATCCGAGCGCATAATAGACGACGGATTAAAATAGCATAGTCCGATATGCGATCGAAAACATGGCACGCGCCTAGTACAACAGTGTTTGATGAGAGATATGCGTTGACTGGCCTGAAAAGGGAAAGAACACAACAGACAATAGGAAATGATCCCTGTGGTCTTAAACAGGAATTAGGTACATGGTGAAGAATATTAGGGGAACCAGAGACAACCCCCAGATAAATTAACTCTAGGGGAAAGAAATATTGAAGAGCAACGAATGAAGAGAAGCGAGAAGTGGTGAAAGAGTCAAGTAGACGGATGATACTCTCTAGTTGTCCAATGAAGGATGCGTTTTAATCGAGGGTTTCGGTTTGGCTCGAAACTCACTTTGACTCACAAGAAAGAGAGGAGTAGATCCACAACAAGAATGTGACAGGGGATTTATATAAGTGACTGGCAGAGGTTGACAAGGCGCAGCTCCGAAGGTAGCGGAACAATTCGTAGATACTTGTCAACGGTAGATGATAAATCTGTGGTTTTCAACCTTTCAACTGTGGTGCAGTGATTCAGGTGTCTTGTCTACATGCTCTCCAACCCAGCACAAGTTGTCACTTCTGCATGGATACTGCACGGAAGCCTAGATCCACGCTGAAGCGTAGACTAGAGCCCGGGATCTTGAGAAGTAAGATCAAACACCTGAACCACCATACTAGGGATTCGCAACAAACCCCAAATATATCCATGCGTTGAAGTATTGATAACAAACGGATGGATGTGTTGACGACGTAGTATCAAACCCGTTAACCTATTGCAGCGTAGTTAGGCGAAAAAATTTGTAAGTTTCGACGCCGGCAAATGGCTGAGGGTATCCATTTCCGGATTTATCTTGCACAGTGACAGCAAATAGCCAGAGCTCATCTGTGCCTCTAGAGGAACTATGGGTAATTTGCGTTGTAGCACGCACATCTCCGTCTACAAATCCCATGTCTAGTTTAAAGCCGAGGGAACAAGACCTGGAAGCATGTGGAAGGAGCAACGATTGATGGGAGCCAGCCTACATTCCAACATACACATCATTAGTACGAACTTGGGAGAAACTTGCACACTATACGTATACAATGCAGTGGTTGGGTCGTTGCTCATGTAGTGATCGGGAACACTCTTTGAGCCTAGCACAGCCATAAAGACTGTACACACAGTATGCCCCAGTAATTAGTAATTTCTTAAAGACAGCAATTGTGATGGTGGTAATCGATATGTAGGGGCCTTGTCGACATTTGCATCAAACGTAGCTAGATATGGGATGTCAGCTCGCAAGGGCGATCATGCGAGCGACAATACAAAATCAAAAAAATAAAAAATAATAATATAAACTCAAAAGCATGTAAGTGCTAACGGCCGCGACCATGCTGAACACGTGTCACACCTGCCGCATTACTGGCCTGGGTTGGTAAATGGAACCCGAAGCAGCACCGCTGACTTTTACCCGCTTGAATTGCCCGTTGTCCGTTCTATATGGGACCCACTTGATCACACTGATGAGTTACTAGATCGACTCGGCTGAGGCACATGCATATTACCAGGTAAACAACCTCGACCGAGGGTTCCATCGGTATCTGGCATTCGCATAACCGGTTTTTCTTCCTGATGCATAAACCTTTCCTTGTGGGTAGACGTTGTCGACATAGCACCCCGCTGGATGTTCACATAGCACCCCGTACGTGGCCCTTAAATGACTACGCGATACACAGCAGGTTACCCAGTTAAACCACGTGCTTACGCAGAGTTCGTCGTATAATGCGATGAGAACCAAAGCGGTCTAATCTACAACGGAAGTGTAATAATTACATTTGTTCATTTAAGTAATGAGCATATGGCTGCGGTGATGTCAAATTCATGACACAATCCACAAAGACGAATGTTGTTGTCACTGGTCCCACACTACTTATCAACTGCGACTTTTACAGTTCGCAGCAATATCGCATGAGTATGGCACAAGATGGTGGTGCGTTTATGTGCAGGTTAAAGTAAACCCGAGACGAAAAATGATGACGAATGGTGTCAGATGAGGGAATAAAAGTATGCCAGGGGAAAATGCAAAATAGCAAAATATCCGAGACTTCTGGCATGCGCATCACACATATCGCGAAACCAAAAGCATAACATATGAGGAAGTTCATTGGTATTTCGATGAAGCTCTGGATGGGATGATGAACAATGGTCGAATGTGCCTCCACACGTTGAGTTTAACATTTTGCAGAATCTTTTTATTACTAACAAGCATAGAGCACCGTGGCTTAGCCACGCCATGTAAGATTTGTACTAACATGAACTTATACCACTAGACATATTGTTTGTTTGTACTACCTAGCAAGACATATTTAAAAAGACCAATTATCAAAAATCTGGGGTTCCCAAGTAGAAGGAGCTACATCTCGAAGTCATCAAGAAAGAGTATATGCCTGAGCTACATGTGCACGACCGTTAGGTCTGATCGAAACGCCCTACAGAGTCGAAAAAGTGTATTTTCACCTTTGCAATTTACGCACCACGCATAAGTTCTGCGTCAATGTAAGCTGCCTATGGTGGTCAATGAGAAGCAGGGCGGTTGGTATATGTTTAGCGGCTGATCACGGGTTTGCAGTTGCAGAGCACCCACCAAATAGCTGTTTGACAACCCACCAAGTCATGTTTACTGTCTCGCAACTACAGACAAGGAAGGTGTATGCGTAGTTCCAGTCCGTCCAGTTCATAATGGACGGAACTTCGGTAACCGTAATAGGATGAATGCGCAGTGACACCGATGGTTAGAATATAAAATATTTGTTTGATAAAAACAGGCTAGGCGGTTATGAAGTTAGAGCAATGTCTGCCATAAGGCGATGCGTAGAACGTTCATACAGTTACTGAGACATACTTTCGTAAACGTTCTAAGGGACATAGAACGGATGACTGAACTAACCGTAAGGAAGAATGGCACCGTTTTAGTAGACGATGAAAGAGGAAAGCGTGGTCAACGGCGAAATCCACTTAACTGGAAGTTGATGTCGATTGCGGCAGGGAAGTAGGAGCAAGATAAGCAGGTTTAAAAAACAATTCTGCTGGGTAGGTCATCCAAAAAACGAGCAACGGCATCAACAATGTAGTTGCCAAGTCTGCTGTCATACAACAACCAACAGAGAGACGATCTCACTAGTAAGGAAGATGAGGGAAGAAGTGGAAAACAACTTCGAATACTCACGCGCGACTGCTGGCGGTTGCGCGGCGACGAAGCATCAGTAATGTGTACCGGCGTAAAGGCTATTAAATTATGTGTATTCATGCGTAGGGGATTTTGATATGGACAATTGAGGTTCGTCACAGCCAGCTTCAGAATCATGATGGATCCGATGGGTGCGCACTACTGATGATGCCCAAGAGACTGAAACTGCAGTCTAGTGCTTTTCCGGGCATGTAGAAGACTATCTAATTTGGAAGCTGGCTGTGACGAACCTCAATCATCTATTAAATTTTGACTTCGTTAAAGCAAAAAAGTAACGCTAGGGTATCTACATGTTACCATCACTGCAGGAGCGCAGTGACCAAGTGGAAAAAGTAGACCTTAGATAAGAAAAGAGAAAGAAATCAGCAGTACGCCGGTACACAGTACTGACGCTTCGCTGACGCGCAACCAACACCGGTCGCACGTGATCTAAGGATACTGCGAAGGTCGCCCTGCGCCTACACAGACTCGAACCCGCGCCACCATATCACAAGACAAGCTCGTTACCTTTAGGTTACAGGTCGGCTTCCTAGGTCGCACTCGTCCCATGTATAAGCGGGACTAATTGGACTGTAGCCTCGGTGTGCTTCGTACTTTCAAGTGCAAGGTGTTACTGCAGGACTGGACCGAAAAACCACCGGTCCTAGTTATCACCACACAGTCATTAGAAGTGGTCGATTGGTAACTGTGTCCGCTCCGGTGTTTACACCCTTGGGAAGGTAGTTTCACGTGTCAGTAAAGCCTGCGTGGATTTTCAGTCTAAATTATCTGGGGAAATGAAACATCAGCATGTTGATCACGTGCATAAATACAACGTTGTGATGAGATTGATGTTACCAGGTGGATAAGAAACATGGTCGCTACACATGGAAGAAACTAAGATATCTGTCGTTTGCATTTATCGGTCAATGCAGAGTAATCATCACATTTAGCAGGAAAATCGGATAAGCAGTATTGAAATTCACCAGTTAGTATTTGGAAGGAAGTAACTCACTGTGCCACACTATAGTGTCTCGTAGAGTTTAACCGATTATGTTGACCGGGCCATGTCCGCTGACTACTCTCCTCCATGTGTCTTAGTATGCGATCGCTGCACTTAGCTAGACGAAACCGTGAGGTGGCCAGCAGAATTAGCGGCATAAAAAGATTAAAAAGTTGACGGAGACTTGGTCAGATATTCATGGATGAGGGATTGAAATGAGCCATATCAATGGTTCACAACCCAACATAAAGCGAAGCAGCTGGGTTCGTTGGCGCTATTGCATTCGGTTTCCCGCATGCCGTTGCTAACATCATCATTATCATCAACAGCAGTACATCAGCCACTTGAACTGATGCTTCGCTGCAATACAACCATGAGGACCTATGAAAAAAGCATAAGAGAGAGAGAAGGGGGACTTACCTGAAAATCTTAATGTCTTAAGCAAACATTCAGGGTCAAGGTGTCTACACCTTGTGTAGACAACATACCGTCACAAACAACTGGCTATCGTGCAAAGATAAGGAGGCATCCGCGAGACAGCTTCCTTGCGGCTTTCACCGCCCCGCGTCATAATCAGCCATTATCCTGCAGATAACTCTGCACCAAACACGCTTTAAACAAGCAATCCGATTAGGAGACGGCAGCAGACGCGCCACTGGTGTCTACTGCCACCCATGTCCCGTAAAGTCTCGAGCCATGCACAAGGCGAGTCACGTGGACTCCAGCCCGGAAGGCGAGACGGAACAACGGCACCCAGTTTGGTCGTCAGTGCCCTCATCACCCGCTGCCAAGTCAACTTCTGTCCACCTCGAGACTTACGCCACCCTACACCTGGTAGACTGAACTGGGCCCTCCTAGGTAAGCGGTGACCAGGCATACGCAGCACGTGCCCGAGCTAAAGCAACTTATCCAGTGTTATCTGTTGTTCTAGGGAGCTACTATCTCTGCCTAGCGCTCGCCTACGCGCATCATCGCTGCAGACACGCTGGTGCCATCCGACTCCAGCAATGCTTCGCAGACAACGATGATCAAAGACTTGAAGGCGCTTCAGCTCTTCAGACTGAAGGGGCCAAGTCTCACAACCATACAGCAAAACGGGGCCCTCACTGTGGCCTTGTATACCCAGCCTTTCAGACGAACGGAAACGCCCTTCTGTCGCCAAAGATGTCGCAGGCTCAAGAAGGTAGCTCTGGCTTTTGCAATGCATGAGCTGACATCAGTTTCTATGCGCTCATCAGTGCTGATGCAGCTGACAAGATAAGTGAATTGATCAATCACCTCGAGTTCCTCGTTAGCAAAGGTCAAGGGGTCATAAAGTGGCTGATGGTCCTGCAGCAACACTTTGTACTTTGAAGGTGCGAAGTGCATACTAAATAATGGGACCACTCGGGACAGGATGTTCAGGGTTGATTGTGACGCCGCAAAATAGACGAAAAGCAACACGATATCGTCCGCATAATCTAGATCAACTAATCTTCCATCAGGCAGCACTTCAACGCTCACATCGCAAATTTCGCAAGGGAACAATCCATGATCGGATCCACGACAAAATTAAACAAAAATTGGGAAATCGGACAACCATAACGAACGCCACTTGTGGTCGGAAAGCTATCCGATAGGTCACTGTAGACACTGATGCGACCAGTAATGTCCGAGTACAGAACAAGAAGGATGTTCACATATTTCGTGGGAACACCTTTCCGCGCAAGTTTTTCGAACAGAATCGATCGATCGACTGAATCGAACGCACTCTTGAAATCAAGGAACACAGCTATTGTCGATCTGCGGTATGCGTGGCGCTGCTCTAGCATGTGACGCAAAGTGAATATATGGTCTATACAGCCACGTTCTGGGAGGAAACCGGCCTGCTCTTCTCTAATCCGAGATTCCCGTTCTGCAGTGAGGCGACGAACGATAATCGAGGCCAATAATTTTGTCACAACTGGGGTTAGATTAATACCCATGTGGTTAGAACAGTATGTGTGACTGCCCTTCTTGTATATTGCCACTATAATCCAATCGCTCCAAATAGCTGGGACGCTCTCTTCTTTCTAGACACATTCGAATAGGGAGGTCAGTGCTTTGCAGAGGACCTCACCTCCATCCTTAAATAGTGCAGGAGGGAGAGAATCCGGGCCAGTGGCACGAAAACAATAGAGGGCTGTGATCGCGTTTCGGACCACGGCCTCCGATGGAGGCTCTAAACTAACCGTCTATGGCTCGTCCGGCATCACCGGAGTAGGAAGAGGTCCGGGAGGAGGAGGAAAGCTGAACTGATCTTGAAAGTGTTCCGACCAACGAGCCATACGGCGCTCCTTATTGTGCACCGATGTACTCGCGCTGTCTCTGATTGTCTCACTGACACCTGGTTTCCTGGGACCAGTGGTGCGGATAAGCTGGAAGAGCTTGCGGTAATTGCCTACTGCTCCTGCCTCCTCCAATTCTTGAGCCCTACTGGTCCACCAGGCTTCCTTGTCAGCACGCAGGCTCTGCTTTAGTTCACGCCTAATAGCACGTCTGGTCACATTGTGTTCAGAGCCAGCTGAGAGGTGCTTTCTAGATTCCAACAGGTTCACCGACCTCTCGGTGACTGGTGCGGTGACGATGGATAGTGCCACAAGCAGATGCTCCTGTGTCGTGCATGGCGACCGAGAGCCTATTCCACTGAAGCTCAGTGTCAGTAGGACAAGACTGCGGAAGTTCGGTATGCAGTGCATCTTGATAGGCTTGCCTGACCGAGGGCTGAGACAATTTTTCAGTTGCCAATCGTACGGGACGCTTAGTGCGCCTCCCGGTAAAATTCATGGAGAAACGACAACGTACCAAGGCATGATCAGAGTCGACACAGGTACTCCAATACGGGCAGCAATCCAGCATGAAACCACGTCATCTGTAACTTATTGCAATGTGATCAATTTGGGTCGATCGCTGACCAGCTACAGGAGGACGCCAAGTGGCACTTCGGCGCCCACTGTGTCTAAAACCAGTGCTACACATCAATACCCAGTGTGTCCAAGGTGCGTGCGAGTTCAGCCTGTTGACCTGTTTGTCTTAGAGTGCGAACGTTGAATGTCGCCATGGAAACGGGACAGCGTGGCCTTATAAGGGACTGCTGCCGATAGGCGTCCGATAAGTGCGGTGGGATGATGGCTGCAGATGGTTCTACTCCAGTGGCACTTCTGTTGCTGGCAATTAAGCTGGGAATTATAGAAGGAAGGTTAGTAATGGGGGTCGGGATGGGAGTAAGAGAAAAAGGTGGAAAAGAAAGAAGGGAGGCGCCAGCAGTAGCATGTTTTCGCTTATCCGCCCTGCTGTATGCAGCAGATAAGGCGACCCTTGATAACCTACGCGACAGCTGATGCAGGATGGAGTTTATGTTTGAAGGAAATGTCATGGTTGTATGTGGGCTGAGATACTGCCAGGGCGCCCAGACCTAGACAGGAAGACGATTAGGGTCCTCATCCAAAGCCTTTGCCTCAAAAGCCTGTCCGCAAGGCGGCAGGGAGGTGGCAATTAATTAGTTTTACAGAAATGGACGCCATCCCATTTCAAACCCCCAACTTGGAGGACCAGGAGACTGAGTTTGTCTGACCTCTCACCATTGACCAACCTGGTAGGAGTAGCTCTCAAGGTGCCCTGAGGCATCACCCAGTATACCTCCATGGGTCAAGGAGGTACGCAAACCATCGCACCACGTTAACGTCCAGTCTCGCTGCTAACATTTGAGCAAGATTATTTTTACGCATTTTTCATTAAACCCCATGCGTCCAATCAGTTTCATTACCCCCGATTTATTTGTACCCTGACGATGCGGGTAGTGGTGGCTAGATACACAGGACGTGTGAACGTCATAGGACCATAAACAACTGGCTATCGTACGAAGAAATGACGGGATCGACAAAACAACTTCTATGAGGCTTATATTGCCCGCGTCATAAGCTCACCCAGGTCACGGACAACTTAGGATCAAACAAACCAAAGAAACAGTTAGGACAAGAGACGATACCAAACGCGTCACTAGTGCAGGTCGCAAGCCGGAGCCAAGCATTGAATGCGTCGCATGAAACTCAGCCCAGAAGCTTGGACAAACCATAGTACCTAACCCAGTGTTAGGCAAGTTCATTCCTCGATGACAGTTACATGGATGCACCACTAGGGTGTAATCATCGTCACTTGGAACTCGTTTGCACAGGTCATCCCTATGGGAACACTGGTGTTATCCAAGACGAGCAATGCTTCGTAACGATGGCCGAAAGCGTGTAGAAGACTCGGATTTCAAAACCGAAGTGGTCAAGTCTCATTGCAGTACATGAGAATAGTTCTCTCTGTGGTGATGTATGCACGGGTTAAAAGTGCAAAACAAACCATTTTCAGATGACAAACATGAAAACAGCCCCTAGTCTGCGTAATGGAAGACCTAATGTCAGAGTACTGGCTTGTCGCCGTCTTGGAAATTACCGTGGCAGGTGATTTGGGCAACCAACTTCCGTTTCCCCCAATTGATGGCAGGGAACCATTAAGTGGCGTAGCTACGCCGGTACAGGAAAAGTACGGGTCCTGCAGTGATGACTAGTAATCTAAGCGCCCAACTTGGAGAACTCTCCTCTGATGACATGCATCTGTGTGGCCAAGGCGGGGTAGACGCCCGTAATGGTGACGATGAGCGGGTGCTACACCTACTCTCGCGAGCACAATTTCCGACACAGCACCCGCAGAAGAGTGACATGGCGCACACTAGTCTTAGACCAGACAGAGAGGCAAATCGATCACATTGCGATCAGTTACCGCTGGACAGGCTGTTTACAAAACTGTCACTCGATTTGGGGAACCAAGGTAGACAACGACTACTCACTTATATGCACCGACCTGCTAGTGCATCGCCTAAAGTTACGCAACGCAGCAGTAAAAATATAGATACTTCCCAGCTGGCGAATCTAGAGGTTGTGAATGCGTAGCAATATACGCTGGCGTGAGTCTGACTGATGTCATAGGCACTGAGGTCATAGGGCACCTAGAACAAAACTCCTCAGAATGGACAGCGAGAGTAACAGCTACCCTCGACAGTACTCCATTTTATACTATTATTGTTTTTTCCTCCGCTCTCAACTCTTCTTCATCCCCTGTTGAGCGCAAGAATGCTGCTAACCTCCCAGCTACTTCCATCGGTACTTTAAAGTCAATTGCGATCAGCCTGATCCATCCATGATTATCGTATGAGAACGTGAGCCTTGCTTGAAAATTAAGACTACCATGGAGCGGTTACAGTCCGCTGGGACAGTTTCCTGCTCCCACAACTTCACAAGTAAGTTGTGCAGATCATCTACAAGAGCAGATCCCCCGAATTTAAAGAGAATTGCGGGGGTTCTATCCGCTCCTAAGGCCTTATTCAGTTTCAACAATCCGATCTCACGTTCGACCTCTGCGCGTGAAGGCGGGTCCAAAGGAACCACCCAGGGAGAAGAACGACCATTGGTCGATGGAGAAGCTGACAATCCTGACTGATAAAACTGCTTTTCAAAGTATTCGGCCCAACGTTCCAAGCGTTTTGACAAGCTATAGATTGGCCGTTCACTCTCGTCACATATGGTCTCGCTAATACCAGGTCTCCTGCCCATTTCACGTATCAAACGGAATAAATTTCGAGAGTTACCAATAGCAACGGCCCTTCCCATCTCCGATGCACTATGAGACCACCACACTTCACGGTTTCTCTTCAGGCTAGCATGCAGCTTTGCAATGAGGTATTTAATAAATAATAAACAAACAAATGGTATATTTTCCGACAAACGAGATACGTTCCCTATTGTAGAACAACCATTTTACAGCGAGTTTGGTTATTACTTCATGTATAAACTCCATTCAATGTGAAAGTGTTGCGCAAAGTTTTGTTGCGTTTGTAATAACTGATATTATTTGGCAGTTAATATTGTCATATGTTGTTTAGGCCCGGTTCCATGGGTGCGCTCGTGGATTGTTGAGGGTCGAAAAGTTTGACCACAGTAGGCATGGAAAGAAAAGAGTTTAAATTAGTTTTAAAAGTGGATAGGCTCTCGCAGGCCCATAATTGCAACGTGAGTTTACTCCACAGATGGGCGTACCTCACCAAGAAGAATTTTAATCAGATATTTTTCTTTGTCCTCTGTAAGCATAGTAGACATTCCCCATTATGCGTAGGATAGATTGAGCTAATATGTAGTGCGACGGTCGTACTGATTGAGAAAATTCGCGGGTATATTATACTGTAGAGAAGAATGAGACTGATTTTTAGCCGTTGAAGCCATAGGGGATGGTACTAGAGGTGAGAACATCTCCTCATAGGTAAGCGATAATGAGCGCCTCATGAGCATTTTGATAAATGAGCACTGGACGTTTTCTAAAGCAATTATGTTTTACGTGAGTGACTATGTATGATGGTGCAATGCTTTAGAGTGGGTCGCACAATGAGTTCGAACGATTCAAACCGTGTTTGGGATAGTGAAAATGACCTAGTGATGTAAATTGTTAGTTGCTTCGCGTTCGCCACTTGATGTAGCATGTGTTCGGAGAAGTTGAAGCTGCTCAAATATCGAATTCCTAGGTCTCGGAAGGAATACGCAATTGTGATTGGGGTGCCAGCGAGAGTGCTGGATCCTTCTGGTATACTGCATCTGTGGCAGAGTATCTGAGATCTATCTGCAATATATCTCATTGACCTGCTTTCGTCCCATTTGCTTAGGGATGATAAGTCGTCGCGTACACGTTTTAAGCACAGTTCCAGATGGTCAGGTGAAATAACTACACTAGTTTGATGTCAACTTCAATTACAAATAGGCGCCCATTTTTAATGTAATCACGTAGGTCATTTATGTGAGGAATAGCAAGGGGCCCTGAACAATACCGCTCATGACATTTCTGGAAATAGAACAATATTGACCAAGCTGCCCTCTTTGTGTTCGGACGTTAAGACATGTTTTGAACCTGCTCAATAAAGGGTTGTTGATTCCATAGAACTTCAGCACGACCAACAATGGTTTGTGCGGTACACGGTCAAACACTTTTTGTATATCCAGAAGGATGATGATGATGGCCATGCTGTCATCTAAGTTTGCTGTAACCTGATCGAGGAATTGTAATTGGCATGTGACAAGAAGCTTTTGTTGCGAACCCATGTTGTGAACTGCTGAGTAGGTTTTGTCTTGTCAGGCACTGTGTTACCAGATTCTTGACGATTCTCTCGGAGGCCTTAAAAACGGCGGTGACACGGTTTATCGGTCGAGAAATTGACATTCTATCACGTAGACCGCCTTTGTGTTTCGGAAAACTTATGGAATTTTCCACTGAGACGGGAAGCAACAAGTGTTAAGTGACAGTGTAAAAATATTAAACTTGAGGAGAGATATGTTTTTCCCACGTAGCCTTATAGTTGCAGGGGGAATACCATCAGGTCACTTGGAAAGTCGGTTTGATGGATACTATAGCCATCTCCACCTTCTTTAGATTTAGAGGGATGGTATATAATGCCATTTCCGCTTTTCTTGGAAGTAGAGAGGAGGATAGAGATGGTGCAGTGGTAAACGAGGCGACAAAGCAGGAACTCATCGAATCAGATAATTGGACTATAAAGTGTGTTGTCGTACCGTAGTTTAAAAGTAGACTTGGATTTTCGTGTTGTCCTTTCAGATTCCTTCTAAGTGATTGCATCAGGGCACGAGCTTCCTCTGTATTCGTGATGGCTCCGGTTTCCTCAGCAATCCTGAACTGTTGAGTTTGGTTTTCATGTTTCAGTAAGGTTTCATGTATTTGAATCAATGTGGCGATGTGTTTGTTTTCGCAGTGCAGTAATCTCGTTGTGTTCGCTACCAGCTGGAATGTGTCAGCGAGCATCCAAAAGTTCCAGCGATTGCATACCGACCCAATGTCCAGATTGGTAACTTGATTTGCCACACGAAGACATACCTGCTGATAATAACGTCTGGGGAATGTGCGACTAGTGTCCCTCTACTGTGCTCAGAGAGCGCTTAATCCGTTCGGATGCCAGCATACTTTACTACGCTTTCAGGACATCCGGTTTTGCCAGCTGGCATGTATCTATGCGCTCACAGCGACGTCGCATGCACCCACCGAAGTGAACAGTAAGATCAGCACAGACGAGCGCGTGGTCAGAGTCCACGCACGTGCCCCAATTTGGGCGATAGTTTTGAACAGCCTCTCCAGCGATAACTGATAACGATGTGTTCCATTTGTGTCCATGGCTGGTTTGAGGTGGGTGGGCTACATGACACCCTTCTGTGTATGCTGTGTCGGAAATTAGTGCTCGTGAGAAATAGACGAGCATCTTTACACAGGTGCAGCAACCATCCACCGTTGTCGTTACGGGAATCTACACCATGTTAGCCACCCAGATGCAGCTCACCAGTAGTGTAGAAGAATCCCGAATGTCATACCCTATGATACCATTATCTCACTCAATGATCCCCTGGCTGTGCTTCGCTTTGTCATTTTACACAACTCGTTTCGTTGTCACAAACCAAGTTTCGTTTCTCTGGCTCACTGCATATGAGGTTTCTGCTGTTAGATTAATTACGTTTATTTTGCACTTTGAGAATGTGGATGACCTACATTCAATCACACGCTCGACCTACTTTTCTTACCTTGGAACAAATTCCACTACCGTGTCACATAGTAGCGTCCGATGTGTTATCGGTGCACTATGCTGTTTTAATCTATCCACTGTGCTCACATTACATCGCCCCTTGTGTAGATTTGACACAATAGCATCACTGCGTGTGGTGTGCGGATTCTCACACCCACGGCTCATGGTAGCCCACCTACTTTCTGCCTGGTCCAGTTTAAGCCCGTTTTAAGTCAATGCACTGGGATGAGTTCATTCCCGCATGTGTCTTGTAGCCATACTTGTTGGCTATTCGGAACTGTCTTCCTTGTTGAAAGATCTGTGCCAGACGTACAGATTATTGTGGTATTGTATATTTGTTATCTTTAATTATCTACCAATAGTGCCGTACTCCAGTGTCTGCTTTGTTCGTGTTGATCCCGGTGAAATCGCGTTAGCTCAAGGCTTCCAAGCGACTTATCGCTTACAACTGGACAGTTTTCTAATCTGGGTTTTTAGATCACCAGCAGCACTACTTCTCTACCGAGGGAGCTCTTTCAGTTGGTGATAGAATTCATGTTTCACTGGATCAACGCTACAATTTGTGGTAGCATAGGCCGCAGTGACGATGACAACAACAATAACAACAACAACCACCACCACCACCACCACCAACAACAACAACAACAACAACAGGACATCAGCGATTTGGACTGATGCTTCGCTGCCATACAACTATGATGACCTAAGGAATAAAAGAATAATAAGAGGGAGAGTAGGGTGACTTACCTGAAAACCTTAATGCCTTAAGGAAATATTCAGAGTCAAGGTGCCTACACCTTGTGTAGACAACATACCGTCACAAACAACTGGCTATCGTGCAAAGATAAGGAGGCATCCGCGAGACAGCTTCCTTGCGGCTTTCACTGCCCCGCGTCATAATCAGCCATTATCCTGCAGATAACTCTGCACGAAACACACTTTAAACAAGCAATCCGATTAGGAGACGGCAGCAGACGCGCCACTGGTGTCTACTGCGACCCATGTCCTGTAAAGTCTCGAGCCATGCACAAGGCGAGTCACGTGGACTCCAGCCCGGAAGGCGAGACGGAACAACGGCACCCAGTTTGGTCGTCAGTGCCCTCATCACCCGCTGCCAAGTCAACTTCTGTCCACCTCGAGACTTACGCCACCCTACACCTGGTAGACTGAACTGGGCCCTCCTAGGTAAGCGGTGACCAGGCATACGTAGCACGTGCCCGAGCTAAAGCAACTTATCCAGTGCTATCTGTTGTTCTAGGGAGCTACTATCTCTGCCTAGCACTCGCCTACGCGCATCATCGCTGCAGACACGCTGGTGCCATCCGACTCCAGCAATGCTTCGCAGACAACGATGATCAAAGACTTGAAGGCGCCTCAGCTCTTCAGACTGAAGGGGCCAAGTCGCACAACCATACAGCAGAACGGCCCTCACTGTGGCCTTGTATACCCAGCCTTTCAGACGAACGGAAACGCCCTTCTGTCGCCAAAGATGTCGCAGGTTCAAGAAGGCAGTGCTATCCTTTGCAATGCATGAGCTGACGTCAGTTTCTATGCGCTCAACATTGCTGATGCAGCTGACAAGATAAGTGAATTGATCAATCAGTTCGAGTTCCTCGTTAACAACGGTCAAGGGGTCATCAAGTGGATGGTGGTCCTGCAGCAACACTTTGCACTTTGAATGTGCGAAGTGTACACCAAATAATGGATCCCCTCCAGACAAACTATTCAGGGTTGACAGGGCCGCTGAAGAATCATCGGAAAGCAAGACTATATTGTCCGCATAATCTAGATCAACTAACCTTTCAACAGACAGCACTTCAACGCTCACATCGTGAAATTTCGCAAGGGAACACTCCATGATCGGATCCACGACAAAATTGAACAAAAATGGGGAAATCGGACAACCTTGACGAACGCCACTTGTGGTCGGAAAGCTATCCGATAGGTCACTGCAGACCCTGACGCGGCCTGTAATGTTCGAGTATAATAAAATGTGTCAGCTGTACGCCGTAACGGCGGTTCGCTGCCGCGCGACCACCACCAGTCGCGCGCGGGCTGAGTGTACCGCGAGGACGCCCACCCCTACGCGGATATATTCGTGTACAGAGCACATAGGATGTGCATATTTCGCGGGAACACCTTTCCGCGCAAGTATTTCGAACGGAATCGATCGATCGACTGAATCGAATGCACTCTTGAAATCAAGGAACACAGCTATTGTCGATCTGCGGTATTAGTAGCGCTGCACTAGCCTTTGTCGCAAAGTGAATATATGGTCTATACAGCCACGTCCTGGGCGGAAACCAGCCTGCTTTTCTCTAATCTGTGAGTCCCGTACCCCAATGAGGCGACGAATGAGAATCGAGGCCAATAATTTTGTCACAACTGGGGTTAGATTAATACCCATGTAGTTAGAACAGTCTATGCGACTGCCCTTCTTGTATATTATCACTATAACCGATTCGCTCCAATTAGCCGGGACACTCTTCCTTCCAGATACGTTCGAATAGGGAGGTCAGTGCTTTGCAGAGGACCTCACCTCCATCCTTAAATAGTGCAGGTAGGAGGGAATCCGGGCCAGCGGCACGAAAACGATTGAGAGCTGTGATCGGGTTTTCGACACCGGCCTCCGACGGAGGCTCTAAACTAACCGTCCATGGCTCGTCCGGCATCACCGGAGTAGGAAGAGGTCCGGGAGGAGGAGGAAAGCTGAACTGATCTTGAAAGTGTTCCGACCAACGAGCCATACGGCGCTCCTTATTGTGCACCGATGTACTCGCGCTGTCTCTGATTGTCTCACTGACACCTGGTTTTCTGGGACCAGTGGTGCGGATAAGCTGGGAGAGCTTGCGGTAATTGCCTACTGCTCCTGCCTCCTCCATTTCTTGAGCCCTACTGATCCACCAGGCTTCCTTGTCAGCACGCAGGCTCTCCTTTAGTTCACGCCTAATAGCACGTCTGGTCACATTGTGTTCAGAGCCAGCCGGGAGGTGTCTTCTAGATTCCAAAAGGTTCGCCGACCTCCCAGATATCCAGTGACTGGTGCGGTGACGATGGATAGTGCCACAAGCAGATGCTCCTGTGTCGTGCATGGCGACCGAGAGCCTATTCCACTGAAGCTCAGTGTCAGTAGGACAAGACTGCGGAAGTTCGGTATGCAGTGCTTCTTGATAGGCTTGTCTGAACGAGGACTGGGACAATTTCTCAGTTGCCAATCGTACGGGACGCTTGGTGCGCCTCCCGGTAAAGTTCATGGAGAAACGACAGCGTACCAGGGCATGATCAGAGTCGACACAGGTACTCCAATACGGACAGCAACCAGCATGGAACCACGCCACCTGTAAATTATTGCAATGTGATCAATTTGGGTCCGTCGCTGGTCAGCTACAGGAGGACGCCAAGTGGCACTTCGGCACCCACTGTGTCTAAAAGCAGTGCTACTAAGAAACAACTGGTGCTCCGCACACAGTTGCAGCAGACACTCACCGTTGTCAGTCCGTTCGGAGTTAAGTCCATAATTACCACCCAGCTGAGCTTCTGAAGAGCTCAGACGTCCTACTTGTGCGATCATATCCCCTGTACGTACTATAATATCTGAACTAGTAAGTAGCACTGCGTAGTAGCGCGTTCAGTTCGTGATAGAATGTGTCCTTGACAGCATTAGAACTGCAGTCGGTGGGAGCATAAGCGGAAATCACAAACAAACAGCGTTTTGTAATACTTCGTGAATCAACCTTAGCTGATGTCTTCAAACGGGTTGCACATAAACGGCTGTTCACCGGAATCCAGTCAACCAACGATGGCTCAGCCTTGGAGCTTAGAATGATACCCACACCAGCTTGACCCGTGAGTGCTGCATCGGCGTCGCCGGATGCGTGCAACCAATAACGAGAGGATAATCCGGGTGCAGTTAATTCAATATCCCCGTTAGGGTCATTGATTCTAGTTTCGGACACACAACACATCAGTACCCAGTGTGTCCAAGGTGCGTGCGAGTGCAACCTGTTGACCTGTTTGTCTTAGAGTGCGAACATTGAATATCGCCATGGAAACGGGACAGCGTGGCCTTATAAGGGACTGCTGCCGATAGGTGCTGTGGGATGGTGGCTGCAGATAATTCTACTCCAGTGGCACTTCTGTTGCTGTCAATTAAGCTGGGAAATATAGAAGGAAGGTTAGTAATGGGGGTCAAGATGAGAGTAAGAGAAACAGGTGGAAAAGAAAGAAGGGAGGCGCCAGCAGTAGCATGTTTTCGCTTATCCGCCCTGCTGTATGCAGCAGATAAGGCGACCCTTGATAACCTACGCGACAGCTGATGCAGGATGGAGTTTATGTTTGAAGGAAATGTCATGGTTGTATGTGGGCTGAGATACTGCCAGGGCGCCCAGACCTAGATAGGAGGACGAGTAGGGTCCTCATCCAAAGCCTTTGGCTCAAAAGCCTGTCCGCAAGACGGCAGGGAGGTGGCAATTAATTAGTTTTACAGAAATGGACGCCGTCCCATTGCAAACCCCCAACTTGGAGGACCAGGAGACTGAGTTTGTCTGACCTCTCACCATTGACCAACCTGGTAGGAGTAGCTCGGAGGCATCACCCAGTATACGTCCATGTGTCAAGAAAGTACGCAAACGGTCGCACCACGTTAAGGTCCAGTGTCGTTGCGACGAGGCCGCAATGACAAACAGGGACCGTTTGTCTACGCGCGACTTCGGAGCTCTGAACGTTCCAGCCAGTCTGACAACGCACATCCGGCTGATGATGGGGATTCAGTCAGTCAGGGCAGCGTCAGCCCTGGGACTGAGAGCAATGTGCACACCGGCTTTAGCAGTTTTTAAAGTTGCGTTATCTCCATACAGACGCAATAAGAACGTGCTATGAGTGTTGCTTGTGAGGGGTCACAGGTTAACCACGGTACTCGCATTGTGCAGGCGGGTTTCCGATAGGCAGCAGATATCGATCGAAAGGGCCTCGCAATTGTCTCTAAGCTGATCGCCTCTATCGTTCTACCTAGACTTGTCGGCGTACCTGAAAACCAGATCCGCGAGGAACAAGCAAGATTTCGTCGAAGTAGCTGCTGTATTAATCACATCTTAATATTACGTCAATTGTTGAAGCACTGCCATATGCTAATTTGTCCAGTGCTACTTTGCATGTTTGAAGGCTCTCACATATAACAGCGATGTGGTCGGCGTACTCCAAGACAAGTCGTTCACACGGGGGCAGTTCCACGCCTTGCAGGTCCTAGTAATGAACTTGGTCAATGGAAAAGTTAAAAAGGAAAG
Organism: Dicrocoelium dendriticum; assembly: GCA_944474145.2. Lineage (NCBI taxonomy): Eukaryota > Metazoa > Platyhelminthes > Trematoda > Plagiorchiida > Dicrocoeliidae > Dicrocoelium > Dicrocoelium dendriticum. Next base: position 33,351,316 of record OX104070.1, read on the forward strand.
GTGACAACGGGCATCCCTGTCTCAAATCGCTGAAGATACTGAAGAGCAGTGACAGTTTGTTGTAAATTTTCGTTCTGTCCGAACTATGCACGTACAACACTCTGATGCGTGCGTATCTTTCGGGCACACCTTTCCTAAATAGACAGCTTCAAAGGGCACATCGATCAACTGAAAAGAAGGCACTTTTGACGCCGATGAACACGACTACGGTTGCTCGAAGATAAATATGTCGGTGCTCCAACAATTGACGTAATATGAAGATGTGATTAATACAGCAGCTACTTCGACGAAATCCGGCTTGCACCTCGCGGGTCTGGCATTCAAAAGCGCCGATAAGTCTAGGTAGAACGATAGAGACGATCAGCTTAGAGACAATTGCGAGGCCCTTTCGATCGATATCTGCTGCCTATCGGAAACCCGCCTGCACAATGCGAGTACCGTGGTTAACCTGAGACCCCTCACAAGCAACACTCATAGCACGTTCTTATTGCGTCTGTATGGAGACAACGAAACATTAAAAACTGGTAAAGCCGGTGTGCACATTGCTCTGAGTCCCAAGGCTGATGTTGTGCTGACTGGCTGAATCCCCATCATCAGCCGGATGTGCGCCGTCAGACTGGCTGGAACGTTCAGAGCTCCGAAGTCGCGCGTAGACAAATGGTCTCTGTTTGTCACCGCATTCTATGCAACCACAAATTGTAGCGTTGATCCAGTGAAACATGAATTCTATCACCAACTGAACGAGCTCCCTCGTTAGAGAAATAGTACTGCTGGCGATCTAAAAACCCAGATTAGAAAACTGTCCACTTGTAAGCGATAAATCGCTTGGAAGCCTTGAGCTAACGCGATTTCACCGGGATCAACAAGAACAAAGCAGACATTGGAATACGGTACTATTGGTAGATAAATAAAGATAAAAATACACAATACCACAATAATTGTACGTCCTGCACAGGCCTTTTAACAAGGGAGATATTACGGAATGGCCAACAAGTACGGCTATAAGAAATGTGCAAATATTCGAAACAACTAGTTTCCTTGAGCATTTTAAACAACGCTGTGAGAAGACGAAAGCCGGCAAATGTTAACATTTCGTACTGCTTCGGCAGTGACAAGACGAGAACAGGAAATTTGGGGATGAACTAATCTCAGTGCATTGACTTAAAACGGGCTTAAACAAGACCAGGCAGAAAGTAGGTGGGCTACCATGAGCCGTGGGTGTGAGAATCCGCACACCACACGCAGTGATGCTATTGTGTCAAATCTACACAAGGGGCGATGTAATGTGAGCACAGTGGATAGATTAAAACAGCATAGTGCACCGATAACACATCGGACGCTACTATGTGACACGGTAGTGGAATTTGTTCCAAGGTAAGAAAAGTAGGTCGAGCGTGTGATTGAATGTAGGTCATCCACATTCTCAAAGTGCAAAATAAACGTAATTAATCTAACAGCAGAAACCTAATATGCAGTGAGCCAGAGAAACGAAACTTGGTTTGTGACAACGAAACGAGTTGTGTAAAATGACAAAGCGAAGCACAGCCAGGGGATCATTGAGTGAGATGAAGGTATCATAGGGTATGACATTCGGGATTCTTCTACACTACTGGTGAGCTGCATCTGGGTGGCTAACATGGTGTAGATTCCCGTAACGACAACGGTGGATGGTTGCTGCACCTGTGTAAAGATGCTCGCCTATTTCTCAAGAGCACTAATTTCCGACACAGCATACACAGAAGGGTGTCATGTAGCCCACCCACCTCAAACCAGCCATGGATACAAATGGAACACATCGTTATCATTTACCGCTGGAGAGGCTGTTCAAAACTATCGCCCAAATTGGGGCACGTGCGTGGACTCTGACCACGCGCTCGTCTGTGCTGATCTTACTGTTCACTTCGGTGGGTGCATGCGGCGTCGCTGTGAGCGCATAGATACATGCCAGCTGGCAAAACCGGATGTCCTGAAAGCGTAGTAAAGTATGCTGGCATCCGAACGGATTAAGCGCTCTCTGAGCACAGTAGAGGGACACTAGTCGCACATTCCCCAGACGTTATTATCAGCAGGTATGTCTTCGTGGGGCAAATCAAGTTACCAATCTGGACATTGGGTCGGTATGCAATCGCTGGAACTTTTGGATGCTCGCTGACACATTCCAGCTGGTAGCGAACACAACGAGATTACTGCACTGCGAAAACAAACACATCGCCACATTGATTCAAATACATGAAACCTTACTGAAACTTGAAAACCAAACTCAACAGTTCAGGATTGCTGAGGAAACCGGAGCCATCACGAATACAGGGGAAGCTCGTGCCCTGATGCAATCACTTAGAAGGAATCTGAAAGGACAACACGAAAATCCAAGTCTACTTTTAAACTACGGTACGAAAATAGACGTTATAGTCCAACTATCTGATTCGGTGAGTTCCTGCTTTGTTGCCTCGTTTACTACTGCACCATCTGTATCCTCTCCTCTCTTTCCAAAAAAAGCAGAAGTGGCATTATGTACCATCCCTCTAAATCTAAAGATCATCATCATCATCAACAGCAGTACATCAGCCACTTGAACTGATGCTTCGCTGCAATACAACCGTGAGGACCTATGAAATAAAGAATAAGAGGGAGAGAAGAGGGACTTACCTGAAAATCTTAATGCCTTAAGCAAACATTCAGGGTCAAGGTGCCTACACCTTGTGTAGACAACATACCGTCACAAACAACTGGCTATCGTGCAAAGATAAGGAGGCATCGGCGAGACAGCTTCCTTGCGGCTTTCACTGCCCCGCGTCATAACCAGCCATTACCCTGCAGATAACTCTGCACCAAACACACTTAAAACAAGCAATCCGATTAGGAGACGGCAACAGACGCGCCACTGGTGTCTACTGCGACCCATGTCCCGTAAAGTCTCGAATCAAGCACAAGGCGAGTCACGTGGACTCCAGCCCGGAAGGCGAGACGGAACAACGGCACCCAGTTTGGTCGTCAGTGCCCTCATCACCCGCTGCCAAGTCAACTTCTGTCCACCTCGAGACTTACGCCACCCTACACCTGGTAGACTAAACAAGGTCCTCCTAGGTAAGCGGTGACCAGGCATACGTAGCACGTGCCCGAGCTAAAGCAACTTATCCAGTGCTATCTGTTGTTCTAGGGAGCTACTATCTCTGCCTAGCACTCGCCTACGCGCATCATCGCTGCAGACACGCTGGTGCCATCCGATTCCAACAATGCTTCGCAGACAACGATGATCAAAGACTTGAAGGCGCCTCAGCTCTTCAGACTGAAGGGGCCAAGTCTCACTACCATACAGCAGAACGGCCCTCACTGTGGCCTTGTATACCCAGCCTTTCAGACGAAGGGAAACGCCCTTCTGTCGTCAAAGATGCCGCAGGTTCAGGAAGGTAGCTCTAGCTTTTGCAATGCATGAGCGGACGTCAGTTTCTATGCGCCCATCATTGCTGACGCAGCTGCAAAGATAAGTGAAATGACCAACCACCTCGAGTTTGTTGTTAGCAAGGGTCAAGGGGTCATAAAGTGGATGGTGGTCCTGCAGCAACACTTTGCACTTTGAAGGTGCAAAATGTATACCAAATAATGGGACCACTCTGGACAGGCTACTCAGGGTTGATTGTGCCGCCGCAAAACCGTCTAAAAGCAAGACGATATCGTTCCCATAATCTAGATCAACTAATCTTCCACCAGGCAGCACTTCAACGCCTACATCGTGAGATTCCGCAAGGGAACACTCCATGATAGAATCCACGAAGAAATCGAACAAAAATGGGGAAATCGGACAACCCTGACAAACGCCACTTGTTGTCGGAAAGCTATCCGATAGGACACCGTAGATCCTGACGCGGCCTCTAGTGTTCGAGTATAGAGCACGAAGGATGTTCACATATTTCGTGGGAACACCTTTCCGCGCAAGTATTTCGAACAGAATCGATCGATCGACTGAATCGAACGCACTCTTGAAATCAAGGAACACAGCTATTGTCGATCTGCGGTATGCGTGGCGCTGCTCTAGCACCTGCCGCAAAGTGAATATATGGTCTATACAGCCACGTCCTGGGCGGAAACCAGCCTGCTCCTCCCTAATCCGAGATTCCCGTTCCACAATGAGGCGACGAACGATAATCGAGGCCAATAATTTTGTCACAATTGGCCTTAGGCTGATACTACTGTGGTTAGAAAAGTACGTGCGATTGCCCTTTTTGTATATTACCACTATAATCGATTCGCTCCAATTAGCCGAGACGCTTTCTTCTTTCCAGATACATTCGAATACGGAGGTCAGTGCTTTGCAGAGGACCTCACCTCCATCCTTAAATAGTGCAGGTAGGAGGGAATCCGGGCCAGCGGCACGAAAACGATTGACGGCTGTAATCGCGTCTCGGACCTCGGCCTCTGACGGAGGCTCTAAACTAACCGTCCATGGCTCGTCCGGCATCACCGGAGTAGGAAGAGGTCCGGGAGGAGGAGGAAAGCTGAACTGATCTTGAAAGTGTTCCGACCAACGAGCCATACGGCGCTCCTTATTGTGCACCGATGTACTCGCGCTGTCTCTGATTGTCTCACTGACACCTGGTTTTCTGGGACCAGTGGTGCGGATAAGCTGGGGGAGCTTGCGGTAATTGCCTACTGCTCCTGCCTCCTCCAATTCTTGAGCCCTACTGATCCACCAGGCTTCCTTGTCAGCACGCAGGCTCTCCTTTAGTTCACGCCTAATAGCACGTCTGGTCACATTGTGTTCAGAGCCAGCCGGGAGGTGTCTTCTAGATTCCAAAAGGTTCGCCGACCTCCCAGATATCCAGTGACTGGTGCGGTGACGATGGATAGTGCCACAAGCAGATGCTCCTGTGTCGTGCATGGCGACCGAGAGCCTATTCCACTGAAGCTCAGTGTCATTAGGACAAGACTGCGGAAGTTCGGTATGCAGTGCATCTTGATAGGCTTGTCTGAACGAGGACTGGGACAATTTCTCAGTTGCCAATCGTACGGGACGCTTGGTGCGCCTCCCGGTAAAGTTCATGGAGAAACGACAGCGTACCAGGGCATGATCAGAGTCGACACAGGTACTCCAATACGGACAGCAACCAGCATGGAACCACGCCACCTGTAAATTATTGCAATGTGATCAATTTGGGTCCGTCGCTGGTCAGCTACAGGAGGACGCCAAGTGGCACTTCGGCACCCACTGTGTCTAAAAGCAGTGCTACTAAGAAACAACTGGTGCTCCGCACACAGTTGCAGCAGACACTCACCGTTGTCAGTCCGTTCGGAGTTAAGTCCATAATTACCACCCAGCTGAGCTTCTGAAGAGCTCAGACGTCCTACTTGTGCGATCATATCCCCTGTACGTACTATAATATCTGAACTAGTAGCACTGCGTAGTAGCGCGTTCAGTTCGTGATAGAATGTGTCCTTGACAGCATTAGAACTGCAGTCGGTGGGAGCATAAGCGGAAATCACAAACAAACAGCGTTTTGTAATACTTCGTGAATCAACCTTAGCTGATGTCTTCAAACGGGTTGCACATAAACGGCTGTTCACCGGAATCCAGTCAACCAACGATGGCTCAGCCTTGGAGCTTAGAATGATACCCACACCAGCTTGACCCGTGAGTGCTGCATCGGCGTCGCCGGATGCGTGCAACCAATAACGAGAGGATAATCCGGGTGCAGTTAATTCAATATCCCCGTTAGGGTCATTGATCCTAGTTTCGGACACACAACACACATCAGTACCCAGTGTGTCCAAGGTGCGTGCGAGTGCAACCTGTTGACCTGTTTGTCTTAGAGTGCGAACATTGAATATCGCCATGGAAACGGGACAGCGTGGCCTTATAAGGGACTGCTGCCGACAGGCGTCCGATGGGTGCGGTGGGATGGTGGCTGCAGATGGTTCTACTCCAGTGGCATTTCGGTTGCTGTCAATTAAGCTGGGAAATATAGAAGGAAGGTTAGTAATGGGGGTCGGGATGGGAGTAAGAGAAAAGGGTGGAAAAGAAAGAAGGGAGGCGCCAGCAGTAGCATGTTTTCGCTTATCCGCCCTGCTGTATGCAGCAGATAAGGCGACCCTTGATAATCTGCGCGACGGCCGATGCAGGATGGAGTTTATGTTTGAAGGAAATGTCATGGTTGTATGTGGGCTGTGATACTGCCAGGGCGCCCAGAGCTAGACAGGAAGACGATTAGGGTCCTCATCCAAAGCCTTTGCCTCAAAATCCTGTTCGCAAGGCAGCGGGGAGGTGGTAATGATTTAGCTTTACAGAAATGGGCGCCATCCCATTGCAAACCCCTAACCTGGAGGACCAGGACACTGAGTTTGTCTGACTTCTCACCACTGACCAACCTGGTAGGAGTAGCTCTCAAGGTGCCCTGAGGCATCACCCAGTATAGCTCAATGGGTCAAGGAGGTACGCAAACCGTCGCACCACGCGAAGGTCCAGTCTCGTTGCGACGTAGAGATGACTATAGCATCCATCAAACCGACTTTCCAAGTGACCTGATGGTATTCCCCCTGCAACTATAAGGCTACGTGGGAAAAACATATCTCTCCTCACGTTTAATATTTTTACACTGTCACTTAACACTTGTTGCTTCCCGTCTCAGTGGAAAAATTCCATAAGTTTACCGAAACACAAAGGCGGTCCACGTGATAGAATGTCAAATTCTCGACCGATAAACCGTGCCACCGCCGTTTTTAAGGCCTCCGAGAGAATCGTCAAGAATCTGGTAACACAGTGCCTAACAAGACAAAACCTACTCAGCAGTTCACAACATGGGTTCGCAACAAAAGCTTCTTGTCACATGCCAATTACAATTCCTCGATCAGGTTACAGCAAACTTAGATGACAGCATGGCTATCATCATCATCCTTCTGGATATACAAAAAGCGTTTGACCGTGTACCGCACAAACCATTGTTGGTCGTGCTGAAGTTCTATGGAATCAACAATCCTCTATTGAGCTGGTTCGAGGCATATCTTAACGGCCGAACACAAAGAGTACAGCTTGGTCAATATTGTTCTACATCCAGAAATGTCATGAGCGGTATTGTTCAGGGCCCCTTGCTATTCCTCACATAAATGACCTACGTGATTACATTAAAAATGGGCGCCTATTTGTAATTGAAGTTGACATCAAACTAGTGTAGTCATTTCACCTGACCATCTGGAACTGTGCTTAAAACGTGTACGCGAGGACTTATCATCCCTCAGCAAATGGGACGAAAGCAGGTCAATGAGATATATTGCAGATAGATCTCAGATACTCTGCCACAGATGCAGTATACCAGAAGGATCCAGCACTCTCGCTGGCACCCCAATCACAATTGCGTATTCCTTCCGAGACCTAGGAATTCGATATTTGAGCAGCTTCAACTTCTCCGAACACATGCTACATCAAGTGGCGAAAGCGAAGCAACTAACAATCTACATCACTAGGTCATTTTCACTATCCCAAACACGGTTTGAATCGTTCGAACTCATTGTGCGACCCACTCTAAAGCATTGCACCATCATACATAGTCACTCACGTAAAACATAATTGCTTTAGAAAACGTCCAGTGCTCATTTATCAAAATGCTCATGAGGCGCTCATCATCGCTTACCTATGAGGAGATGTTCTCACCTCTAGTACGATCCCCTATGGCTTCAACGGCTAAAAATCAATCTCATTCTTCTCTACAGCATAATATACCCGCGAATTTGCTCAATCAGTACGACCGTCGCACTACATATTAGCTCAATCTATCCTACGCATAATGGGGAATGTCTACTATGCTTACAGAGGACAAAGAAAAATATCTGATTAAAATTCTTCTTGGTGAGGTACGCCCATCTGTGGAGTAAATTCACGTTGCAATTATGGGCCTGCGAGAGCCTATCCACTTTTAAAACTAATTTAAACTCTTTTCTTTCCATGCCTACTGTGGTCAAACTTTTCGACCCTCAACAATCCACGAGCGCGCCCATGGAACCGGGCCTAAACAACATATGACAATATTAACTGCCAAATAATATCAGTTATTACAAACGCAACAAAACTTTGCGCAACACTTTCACATTGAATGGAGTTTATACATGAAGTAATAACCAAACTCGCTGTAAAATGATTGTTCTACAATAGGGAACGTATCTCGTTTGTCGGAAAATATACCATTTGTTTATTTATTATTTATTAAATACCTCATTGCAAAACTGCATGCTAGCCTGAAGAGAAACCGTGAAGTGTGGTGGTCTCATAGTGCATCGGAGATGGGAAGGGCCGTTGCTATTGGTAACTCTCGAAATTTATTCCGTTTGATACGTGAAATGGGCAGGAGACCTGGTATTAGCGAGACCATATGTGACGAGAGTGAACGGCCAATCTATAGCTTGTCAAAACGCTTGGAACGTTGGGCCGAATACTTTGAAAAGCAGTTTTATCAGTCAGGATTGTCAGCTTCTCCATCGACCAATGGTCGTTCTTCTCCCTGGGTGGTTCCGCTGGACCCGCCTTCACGCGCAGAGGTCGAACGTGAGATCGGATTGTTGAAACTGAATAAGGAGCGAATAGAATCCCCCGCAATTCTCTTTAAATTCGGGGGATCTGCTCTTGTAGATGATCTGCACAACTTACTTGTGAAGTTGTGGGAGCAGGAAACTGTCCCAGCGGACTGTAACCGCTCCATGGTAGTCCTAATTTGCAAGCAAGGCTCACGTTCTCATACGATAATCATGGATGGATCAGGCTGATCGCAATTGACTTTAAAGTACCGATGGAAGTAGCTGGGAGGTTAGCAGCATTCTTGCGCTCAACAGGGGATGAAGAAGAGTTGAGAGCGGAGGAAAAAACGATAATAGTATAAAATGGAGTACTGTCGAGGGTAGCTGTTACTCTCTCGCTGTCCATTCTGCGGAGTTTTGTTCTAGGTGCCCTATGACCTCAGTGCCTGTGACATCAGCCAGACTCACGCCAGCGTATATTGCTACGCATTCACAACCTCTGGATTCGCCAGCTGGGAAGTATCTATATTTTTACTGCTGTTTTGCGGAACTTCAGGCGATGCACTAGCAGGTCGGTGCATACAAGTGAGTAGTCGTTGTCTACCTTGGTTCCCCAAATTGAGTGACAGTTTTGTAAACAGCCTGTCCAGCGGTAACTGATCGCAATGTGATCGATTTGCCTCCCTGGCTAGTCTAAGACTAGTGTGCGCCATGTCACTCTTCTGCGGGTGCTGTGTCGGAAATTGTGCTCGCGAGAGTAGGTGTAGCACCCGCTCATCGTCACCATTACGGGCGTCTACCCCGCCTTGGCCACACAGATGCATGTCATCAGTGGAGAGTTCTCCAAGTTGGACGCTCAGATTACTAGGAATCACTGCAGGACCCGTACTTTTCCTGTACCGGCGTAGCTACGCCACTTAATGGTTCCCTGCTATTAACTGGGCGAAACGGAAGTTGGTTGCCCAAATCACCTACCACGGTAATTTCCAAGACGGCGACAAGCCAGTACTCTGACATTAGGTCTTCCATTACGCAGACTAGGGGCTGTTTTCATGTTTGTCATCTGAAAATGGTTTGTTTTGCACTTTTAACCCGTGCATACATCACCACAGAGAGAACTATTCTCCTGTACTGCAATGAGACTTGACCACTTCGGTTTTGAAATCCGAGTCTTCTACACGCTTTCGGCCATCGTTACGAAGCATTGCTCGTCTTGGATAACACCAGTGTTCCCATAGGGATGACCTGTGCAAACGAGTTCCAAGTGACGATGATCACACCCTAGTGGTGCATCCATGTAACTGTCATCGAGGAATGAACTTGCCTAACACTGGGTTAGGCACTATATATATATATATATATATATATATATATATATATATATATATATATAACAGGACAAATATACAATAGACAGAGTGCACAATACATGGGTAGAAACGAAAATGGGGAAGGATTCGGCGGGTTTATGTCTTTTGTGGGCAGGGGACTTCCCGGTTACCCAAACCGAGGAACAGGGTTGACTTTAGGGACGCCACCCCGAGCCTTTGGCCACAAAAACCTGACACACAAGGCAGCGGGGCGATCCACACAAGTTGTTGAATACGAAGACCGTTGATAACCATGTGGCTCCGCCGCTTTCTTTGTGCTCGGTAGCAGTCCACGCCGAAGCCGGTGGCCAGCAAGTTGTTCACCCGCTCTCCGTTAGATACTCACTTCTGGTTAGAGAAGTGAGTGGTCAGCGACCCTATAGTCAGTCACATTGGCAAAGCAAACGACTTATTCACAGGTACCTCAACAAGGAAGGCATTCTCCAATCCGGAAGGTGGGGACGCGCGTGATAACGCCCAACTCCGTAGCATAGAATCGAACAAAATGCACATGTTATAGAATGGGATAATCATGGGAATTAACCTGACCTTACGGCACCAAAATGCACAACGTTACAACCAACTAGCTAACTAGCAAACTGCAACGCGCTTTACTTAACTGTACCAGCATATCGCGCATAACCATGCAGTTTACTTATACTGTGCCTAGTTACCGTAAGCAAGAACATTTGTTGAATCTATGCAAGATGAACGTTGGTATCCTCTGAATCGGTATCTGACACATTCCGAGTTTGTGATTGCATAAACGAACTACCAGTAATATGTACTAGGTTTCCTTGTCAACTTGCTGGCTCCGTCTTAACCAATGCCTCACTTTCCGTCTAGTTGCATCGTCTTCGGTGCCACGTGACTCTTCAGAACACTTTAAATTTAATGACATTTTCCGTAGCGCAAGCAAGCACTCCCCTGACAGTCAATGTCCTCAAAGAATAACAATAGAAGCTCAGCGCGTACGTCATCCTAGTAGGGTTTAAGGTAAGGAAGAGACAGGTTCTCAGTCGCCGATCGAGGTACCCTTCTACTGTCTCCCGGTGATGCGAGAAACAATGACAGCGTAGTGGGCATGACCGGAGTCGAGGAACGCCTTGTATGATGATCATCGTAAGAGATGAAGGATAAATGTTATATTGCGGTGTCCAATGTGCCCGAATATAGTGTTATCAATGATCGGTGCACTAATGCAACAAATGCTTGCCATCGTTCGCGTATTCGGAACCAATCTTGATAAGTGCAACAGACTGTCCCAGAGCAGAGCAGGCCGCCTACCTGAAGATTCATAGCTTCTGCAAAGAAAATCATGTAACTACAGCTCATGTGCAAAATGATATTCATGCATAATAAAAATCGGGAACTAGAGGCATGCTCAATGGAGTTCAAAGGTAAATGGTCCAAAATTTTCAGTCGGAAAAATGAGAATAACCAGTACTCCAGAAAAATAATCGTCAAATCTTCAGATGACAGAGCACATCTTTGTGATCTTCCCTACTTGTGGATCTTATAGCTCACTGATGATGACATCATATTGTTGGACAATTCCATTGCTTTGTGGATTGTTCCATATGGATACAAACAAGTGTTAAAAGGGCCAGCTTGAGGAGCTGAGACGTGGAGGCGTGATGATAATACCTCTGGTAAAACTTATAAAAAGCTATTAAAACAGGAAAATAATGGTAAATGCGGGATAACAAACCATTCCCAATTGTTTTACTAGACAAAAACTGATAAGTCCGCGTTTGCCCCAGCAGCGTAAATGACGGCCGAGCAGGGTATGTGTAGAGGTAGGAGGACAATGTAATTTTGAAGAACATTCTAGCACAAGTTGATAAAAGAGAGTCGGCAGTCACAGCGTGCGTGAGCATTGAGGCGTCTGCAACTTAAGCAGCAGCTTCACACGCTAAGCGCCTATTATTTGCGTGAGGTTGGAAGCAAGATTATCCCAACATGCACAAGTTATCCATGCAAAATGATGAATAGCATGTGCAAATTGTTTGTGATGTGAGCACAATACCAACAGGCGGTGCGCGAATGCAGCCTTCGCACGATAACATCGTACGATACGTGGTTGTCGTCTCAAATGCCGCGGCGACTGCCACCGACGCGGCTTCGTTGCCTATAATATGAGACGCATAACTATTTAAAATAGTCCGTCTCAACATCACTGCGTCTTTATGATGTAAGGTTATAGCAGTACTCCGCAGTTAGATGCTTTATGTTCGTGAGCCGTTTAAAAGCGTGGTTTAAAACTTTGAAAAATCTCCACCTTCACCTTCAAATTTGGCTTGGAAGCGTATTCTAAAGTGACTGAGTGTAAATACTTTGTTCCATCAATTATTTGATCGCTGTCATCAAGACAGATTCCTTTAATGGACGGTCTTGACTCCTTGGTTTGGAACTTTTGAAAAAGCGCACGCTTGTCGTTTTGGTCATTGAAACTAACTTTGAAGAATACTACTGCTTGCCCCTTGTGTGCCGTTCCTCATTTGGCAAGGGCGGGTTTACTGTATTTGCCTTGTATTGAAACATTGATTTTGTCAACAATGAGGAGAATACTTGATCAGTCCATCTCCGTGTGATCTAAAAGGGCTAAGAAGTGCCCACTTTATCGGAATCTGTCCTGTCGCTGATCTTTGCGTCAAAAATATCGCTGGAAACTTGATTTTGGCGAAATTTCCTGCGAGCAAACTTTGTCTTTGTTCCGTTGTTGTCACCGAGTCCATGGAGCATTACCTGTCTTTTGACCACTGGACGCCATCCAGCTATCCCTCGCCTTTTGTGCGCTTTTTTCCATTCGTCAAAGGCGGATTTACCTGATTCAATTCTTGGGATCTATTCCCTGTGATTGAACTGATCAGTGGATCTTCAATTATCTTTGTATCGGTGTCTGCTATCTCGCAAAGATCCTGTTGTTATATCCTTGGAGTCCACTTCCGTCTTGTGACTTGGTGAGTCCATATCAATACACTCGTGTCACACTTGGTCTTTCAGACTGGTGCTCTCGTCGATTGCATAGGTTGTTACCGTAAACCGGTTCACATCTTTGCTGCTTATCTATTACATTCAATTCTTCCTCCGAACCCTCTCCGTCGTGACCGTTGTCATGCGCTGCTTAAACTCGCAGTGTCCTCTTTCCGACGACTCTGTGGTCATGTGTGGTAGAAGGGTGTCTAGAAACGGTTGCAGATTCGTCCGGGGGCATGCAGTGCGGTATCTGTAACCGTTGGTTCCATGAGGCCTGTACTGCTTTGGATCGTAGATAGTATGCTCGCCTGTCCAGTAGCGAGAGTTTACTCTACCGTTGTAATGACTGTTGTATGCGCAGGACTGAGCGTTACACGCCAGTAAAGAGCAGACCTGGAAAGTTTGCTGTCTCTGATTGCCTCGCTAGACAGGAAAGTTGAATGGATTGTGAAGGGCATAGAACGTTCAGCTCTTCTCTGTCAGGAGACAGTAGAAGACATTGGCAGGTTGTCAGACCCTGCATCTGTTTGTTCACTGCCGAATGTCAGTTTACCTGTTAGCAACGAACCCTCAGATAGCATGTTTGATTCGGCTTGTCAAAAGAAAGCGAGATGGTTTTAAAAAAGCGGCAAAACTCAAGGCAGACATGAGAGATCCGTCGGGTGCCCTATCTCCCCTCAAATTCTACTACTACAGAATCGTTACAGCTGGAAACGTCTACGAGATTAGAGTTTATAAAAACGGACACTAAACTGAAACCACCGAGGTCCATGGAGCGTTCGATAAATACTCCGCGTCGCGGGGACTCCTATACCGACTGCAGTGTTATTTGCAGAAACGCCACTGAGTCATCTGCTGTTCTCCGAAAAGACCGTTTGCTAGATGACCTTCAGTGGTTTAGAATATGTGTTACCAATCTCCCGTCTCCCGGCTTCCCCGGCGTGACTGTGCGCAAACTAACCAGACTCGGTAACTTGCCAGCTGACAAGTCTTGCGTTCGCTTGCTGCGAGTTGTTCTGTCTACTCCGGAGGAGCGCCAAGCACTTTTGCGTTTCGCCTTTAAGCTCAAGGGCACTGGTGTCCTTGTGCACCCAGATCTCCCTTTGGCAGATAGGCTGAAATTGCGGGAAGCTGTGAGAGATCTTAAAGCCCGTTGTGAAGCAGGAGAAAAGGGTCTCCGCTTGGTGGATTTTCAAGTGATGAGCCGGCGGTCCAATTCCGCCCTACCAGAGCCGGTTCTGGTGGCGCAAGATCCCGAACTCACAATGTTAAATCCCTTAAGGAGATCTTAAGCAATGTGTGTAGCCTGCGAAACAAGCTGTGCGAAGCCGGCGCCCTTGTCGACGACTGCCGTCCAGATGTTCTCGCATTCACTGAAACGTGGTTGTCCACCGACGTCAAGGACAATGAAGTGTGCATGCCAGGCTACGCACTGCTGAGATGTGACCGCACCTCTGATCGGCGCGGAGGTGGCGTTGCTTTGTACGTTAACTCTGCACTTACTGCCTTTAAGACGTATAGTTTCCGATCACCAGACGGTGATGTTGAGGCACTCGCAGTTAACCTGTGTATTGCTTCCGCGCAACTTAAAGTTGTGCTGGTCTATACAAGCCCCGACAGCGTTGCAAAGGGGATTGGTGATTTCATCCGCGGACATTCGGCAAATAGGTGTTTAGTGATGGGGGACTTTATTCTTCCCGACGTTGACTGGCAGAATTTTTCTTGTGACGCTGTTAGGTGTTTGGCTACCGAGCTTTTCCAGCTAGCCTTGCATGCTTCCCTGCACCAATTTGTCGATCGGTTTACTAGATTCATGATGGGCCAAAACCCGTCCCTCTTGGACTTCGCTAAATCCATTGATTTTGTCATGGATATTGTATACAACCCCCCTCTCGGTGCTAGAGACCATGCATGCCCCTCATCTAAGTGCGCCCTTAGTCGTCAGACTAATGATCATCCCGACCGAGTTCCAAACATATGGCGCGCGGACTTTCAGACAATGAAAGCCAAGGCCGCAAAGTCGCCTTGTGTTATCTTGGGAAGTGACGACATTCAAACGGCCTGGGACAGATGTAAATCATACTTGAGTGAGCTCACTCTCCCCAATATACCACTATCTGGCAGGGAGAAAACTAGGGCAAAGCCAATCTGGTTTGATTCTGCCGTATGCAAACAAATTAACAGACGTGTCAGATGTTGGCTACATACTTATCTGCTCCTTCATCATGCACCTTCAAGTGATATCGTGAGGCAAGAAATGTTTGCAGGCAGCATCTAAGAGGTGCCCGTCTACAGCATGAAGTAGAGCTCGCTCGTATAGCCTCATCAAAGCCGAAACGCTTCTTCCCGTATGTCGAAAGGCGAAGCAGCATAAACTCGTGCATCCCAGTGTTGTTTGGCCCTGACGGCACTGCTACTGTCACGGATCACGGAAAAGCCTATTTGCTGGGATGACAGTATGCTGGGGTTTATGCTCGAGGGTCACAGCCGCTGCATATCAGCCTCCAGGCAAAAGTTCCTGAGGGTTCCCACTTGGAGGAAGTTTCTATAACGAAGAATCAAGCGCTCCGGGTTCTGAGGGAATTAAATTCCAATAAAGCTGCCAGTGGGGACGCTATTCATCCCAAACTGTTGTGCGAGTTAACTGATGAACTTTGCCGTCCGATTACGCAACTTTTTGTGAAGTCTCTACGAGGCTGCTCTCTACCCAAGGACTGGAAGGAGGCTATTGTTCGTTCCATTTTTAAGTAAGGTGATAAGCACCCTGATAATTACAGACCGGTCAGTTTGACCAGCGTGCTGGTCAAGTTGTTGGAAAAGCTTGTGAGGGACGCTCTCGAAGGACACTTGAAAGAGTTTGAATTGCTTAATCTTTCTCAGCACGGCTTTCATAAAGGCTATTCTTGCCTTACTAACTTGTTAACCGCTCGTGAACACTGGGCCGAAGCCGTTGATTGCGGGAAGGCAGTGGACGTGCTGTTCACGGACTTTTCCAAAACGCTCGACACCGTTCCACATTCGCGCCTTTTGTACAAACCGAAGTCCTACGGTATTTCTGGACCAGTATTACGATGGATTTCAGCTTTCCTAATCGGAAGGAAAATGTGTGTGGGTGGGTTCAAGCCTGTCCTTCCGTCAATGTTCTCAGTGGCGTTTCGCAAGGTTCGGTCCTTGGCCCCCTTCTCTTCACTTTATAGGTTAATGACCTACCTGATGAATTGGGTGTGCCATCCCTAAGGTTTGCAGATGACTTGAAACTCTGGTGCATGATAGACGATCCGATTGGCCCACTGACCCTACAGAGGGCTCTGGATAGACTTTGGCACTGGTCAATTTTACGGCAGTTGCCCGTTAATTTAGCGAAATCTTCAGTTTTACGCGTTGGTCCGAATGACCAGCCGACGAGTTATTTGCTTGGCGGCAACGAGGTACCGCGAGTTCAACTCCAATCTGACCTCGGTATTTTGATGTCATCTGACTTTAAGTCCAGTGAACACTAGACGACATCTGCTCGCGAAGGTTCCATGTTGTGGATAATCCGCAGGTCATTCGGGATCATGACCACCGGCTTTCGTAAGACTGCACTTGGAATACTGCGTTCAAGCTTGTCCTCATGCCTGGTTCGTGATAAGATGGCAGTTGAACGAGTCCTACGGTCCGGGACGAAAATGGTGCACGGATTAAAGCTGACGTACCCGGAGAGGTTACGTTAAATGTTTTTCATGTATTACAGGCGGCTTCGATGCGACTTGATCCTCACATATCGTATACGGATGGGTCAGATTGGTCCTGATTTGACTGGACTGTTTCGCCTAACTCGAGCGCCAACCCTTCGTGGCCACCCATTAAAGTTGCACGAACCTTAGTCTGACCGGGTCTGGGCAGCTTTTCGGGTTATCGCGTAGAGTTATAACTTATTGGAACGCACCGCCTGCAGATGTCGTGATGGCACCGATGGCGAAAGAGTTCGAGCATCAACTTGACGTACTCGGTCTGCAGTTTAAAGCCTTCCCCTTCATGTCTTAAACTTTACTCGTCTATTACGGACTATGCTTCTTTAACACTATAATTTACAGCGTAATATTGCCTACGAAATTCGATAAGCTTGGCTTCTCTGTTTCATTTCCTTTACTGACACTACTGCTTTCTTTTATTCTTCACGTGGCCTGCACAGCGAGGACTGCTAGTGCAGGGCACGTGGGCATGGTTTGGTTGACCAAGGGAACCCTGTGTGTTGATTTGGCTCTCCTTTGGCACATTAAGGCACCGGTTTCCCTGTTGGACCAACGACGTTTTCGAAGTTGGAACATTCGTCGGATTTTCCTACTGTTCCGGTCCCACTTGAACTTGAGCCGGCCGCACAACTAAACCAGGCAACTGAATTCAGAAATAGGACAAACGACAATCGGTTAAAACAACCAAATAAAGAATGCTAAAGACAACTGAGGTCAATCATGTTAAGTAATGGGTGGATAGAACATCAGACATGAAAACTTACTCCATACAAATAGGGGTGCAAGGAGGAGGCACCACGAGATCGATCCGTGAAGCGTTTGTACTGGTCCAAAATTGTTATATCATTATCTTCTTCATAAGGAACGTAAAAGGCATTAGGTATGGATGGGCAAAGGGAATCGCCGACGTGAAAATATTCGTGTGGAAAACCGTCGGGATTGTAGGTTAGATTACCGTCTGGAACGATAGACGATGCGGGATCACATGCAGTAATGCCAGAATTTTGGGGACCCGCTAGTTCTTCAAAAAAATTAGCAAACACACCACTTCCTCCAGCCAGATTTTGTCGGGTAGTGTTAGCAGTAATCGCTGCTTGGGGGTGTTGAAACTCAAGCCGGTCCTCCAGAGGGGCGGCATTCCTTAGCCTGGAATCCTCAATCCCAGTGGACATGCGTAACACAAAGCAAACGTGTTGGTGAAAGTGGCACACGTAATCTTTTCCGCATAACGCTTTAGGTAGGAAGAGAATCGGTTGCCATTGTCAAAAGGCAGATCGAGGAAAATCGCTTAGAGTACTGTGTGCTTCTAAACTGGTAAAAATTCAAGGTCAAGTTCAAGTTCAAGCGGTGTTGCACCAATCTGTAATGAGTATACATACATAGTTTGCGTCTCCTAACAAGTTATAACAGCACAAACTGTTAAATAATAATGTCCGCCGGAAGTTTAAATTCAGGTAAGACTGGAACGATAGGATGAATCCCGTAACTGTTCCCTTTTGCTTCATTGGGGTTCATTGGGGCAGTAGAGAGCAGGAGGGGAGATTCCTTGTCAGCTCCATCGCTTCCTGATCATTGGTGGGATGCTCTTCATTGCGCAATGGGAACTCCGCAGAGGCCCTCGCACCCGTAGCTGAAGCAACAGGATCCCGGCATATTCAAAAGGTGTGAATCAAGTAGTCGTTTGAAGCAACCTTCCGTCTGTGCATACACGACTGGCGGTGGTAACCGGTTCAAGTTATTCACAACGCGAGTGGATTGAGCAAGAATGGACCGCACTTTGAGCCTCCGTGGCTTGAATATTTTCTATTGGTGGCCTCTAGTCGAACTCCCGAGGTTGAGATGGAAGGATTCCTGCAACTCTCTCCCTAGTTCTCCCCTGATAATAAGACGGGTAAAAAGCAAGTGCCCACACCGGCTGCGGTAATCCATAGAAAACATATTCAATGCCGAAGCCGAAGGGGATACGACAGGTCACTTAACTCGGAGACAAACTTCGATCCACGCCTACGGACCTTTTCGATCGTATCGCGCTCAAATTTGGAAACGGGGTAGGCAGCAGGGAGGCTGTATTCCAAAATCGGGCGCCCATGCGAGGTGAACAGAAGTCTAAAATGTTCCGGTATCAAGCAACGGAAAGCTCTTCGGATGGCGTGAAACATCCTGTAGGTAGCGGCAACCATCCTCATGGTGTCCTGAGTGGATCGTAAGTCCGGGGAAACAACCACGCCCAGATCCCTCTCTGAAGTGACATTTTTGAGTGAGAACTGGTAAGCGCTGAATGGTTCAGGAGCGCCGGTAGGCAGGACGGAACATTTGTCTTGACTAATGGATAAGCGCCACTGAATCAAGCGTCACTGTAGTCGATCAGTATCCTCTAGCGAGGATATCTCCTTCCATAGCTTTAGATCATCCGCATAAATCAAGCAATCCGATTGTAGCTCCGACGGTAGCTCGTTGATGAAGATGTGGAAGAGTTCGGGGCCGATGACGGAGCCCTGTGGGACACCGCTGGTCATATGCACAAGATCGGAATACGTTTCGTTCATTCTCACCATGATGGAACGAGTGCGTATAAAATCAAAAAGCCAAGACAGAAAGTTTCCAGAGACACCGATTCCTCGGAGTTTGTAGAGCAGCTGTTCATGCGAGACCTTATCAAAGCTTTAATGAAGTCCACGAACACAACATCCAGGCATTTGCCAACATCCAATGAATTTGCCCATTTTTCACTAGCCATAAGCAAGTTGGTAGCGCAGGAGCGAGCTTTGTGAAACCCGTATTGGGCACTGGATATCAGATCCAACAGCTCGAGATGAAGCCGAAGCGCCCGTTTCAGGACCCGTTTTATGATTTTGCACATTATCGAAGTAAGGCAGATTGGCCGGTAGCTAGCTGGGTCTTGCCGGTTCCCTCCTTTGTATATGGGCTTGATGATGCCCATCTTCCAAGCGGTCGGGAGAAGTCCGGACTGAAACGATCGACGGAAAACCTGCGTGATAGGTGAAGCAACGTATTGGGCCACAGTCTTGAGGAACAAAGGATGCAAGTCGTCAGGATCAGTCGATGAATAAGGATCCAACTCACAGAGAAGGCTCAACATGACGTCAGGGTTTATATCGACGTGCTTTAACAGCGAAGGGGGTGCACACTGTTCTGTCGGAGAACAACGCCGATGTTGAATACACTGATGAGTAGTGCGGCGCCAGGAGGCCGGCTTTGTCGATGTCTTCGTGAACTGGATCCTCATGCTCGGAAGAACACAGGACAGGGACCCCACTGCCTTCTCTAGTGCTCCGTTTGAGGTGGGAGAAATTCGGCTTAAGAGTGTTTCTGAAATGTGTGGCTAGGGCGAGTTCATATTGTTGACGCTTCTCACGTTTTTGCAGGGTACAGGTATTCCTAACCGTCTTGTAACCGATGTAGTCATGCTCTGATCGTGTGATCCTAAAGCGGTCCCACAATTTACGTCTTCTGTTCATTAGGGATCTCAGTTCACGATCGATCCACGGAGGGCCTCTAGAGAGCGGTCGCATTTTGGAAATTGGGACAACTTGTTCACTGAATGATGTGAGCTTGGAGTACAGAAGATTCCAGGTACCGTCCAAGTTGAGATGCTCGGGAATATACCAATCCACAATACTTGCAGCCGTTTTACGACGAGGGGCCTCAGAAGGCCAGAAAGTTCGACGGACGGCACATGAATTGTGAATGGTAAAGCGACGAGTCCATTGGA
This sequence comes from Dicrocoelium dendriticum, assembly GCA_944474145.2. Taxonomy (NCBI): domain Eukaryota; kingdom Metazoa; phylum Platyhelminthes; class Trematoda; order Plagiorchiida; family Dicrocoeliidae; genus Dicrocoelium; species Dicrocoelium dendriticum. The sequence continues at coordinate 33,371,628 of OX104070.1, forward strand.
ATGAAATAGTACAATGATCGCTTTTACCAATGGTTGCAATAAGGTTAGGTCCATGACGTCTGACTGCGCTGGGGAGAGCACAAGATCCAGGATATGAGGCGACTGGCCGTCGAGAATAGGAGTCGGCATGAACACATGTTGGTACAGGCTGCAGTCGAGAACGGTATCAAGGAAGGCGGCATCAAAGTAATCAGGTGGACGATTGCAAAGAAAGAGGTCCCAGTCGATATTAGGAGCATTGAAATCTCTCAGAATAAGCCAATTCTTTCCCGCACCCTGCTTCTTAATCAGTACCAACAGGCGAGCTTACGCGCCCAGTGGCGCTCTGTAGATGACGCCAAGCAAAGATTTACACCCGTCATGAATGCGAAACCAAAGGGCATCGAAACCGCTGTCATTGTCACACGAGACCGCAACTAGATGGGACTTCAGATCCGTCCTCCAGTATAGTGTTACGCCGCCTCCCGACTTCCTCCGATGACGATCGGCCGGAGAAAGGTGGTATCCAGGGATAGATACTTCAGCGTCAATGAGGTCAAGGAATAACCGTGTTTCAATGAAGGCCGGTAAATCAGGACAAACATCTACGGCAAGCGTCTGGATCTCATTAAATCTTTTCACAGACTACGGACCTTAGTGAACATTGGACCTTGTTGAGCGGGTTGTCGATCCAGGAGTTGACAGTGATGCACCGACTTCTTGATAAGTCTACCACGAATACACCCAAAAGCACCCTGGTCCACCAATTGAGTGCCCATCTTCCTTACATTAGGTGTCCCTGTTACTTCCGTTACGTGAAGTAAGTAAGTGAGCAAGAAAATTCGAAGGTAAAGAGTATGGGAAATCAGTTAAAAGAAGAGAATATTACCAGTGGTGAGAGGAAGTACAGAAAGTAGCATCGAAGATGCGCGCCTGTCGCGACTGTGGATACGGGCCAACTACAACAGTTTGCGTTTCATTGAGAGTATTGAGTTCACTGCGTTGTAGAGAGTATGAGAGAAATCCACTGTCACTTCCATCGATTCCTTATCATGCTGGGTTTGCTGCGTGTCGTTACGTAACTACGTTCCTAGAGAGTTCGTCGCAACTGCAGTGACATCCGCAATATTCCAGCATTCTCAGCGAATATTTGTCTAGCATTCATTGATACATCCCTCAGATGGCGCGTCTGCCACTTCGTCTGGTCGACCGTTCCAAGCATTTACCACCCTAGTGGATAGGGTGACGCCCATGCGTATGCTGTATACTCTTTGCTTAAATAGTTCCCATGTGTGACCTCGTGTGGGATAGACAAGGATGAGCCGGAAGAATTGTTGTAACTCACTTCCAAGTTCCCCGCGGAAGATGCGCCTAGTGACCGGGTGACAGCAGAGTTCCAGGGAGAATAGATTCAGCTGCTGGGGTCGTATGGGGTACGGGAGACCACGTAGCTCCAGCAGCTTTCGATGCACGTCTCTCAACCTTTTCCAGCACAACGCATTCAAACTATGAAAGTGGATGGATGGCTGGCAGACCATATTTTAATACTGGAAAAACGTACGAAGTGAACAAAGGTCGAAAAATCTCAGGAGTCATTAGAGCGAATGAGTTTTGTAAGGCACCCACCAGTCTCCTTTTATTGCCCGCCCTCTTCAACATACCCTGCGTTGTTCTAAGGTCAGAAGTCAAGATAACTCCGAGACCTTCCTCGTGCATATTATTCCTGAGTATACAACCAACCAACGTGGTATGCGCCGTATGGTTCAAGGCTACCCATTGGGAGAACAGTTCATTTATCTTGGTTTACTTGCAATTTCCACGTGACGGTCCATTCGTTTAGCTGGGCTGGAGCCCCCTGTAATCCCCCGCAACCGCAAGGCTGGAAACTGTTGGCCATAGCTTGCGGTCATCGGCGTAAATCAAGCAGCCGCGGCGAGGTATTTTGATGACAAATAGGGTTGCTGAGAAGGTTCATTTGGTACAGTAAATGAGTCCCTGTTGCCTACCTAGAAAAACGACGCCGTTGACCCTCTAGCTGGTAAAACGGAAAATGTAAAACACACAAGGTAGTTGCGCGTTGCAACCGAAACGAGCGCCAAGCAAAAGTGAAGATCAGCAAAGCAAGCATTCGAACTCTGCAATCTGTACAGCAAACCACGCCGGTCGCCAAAGGGAAAAATGAACGGATGCTAGTTAGATTTTTACACATGCAATCCTGGGAAACATAGACTGCTACGTAGCCCTTCCCAAAACGGACTGTTAGCAGTTTTCTTATGCACGTTAAGACTGTTCGACGCGGGCCACTTTTCTGTGAGACCAGTTTGTGAAACTTGCTGTAGCTGCTGGGGGAGCATCTTACCTAAGGACCCTAGCGGGATCCCGCCCTTGTCCTCCCTACGGTATAGAAAAGCTAAACGAATTTTGGTGAGTGGCAGTTCATAAATTCCGCGTAGCTGGTTGAGCAGGCACTTTGTTGCGCTTCTGGTTAAGTTGCGAGGAAGCAGGGAACATTAAAACCAAAAAGCAACTAAACGATGGAGAGTACTTGGAATGCAACATAAGAAGGACTAGGGTAAATTCATAGCACCACACAATAGCGCGCGAAGCAGAATCCTTGCAAAGCTATGTTTGGTTTTACAAAATGGTTTACACGTTTTTGGAAGTTTCACTAAATAAATAAACGCATATATTCTTCTTTTTGAATTCCGAAACACACCAAACTTGGCATAAGCAAGAATTTACTAGCGTCCTTTTCACAATAGGCAAGCTGCGTTGGGTCGGATTTGCCCACATTTCAGGAAAGCACCAAATCGGGCCTTGTTGCTTAGGTACGCCACAGTGCTTCACATGATGCCGCTAGAATATATTAAAAGACGTATGGAACCAACTTTAAAGGGATAACAATTATAGACGCTTACTGCAGGATGGATGATTTTAGTTTCACGAAAGCACGGTTTTACTGCGCTACAGTAGAAAATCGGCGCTTCCGGCGCACGTTACAAGCCAGGTCATGGTGGCTTTTTGAGCAAAATTTTCTTTCTTTTATCGTATACACTGATGTAGAGGAAAAAGTTAAAAAGGTTCAACCGGAAACACCCCCTTTGTTCTGCAAACATACAGCGGTTTCACTGGAATATCACAATGTGTGCGCCACGGTGTGTGAACAGCACGTGTACAAACGTTACTGGCAAGAGGCGAGTGATGTTAGGTCATGTACTGCTATGTATTCCATTCATATACACGGAATTTTGCTTTTCTGCTAGATTTTCGTTCAGTTTGAGGGGTCTGTGTCATGAGTGCGGAGAAGGTAATTTCGCATAGCCTAGATTTCCAAGCTGGAAATCCGTGGCTGTATGTATGCAATAGGCGGTTGCCGGAGACGTAAGTGGTGGAGGTTGCAAATCTTACCTGTGATTTTTAAAAGCAATCGTGTGGTGCGCGCACAAGCTTTTGACATTACGGTCGGTTGCTTAACTAAAACCACTTGCTACCCATAAAGTAGTGGTATCTGAAACCTAAGTCCGATGAGGTTTATGGAGTGACGGAGTTACTGAAGAGGCATGGGAAGTGCCGGGTTCTGCTCGATGGTGCCCAAATTCCGCGTGGTTTTTGTACCCTCCAGCATGATGTCTGGCAAGCGTTCTCCCTATAAAAGCCACAAATGTCTGCTTAACAACACTGTGACGTGGCGGTCGTGACTCGCCACAAAATAAAGTCACTGCCCCGTGGATATCCGGATAATTCTCTCCAACCCACGGACACCAATCTCCTACTCGCATATTGATGACAATATCAAACATTGAAGATTGGAGCAGCACAACTACAAGCACAAAATACACAGCTACATACACATACACACAAAATGACATACATACATACCCCCTACACAAACACAAACTGCTACGGCAAACATATCGGAGTTTTGCACATTCTTGATCATGCATCGTTTTGTCAAAATGATCATGCCTGTAAAGGCGTGCCTCACCTTGTTGAGAATAAAAAATTTATTTATTTATTTATTTACCTGCTTTCACCTTGGCATCTTTCGCGACAGAAGGTAGTTTCCGTACATGATCATGCCTGTACAGGTGTGCCTCGCATTGTCGAGAATAAACGTTTATTTATTTATTTATTTACCTCTGAAAGCCCATGTATACAAGACCGCAGAGAGGGCCGTGCTGCCATATGACAAGGAAACTTGGCCCCTTCAGTTCTTTGATCATCGTTGTCTGCAAAGCATTGCTGGTGTTGGATGGCATCATCGTGTCCGCAACCATGATGCGCTTAGGCGAGGACTAACTGGTATTAACTATACTAGCTCCCTAGAACCGATAGTACTGAATAATTTGCGTTGGCTCGGGTATGTGTTACGTATGCATGGTCACAGCTTAGATAGGAGGGTCATATTTTAGTCCATCAAATGTAAAATGGCGCGAAGCTCAAAATTGACTGGGGTAGACTTGGCAGAAGGAAATAAAAGTTTGACGGCCAAACTGAGTGTCGTTGCTTCCTCTCGCCTTCCTGGCTGGAGTTTACGTAATTCGCCTTGTGCTTGGGTCGAGGGTTTCAAGGACATGGCCTGCGACCAATACGAGTGGCGTGCCTGCTGCCATCTCCTAAGCAAATTGCCTGTTCAACGTAAGTTTGGTGCTGGATTATCTGTTGCGTAACTGCTGATTAAGACGCGGGGCGGTGAAAGCCACAAGAAAGCTGTCTCGCTGCTGCCGCGTTATTTTTGCTTCCTAGCCAGCTGTTCTTGTTGTTAAATTGTCTACACTAGTTGTAGGCGACTTGGCCTTGGCTGTTTGCTTAGGGCATTAAGGTTTGCAAACAACTCGCTTTCTCCCACTTATTATTTATTCCATAAGTCATCATGGTTGGATTGCAGCGAAGCATCAGTTCAAATCGACGATGTAGTGATGTAGTTGTTATTGTGTCTTGATTTATTGATCTTCAGGCTTAACCTTTCGGTAAGGGAGAAAAGCCGTCTCACCCTGTCTCCGTTTCCTCAATACAGAATACCTTTGTCCTTCACGCAACGCTGCCTCCAAGTTCATGATGCTTCTCTTTATACTCGGTACAAACTATTTCTTAGCGTTCATGAGTTACGGTTTATGAGCCATTTTATAGTCCTCCCACGACGTCAGGAATAGTTGTAAAGGGTTAAAAGATCCAAATTCCATAACGCAGCATGCTGACATAACTCATATTGCCAAGTACCTATAGCGCCAGTCATCAAGTAACTGCTCAACATGCCTTCCTTACACCTTTGCAATTACCTTCCTGGATGGACCAGTCAGAGTTCGCACACACTATTATAACAGCCCCGCACGGACCCCAGCAACCATCATAAGTTAGGCATACGTGGACATAGGCACATTTCAGAAAAGCCAACGTGCCCAGGTAATACGCTTCCCTGACCTTGAAATCGTTACATGTCACTTCAGTACTCAAAGACAGACTAGTTTACATGCAAATGCCTAACAGCTTGCGCAGCACCACTGCTTCCACTTCATCCCAGGGACTATCCGTCCATGTTATGGCTCCTTGGAAATGGGGGAAGCCAGTCAGTGAGTCACACAGGCAGCACCTTTAGGCCGGTTGTGTTTAGGTGTAGGCGACACACACTGCTACCCACCATTCCTCAGTGTTTGCGCGTCGCGGTTGCACGGCGCTTGGGGCGCTTCCAACAATGAATTAAATATTTGAAATCGGTACAAAGCTCACCATTTGCCCCGCTGAAATTTTTCGTTTGTAGTACAGTTCACCTGGGACTACACCCGCAATGCCATCCTTACAGTCTCGAAACATGGCAGCACCGGCTGGAAAGCAGGGGAGGACTTCATTTGCACTTTTTATCTTAAAAATATCCACCGCAATTAAGAAAATTAGCACTCCCTATTATGACACCATGGATTTGGTCGCTACTCTAACCATGCATCCCATCACATCCACATGTACCGTATAAATACTCCTCATGCGCGCTTGAGTAGCCAATAGTACAGGTTGCAACAGTACCCATTTTGGTGCCCATGGTTCCCAATTCATACGCGATAAGTGCACACCGTTCCTTCAGGCATAGGGAGTCATTGGCTGATGCTTCCCTACTGCCCATATCGAAGGCACTGTCACCGGGCATCCCCGGGCTCACTGAACGCCGGTGGCATAGGCCTAATAAGTCACCAATTTAGGACATACTTTCGTAAGCCATATATACAACGGCTTCCTACGGAAAAGCGGTTCCCGCAAACGCAGGCATTATCCCCTGCAAGTTGCTTGACGATGATGATGCAACTGTAATGGGACATTGCTTTTACATTACTATGCGCTACTCAGGTAGGCAAGTGCAGCGTATCTTGCAGTAACCCTGCTCGGTGTCGTGTACGAAACACATGTGCAACATAAATGCGCTTCTTAAACATCCGCCATGTTAAGACAACGCTGCAGAGCTATATTGTCCCAAATTTACAGGTGCTTAATTACGATTACCTTCGTTTCTCTCCCTGTTTGTTGACTTTATTTGATATTCCTTTGCACGACCAGCACCACTATATATGACCATAGCACAAATGCTAGGTGCATTTACCTGTAATAGCTTTATTGGTTCATTGGTGTTTAGTCAGCAGGGGGCGGGACGTTGTCAACTACGTTACTTCCGGTTCATCGCGATTTTAATGCTTGAGTTTTCATGTAGACGCGCGTCTTGGAATCATTCCCTTTGCAATTGGGTCAACAGGAACCCGCGCTACTCATCAGGTGGCAAGCTAACAGACGCTTAGAATCTTTCTCAGTCGTTATGAACTGCGTGCCATGGTAAGCTGTTCAGAACCTCCGTCACCCTAGTAGAGAGGACAGCTTCAGCCTAGACGAAAAGTATTCTTCGTTTGTAGAACCCATTTGTGATCTCGTGTCAATTTCAATCGAAAGAGTCTTTGTAGGTCACTCTCAATTTCCAACTTTAGCATCTATCCGGTGTATCAGAGATACCCTCGAAGGCGGCGAGACTCCAGGGGTAAGAACTCAATCTTCGGAAGTCGTAGAGAGTAACTGAGGTCCTTAACCACCCAGACGGATTTTGACCCAGGCTAATGAACATCTTCTAACAGGCTAATTTCATGTTTCCAGAGGAACATTATGGTAGTGCTGCTTTCCCTACATTGCGCTACCTCACAGCACTTACGCAACAGAATAGGTATGCCTGGCTACTAGACGAAATGATCAATGGCTACACACATATAATATGTAAGTACGTACTAAGGCGTACAGTACATGCACATGCATTACATATACATATACTTAGTTATTTATATATATATATGTTTACTTAGTTGATAATAGGCACATCCATGTGTGTATCTATTTGTAATTAAATATGGTTGGCGGCATCCAGTTTCGGAGTTGCCTGTCACTGTGGCAAGCCACAGGACGCCTGCGCCTACAGAGGGACCATGGATGGCTTGCGCTGCACTACCCACAGCTCCAACCACACACTCCATATCCAGTGTAAACCCGAAGGAATAAGACCGGGAGGCATGTGGATGGGAGACACGTTTCATCAACGGAGCCGGCCCACACTCCTTCACAGGCAAACACAAGCACGCTGTAGTTGGGGAATCAGGCGCACACGAGGCGGTGGCTGGACCATAGTTCGCTCCACACTGAGTGCATGGAACCACTCTTTGAGCGTAGCACGACCACAAGGACCATGCACTTCGTTCTCTCCAGCAACGACCAACTGTCTCCTGGAGCCAGATGGACGAGGTAGTGGGTAATGGACATGCAGGCACCTTGTCAACATGCCCTTCAAGCGCAACCACACCTGGGATGTCAAACAACAGTTAATCCCTCAAAATGCCGATATCGAATAACGTAAACGCATATGACGACATAAATACTCGCTTAATGAGCATATAGAAGAAATTGGTTATAAATCTGTGAAAAGTACAAAATGTCCGAGTTATTTAAAAATACCACGCGATACAATTACGCAAGTTTACCGCAAATTGCATGAGCGAGGTGTGCAAGTTGGGAGAAGATTATCAAGTACGCAGAACAAACCAAATAAAATTTAGCGAATTTTATCCACATTAAAAAGACCTATTTTATGTGTAAGTTGGTTTAGCCTAACTGCGGTGAAGAAGCAGCATGAATGCTACATCAGCCTCAGCTTGGGGCACGTAATTAAATATGGCTGGCACGTATAACTGCCTAGGGATAAGCAATATATATCCATTATTTATAAATAATATATGTGTTTACTTATTTGTAGGTATATACATATGTATTCTATACATGCAGTTTTGTCCTAATGCCTTTGTTTTTCATATAAATGTCTAGTGAGCCATGAGCGGGGCCACTCGGGACCACTACAGAAGCGACGACGGATCCTGCAGGGTAGTATTCAGAACCGCCGCAGCGTTTTTAGGCACGCTGCATTCGATTTACTAACCGCTTGCTTGCATGTAAGTCTCTTTATTTCAGGTGGTGGGTTTTCAATTTTGCCTTAATGCTTTCCTTTCTCATATAAAGGACCACCTTTACTCTATTCCATTAATTTGCACACCTCGCTTAAGCCAATGGTATTCCATTTCCGTAGAAATTTGGGTTCGTGGCATTCCGTAAAGTATACTTTCTGACCTCGTGAAGTTATCTAGGATTCTTGCCCAAACAGCATATTTCATATGCTCATTAACTTAAGGTTTATGTCACCGTTTCCTTATGCATTAATCGAGTAATTTTCTTTCTCTCTCAATTGATTGGCTGTTGTTTGATATCTCCGGTGTGGCTGCACTTGCTGTGCATGTTGACAAGGTGCCTACCTGTCTATTAGCCACTACCTCGTCCACACTGCCTCCAGGAGACAGTTGGTCGTTGCTGGAGAGGACGGGGAGCACGGTCCTTGTGGCCGTGTTAGGCTCGAAGCGTGGTTCCATGCACGCAGTGTGGAGCGGACTACGGTCCAGCCACCGCCTTGTGTGCGCTTGATTCCCAAATACAGTGTGCTTGTGTTTGCCTATGAAGCAGTGTGGGCCGGCTCCGTTGATGAAACGTGGTTCTCATCCGCATGCTTCCCGGTCTTATTCCTTCGGGTTTACACTGGGTTATGGGGTGTGTGGATGGAGCTGTGGGCGGTGCAGCGCAAACCATCCATGGTCCGTCTGCAGACGCAGGCGTCCTGTGGTTTGACACAGGGACAGGCAAATCCGAAAGCGGATGCCGCCAACCATTCAATACATGCGTAATTATCTAAGTACATGTTAAATTTATGCGTGTATATTTCTGTATAAAAATATATGAGCCTGTATAGATAAATAAATATAAATAAATAAATAAATAAACTTTTATTCTCGACAAGGCGAGGCACACCTTTACAGGCATGATCATGTTTAGCTAACATAGTGTGACCAAATATGTACAAAAAGTACATGTTTGGCATAACAGTGTATGTAAATGTATGGGTGTATATACGTAGGTAATTGTGTATGAATGTAGCTTGTGTCTCTGAATGTGCCGCAGCATTTTTGACTGTTTGTTATCCGCAGGAATGTGAGCATAAGCGATTGATGTCTGTGGGTTGGATAGCACATTCCGGATATCCACGGGCCAGTGACTTTAGTTTGTGGCGAGTCACATCCGCCACGTCGCAGTGTTGTTAAACAGACATTTGCGGCTTTTTATAGGGAGAATGCTTGCCAGGCGAAAACCCACCACGTCCTGGAACACTACCGCCGAACTATTTGCTGGAACGGGTTAAACTCGAACCACCCAGCTGGCACCACGGGGAGGTTGTTCGGCTAGCCAGCCAGCGTAATTTGCTTGCAAGTTTAAACTACTTTATTGTTAAAAATTGTACACACCCTATGGTTTTGATTTACGTTTTCCTTAATATATAGTTGGTTTTTATCTTCCTGCAGCAAGTGTTTAGCTTCCCTGCATTTAGCAATGACTGAAGGCAATTCACCTGCAGTATTTTCCTTTAGGCTATAGCACCGTAATAACCTCTCCTTCCTTCCTATATCATAAACATATATTTTATGTTTTAAATGCATATAAAACCATATTTGATTCTTTAGGTATGCACTTCTACCGACGGGGCTGCTTTCATAACTTCTTGTCACATTATTATTCGGTCTACTTTACCGCTCACACTTGTACTTCTCGTGCTTTCACTCTGTTTTCTTGTTCCTGTTTCCCACTTTTATCATGCTTCGCCGCTAATAATTACGTGGTATAACATTGCCATTCCACAAAACTGCCGCATCGAAACATGCCTTCGAACGATTGAGGATCTTGCAACCAAGCAACGGCAAATCATTTAATTTGTTAACATATAACTCACAGCTGAGATAATGCTATCAATTTGCACAATTATTTGACTAAAGGCTATTTAAGTAACAACTTACCAGTTTCTCTTTACAGAGGTTCTACTGAAACTCCGCGAGAAACTTCGTTTCCGCCAAAGTGTGACGCTAGATTTGTCCACAACGTTTCATGAATTGCGTTGTTCGCACCATATTCGGGAGTTACGGACCTGACTGATGCAGTAGTCAGGAACGTAATATGTAAGCATGCGAAGAAAGTCTAAGTTCAGAATATTTGAAAGCATAACATATAGCGTAGAGACGAAACTTAGATACAGGACAGTGGCATTTTGTGTACGTAGCAAACTATATTGAAAGGATATGGAAGGTCGCGCTGATTAACTTGCCAATGTGAGTTAGTGGGAAGTGACTTTATTCGGCCTCGAGTCACTTCGCCCCGTCGTAGTGTTGCTAACCGGACCTTTGTGGCTTTCTATAGAATGAAGACTTTCCAGGCGATAGCGCACCACGTCCTAGGACAATCCGTTTAATGGTAACAAATAACTGGCAATATAGCTTACAGACCGATTGTACACCCGGCTATCCGCAGTCACAAGAATCGCAAATTGCGTTGCGTAACCGAATTGCATAGTCAAGTTCGGCCATTAGTCGTAAAAACCGGAAAAAAGCTGTAACTTCCAGGAATTTTGGGTGCTAGATTGTGCAGGCGAGTAAGGATTGCGAATTAATGGATGTTGGCTTTTCCTTTGTGGTATACTAGTACTGGCGTGGAGACGTCGGGTCCAGTTATCTCCACTGTATGTGTCAGGTGGTGAGTGCAGCAGTTTATTTGTAGGCAACTTCGGCCCATCGGCAAACATGCGATTACCCATTCAGTAGCTAACTCCTCAGGAAGTTCGCATTTTGTCTTTCAGAGCGTGGGTAGAATTAGGGGAGAAATAAGCCCAAACCTGTGTTCAGGCTATGTAAATGCCCAATTTGGCTACAGAAAGAGTACAAAGGTATTGTCAAGCGCAATTGTTTTCATGTCCAGTATTGAATCCATTATACGCTGTCAGAAAAGCTGTAGGTAAGCTAAATATCGAAATGTTCTTGTAGCCATGATAGGCGCCGTATCCACTTTTTTGAACACCAGTGAGCGACAGCAAAGTTGTCCATGCCAAGGTAAACTAAATATGATAGATGAAGCTGTCGTTCATAATGAAAAATGGATCCATGTAGACATAATCCCGGTGAGTAAGTTGTGGCACTGTGAGTTCGATGCTAGCAACGTACATTTGGTTGGAACCCGTTCAAGCGGCATGCCTTCAGATTGCTTAAAAGCTGATCCATTCAGATGGCATTTGGAATCGTCAGCATGCTAAGTTGATGTTGTTTGTACGGAGAAGTCATCGATGGTTTCAAATCACTTGGCTTTTGAGGATGGATCGGCCATTGCCAGACGATAAGCCACATGTCCCAACCGTCGTATCTGTGGAAACCTACGGAGAACTAGCGACGAACCAGTGGCAACCAAGTAAGCACACAGAGTGGAATGCATCGCTAAACACTATTAAATGAGTGATTACACGCAGTGGTACGTAGTTCCTTAGTAGTACGTAATTTCGTGTAGTATATATGCGTTACAGGTGTCTGCTTACGTTACGTCTTAGGCGTGACTCAGGCTACAAATACAGCGCAAGAACAAGGTTTTGTTGAGCTCATTGCCTAAAGAAGGCTAAGCATTTTCACAAAGTTCAACAAAATTACGGGTATTGGAAATATACGTTGATAAAATGGTGAAATGGGAAAGGATGGCTTCATTTATCCTTGATGAAGATCGACCGGAAATGAACGTCAGCATAGATAAAGCTGTGGCCACCTGTATTACGATGAATAACAAGGAGCAGTCAGTTCGTACATCAGCGTTTCAAGAGGAGAGGCAACTGCAAATGTTCATTGAAGCGCGGATACATGTGCACAGTGGTGCTGCGGCTTAGAGCTGGCACTGATGAGGCCGAAGCGCGGCTGCATAAATAAGCAAAAAGCCGCCAAGCAGGTCAGAAACAGGACGCAGGAGGCTAATGCCGTATATGCTTGAGGGTAATGGTCAGGGATACCTTCAGCTTAATAAGGAAGAAGAAAGCTCACGCAGTGACGTTTATAACCTTATGCTGATGGAACACGAGATGGATAGCAGAAATATGGGAAAGGCAGTAGGCTGTATCTGGTAATGGGACTAATAGCCTTGCAATGCTTAAGCGGAAGTCATCCTGAGTTCAACAGAGAGCAAAAGAGGGGCCATATTAGGCTGAGGCATTGCAAAGTATTGGGAGGATATATGCTAAGAGATGTGCGATTAAATTGAAGCGCAAAGGTGTCCTACAGCGACATTCAGCGTGGTAAGAGCGAGACTGATAAGCGTGAGACCAACAAACGTGAAGGTAACCTGCAAGGCGTTATAGCCCTGAGGTGGATGAAAGGGGGTCAAATGAAACGATGAAACAGAAGCTATGGAAAGCCAAAATTTGAAGCAAGGATCAATGAAAGTGTTCATCCATATGAAAGGGTATTCGCGAGCATCAAGGTGGTTAGTTGCTTTTGAATAGTTATCTAGAAAACAACTAAGTAACTTCCACGTTCAACAAGGGTTAATGTGTAACCGCAGGCTTATTTACGTAACTAAAGTATTTGGACGTGAGGTGGCGTACTGTGAGTGGTAAACAATGAGTTAAAAGAGAATACCGTGCCTTTCCTGTCAATGAAATTCAAAGGTCACAGCAAGCGTTACAGATAGCTAGCTTGGGAAAAAAGCTAAGTCATATGGTCGAATATGACCAGCCGTAAAAGTTTATCACCTGAACGGATAGAGAGATGTAAGGATAACACATAAATGAGGATAAGCTAGTCGTTGAGGAAATAGCTGGCTTTAATGTAAGGGGCGGAGCGGCTCATCAGTGGCATGAGCAGACGTGGTTGTCGTTTTAGCTACAATGTAGGTGAAGGACGTTAGAAGAGGGGAAGTAATGAAAAGCTTTGGAAGATGGACAGAGAGGTGAGAAGCCAAAGCAAGTCAAAATGAGGAGCGAGTCGTACTCGGGATACTGATCCTTATTCCTCCATTACTCCAACGGAACGTGGGGCGGTACTGTGAAAGGATATCCAATGAGCCGGCAGAGCTTCCAGGTCAGTAAACGCTAAAGGATACAAAGGACAGTTCAGCCTGACGAAAAGTTAGGCAGCACCTTGAGCAAAGCTCACCGAATAAGTGCTATAGTTTGTCGGGCATGCAGCTCCTAGAATCTTTACTTGTCGTATATCTGAATGCAGTGCTCAAGAGGGAGGTTTGTTAGACTAGGACAGAACAGGGCCTAACAAGAAGGATATTCCGCCAAAATGAAAGACGGATGCAAGCAGGGGCCCAAAAAGGAAAGCATAGGGTCCGGAACTTCTTGGGGATCTGGGATTGGACCGAGAAACCGCTTTTGTCCGGGACAGAACAACCAATAAGGACCTATGAAGCACATGGCTGTACAAGAAACGGATACAACCGCACTCAATACCATGACCGTTGTCCAGTGATGATAGCTGGATTCGAGAACTTCACACTCCTGAAAAGAATACATACTCCTGAAAAATCCAGACGCAAGAAACTGACGTTTCGCCCACCTGAATACCCACAACGACGATTCTCCGTGAAGCCTCCATCCTCGATTCGCCTCAGCCATTATGGCGGCCTTGCCCAAGATACCTTATCAAATAACAGAGGAAATTGAAGGTCATTTGACTGCGGATATCTGAGTGTGAAATCAGTCGACAACCTGGTCTGCCAGTTATATATTAGTGCACCGACAAATTTCTGACAGTGTTCCAGGACGTGGTGGGTTTTCGCCTGGCAAGCGTTCTCCCTATAAAAAGCCACAAATGTCCGCGTAACAACACTGCGACGTGGCGGATGTGACTCGCCACCGAATAAAGTCACTGCCCTGAACTACTTACTGGCAAGTCGACCAGAATCATTATTCAATATTGCCCTGACACTTTCAATAATAAGTTACACCATGCCTATATGTATAGTTTTCATTACACATGTAGTGCCCTGACTGTTTCCACTACGCACGCTAGAATTCAACTTTTCGTCATTCATTGAAGACTCTATCCCTCATGACTACTTACACAATTTCCGCAGCCTGTACAACCTTCGGCTTACTGCCGACTACACTCATAGCAACGTGTTTGTTGCGAAGCAATATTGCATGTACATATTGATCATGCCTTGCTTGGTGTGTCTCGACAAATTCGAGTATAAACTATTTATTTATTTATTTATTTAGAGATGTTCTTGAGGTAAGGTGAACAGGCCGTTTGGTCTGCTGAGTCTTGCTCGTTAAGTCTCAGCAGTCGGAAAGCAGGAGACTATTGTGATTAGACTAGAAGGCCGGCTCGTTGCGTTTAAGCCGTGTTAATATACTCGGACTAATATGAGGGTGTCGACCAAAGTACTTGGTCAAAGATGTAAAGGTTTTGTTAATAAGGATAGGTCAAGACCGACAACGTTCTTGCCGTATGGCTTACTGGGCGTTGGGCCTTTAGAACCTAAATCACCTAAACCTCAGAAGTCTGAAACAGATTAGGGAGCAAGAGATCGTTCAGACGAGACCGGAGTAGTCAGCGGGTTGGTGCCGAGCCACCAATTTAAGCTGAGAATAAAAATAATGTGAGGTATTTGAAAAGTAAGTGCTCTGGGTGAGAAAAGTAAGGAAGGACCTGCTCGCAGGACTGACGAATGCGATGCAAGTCTATGTCAAGTCATAGTCAGAGCCAGTTGGGCAAGTTTAATTTATGTCAGTGATCCAGTAGGTAAGAAGAATGACGACGCCATAAAGTTTTGTGCAGCAACGCCTCGTTCCGTTAGGCAGGTAATACGATGGCACCTTGGAATCGGTGAGATGGAAGATGGTCAAAGAATCAGTGGCTTATGATACGTACAAGGCAATGACAGTAAATAAATAAATAGTTTATTCTCAAATTTGTCGAGACACACCAAGCAAGGCATGATCAATATGTACATGCAATATTGCTTCGCAACAAACACGTTGCTATGAGTGTAGTCGGCAGTAAGCCGAAGGTTGTATAGGCTGCGGAAATTGTGTAAGTAGTCATGAGGGATAGAGTCTTCAATGAATGACGAAAAGTTGAATTCTAGCGTGCGTAGTGGAAACAGTCAGGGCACTACATGTGTAATAAAAACTATACATATAGGCATGGTGTAACTTATTATTGAAAGTGTCAGGGCAATATTGAATAATGATTCTGGTCGACTTGCCAGTAAGTAGTTCAGGGCAGTGACTTTATTCGGTGGCGAGTCACATCCGCCACGTCGCAGTGTTGTTACGCGGACATTTGTGGCTTTTTATAGGGAGAACGCTTGCCAGGCGAAAACCCACCACGTCCTGGAACACTGTCAGAAATTTGTCGGTGCGCTAATATATAACTGGCAGACCAGGTTGTCCACTGATTTCACACTCAGATATCCGCAGTCAAATGACCTTCAATTTCCTCTGTTATTTGATCAGGTATCTTGGGCAAGGCCGCCATAATGGCTGAGGCGAATCGAGGATGGGGGCTTCAAGGAGAATCGTCGTGGTGGGTATTCAGGTGGGCGAAACGTCAGTTTCTTGTGTCTGGATTTTTCAGGAGTATGTATTCTTTTCAGGAGTGTGAAGTTCTCGAATCCAGCTATCATCACTGGACAACGGTCCTGGTATTGAGTGCGGTTGTATCCGTTTCTTGTACAGCCATGTGCTTCATAGGTCCTTATTGGTTGTTCTGTCCCGGACAAAAGCGGTTTCTCGGTCCAATCCCAGATGCCCAAGAAGTTCCGGACCTCGGAGAATAGGGAAAGTGAGAGACAACCAAGGCCGCAACGAACAGGCGTGGAAGCAAGCATGGTTAAACTCCTATGTTATAACATTTAGAGTGGAGACAAATGACGTACTATTTGCAGCAATGATTGTGCTGGAGATGTTTTTTGAATATTTTTCGAAGACAATGACCCTATAAGTTGGTTGCTGCTATCGATATGGAATACAGAGCTTTGCGCTATTAAGCAGGAACGCTGTATCAGTTTACTATGATGCGACTAATGCGCGGAAAGACAGAAAGCAGAGTTCCGGGACCAGCGGCGTTTGAATGGTGGATAGACGGCTGGTGGCCAGCCTACCTCGAAAGAGATTCATCGGTCAATTGGTGGTAAGTCAGCGGATAGATAGGACTCAAGCGCTGAGTAAAAATTATCGGGTGATGAAGACAGAATTATGACACGATGGTACTAGGAGTATAGTGCTATGGCATATTGAAATATCAAAAACCTATGAGAGCTAACCTCCTACAAAGGTAAGTGTTGAAACCTTTGCTACAAGAACGGACCCAGATTACTAGGTGAGAAATGATTGATCGATAGAAGTGAAGTATTATAGATCAGTTAAAGACAAGTGAACGTGCAGAAAAAATGTATAGGTAGCGTCGCGCAGAGAAACAAGTCATTCTATGGTGCTAAGAAAATGATGAGAAGTGAACACCTAGAAATGTGAAGCTAACGGGCGTCTGTGTGCTGGCGAAGTGAGAGGAGGGAAGAACTAACAGGCTAAGAAACATTAATTGACGGGAGGGCAGGGAATGTCCGAAATGCAAGCGTAGGGTAAGGTTGCTTAGAGTATCAGAGCAGTGAGGCCTAACGGCAGCAGCTAAGGTGCTAAGATAATAGTACCAAGATGGATAGTGCCAGAGAATGCTAGCCCGAGAGTTGGATGGTTGCAGGTAATAAGCTCTAAGACAATACATCAAGTAAGGTATAAATGGACAGTAAGAAAGATGAGGCAGAACAGCGGTTTGCGCTGAATATATGGATATGCATGCAAAAGAGAAGAGAGCAAAGAAAGGCTTCATGAAGAAAGCAAAACGAACGGATAAATCCCAGGCATACGTTAAGGATCTTAAAAAGTATATAGCAAAAATTAGCGAAGACGCCCAGTTTCTTACTGCTCAACAGATCAGCCCGTAAAGCAGCCTAGTACTATTGAATGGGAACATCGTAAGCCTGTAGACACTGACCAGGTAGGATATTGCATAGCAATGGGAAGCAATCCGAATGGACAAACTTTACTTCACTTCTCCCTTCTCTTCTACACTTTGGTTCCTTCGCCTCCATCGTTACCCTTTAGTAATTTCCAAATACCTAGCCAACTTGGTCTCTTGCGAATACTTGTGACCCATGAGTCACGTCTACTAAAAACATTTTAACAACATTAAGCCTCATGTGAAATGCCAGGTTCTAGCGTTGTTGCCCTAATTGAAGCTTTTTCATTAAGTCTGAGCACTAGTTACTATAGTCAGCAGTTTCCAAACACTATCAGTAGGTAAGCCGCAAAATAAAAAAATGTATCTTTCTTATTGTTGACAATGAGCGCACTTTAAAAGTTCTAGACCCAATAATCAAACATTTTGCTCTCCACTTATTCTCTCTTGGCCCCATTTACTTGGCTTTATCTGGTATACATGTGCCTTTCGCTATTGTCAACACTAGTAGACAGGCATAATGAAAACCAGATCCTCTTCTTTAACTGTTTTTGCTCGTAAAACACTCGCATTTCCAGATTTCATTTCACTGGCACGAAAGCTAAACAACGACAGATAGGCCCCTGTCACACTGGCTGGCTGGAGCACCAGAAACTTTCCAGCACCACTTTTCTTATCTTGGCTGTCCGTGTGTCATTTATCTTTAGCTGGCTCCAAAACCTACCATGCGTTATGCGTAATGGCGGGTGATCGACCAGCTCCCACTGGTTTTTGTTACTATTCTACTCCTGATTTACCTTATCGCTCGTTGCTTAGGGTGCTAGAACAGCTCTTGCCAGGAAAATCACAAAAGAAATAGTCGGTGTGATATTAGAGTACCAGTTAACATTGCCAACCTGGATGAACACCGCCGGCACTATCTTCGGAACTTAAAAATGGAGAGAAATAACTCGAAATTCATCAAAGAGCTGCACAATAGTGTGCATCTACACATGAGGCATAACAATACCTCAAGTATGAGCAAGCTCAAACACCAGAAGTAGAGTTGTTAAAGCCCAACCAATGTAGACCAAAACGGATTTCACGCCCAAATGCAATCAGCTAAATTTTACTAAATTTTCCCATGCTTATTTCTTTATTATTGGTGGCAGGCTCCTATAGCTCACTGACGTTAGAGACAGAGCCTCATGAATATAGAAAATCGGCTCTAAGGGATAAATCTTGTGATGTTTAGCTAAGTAATGTGTGTATTTTGTAGGCCGAAATCTGTCAGCGGATCTGGAAGATCCCCAGGGTTACTCAGGTAGACCCGGCTCATGCGGCCTTGTTGTAAGCTTTAGAAAAGCGTAGAGGCTTAAAAAATGCTAAACACTATTTTACTGGTTGTTTATGTGGCTTAGCATCCACTGAAAATGGTATGCTGTGGCCTTCTAACCGTGAGTTAATTACAAGCTACCCTGAATTCCCTTGTAGATATAATATTCCTTGCTGGATTTCTAGCGTTTTCGCGCAAGATCATCCCTTATCTGCATACATTTATCATGTATGCCTGCAAAGTTTACTTTTCGGCCACCTGCGCAGTCCGTAGTTGTCGCAGGGTCTCACGGGCTAATTAGAGCATTTCTGGATAGCTATGCCTATCTAGAACATACGCAGCTTCCCTACTTTTTATATTTTCTTTTCTTTTTTCTGCTATCTGCTTGCAAAGCAGAAAGCCATTTTTAGCGAAAAATAAAAATGGCCTTTTTCGTAGACCATCATTTAATTGCGAATAACTCGCAAACTACTGCACGTGTTGTGTTGCTTTTACGTTCAACGTATTCAGGAGGTAAAGTTGGTCCAGACGAGTGTAATTTTGTGCCACTTTAAGCGGTATTCTAACTGTAGAATGGCTTTTTCTTTTATCTGAGAATAACTCAGGTTGAAATTTTGCGCCGGAGAGCAATATCAGCGTAAGAAAAGTAGGGCTGTATTTTTTTGTTAATTGGTATTTTTCTACTGAAGCGCGCAGATTTATTTTCTCTCTTAACAAATTGTTTCTATTTTTGTCCGCATTTATCGGAATTGTTTTCAACTTTTCGTTTGCCTTATAATCCCTTCACTCATTTCTTCCATGTGCGCAACAACAATTGGGGCAACTGAGTGGCCAATTAATGTGCGATCAATTTAAAGTGCACTTTCGGCGAATTGGATTCTGTTCCAAGGAGAAAAGGCACAACTACACCTCCGCGAAGTTTTCACAGAAGAACAAGGAGTTCAATATCGCCCGCAGGAACCAGAAACATGTCAAGGTGGGCGCCTGCGACCCAGTAGCTGTATATCAAACAATGCCAATGCATTTGTAATTGCTGACGATGAACATATACTTATATTTTACCTACTTCCATGCAAGAGCATCGGATGTATGTAAGCATTGATCTGAACCCTTTAGGGTGCAGACTCTAGCAGGTCTAGAAATATACCTATTTATTTATATAATAAGATCATGCTGTGGTGCTAAAGGAATAAAAGTAGGGAAGAATGAGCCGGGAGAAGACAGTGAGAATGCTGAACTACTATAAATTAGGTGTCATAAAGGAGTGACAGCTGTGCAGCTAGCAAGGAGCAGCTATGCACTGACCGAATGAAGTAAAGTAGGTCGCCAGACGAGAGCTAAGAAGGTGGAATAAAGAAAGGACAACAGACAAGAAGAATGCAAGCATACAGTGCGTTTATTAAGGGAGTCATATCATATAATGCTGAACCACGACGGTGTATAATTTCACGATTCATGCTATGGTGCTGGGATACTACTACTTTGGAAAGAGCATGGGAAAGATAGTCCAATAGCTGGTCGCGCACAGGTGAAAAAGTCGGAGACGTTACAACAATTAAGAGATATGAGAACGTCTAGAATAGAGAGGCTAAGTAGCGGCTGAGCCCCGATTTGAAGAGTTGGAAGGAGTACTAGCGAAAGCTGAAAAGTTTATATGGAAGGACATCAAACAGTCGGAGTGCGTGCATAATTTAAGTCTGCTGAGGACGTCGCAACATATGCGTCAGAGGCGCGCAGATACTGAGTCCTGTTATGGTGCTAAGATTTTAGTACTAAGGTAGGCTAGGCTGGAAAAGGCCAGTGAAAGATCTGGAATCCTACATGAGCAGGCGTCACAGACGTTGCAGCAAGCATCGGAGAAGTGGACGTTTAGAAGAGAGAGGCAATGCAGCAGCTGTGCGCAGGCCACATGAATTATGTTTGCTCCAGCGAAGAGAGTTAAGAAAGGTTTTATGAAGAGAGAACAGCGGACGGATGAAGCACGAGCATACGCTATGGTTGTTAAATATTTTAGAGCATAAAAGGTGAGGACGCGGCGAAGCGCAGCGGATGAAATCATGCCGTGGTGCTGTAGTAAAAGTAGGGAAGCCTGAGAAGAGTGAAGTAGGTGAGAGGGCTGAACTGAAAGTAATTAGCTGTTACAGTCGAGTAAGTGTCGGCTGAGCATCAAGCAAGGAGCTAGTAATGAATAAATGAACGTCGAAAATAGAGAGGCTTGGGCTGAGTTATGTTTGGTCTTCAGAAACGAGCTAAGGTAGGTTTCATGATGAGAGGACTGTGAACGGGAGGAGCGCAGGCATACAATACAGCTTTTAGATAGTTCAGTGTCTGAGGACCTAAGACGACAGGCGGATATTGAAATCATGACGGGGATGTAATAGTATATAACTAAGAATGCCTGAGTCGGGAGAAGCCAGTGAGAAAGCTGAACTGCAATTATTTATATGTCGCAGAAGAGAAGGTGACAGCTGTGCATCTAGCATTTAAGCCTGTGCCGGGATTAGCCGGTAAGAGAGCTAAACTGCAGTATACGTAGGTGTCATAGATGTAATGAAGAATAGATAAATGAACGTCTAGAAAGAAGCGGTTGCGCGCGGACTACTTGAGTTGTTCGCTGGACAGAAGAGAGCTAAGGTAACATGATGAATGGACAGCGAACGGGAGAAGCACAGGCATGCAATATGGTTGCTAAATACTTCAGAGCCTAGAGGCTAAGACTGAGCCGGAAAAGCAGATGAGAGAAGTGGACTATATTGGAGGTGAGTAAGGTATGATGGGCAAACGCTTATATGTGGTCAGGACCATTTTCTCACAGTTCGTCTTCAAGTCTGTTAATGCTTAAAAGAGTAGAAACCTGACTGACTACGAGGTACCTATTAAGTGCTGTACGGAAGTGGATTACATTATCAGATGCCCGCACATTATGTGGAAGCCTATTCCACACATACGCATATCTGTAAAGATAGAAGTTTACACGGATACTACTGTGGGCTTTCGGCAGGATAACGGAGTGCGGTCTATTACGAAGAGGGTACGAAATGTTGGCCGATGATAGGAAAGGAGTTAGAGAGTTCACAAGAGGATTATTGATAAGCTGATATAGGAAGATGAGGTTAGTTTTCAGCCTGCGCAACCATAAAGGCTCCAGCACGAGTTTGATGCACCGACCGCGACAATTGAGAGTAAAGTGGCCCAGAAGACGTTTGGTAAACGATCGTTGAACCTTTTCACTGGCTACTCTATCGCATTTTCTGGAGTTGGTGAACACAATGGAGCAGTATTCTAGCATAGGTCGGGCGCAGGTTTTGTATAGAGCAAGCCTAGATGCTTGCAGTGTCATCGATTCAAATATGTAGCTTATGTGGGAGCGTGCTTTTGCTGAGCAATGGCTCACTTGTTCTGCAAAGTTCAGAGAACTGGAGTAGTGTACACCTAGGTCTCGAACTGTTAGACTATTATCAAGCGGAGTGCCTTGAAGCGCTAACGCCTTGGGCGGAACGATGCATCGGTATGAGAGGACGTTGCCTTTCGCCGGTGAGAATGCCAGATTCCAATTGTTGCACCAAACATCCAGAGCCCTAAGGTCGCTTTGAATCTATAAATAAATAAATAAATAAATATTTTATTCTCGACTATGCGAGGCACGCTCATGGAGGCATGATCAGATATGTACAACGGTACAAACATTATAATGCAATTGTAACAGTAACGCAGAAAATTGTTCATATATCCATGATTGGAACTGTACAATGTTGAAAATGCGAAACAATAGGTTGGCTGTCATGAGATACGGGACCTCAGCTAATAAGAGATTGAGAAACCTGAATGATCCATTGAAAGGTAATGGAAGAGCCCGCACACAAGGAAGGAAAAGGGCAACGTATGGTAGGATGTAAAACGACAACAGTATATACAGATGTAGAAGTCCCAGTGTAACGATCCTATGTAGAATTGTGACGCTAGTTGACCTGCCAGTGTAAAGTTATGGGCTGTGACTTTATTCGGTGGCGAGTCACATACGCCACGTTGCAGTGTTGTTAAACGGACATTTGTGGCTTTTTGTAGGGAGAACGCTTGCCAGGCGAAAACCCACCACGTCCTGGAACACTGCCACCAATCCATTGAATGGCAAATTGTAACTGGCTATGTTTCTTGTTAAAAGTCTGTTTGCTCGGTTATTCGCAGTCAGGTTGCGTCCCATTTTTTCCGCTGGTTGATGCAATAACTGGTTGCCTATTGCGTTCCTGGGTCCTGTCCGTTGGTGGGTCGGGTACTAAACATTCTTATTGAACATAATGTGTTGATCCTTCGCAGAACCACATGAAGTCATCTCTGATTATGTATATTTGCCGGGGAGCGAAGAATTCGTGTCCAGCTACCCTCACTGGACATCGGTGGTTGGGTGTAAATAGAGTGGAAGTGAGGCCATGGTCCAGGTAAGTACTTGTTGGTTATTTCCTCCCATCCCAGACGGAGGCAGTTCCTCAGTCCAGTCCCAAAGCTCTCCGATGTTCACGACCTCAGAGAAAAGGGCGAGAGGAACAAGTCGAGAGAAGACCGAAAAGGAACAGTCGATGTACCTAGCGTTTGATCAAAATCCTACATTAAGACATTTATTTGAGACAACTAGTGTACAAGGTGTAACAGATATTACGCTAAAGATGTTTTTACTTATGCGGAAGGCATGGCCTGATGGGTAGAATACTTTCATGTGCATAGGGATGAAGAGCAGGATTCCGGTAAGATATTCATGAGGTGTAAGCTGACAATGTTCGAATTCTACCTGAGACTAGAACGTGGGTGTGTAGTCAAGATTGGTTGTTATCGGAAACCCAAGGACAGTGACGATGTGGCCGTATTTATATATGCTCACGGGATAAGGATTACCTAACACACCATAACTACAATGTACATAGGTATATGAATATAGGAAGCTGAGCATATTAGAAGCTGGCTAAGATTAAATGGATATCAAAGGAAGACTAAGTGTTGAAGGTAAGACGATTAGAAGGTATCGATACTGGACCAGGTATCAGTGGACAAGGGTGCCTGTTGGGTTAATCATTCGAGGTGCCAATGGGAAAGACCGGCTTGCATGTTTGATGGGTGAATGGAGAACACCATTTTGATGTCATCAGCAAACAGATGGGACTTGCCATATTGTATTACCTGGAGTACGTCGTTGATATATAGCAAGAATAACGGTGGGCCTAGTACGCTGCCCTGAAAGACGCCAATTGTGACTGGTTTGGAGCGTGATATATACTCGTTCACCGTTACTGATTGCGTGCGAGATGAAAGATAAGATTGGAACCATGAGAGCAGGTGGCCTGAGATTCCGTAAGATTCTAGCTTTACTAATAATTCCGCGTGCGGCACCCTGTCAAAAGCTTTTCTCATATCAAGGAAGATAATGACTAGTGCTTGTTTAGCATCAAGCGGTGCAGTCACATTGTTAAGAACCTCAAATTGGCAAGTCTGACAAGATTTGGACGGTAAAAATCCGTGTTGTTGTCTATTGATAAGGTTGCGACTAAGCAGAAAGTTCAGCAGGCTCTCCTTAACAATTCTTTCCATCACTCTCAAGGCAATAGGCGTATGGCTGATGGGGCGGTAGTTTTCTGTTTTGACGGCTACCTTGTTTGTGTCTAGGGATGACTATAGAATGCTTCCACGTGTTTGGATACACGGCGAATTGCATTGAGAGTGTAAGGATGCAGTGTGTAAGGATGCAGTAGGTAATATAACGTCCAACTAGGAAGATAAGTCGCTGATAAGAACACGAGGAGACAGGGTCGTTCAGTTGTTGTCAGTAGCTCAGGAAGGTTCAGAGTAATAACGAATAGAGCAGGGTCAAACAAGTGCAGAACGAATAGGTAAGTGCAAATAAACACGTAGACCGGAATCATGCCACTAAAATTTGTAGGCACATGCGTACGGATATATCCAGATTATAAATAAATAAATAAATAAATAAAATGTTTATTCTCGACTGAGCGAGGCACGTCTGCACAGACATGATCATGTTAAGAGTACAAACTGTGATCAGTCAATGTACAATGGATCAATGAGATTGTCGCATAGATTGTTATATAAATGTATCTCAGTGTGTATGTGGGCGTGTTTAGCCGTGTTTATGGAGTTCGTAAATGTATTCCAGTCTTTTTGATCGTGCTTGAACGTGTGGCCAGTGTTAAATGAGTGCTTGATGGCTGTGGACTTGAAGCGGTCGTCCGGATAAGCAATGGGTGACTTTAGTTGGTGGCGAGTCACAACCGCCACGTCACAGTGTTGTTAAGCGGACATTTGTGGCTTTTTATAGGGAGAACGCTTGCCAGGCGGAAACCCACCACGTCCTGGAACACTGCCGCCGAACTATTTGCTGGAAGGGGTAAACCCAATCCACCCAGCTGGCACCACGAGGAGGTTGTTCGGCCAGCCAGCCAACTAATAAGCCTTGACCGCTGTTGCTTTAGTATTCCGTGGTGTGGTATTCGGTGTCTGGGTTGTCGCATGCCTATATGTGATAGGACCTCGTTGCCAGAACTCGTCTTCCTTAATGCAGCTGTACAGAAGTTCCGACACTTCGAGGACATGTAGTGATCGCTTTATCGCGGAGGAAAATTCCACTGCAGTTACCAACGAGCTGACAATTTCTAGTAGCTTCCTCCACACATGCGCGTAAATGGAGAAAACGTTTAAGCGGTTGCGACTTGTCGTAGGGCGAGAGAATGATTGGGGCTTTTCAAGTATGGGGTAAGGTGTACCACTCACCAGCTGAAAAATTCGCTTGCGCTCGCTTTAGAGGTTTTAAGAAATTTATAGAAAAATACGAGCTTGGCTTTAAGCCTGCGCAGCCACAAGGGCTCCAGGCCAAGCAGTTTGCAGCCTCGTTGATAGCTAGGCGTAGATGGGCCAAGAAGGCGCCTATTGAAATACCGCTGAACTTTCTCGAACCCCATTCTATTACGCTTAGGTGCGTGTTAGATAACTATTGAGCACTACTCTAAAATTTGTCAAGCGCATTTTGTAATGCTTGAGCGCAGACTCAATCAGGCTTACTGGCGTCAGTATATGCCCAAAAATAAATCTGACTCTGGCGGAGCTATAAAGTGCTTGTTTGGGTTGGAAAGCTAGAGTAATGCATACCGCCTATGCGGAAGTAAGCCTATGTTTATAAAACTCTGCCTTAAGAGGAGCAAAGGACAAAAGAGGATACATTGCCCAAAAAGATTGCATAGTGAGCTACAACCCTAAGGTGAGGCTCTAGCATATTGTCTATAGATTCCATGGTTTAAAACCCGGACTCAAAATATATATATCATATGCAAATAAACCGGAAAATTCGAAAAGAAAATGGTACGAGCTCACCGGAGACACATTTGGAATATGCGCCTTGGAATTTCTTCCGCAGTCGGGGTCGCCAATTTAGCGCGTATAGCAGGAGTTCCAAGAACCAATCAGAAGAGAGCTCGGGTTGCAGGGAAAAATTTATTGGAATAGTAAAAGATTACCTGTTGCTTAGCTAAAAATGACACCGTTGCCGCTGTAGCTTTGAGTACCGGATGCAAAGCAAGCAAGACTGTTGCACGTTGCAGCCAAAACGGGAGCCACGCAAAAATAGCGATCATTAAGTCCCGCATTCTATCTCCGCATTCTTTTCAAGAAACCACACCGGTCGTCTAGATGCATCATGAACTAGGTTTAGTCGGTAGTTTACACAAGTAAGAAGGGAAGAACCAAACGGCAACAGGCAGCTTAGTAAAGGCATTCTAACAGACCTAAGCCTTATAGTAGATGTTAGTGTCCATTATTACTGTCGTCACACATAGTACAACTAACTTTACCGTTAGAATTGTAAAAACCGTGGTCTAAATGCCAGTGTTAGGTGTGCTTTTAACTACCCTCTTAGTTGTCAGTTGCAAGTTGGCTTTGGTTGATGCATTGCAGTAAGTCGAAGTACTCGCGACCTTAATCCGCCGTTTTCAATGGTAATCGGTATGTTGCAAAAGCTACGAGTGGCTTAAAACTTGTTTATTGAAGAAAGAATGCATGGTTAACGTAATAACCTGAGCGTAGGAACGCGGCTTATTTGCGCAGGATATTCGCGGCACGTTTCGGAGTGACGCGCCGTTGCAACCTTTCATTCCCTGCGCATCTGTTTAGATTGCCACTTGCCCCTCGTGTTGGTCGTCCGGTCGATTTTTCACCACACCGCCTTCGTTTGCGGCATCTCAGCCTTTACCTGTTTCTTTTTTGCGCCCTCGTTGATGTCCATACTACGCGTAGGTGGTGCACTACATTCCGCTGTCTTCAAAGTGTTCGCCACAGACGAAATCGCACGTAGTCTCTCCGATCTTCGAGGCTGTTCTATGCATTTTATCGTTTCCACTGCCCGTTCACAACCTTTCCGCCTTTCACTAGCGTGGACTCGCCGTCTAACTCTGCCGGGCGATGGATCCTAACGGCCCACTTCGGCCGATTACTTCACAAGGTTCTTTTCACTTCCGCAGAAGGTTTCTCTCTCTGGGGCCACAGGCGGTCACAAGTTGGTCCATGTATTTCACCTACGAACAGTGTGTGAAATCCCTGGATGGTTTTCCCATGTTGACTCGGGAGCTATCCATTCTCCGGATTTGAGTTGGTTTCAGATTTCGGTTGGTTAAATTTTTGTCGTTCCGTGCTTTCCTTGGCGGTACAGAACAAGTCGGCCAAACTCTTAACACCAAGTCTACCGGAAGTCGTGGTCTGCGGCCGTCCACTAATTGAAATGGAACTCTCTTGGTGCTTGCTTGCTTTGGCGTGCAGTGCGCTAGCAGCAGTAGTGGCAATGCTTTTATCCAATCCCCTCTTCCGCCGCCAACCATACTTTAATCGTTCTATTACTCCTCTCCGTCAAGCCGTTTGTCTGAGGTTGGTAGGGTGTGGTCCCTAGCTACTTGCTGCCCAGTTTCTCCAAACGTGTCCGAAATTCCGCACTTTCAAAGCTTGGGCCCTGGTCTGTTGCTATAACGTTCGGAATCCCGTGACCCGCTATCACCTGTTTCAGCATGGCATGTGTTATCGCTTCACCGCGTTGATCAGGAATCGCCGCCGCCTCAATCCATCGAGTAATGTGCTCCGTCCTCACGACCATGTACTGATTGCAGCATCTCTAGCGCCCATGTCACATTTAATAAGGCCCTCATCTAAAAGTGTGACCCAAGCCAGGATGCACAACACAGTGCGTCCGCTTAGACAATCCTAAAGCAAAACCGTTTATTTTGCCCACATCATGAGAACGAAGTAGATTGCAAAATAGTTTTCTTCCATATCCAAGCAGCAGCAAATCGATCAAGCAATAGCCGCACCAAATAGTGCAAACAAAACTGCGAATCTCAGCTGGCTGCTGCGCTATCCAACCCCTAACTATGGACGACAGTTCTCTACCATGAAGCTTAGTCCCCACGACACCTCTAGTGACGCAAGAATTTTATGTGAAGTCTTCAGCTCACCTTATAAAGAATCGCGGTGTTTAGAAATAGGTTCAACCTTTCATGCCCTGCAAGTACCCGGTAGCCAGTCCCTGTCCTCGGCACAGTTTGATATAACAGGTGTCTGTTCTGCGATTTCAACTACCAAGCCATTCTGAAACCCTAGTCCAGACGGAATGCCGCCCAATCTACTTAAGAATGGTGATGAAGATATGCCTTCTCTTCATTTGAAACTCTTTACGTTCTCGATGCAATAGCTCAGTGCCCGACCGTTTGGAAACATTCCATCATTATACCAAGACCTAAGGGCGGAAGCCTACAGGAAGTTGGTAACCATCGCCCAATTAACCACACTTCTATTATCTCGCGCGTGATCGGGAAGTCGATTAAAGCAGACCTCATGGCTCACCTTTATGCAAGCGAACACATAAAGGACTATCAGCAAGGGGTTCTAAGTGCTCAGTCTTGTGCAACCTGTCGGATGGACTTCCTTATATAGTCACCGAGGCCATTGCCTCTAAAATTTCGGTTTTCATTCTTTACCTTGGTGTGCAGAAGGCGTTTGACAGGGTACCAGACGTGCTGCTGATGCATAAGTTAAAGTCTTATGGGGTAGACAGTCCTCCATTAGACTGGCTGGGTTCCTATCTAATAGGACTACGCAGTGTGTTAAGGTTGAGCAAGGTATATCCACCCCGACCGCCGTCCCCTGTGACGGGGTGCAGGGCAGCGCCCTTGGTCCTACCCCATTTGTACTTTATATCTATGACCTCTGCGGGAGTTTGTAACACGGTCGCTCCCTTATCTGTGCTGACGACGTACAACTTGTCTAAGTCTTCCTCTGGTAATGAATTATCCGCAATTATTAATATCCGTGAGGATTTAAAGCACTTGAAAAGTAGTGCGAACACTGGCAAAAGACCTTCTCCGCTCAAAACTCTAACGTCATGGCCCACAAATTTACTATATTTACTTGGGTCCTAGCGGTAAACGGCATCACTATCATACAGAATGCCTTGACAACAGACCTGGACTTGCGCTACTCCATGAGCCTCAACTTTGCAGAGCAAGTTCATTAACAAGTGGCAAGGGTAAGGGGATAAACTTTCCGCGTACGCCGTTACATAGAAACCGTAGATGCAAGGCTAAAGCATTATAAGAGCCACGTCAGCCCACGTCTGGATTATTGCTCTTTTATATGCGGCAACCTACAGAACTCGGACCGCGTACTGCTGGATAAAGCTCAGCGACAAATTACGAAGGTGTTGACACCAACACAGCAAGCGCTGAGTTAAGAACAAAGGTATGAACACCTTAAAATTCAGCCCCTACGGCAAAGGCGCATTATCCTGAACCTGGCTAGCCGAACAACCTCCTCGTGGTGCCAGCTGGGTGGTTCGGGTTTAACCCGTTCCAGCAAATAGTTCGGCGGCAGTGTTCCAGGACGTGGTGGGTTCTCGCCCGGCAAGCGTTCTCCCTATAAAAAGCCACAAATGTCTGCTTATCAACACTGTGACGTGGCGGATGTGACTCGCCACAAAATAAAGTCACTGGCCCATGGACATCCGGAAAATGGTATCCAACCCACGGACGTCAATCGCTTATTCTCACATTCCTACCGATAACAAACAGTCAAAAATTCTGCGGCACATGCAAAAATACAAGCTACATTCATAGACAATTGCATACATATATACACCCATACATTTACATTCACTGTTATGCCAAATATGTACTCTTTGTTCATTTTGATCACACTATGTTAGCTAAACATGATCATGCCTGTACAGGTGTGCCTCGCATTGTCGAGAATAAAAGTTTATTTATTTATTTATTTATAGATAAGCTAATTCATAGACAGATGCACAGGAATATCACTTGTCTTAAACTAAGGAGGGCATTTGAAACTAAGCTCCAAAACAACGGCCATTCCATTATTCCGCTAAAGGCAAATATGAGACTGCGATCTCATTTCTTCTTAGTTGTGTACGTGAACATATGGAACAGGTTGCCTTCCAGAATAACGGAACTCCAAAACTTGTAGGTATTCAAGAAGAAGATACAAAGATTCCTATGGTTTGGAAATGTACAAAGCTTCTTCCATATCTGCGATTCGCAAGACCACTTCTTCGAAACTGGCCCTGATGTAGCTTGAGGACGCCTACGACGTAGTGCATGACATCTAAGCACCTTGAGCTCACAACTCATCCACATTCATTGTCGTTACCGGCTTTGCACCTAAGAGAATTTAGCGGTATCAGTCCTGCACATTTTCTAGGATTTAGGAATAGCAACCTTCGTACAAGATGATTTTATTCTTCAGTGATCTCTTCCTAACCTACTTAAATTCTCCTACGGACAATTCCGCCTTACGACTGCACCATAGAAAGAGTAGGCGCCAGCACGAAAGCATCCGGTGAGGGCTAATATGTGGTAACACCATGAATCGTCTCCATCAGTGACCCTTGTTCTTTTAACTTAGGCATTACCGCAATCGCAAGACCCAGAAGGTCTCAGTTGGATCAGTCGCACGCATCGTACAGGTGCAAACATTAGAATTCTGAATGCAAGAGGTACTTGCCCATTACTGAGTAGCTTTTGACGTGCTTCGACCCTCTCACTGACAGGTTGATCTCAAGGCTGAATGGACCAATTGGTATACAAAACCCTCCGGCTTCTCTCTTTCTATGATAAATTTGTCAATGTTGTAAAATTTTAACAAACAGTACAGCCTAGCCTACTGACTGGCAGGTTCGCAAACCCGTAGTTATTCCTAATATAGGGTATTGCAGGGCAATGACGAAGCCATCCGTGTAGGCGAATTTCAATCCTTACATCTTATCTACATCTTCATTCCTTTTCTTCAGCTTTACATTTATCACTTTCGAACTTCTTAACCACTGGGTCCGTGGAAAAAATATTAGGCTTATGACCTTTGTGGCACTCTTAGTTAAGGCGTCCTACCAGTCCTAAGCCCTGCATAAGAGGTTAAAAGCCTTTGTTGCTGCTGATACACCTAAGCTTAGCATTAGGTTTGTCCAACACCGTTTAAACGCCGGCTTTAGATAAATCTTTATAACTAAATAAATAAATAGTTTATTCTCGACATTGCGAGGCACGCCATCAAGGGCGTGATCATGGTAATACAGACATGTATGACCGGCAATTGCACAAATGGGTGTATTTTGACAAATAGCGTAGGAATTTATGTGTGTGTTGACATGTAAAAGTATGTTTATATCTGTAGTTGGAAGTATCCATGTTGCGTGAGTGGGTAAATTTGTCTCTGTGTGTTTTTGTTCGTTGGGTTCGCCATCAAAGAGGAAATCAATGGAACGCTTCGAATCAGAGGACGTTCGTGATGTGTGAATTGTCCTCCTGAAAAGGGAAGAGGCAGTGACTTTATTTAGTGGCGAGTCACATCCGCCACGTTACAGTGTTGTTAAACGGACATATGTGGCTTTTTATAGTGAGAACCATTGCCAGGCGAAAACCCACCGCGTCCTGGAACACTGCTGCCGAACCATTCGCTGGAACAGGATAAGCCCGAACCACCCAGCTGGCACAACGGGGAGGTTGTTCGGCTAGCCAGCCTTGGACGTCGGTTGCCAGTTGGCTCTTACTGATGCTTTTTCATTAAGCCTGAGCACTAGCTACTGTACTTCGCCGTTTCCAACCACTATCAGTATGCAAACAGCAAAATACCATATATACCTTTCATATGGTTGACAAAGAGGGCACTTTAAAAATTCTAGGCCAAAGCATCCGACATTTTGCTTTCCACTTAGCTTCTGTTGGCCTCTTTTACTTTGCTTTAGATGGTATACATATGCCTTTCACTGTTGGCAACACTAGCAGACAGGCGTAATGTTAACCAGATCCTCTTCTGTAACTGCTTTTGCTAGTAAAAAACCCATTTCCAGATTCCATTTCACTGGTACAAAAGCAAACCAACGACAGAGAGGCGTATGTCGCAATGGCTGGCGGGACCGCAAGAAACTTTCCATCACCACTTTTCTTATCTAGGGCCGTCCGTGTGTTATTTATCCTTTAGCTGGCTCCAAAGCCTATCATGTGTTATGCGTAATGGCGGGTGAACGACCAGCTCCCACAGGTTTGTTACTATTTTCCTCCTGATTTACCTTATCACTTTTGCATAGGGGGCTAACGCAGCTCTTGCCAGGAAAACCACAAAAGAACTAACCGGTGTGACAGTATAGTACTAGTTAACATTGTCACCTGGATGAACCCCGCTGACATTTGCTTCGGAACTTAAAATTGGATAGAAATAGCTCAAAATTGAGCAAACAGCTGCACAATAGTGTGCGTCAGCACATGAGGCATAACAATCCCTCAAGTTCGAGCAAGCTCAATCCCCTGAAGTAGAGTTGGTAATGCCCACCAAGGCAGATCAACATGGATTTCACGCCCCAAAACAAGTTGCTAACTTTTTCTAGAGTTACTCATTATCATTTCTTTATTAATACTGATGGGCTCCTCCAGTTCACTGATGTTGGAGACGTAGCCTCATGAATATAGAAAATCGGCTCTGAGGGATAAAACGTGCGATGTTTAGTTAAGAAATGTGTGTATTTTCCAGGCCAATATGTGTCAAATTATCCGAAAGGTCTCATGCGGCCTTGATATAAGCTTCAGAACCATCTAGAGACTTAAAAAATACTAAACTCTATATTCCTAGTTGTTTATGTTGCCCAGTATCTACTGAAAACAGTATGCTGCGGTCTTCTAACCATGGGTTAATTGTAAGCTAACCTGAATTTCCATGCAGACATAATATTCCTTACTAAATTTCTAGCGTTTTGCACAAACTTGGACCTTATTTGCGTATATTTGCCATGTACGCCTGCAAAGTGTGCATCTTAGCCACCTACGCAGTCTCTTGTTTTTGCAAAGTAGTACGGGCAAATTAGAGCATTCCTGGATAGCTGAGCCTATTTAGAACATATACCACTTCGCCACTTTTACATTTTATTTTATTTTTTCTAATAGCTGCTTGCAAATCAGGAAGCTATTTTTAGCGAAAAACATAATTGCCTTGTTCGTAGACCAACATTCAATTGCGAATAACTCGCAAACTACAACACGTATTGTATTGTTTTTACTTTCAACGTAATCAGCGGTTAAAACTTGTCCTGAGCAGCTTACTTTTGTGCTGCATTACGCAGTATTCTAGCCTGAGAAAAAGTTTTTCTTTTATCTGAGATTTACCCAGGTTGAAATTTCGCGCCAGAAAGCAATATCAGTGCAAGGAAAGTTTGCCTATACTTTTGTAAATTTGTATTTTTCTAGTGAAACACCCATCTGCATTGCTAGACATTATTTTTTAACTTTTCGTATCCCTTATAATTCCGCCGCTCTCATTTCTTCCATGGGCGCACCAACATCACTTGATGCTCTACATTCCAAACACTCTGTTCCCCTCAACTCAAGACCTTTCCTTGGCATGCTAAATGGCTCATCATATAGTCACTTTCGTCCCGAAAGCTTCTTTTCTTATGACACTCACCTTTGCTATCCACAAGTTAATTTGGCGGCCTAGCTTCATCTTGCTGACCTATCCGGACTCGTCTGAACGGTCTCCTGCTTTGTGACCCACCTCAGACTTCTGAGATCTCAATGGCTTAGGCTCTGCCAACGTAACGTACTGTATCCCTCAACTGAAATGCTTTGTTGGCCCTGATTAATCTTTACTGCTATGTACCCCTTCTTCCTGAACATGCGTATTCTGCCGATGCTCTCCTTTAGTACGTATACCTATATTCAACGGCTTGCTGTCTGCTTCCGATTACTGTGACCCTATTGTTCAGGGATAGGCACACTTATCGGTCTACTCCCATAACCAGTAGAACATCACTGGCTTTTCCACCTCTTCTGAATAGAGTATTTTCCTTTTCGCACTCTGTTTGCATTAATTTTTCAACTAGACGTAAATCTCTTCGGACCTGGTTCCAATCTATCCTCGGCTGACCAGTCTCATGATTCTGACTGCTCCGAGACGTTATCACTCAAGGCTCTACACTCCAAACACTCTGTTCCCCTCAACTCAAGACCTTTCCTTGACATGCTAACTGGCTCTTCATATAGTCACTTTCGTCTCGAAAGCTTCTTTTCTTATGACACTCTTTAACGCTTACGTAACGCCCTGTAACCCTTAACTGAAATGTATTGTTGGCTCCGATTAATCTTCATTGCTACGTCCCATTTCTTCCTGAACATGCATATTCTGCCGATGCTCTCCTTTAGTACGTATACCTATATTCAACGGCTTGCTGTCTTTGCTTCCGACTACTGTGACCACATTGATCAGGGTTAGGCAGACTTATCGGTCTACTCCCATAACCCGTAGAACATCACTGGCTTTTCCACCTCTTCTGAATAGAGTATTTTCCTTTTCACACTCTGTTTGCATTAATTTTTCAACTAGACGTAAATCGCTTCGGACCTGGTTCCAATCTATCCTCGGCTGACCAGTCTCATGATTCTGACTGCTCCGAGACGTTATCACTCGAGGCTCTACATTCCAAACACTCTGTTCCCCTCATCTCAAGACCTTTCCTTGACATGCTAACTGGCTCTTCATATAGTCACTTTCGTCTCGAAAGCTTCTTTTCTTATGACACTCTTTAACGCTGACGTAACGTCCTGTAACCCTCAACTGAAATGCATTGTTGGCCCTGATTAATCTTCATTGCTATGTCCCCTTTCTTCCTGAACATGCATATTCTGCCGATGCTCTCCTTTAGTACGTATACCTATATTCAACGGCTTGCTGTCTTTGCTTCCGACTACTGTGACCACATTGATCAGGGTTAGGCAGACTTATCGGTCTACTCCCATAACCAGTAGAACATCACTGGCTTTTCCACCTCTTCTGAATAGAGTATTTTCCTTTTCACACTCTGTTTGCATTAATTTTTCAACTAGACGTAAATCTCTTCGGACCTGGTTCCAATCTATCCTCGGCTGACCAGTCTCATGATTCTGACTGCTCCGAGACGTTATCACTCAAGGCTCTACACTCCAAACACTCTGTTCCCCTGAACTCAAGACCTTTCCTTGACATGCTAACTGGCTGTTCATATAGTCACTTTCGTCTTAGAAAGCTTCTTTTCTTATGACCCTCTTTAACGCTGACGTAACGCCCTGTAACCCTTAACTGAAATGTATTGTTGGCTCCGATTAATCTTCATTGCTACGTCCCATTTCTTCCTGAACATGCATATTCTGCCGATGCTCTCCTTTAGTACGTATACCTATATTCAACGGCTTGCTGTCTGCTTCCGACTACTGTGACCCTATTGTTCAGGGATAGGCACACTTATCGGTCTACTCCCATAACCAGTAGAACATCTTTGGCTTTTCCACCTCTTCTGAATAGAGTATTTTCCTTTTCGCACTCTGTTTGCATTAATTTTTCAACTAGACGTAAATCTCTTCGGACCTGGTTCCAATCTATCCTCGGCTGACCAGTCTCATGATTCTGACTGCTCCGAGACGTTATCACTCAAGGCTCTACACTCCAAACACTCTGTTCCCCTCAACTCAAGACCTTTCCTTGACATGCTAACTGGCTCTTCATATAGTGACTTTCGTCTCGAAAGCTTCTTTTCTTATGACACTCCTTAACGCTGACGTAACGTCCTGTAACCCTCAACTGAAATGTATTGTTGGCTCCGATTAATCTTCATTGCTATGTCCCCTTTCTTCCTGAACATGCATATTCTGCCGATGCTCTCCTTTAGTACGTATACCTATATTCAACGGCTTGCTGTCTTTGCTTCCGACTACTGTGACCCTATTGATCAGGGTTAGGCAGACTTATCGGTCTACTCCCATAACCCGTAGAACATCTTTGGCTTTTCCACCTCTTCTGAATAGAGTATTTTCCTTTTCGCACTCTGTTTGCATTAATTTTTCAACTAGACGTAAATCTCTTCGGACCTGGTTCCAATCTATCCTCGGCTGACCAGTCTCATGATTCTGACTGCTCCGAGACGTTATCACTCGAGGCTCTACATTCCAAACACTCTGTTCCCCTCAACTCAAGACCTTTCCTTGACATGCTAACTGGCTCTTCATATAGTGACTTTCGTCTCGAAAGCTTCTTTTCTTATGACACTCCTTAACGCTGACGTAACGTCCTGTAACCCTCAACTGAAATGCATTGTTGGCCCTAATTAATCTTTACTGCTATGTCCCCTTTCTTCCTGAACATGCGTATTCTGCCGATGCTCTCCTTTAATACTTATACCTATATTCAACGGCCTGCTCTCTTTGCATCCGACCACTGTGACCCTATTGATCTGGGATAGGCAGACTTATCGGTCTACTCCCATAACCCGGAGAACATAGTTGGCTTTTCGACCTCTTCTGAAGAACGTAAATCTCTTCGGACCTGGATCTAATCTATCCTCGGTTGACCAGTCTTATTTTCCTCACTGCTCCCTGACATCCGGGACGTTATCACTTGAGGCTCTTCATTCCAAACGTTCTGTTCCCTGTATCTCCAGACCTTCCCTTGGCATGCTAACTGGCTTTTCATATAGCCGCTGTCGTCCCTTTTCTTATGACACTCATCTCTGCTATCCACAAGTTAATTTGGCGGCCTAGCTTCATCTTGCTGGCCTATCCGGACTCGTCTGAACGGTCTCCTGCTTTCTGACCCACTCGGACTTCTGAGATCCCAATGACTTAGGCTCTGCCGACGTAACGTACTGTATCCCTCAACTGAAATGCATTGTTGTCCCTGATTAATCCTTATTACTACGTCCCCTTTCTTCGTGTACGTGCCTATTCTGCCGATGCTTTCCTTTATTACTTAGACCTAAATTCTACGGTTTTTACTCTTTGAGCTGATTTTCTAATCTCGTCTCAATGGTCTCTTTGTTTCTGACTATTGTGACCTGAATGACCAGGGATGGGCAGACTTATCAGTCTGCTTTTCCGTCTCAGTGGTCTCTTTGCTTTTGACTGCTGTGACCCGATTGATCAGCGATAGGCGGAATGGTCTCCTTTTTTCTGACCTCTCTCGGGCTTCTGCGATCTCACTGTTCTTGTCACTGCCGACGCAACGCTTTGTTACCCTCACCTCAAGAACGTTGCTGGTCGTGACTAATCGCAATCATCATGTCCCCTCTCATCCTTAACGTGTCCATTTCTGCCGATTCGATCCGACAAAATGCATAGCTTACTATTACGCCTTTCTCCTTATGAGTCGACTTTCTAGTCTGGTCTGAACGACCCACCTTCCGACTTCTGTGACCCTAATGATCAGGGGTCGGCAGACCAAATGGTCTGTTCATACCACGTCGGGAATATCGCTGACTTCTCCACTCATCAATGAAAACTTTTCCTTTTCTCATTTTGTGTGCATTCCTTTTTCCACTGGTCAGGCAACTCTCCGGATCTGGCACTACTCTAGCGGCGTCCGACCAGCCTCCTGCTTTCTGACTACTTCCTTACATTCCAAACATTAACGATCTAGGCTCTGTTGTCCTGGTGCTCTGTCCCCCTTATCCTGAGACCGTTCCTCGGCATGCAACCGCCTTTTCATATAGTCACTTGCTTCCCAAACTGCTTTCTGATGACACTCATTACTTATTCCCACCTTACTTTGGAGGCCTAGCTTCAGCCTGCTGACTTACCCGGGTTTGACTGTACGCTCTCCTGTCTTCTGACATCGCTCGGACTTCTGTGATCTATGATCTAGACTCTGCCGACGAAAGTCTGTTACCCTCACCGCAAGACCACCGCTGGTCATGATTGAACCTTATTATCATGTCCCCTTTTTTCCTTAACATGTCCATTTCTGTTGATGCTCTCTGTCAGCACTTAGACTTTACTAATACGACTTTCACCCTACGAGCTGACATTCTGGGCTCGTCTCAACGATCTCGTACCTTCCGACTTCCGTGACCCTAATGAACAGAAACCGTAAGCTCCAACGGTCTGCGCACAGCACCTGGAGCATATCGTTGGCTTTCTTTTTCTTTCTCTTCTCACCCATAGAGCCCTTTTTTACACTCTAGCCTGACTTATCTGGTTCTGGCTGTACGGCCTCCTGCCTTCTGACCTCTCTCGAACTTCTGAGTTCTAAATGATCTAGTCTCTGCAGGCGCAATGCTCTGTCTCCCCCGCCTCCAGAGCACTGCTGCTCATGATTCATCACTAGTATATCCGCTTTTATCTTTAACACTTCTATCCTGTTGACGCTCTGTTAACTTTCTGACATTTATAATACGGCTTTCTCTCCATGAGCCGATATCCTCATCTCATCTCCATGGTCTCCTGCTTTCCGAATACTGAGCCCATACTTTTGAACCATCGACTGGTCCAAAGGTCTGTTCGCAACACCTCGAGATTTTTGTAGGCTCTTCCACTTCCCCTTAAGTGTCTCCTTCACGATTACATTCTTTCATTTTCGCACTCTGTCTGCCTTCCTTTATCCATTGGACGGATAACACTTCGGGCCTGGCTCCACTCTAGCCTGGTCTGACCAGTCTCCTATTTTCTGACTGTTTCCAGAAATCAGAGACGCACGTGTTCTAGGCTGTGCAGTCACAACACACCCTGTCCCTCAGCCTGAGAGCTTCGTTTGATATGCTAACGGGCTTTTTATATAGCCTCTGTAGTCCCGCAAATTTACTTTCTCGCGACATTCACTACTGTTATCCCCACGTTAATCTGACTGCCTAGCTACATCTTGCTGACTTATCCAGTCTCATCTAAACGCTCTTTTGCTTTCTGACCCCTCCCCAAACACTCCTGCTTCATCTTCAATCTTTCATTCTTTACTGATCCGTGTTCCGCTCGATTCTCGTCGTATTTCGCCACTTATGATATACGTGTATATGCGATATTTAAATAACAATTACATGCATAGGGGTACAATAGTTCAGGCATCGCCGCAATTGATTGACTGCATTCCAGATGCATTCCTTTCTTCTGTCTGTGTGGCTGTCTCTGTTCGTTTCCTTTTTCTCCCGAGTCTGTCACAGGTACGGCGACACGCACCCAAGGAATTGTCCTCCGTTTCGACAACAATACAAGGCACACAGTTCCTCTACCTGGACATGAGCGGAAAATTATCAACTTTTTTACAACTTACTAACCGGACAAATCAATCAATTCTTCCGCGGCATGAACCACTGAGTCCAATTTACCTAACAATACCTATTCCACATATCTCTTGACTGGAGGACTTTCGACTACGGAAGGCACATTCTCCTGCCAAAACAAAGCTTGAACAATCGGTCATTCTAAGCTCTTCAATCCGCTTTGACCGCTCAAATGGCCGTGGTTACCACAATCTCTAATCAATTTCACTACATACCCCGGGGGATCTGCGATTCTTTCTTCGGAACCTATCCTGTCCTCCAAGACTTCAACATATTTCAACGTATATTCTTCGAGGCTTCACGTGGTTCTGCAGATGATCAACACATCATATCCAGAAAGAATGCTTAGTTCCTGACCTACCGATCTGGAACAGGAGAGGACCCAGGCACGCAATGGCCACTCGCATAGCGCATCAGTCAGCAGAAAAATGGGACGCAACTTGACTGCGAATAACGGAGCAAAAGAACGTTCAACAAGAAACATAGCCAGTTACAACTTGCCATTCAATGGATTGGCGGCAGTGTTTCAGGACGTGGTGGGTTTTCGCCTGGCAAGCGTTCTCCCTATAAAAAGCCACAAATGTCCGTTTAACAACACTGCAACGTGGCGAATGTGACTCGCCACCGAATAAAGTCACAGCCCATAACTTCACACTGGCAGCTCAATTAGAATCATCATACTGGATAGCTTGCTCTTCAATTATCTTCCAATGGATCACTCAGGATTCTTTATCTATTATTACTCGAGGTATGACTGCGATATATGGCAGAGCGATTATGTCCAAACAAATCGTTCTTTCGCATGTTCACCATCGCACAGTTCCAAGCATGGACATATGAACAATTTTCTACTGTCACTACAGTTCCCATAAAATGTCTGTACAGCTGTACATACCTGATCATGCCTCAACTGGCGTGCCTCGCATAGTCGAGAATAAATATTTATTTATTTATTTATAACAACTTTGGTGACTGAGCGGGCCAAAATGTCCAAGGAATTTAAAGTGAAGCTATGGTGAATTGGATTCTTTTCCAAAGAAAAGCGGCAAAACTTCACCTCCGCGCAGCTTTCACAACAAAACTACAAGGAGTTCGATATCGCCCGAAGGAACCAGCGAAATTTCAAGGTGGGGGCCTGCGACCCCAGCAGCTGTACACGAAACAATCCTAATGCATTTTTAATTGCTAACGTGGAACATATACTCGCAGTTTGCCTACTTCCATTCAAGTGCATCGGAATTATGTAGCGATTGATCTGAACCCTTAAGGATGCAGCCTCTAGCCGGTCTAGAAATATACCTATTTATTTATTTATTTAAATGACCCCATCACGAAGCTTGACCGCACCTCATCGATCTCGGACACTGGAATCGACAACAGGTTGTGGTGCCGCTTGACTGTCCTCTTTCAGAAGCTGACATTGCTGACACGACAGCACGTACGCATCGACGTCTTTCTTCATGTTCGGCCAGTAAGCTTGCTGGCTAAGCACATCATATGTCCTGGTGCACCCAGTGTGATCCATCTCGTGATACAAAATAACCAACTTCATTTTCATTTTGAGATCACCGGCACTGGCGTAGCGTCGCGTTCTTGTGTGAAAATCGGAATTCCGGATGCGTCGACCTGCAGCTTTTCCAGACTCCTTACAAATGGTCGGGATTGCTGGCTCTGGTTTTTGGTTGCATCCGTTTGGTTCGTTATTCGTGCGATTAGCACTATGAACAAAAGTCGGTCTTTCCATTGTTCAGCCGCTAACTTACTCCGGTCCTGCGCCAGCACCAGACCACCGACACTGAGGGCAACACTCGGCCAATCCTCATCGTTCGCCATGCGTGATAGAAAATGTGCCGTTCTGTTTTCCCCGGTATGTGGTTTATCGGAAAGTCCTGTTATTTTAGGCGCAGAACCCATCGAGCCAACTTGCCTCTGGAGTTTTTTGTGGACCTAATCCATTCCAATATATTTTGCTCGGTTTTGCAGTGAAAACGTTGACCCAACAAATACGGTAGATACTTGTCCAGAGCCCAACCATAGCAAGACACTCCTTCTCTACTGTCGAATACTTGCGTTCTGATGAGGTCAAAGTACTACCAGCATACTCCACCGTGCCTAGCTTCTGCTTCGTCACGGCACCTATTCCAAAGTAGCTTGCGTCCGTTTCAAATGTGAACGTTTCCGCGGAGATCAGCAAGTTTATAGCCAGTTGCTGTCTGCACGTCGCCTTCAGAATGCCAGCAAACGCTCGCTGAGCTTCCGGTGTCCAAGTGCTTCTTTTCTACAATTGACAGCTCGTACAAAGGTGACGTTAAGCTGTTAAAATTCCTGCCAACTTCGCTGTAATATCCAGCGCGGCCTAAAGATGTCCGGAGATTGCGCTTTAGGGTCGGAACTGCGGTGCCTCGAATTGACAATAACTTTTCCGGCAGCGGCTTGAGTTCACCTCGACCCACCTTGTGGTCAAGCAGTGTCACAGACGTCTTCCCGGTTTGAGATTTCAGCTCACTTATCCGTACTCCAGACTGCTGAACCTTTTGCAGCGTTGAGCTCGGGTGACGGTAGGGTTTTGTCTTCGATGCACTATACATAACGATGTCGTCGCGGTATATCGTGACATTTTCCAATCCCTCCGGTAGTCGTCGCAACAAACACCTGAAGGTAAAAGGGGTAACGGATAATCCAAACGGCCTCCTTTTAAACTGGTACCGTTTGTCACCAATAGTAAACGCTGTCTTCTCTCGGTCCTCTTGTTTGATCGTCAGCTGTTAGTAGCCGGACGTCAGCTTCAGTACCGTAAATATCCTTGACTGCTGCAGTTTAACAAATATGTCTGCAACTGCAGACACCGGGCAGAAGCGACTCAGCGATATTACGTTCGGCCTTCTGAAGTGCACGCAAAAACGATAATTTCCGTTGGCTTTCATCACCAAAAGGAGTAGAGATTTATAAGGGCTGTGTGACTTGGCTATTACGCCTGTATTCAGCAGCTCCTGCACCAGCTTTCTGATCTTCGATTCCAGGCATTTTATTATTCTTCTGGGTTCCTTCCGCCGGTAGGGCTAATGGGATGGTGGAATTGTGTGTTCGACCCAGTTACCAAACCCATAAGGACTACTAGATTCCGTGAATACGATATCGTATTGGTTCACAAGCGAATGAAGGGCTGGACGTAGGTGCAAAATGGCCGCGACCGAGCACACACTCGTGGGTCCTCGGCTAACAAGTAGGATAGCTCCGTAATCCGTAACCATCTTTCCTCGTTTCAGTTCGACGATTGACTCACTGACTTGGAGAAAGTCATCACGCAGGATAGTCTGCTTTGTGTCCGGCGACACGCTGAAGAGATGTTTCAATTTCCGACCCCTAACGCCAACCACATTTTCCGCCACATCATCTCTGCGTATATAAATAAATAAATAAATATTTTATTCTTGACTATGCGAGGCAAGCCCACGGAGGCATGATCAGCTATGTACAACTGTACAGACATTTTATGGCCATTGTAACAGTGACAGTAGAAAATTGCTCATATGTACATGATTGGAACTGTACAATGGTAAAAATGCAAATAATAAGTTAGCTGTCGTGAAACCGGGACATCGGCTAATAATAGATTGAGAACCCTGGATGATCAATTAGAAGATAATTGAAGAGCACGCTCAAGAGAGATATGACAATACAGTGAGTTCGTGCAAAAGGAACGCAAAGGTCAACGGTGATATCGTAGAAGGCAAAAAGACGACAGTATACGTAGATGTAGAAGTTCCAGCGTAATGAACCTATCTAGATGGTGACGCTAGTTGACCTGCCAGTGTGAAGTTATGGGCTGTGACTTTATTCGGTGGCAAGTCACATTCGCCACGCTGCAGTGTTGTTAAACGGATATTTGTGGCTTTTTATAGGGAGAACGCTTGCCAGGCGAAAACCCACCACGTCCTAAAACACTGCTGCCCATCAATTGAATGGCAAGTTGTAGCTGGTTTTTCTGGTTGAACGTTTGTTTGCTCGGTTATTCGCAGCCAGGTTGCGTCCCATTTTCCTGCCGGCTGATGTGATAGCCGGGTGCCTGTTGCATTCCTGAGTCCTGTCCTGTGTCCGATCCGTAAGCACCGACCGCCTTCACAACCATGGAAGACGATGGCTCTTTTACCCTATCTCTGAATGATTAAGCAAACTGCGGCTCCTGTATCAATCAGACACCTCTCCACTTTCCCATTCATCTCTACCATCGTCTCAATCGCTCCTTTGTTCAAAACCGCAAGGATGCCATCCCCAACACGAGAA
This sequence comes from Dicrocoelium dendriticum, assembly GCA_944474145.2. Classification (NCBI taxonomy): domain Eukaryota; kingdom Metazoa; phylum Platyhelminthes; class Trematoda; order Plagiorchiida; family Dicrocoeliidae; genus Dicrocoelium; species Dicrocoelium dendriticum. The sequence continues at coordinate 33,415,195 of OX104070.1, forward strand.
CAGCACCATTGGTAGTATTTATTTCGTACAAAGGCCGCACCGCTTTTTGACGGACATTGGCGGTTTCAGTGTCTTAGGTCTTCACAAATGAAGCAGCGTGCCATCAGCCATATTTTTTGTGTAGGAACTCGGAGTGCCCTCATGTCTTGTGTGCTCTGTTCCAGCCTCTCTTCAAACTCGTTCAATCCCTCCGCCTTTGTTTCGCCTTCCGTTGACAAAGCAGTAACTGCTTCCGTTTTAGGCGCCCTCGCTACTTGGGCGAGCTCCAGCACGCCAGTTTGCTAGTGCCTTTTACAATCCGGAGACGGTCGGCTACCGTTGAAGAGACCATCCAAAACTGTTCCACCAACGGTTGTTTTCTTAACTCGTCCTCCAACGAGCCAGCACTTTACGGATGTCGACCGCGAAGCCAAACGGGTCCGCCCCCGCTCCAAGACGTAAACAACCGCATCGCGTATTGGCTGTCGGCCGAACTGTCGGACCACGCAACCATTGTCTCCATCGCGGCTGCCCATACCAACTTGACATGGCCCCTTCGAGCAGCATCCAGAGAAACCTTCGCCCTGCTCTCGAGGATGCTCCGCACGGTAGCCAAACCCGCCCGGTCCGGATTCACCACGGCTGTCACTGCAACCTCCTCAAAGTGCTCCAAAACTTCCGCACATTGCCATCCTCAAAGGGCTCTGGACACGGAATCTTCATACTCCACGTGAAGTGGGTCACAGCATCAAACTTTGAGAACGGAACAAGGGGAAGACGCGTTGATTACTCGGGAAAGCACGCAAGGTTAACGTAATAGTTCGAACACAGGAGCGCGAGTCTAATTTGCGCATGACATTCGCAGCAACTTCCGGAGCGATGCGCCGTTGCAACATTTCATTCATCAAGTGTCTGTTTAGGTTGTCAAGTGCCACTCGCTTACGTCGTGCGTTAGATGTTCCACCAAATCTCTTTCGTTCGTGGGCGTCTCATGATTTACCTGTTTCCCTTTTGCGTCCTAGATAATATCCAGACTACACATCAGTAGTGCACCAAAAATATATTTACCATCAGCGTGTATAAATATGTATATATATCACAGCTGCTCACGCTAATTGTGGGTACCTTCGTTGTCTTATTGTGTTTGTAAGGTTTCTGAGTAACTTGTGGACATATTGTACGTACCGCGAATTCCTTGATAACCAGCGTACTTTATATGCTTAGTTAATCAAGAGGCAGGTCTGCATAGCTGTATTTATTAATAGCTATTTTACGTGACATTGTCAGCCCAAGTGTTTGGCTGTCGTTTACCCTTCCGGTGTCGCTGCAGTTGGTGTTAATGTTGACAAGGTGCCTACCTGTCGGTTACTCATAATCGCGCCCATACAGGCTCCAGAATACTGGTGGTCCTTGCTGGATGGGACTGCGTGCACGGTTCTTGTGGTTGTGCTAGACACGATGATTGGCTCCATGCACTCAATGTGGAGCGGACTACGGTTCAGCCACCAGCTTGTTTGAGATTGATTCCCAAATACAGCGTGCTTGTGTTCGCCTGTGTAGGAGTGTGGGTCGGCACCTTTGTTGAAACCTGACACTCTTCCATATGCATCCCGGTCTTATTCCTTTGGGTTTACACTGGATATGGGATGAGTGGTTAGATCTGTGGATTGTGCAGCGCGAGCCCCCGTGATATTGCTGTAGGCACAGGCGTCCTGTGTCTGACCACTGTGACAGGCAAGTCCGAAACTGGAGGCCGTCAGCCGCATGTCATCTGGTCGGTAAAGTCAGTTCTGGATTAGCCACAGGCTCAAGTATCGGGCATTCTGGTCTCCACTTATTCTCCCTTGGCCCCATATACTTAACATTGGCTGGGTTATACACGTGCCGACCATTATTCGATGCTCTAGGAGACAGGCATCCTTACAGCCAGGTGTCATGCTTCAACAGCTTTTTCTAGTAAAGAACTCACCGTTCCAGATTCTACTCCACTGGCACTAAATCTAACCAGAAACCAAAGACCGCGATCACCCTGTTTGGTTGACGATCGAGGAAATTTTGACCACGTTAACTTATCTTGTCCCTCTGTGCATAATTTTATCTATTACCTGGCTCCCAAGCTTACCAGGCGTAATGGTGTAAACGCTTCGGTAAGTATCCTTCTCGTCTCAAATTCCCAAGTTGTAAGCCTATATCACGATCGGCTGACACCTTTCCCGTCAGCTTCCGCTAACTTCCTGCGGACAAATGATGATTTCTATTCCATGCGCCAACTTGTGCAGCACACTGCTGTTTCACCTTTCGAAGGCCCTGCTATGCACACGATATCATGCTTCACCATGGGGTACGTGCATGTGAGGTGCCTGGGAATTATGAAACGGATTCCAACGTTGTGGCGTTGTGGGCTTAATAACGGAACCATTCATTTGCTATCCAAAAACCATCCGTCGTATCAACGAGCGTTTGAGTCTATATTCTGCACGGATAAATAAATAAATAATAAATAAATAAATAGGTATATTTCTAGACCTGCTAGAGGCTGCACCCTAAAGGGTTCAGATCAAGGCTTACATTAATCCGATGCTCTTGCATGGAAGTAGGCAAAATATAAATATATGTTCATCGTTAGAAATTACAAATGCATTGGCACTGTTTGGTATACAGCTACTGGGTCTCAGGCGCCCACCTTGACGTTTTCTGGTTCCTTCGGGCGATATTGAGCTCCTTGTTCTTTTATTGTGAAAAACTTCGCGGAGTTGTGCCTTTTCTCCTTGGAACAGAATCCAATTCGCCACAAGTTCACTTTAAATTGATCGCACATTAATTGGCCACTCAGTTGCCCCAATTGTTGTTGCGCACATGGAAGAAATGAGTGAAGGGATTATAAGGCATACGAAAAGTTAAAAAAATTCGATAAATGCAGACAAGAATAGAAACAATTTGTTAAGAGAGAAAATAAATCTGCGCGCTTCAGTAGAAAAATACCAATTAACAAAAAAATAGAGCCCTACTTTTCTTACGCTGATATTGCTCTCCGGCGCGAAATTTCAACCTGAGTTATTCTCAGATAAAAGAAAAAGCCTTTCTACAGTTACAATACCGCTTAAAGTAGCACAAAATTACACTGGTCTGGACCAGCTTTAGCGCCTGAATACGTTGAACGTAAAAGCAACACAATACGTGCAGTAGTTTGCGAGTTATTCGCAATTAAATGATGGTCTACGAATAAGGCCATTTTTATTTTTCGCTAAAAATGGCTTTCTGCTTTGCAAGCAGATAGCAGAAAAAAGAAAAGAAAACATAAAAAGTAGGGAAGCGGCGTATGATCTAGATGGGCATGGCTATCCAGAAATGCTCTAATTAGCCCGTAATACCCTGCGACAACTACGGACTGCGCAGGTGGCCGAAAAGTAAACTTTGCAGGCATACATGATAAATATATGCAAATAAGGGATGATTTTGCGCGAAAACGCTAGAAATCCAGCAAGGAATATTATATCTACATGGGAATTCAGGGGAGCCTGTAATTAACTCACGGTTAGAAGGCCACAGCATACCGTTTTCAGGGGATACTGAGCCACATAAACAACCAGTAAAATAGAGTTTAGCATTTTTTAAGCCTCTAAGCTTTTCTAAAGCTTATAACAAGGCCGCATGAGCCAGGTCTACCTGAGTAACCCAGGGGATCTTTCAGATCCGCTGACAGATTTCGGCCTGCAAAATACACACATTACTTAGCTAAACATCACAAGATTTATCCCTTAGAGCCGATTTTCTATATTCATGAGGCTCTGTCACTAACATCAGTGAGCTACAGGAGCCTGTCACCAATAATAAAGAAATAAGCATGGGAAAATTTAGTAAAATTTAGCTAATTGCATTTGGGCGTGAAATCCGTTTTGGTCTACATTGGTTGGGCTTTAACAGCTCTACTTCTGGTGGTTGAGCTTGCTCACACTTGAGTTATTGTTATGCCTCGTGTGTAGATGCACACTATTGTGCAGCTCTTTGATGAATTTCGATTTATTTCTCTCCATTCTTAAGTTCCGAAGATAGTGCCGGCGGTGTTCATCCAGATGGCAATGTTAACTGGTACTCTAATGTCACACCGACTATTTCTTTTGTGATTTTCCTGGCAAGAGCTGTTCTAGCACCCGAAGCAAAGAGCGATAAGGTAAATCAGGAGTAGAATAGTAACAAAAACCAGTGGGAGCTGGTCGTTCACCCACCATTACGCATAACGCATGGTAGGCTTTAGAGCCAGCTAAAAGATAAATGATACACGGGCGGCCAAGATAAGAAAAGTGGTGGTGGAAAGTTTCTGGTGCTCCAGCCAGCCAGTGTGACAGGGGCCTCTCTGTCGTTGGTTAGCTTTCGTGCCAGTGAAATGAAATCTGGAAATGCGAGTGTTTTACGAGCAAAAGCAGTTAAAGAAGAGGATCTGGTTTTCATTATGACTGTCTACTAGTGTTGCCAATAGCGAAAGGCACATGTATACCAGATAAAGCTAAGTATATGGGGCCAAGAGAGAATAAGTGGAGAGCAAAATGTCTGATTCTTGGGCCTAGAACTTTCAAAGTACGCTCTTTGTCAACAATAAGAAAGATATATGTTTTATTTTGCTGTTTACCTACTGATAGTGTTTGGAAACTGCTGAGTATAGTAACTAGTGCTCAGACTTAATGAAAAAGCTTCAATTAGGGCCCGCTGGCAACCGACATCTAGGAAGACACATAAAGGTTCATTTAAAGCCGGCATTTAGACGATTTTGGACAATTCTAATGCTAAGCTTGGGTGCATCAGCAGCAGAAAACGCTTTCATCATCCTATGCAAGGCTTAGGTCTGGTAGCATGCCTTTACTAGGAGTACCATAGAGGTCATAAGCCTAATACTTTTTCCACGGATCCAGTGGTCAAGAGGTTGGAAAGTGATAAATGTAAGTCTGAAGAGAAGGAATGAAGATGTAGATAAGAAATAAGGATTGAAGGAAGAGGTCGTTGAAGAATAAGATCATATTGTATTCAGTTTGCTATTCTTAAACCCTGGAAAATGGGTGCGACGGATACCGTTCAAGTCTCTTAGGTGCTAGAATGGTAACCACAATGAATGTGGATGAGTTTTGAGCTCAAGGTGCTTAGATGTCTTGCACTACATCTTGGGCGTCCTCAAGCTACATCAGGGCCAGTTTCAAAGAAGTGGTCTTGCGAATCGCAGATATGGAAGATGCTTTGTAGATTGCCAAAACATAGGAATTTTTGTATCTCCTTCCTGAAGACCTGCAAATTTTGGATTTCTCTTATTCTGGAAGGCAACCTGTTCCACATGTTCACGTACACAACCAAGAAGAAACGAGACCGCAGTCTCTTCTTTGCCTTTAGCGGAGTAATGGAATGGCCCCTGTTTCGGAGTCTCGATTCAGACGCGCTCCTTAGTTTAAGACAAGTGATATTACTGTGCAACTTTCTATGAATTAGCTTATGTAAGAAGCACATGTTAAGGATAATGCGCCTTTGCCATAGCGGCTGAATTTTAAGGTGTTCACACCTTTGTCGGTAATTCAGCGCATGCTGCGGTGGAGTCAACATCTTCGTAAAGCGTCGCTGAGCTTTCTCAAGCAGAACACGGTCTGACTTACGTAGATTGCTGCATATAAAAGAGCAATATTCTAGATGTGGCCTGACGTGACTCTTATAAAGTTCTAGCCTAGCATCGGCGGTTTCTATGCAACGGCGTATGTGGAACGATAATCCTCTTACCCTTGCGACTTGATAATGCACTTGCTCTGCAAAGTTGAGGCTCATAGAGTAGCGCAAGCCCAGATCTGTTGTTATGATATCCTGTTTGATAGTGCTGCCGTTTATTGTTAGGGACCCAGCAGGTATAGAGAATCTGTGGGTCATGACGTTAGATTTTTGAGCGGAGAAGGTCATTTGCCAGTGTTCGCACCACTTTTCAAGTGCATTAAGATCCTCACGGATACTATTTATTGCGGAAAATTCATTGCCACGGGGAAAGTCGTAGACAACTTTCACATCGTCAGCAAAGATAAAGGAGCGACCGTGTTGCAAAATCTTGCAGAGGTCATTGATATAAATCAAAAATAGGGTAGGGCCAAGGACACTCCCCTGCACCACGCCACTGGGGACGGCGGTCGGGGTGGATATAGTTTGTTCAACCTTAACAGACTGCGTACGTCCTATTAAGTAGGAACCCAGCCAGTCTAATAGAGGACCGTCTACCCCATAAGCCTTTAGCTTATGCATCAGGCGCATGTGTGGTACCCTGTCAAACGCCTTTTGCATATCAAGGTAAAGAATGACAACTGATTGATTAGAGTCAATGGCCTCGGTGACCAAATTAAGGAAGTCCAGCTGACAGGTTGCACAAGACCGAGCACTTAGAAACCCGTGCTGAGATTCATTTATGTGCTCGCCTGCGTAAAGATGAGTCATGAGGGCTTTTTTAATCAACTTCTCCATCACGCGCGAGATAATGGAAGTGTGGTTAATGGGGCGATAGTTACCAACTTCCTGTAGGCTTCCGCCCTTATGTCTTGGCACTATGATAGAATGTTTCCATGCGGCCGGGCATTGACCTTTTTGCATTGATAACGTAAAGATTTTCAAAAGAAGCATAGGGATATCTTCACCACCATTCTTAAGTAGACTGGGCGGGATTCCGTCTGGACCAGGGTCCCAGGATGGCTTGGTAGTTGAGATCGCGGAACGGACACTACTTAGGTCAAACTGTACAAAGGACAGGGACTGGCTACCGGGTACCTTCATGGCCTGAAAGGTTGAGCTTATTTCCAAACACTGAGATTCTTTAAAATGTGAGCTGAAGGCTTCACATAAAATTCTTGGGTCACTAGACGTTTCGTTGGGACTGATCTTTAGAGTAGAGATCTTTCGTCCAAAGTTAGGGGTTCGAGAGCGCAGCAGCCAACTGAGACTCTTAGCTTTGTTCGCACTATTTAGTGCGGCGATTTCTTGCTTGGTTTGCTGCTGCTTAGCTCTGGCAGAAAACTGGTGTGCCATCTCGTTCGCTCTCATGATGTGAGCAAAATTGAAGGTTTTGTAATAGGATCGTCTAAGCTGACGCATTCTGTTATGCATTTTGGTTTGGGTCATACTTTTAGAAGAATGCCTTATTAAATGCGACGAGGGAGCTAGAGAGTCGAGACAGTGGAGTATTTCCTCATAAAACAGCTCAGCCGAGCGATCCACAGAATCAGACATAAAGAAATCATCCCAATTTTTTGATCGGACGAGCACAGCAAAGGTTGTCCAGTTGACGAGGTGCATCGGGCGGTATACTAAGACTGCACCTGGTTCTGTTGGGTGGGCAGTATGTTGCTTTAAGTAAACCGAGCAATGCACTAATCTGTGATCACTACCCGGGAATTCCCGGCCGACTGCCACTCGCGTTGATGGGATGCTGAGAGTAAATATTAGGTCAAGGATGTGTTCCTCCCTGGTTGGAGCAGATACATGTTGCGTCCAGCCGCCTAAATTGATGCATGCTTGTAGGGCAGCATACTTCGTTGTTGCAGCAGGTGAGAACCAGTTTAACTCAGGTAGGTTGAAATCTCCTGCAACGAGCTTGTAATCGCAGGGAAAAGTTGACGCTTGCGCAAAAGCATCCATAAGTGCCTTGTCACCCTTAACTGAGGTATCAGGTGGTCTATAAGCACACCCAAATAATATCGTGGATCCCAGGATATCAGCCGTTATCCATACTGAATCCATCGCCTCAGCAGCGTTCATCATTTCGGACATTTTTGCTGGGTAAGTATTTTTAACATAAATGGCGCACCCGCCCCCTCGTTTGTGCGCACGCGACTGCATAAACTGCTGGTAGTCAGGAAGTGAGTAGTCCTCCTCTGAAGCATAAGGGGAAAACCATGTTTCCGTGACAAATATTGCATCAGGGTCGGCGAGGACAGACAACGGACGCAAGATATGCATTTTATTGTTTAGGGACCTAGCATTTATAAGTAGAAGTGAGAAAGAACACTTGGGGTCTATTAGATTTACGCATGACGAGATGAAGCCGTTGATGCTTACTTCGCTATCTGCAGTAGTTGTAAGAAGTGGGTGAGAAGGCATTGCAGTTGGTAGTTGGGCGACGAGGAGTTTGGTGCCGGGATGAAACTGTCGCGGCTCATCCCCACCTGGCCTAAAAAATGCGCAGGTTGCGGGGTAGGAAGTAGTGGACTATTTGGCCATTTTACCTGGACCGGCGGCGAAAGTCTGAGGGATGTAGCAGGTACATAACAGCCTGGATGCGCAGGTAGTTGATCGGAGCTGCGTAAATTATCACATGTAGTGCTCTCCGTGGGTGAATTGGTAACGGTGGTGGTACGCGATGCCGTCTCACAAGTATCTGGGGTATGGTTGGGTAGTGTCCCTCTTGGTGGGCCAAAATAAAGTTGCCTTAACTTGGGAGCATTGCGAAGTTGTTCACAATTCAATATTATAGTGCGCAGGATTCTACTATCGTCTACTGTCAATTTGACTGGGGCTGGGAATTTACTGATTCTTTTGACCATCCTCTCAACGTGTACCGAGTTTTCCGCGATACCGTTAACTTTAAGGATTGTGCTCTGAAGCTCGCCCGTCGATACGCCATCCGGAACATTAAATACAAGTACGCTAAACAACGCATTGTCCCAACCCGGCTGCTGCGACTGCTTGTCTACTGATCTTGCGCTAATTAAGGCTTGTGTGGGTGACATAGCCGTCGTCGGTGAGTGACTAGGTGAGTTTGCTCCGCAAGCCCGTTTGACATTGGGATCCTTCGTAGTGTTAGACACAATGCTGTCTAAGCGGTTAGGTGTAGCTCGTTGTCTCTTTTTGGATGCGCCAAGCTCGCGTTGCCTATAGCCTGCAATGATGTTAGGATTAGTCGCAGCCCAACCTAAGCTTCTTTTCAGCGGCCCGAATGTAAGCTGGCTTAGCATTGTTGCACTGCGAAGCTGTTCACGGTTAGCTATGAGAGTATGCAATACTTCCTCATCCTTTGCGTTCAGTTTGATGGGACCCGCAAATTGGGTTACACGCTTAGTCAATCTTTGAACCTGCAGGGCATTCTCTGCAATGCCATTAACTGCAATGATTGCACGCCTAAATGTGTCCACCGATATGTCGTCGGGAACATTGAACACTAGAGCGCTGCACAATCCATTCCCGCACGCAGCGTTGTATGGTGCTAGCGTCTCCGCTTTTCTTATTTTCAAAGCTGGTGGCGTTGAGCCCAGCGGCTCAGGTGAACTCGGTGGTGTGGTCCGTATACGAGGCCTTTTAGCTCGAGGCGTTGGCGGCTCTGTTCGCTGAGTGTTGGTTATGCTAAGCTCGCTTCGATCGTCGTAGCATTTTGCTAACATCGGTTTAACTGAGTTGTTTAAAGATTGCCTTAGAGGTTCGGCAGCCATTGGCCCTTCCGGTTTGACTGATCGACTTGTATTAGTAGCTGAGCACTTAGTGTAAATCGAGAGTTTTCTTATATTATTCTCGGGCTGGCTGATTTGCTCTATGTATGATGTGACTTTACGGATAGCACTGGTCCCAGGGTTTGCAGGTTCTTCCAAGCAATCAAGCGATCCAGTATCCATATCAGACGAAATGTCAAGGTCCACAGTACCTGAGCCACTTAGGTGCACTGGCGTCGGAGAGTTGTCACAAGTGGCCTGAACACATCTGCTATGTGCAGAACTCTCGGTTAGCTTGTCGTAACGTCGTTGCAATGCCGTTCTCGCTGGTACTAACTTTAAGTCAAGAAACGTGGTGCGGGTCCTAAATTCCCCTTGATAGGAGAGAAACTTAAGAGCCGAGCTCTCGTTATCGAACTTGACTAAGAGAGGGCATTGGTTTTTCATAACCTTTTTCTCAGCCTCGTGCAGCTTAGAAGATTGTGTTCCAAGCCACACACTTTCATCAGTATTTTACGAATGGTGTGCAGATGCAGGCGGTCTGGAACATTATAAATCACTACCTCATTAAGACATTTTAGTCGATCCATTACCTCGGTGCAAATCGTATTAATGAACCTTCCAGCCAATTCCGCATGCTTTGATTCCATGAGGTCCTTGGGTTGCATCATAGCTGCTATGGCTGTCAGTCTGTCAGTAAAAGGTTCTAATGTGTTGAGGACCCTTTTGAGCTTCACCACTTCATTTTGAAGATCGGCTATTTGAGAACTCAAGGAAAAGATGTCCGTTAAGTTAACGGTGCATGGTATAGTTGGGTCAGCTAAGTTACTGCTGCTAGTTCTTGCTTTGGCCGGAGTACGCCCCACTGCTCGCACACCCTTGATAGAGACGTTAAGACGACGTCCACTGACCATGTCCAAAAGAAGAGGTGACGAAAAAGAAAAGATAACAGCAGAAAACCTGTAAGTTGAACGTTAAAGAATAGGTGAAGATCGCGTTGAAATATACTCTAGCGACACTAAACGCCTTTAAAAGCTTGAACAAATAGAGAGCGAAACAAAACGGACCTTGTTCCCAGGTACATCCCCACCGATTAGGCTACGGAATGTTCTAAAAATTGTTGAACCCTTGAGTATGTTGAAGGCGGGAAAGCCGCCGTGTTCCAACATTTCTTATTATACCTTGGGCCGATAGTACTGCAAGCCACCTTGCCGAAACATATGTACCAAACCTACATTAATATCCTCACCGCAACTTATGTGCTTAGCCGCAAAATGTGGTACTCTCACTGCCTAGAGGTGGTGGACAAACTGCTGGGTAGAAATACCATCCACTGTGCGGCAATCTACGGTGAGAAGACGTAGTTATTAGACGTGAATTGCCACCAGCGCATGTGCGACGGTGTATGCCATTGCGGAAAAGTCGACTGCTTTTCGGCTTCCCCTTCGACTTCTATCACCAACCTTTGCGGCGCGCGGTGCGTGAGTTTAATAGGCCAGCTCCACAGCTTGATCATGCCTGAGTTGGTGTGTCTCTATGAATTTGAGAATAAACTATTTATTTATTTGGTTATTTACTAATTTGCTGAGTCCTCTGCGTTATGCCTCACAAATGCGGAGTTCCCTGTAGACGTTACTAGTTCCATGACAAAAAGAACAGCAATGCAAGCAATGCTACCGCGCTTATGCTTAACGTGGCTTTGATTACCACTAGTTAGCTAAACAATAACTAATTACACAAGCTGCCCTGTCGATCGTTGTGGACGGCAGAACCTCGGCGGCATGTCTACAGTCCTACGTGCATCGCGATGCACTATGCGACAAGTCATACCTTCCCAAGTGCTACGCATTAGCACGTACTTCACTACAATCACGCCACCGAAGTGAATGCTACAAAGTCACGTCTTTTGCAAAGGTCTTGCCCTGCTACTACACGGAAGCACCAAGCTCTACCCCATATCGAATAGTTGGCGATAAGATTATTGCTGCAGACGCTAACCATGCTAAAAGTTTACGTTTTCCTCATCACACTACTTTGGCGTTCAGGAGTTACTAGCTGGTGGTATATGCACTACCCTTAGGACTACCGTTTACAGTAGCCGCACACATCCTACTGATTCTGAGTCCCATTCACGCGCAAATGCACGAGGGAGAATTTGCACATCGGTTAGTACTACCTGGCAAGTTGGACCCCAGCGTCCATCTACTTCATGTTATCAGCTTATCCTCTATGCTCGGGCGCTGCTGTATGCATGGTTACTGAACGTACACTCACAAGTGAAGAACGCCACATCTCGTACTCCAGTGCACTTGTGAATTAACGGACGAATTAGTTTTAATGTTTCAGTTTAAGCAGTTTCCACTAGTACGTCTGACTACGGCATTCCGTACTGAGCCTCCTCAATCAATGGCACTAGGCTTTGAAACGTGAGTATACCGCTGGGGGCTAATGTTGAAAGTTTGACCGCGCATTAAATGTGCTGGGGAGGAAATCAAGAATGTTATCGTGTGTTTCTCCAATTTCCTAAGTGGACTACATGTCAGCAAACTAAGAGTAGAATACGTCTTTTCAGTAATACGTGAAATAGTTAAAGCTCCAATTTCGCTTTCTAAGGAAATTTGACTCATTTGCTTCACCATGTGCCACTTGAAGGAAAATGTTTTCCTTTAAAGGTAATGCGATAGCTTGCGTAAAAGCAAGCTATTTGTGCTTCAGCTATACATAATATGTGATTAAGATGTAAGCCTGCTCGTTTTACATCCCATGCTTGAAATGGGTAGTAAGTGACGGTTTGACGTTTGCTTCCTATGAGAAGACCTGTCAACCTTATGTCATTGTCACCAGCTTAAACCGTTTTAATTGCTGTATTTTCTATCACTCCCTCAGTTTTCCATTCAGGTGGCCCGTAATGGAACTACACAATATGATGTACCAGTGATTGAGCTCGAAGGTACAAGTGTCACGATGTCACATTCCATCTCGATCGTGGGAGATGGGCAAGTTCGGTGGCCTAAGTTGCCTTCAGGGCAAATAGAAGCATTGACACCAAGAGGCAGTCCGCTACCTATGTCTACACCTTTTTACAAAGCCACCGGTCGATCACTGCCATTTCACTAGTTAACCACTTGTAGATCATCAGGCAACGGCAATCGGCTAAATGTTGAAGTACTTAAACTATCGGAGCCACCGTCCAGCGACGCATATTGCTGCATGGAGCGGGCGGAAAAGGCAAGCTCTAGGCAGCAATTCAGCTATCTTTATTTTAGCAAGCCTGTCCGCTTCCAAGAATGCAAAACTCTAATCAAAAGTTCGTGTCCCACTGCCACGTACATCGTGGAGGTCGAGTATTCACCTCGACTAAACAGCTTGGCTAGATAAATCGCAGAGAGAAGCCGAGGAAAATAGGGATCCTAAAAAACAGGGAGTTTAAGGTAACAACCTTTCCACTGCGAAGGTCATAATTCTCACTGTTATTGCCAACCATCCATTGCTACATAGGAATTGCACGAAATACTCGCTTACTCAAGTAAAGCTGTTTGTACTATTGTGATGTACCTTATTAGTCAGCCACAGTCCGTTTTATCCATCTTATATACGAGTAAGTTCGCATGCGCAAACAAACGCATGTCATAGAGTTAAGGTTAGAGTCTCTGAATCGCCGCATGGTCAATGAAAGGCCAGCTGCCGTCAGTCCTGTGCATCTGCCAATGCACTCAGTTGAGGAGCTCATCACATTGTACATGCGGCTGAAGAACCGCGAGGAGATGGACAAAGTAGTAAGGACCACCTGCATAAATCCCTTCCAGGCGGCCTATTTCTGGCAACTGCGCGGAAGTTCCTGACGGACTGCCTCAGCAACGTACTGCTAGCTTTAATACTTAATGCACTTGCAAAAAATGTACTGACAAAGTGTTCTCGCAAAACCCCAAAGGTCAGCTACGCTATCTTCCCCTGCCGTTATAAACAGGCCGTGATATTTCAGAAAAAACCATCTGTTTGTGATATTGTGCCGCGCGAAAATTTTGCAGGATGCACTGAAAGCATGATGGCCGATAAGATACGCCGTTGGATTCAGCGAAGCGAAGAGCGAGAGAATTACTAAACGAAAGTGCACGCCACAGCTGGGCTCAGTACCGCAACGTTGTATCAGTAGGTTTATAGTAAACTTTACTTGCATTTTTGGTATAGTATTAAAATAGTTGCGGAAGTAATATTGCTGCGTTTTATAGCTACGTAAAACAGCTGTCAGCTTGTAGTAAAATTCGGTACAATGAATGCAGGTAGCCTTAACTTTAGGTCAAGGGACAAATTTTACGTCCCTCGTGAACGCGTTCGTGCTAACAGCGGTGAGTGTGTGAAGTATTAGAGAGCTTTCAGTACGGTAGTGACGTATCTGAATCCTGACTTCGATACTTAAATACCCCGTAATAAATTAGGGGGCCTGGGAAGTGCCTATGTACCCACTCCATAGGGAGCGTGGATCTGCGTTAAAAGCGATGGAAATTGGTTAACCGAGAATCAGAAAAGGTTGTTGCCATCTTTCGCTGAACGCCCAATTTACTCCCAGTTTGGATGCAAGCCGGGCGCTCAGGGATAAACGTTATTTCGGCACTTAGGAGTAATTGGGAACGCCGGAGAATGCGATCGCATGTACACCAGTAGCTATAGTATGTTGGGCGGAGCCTGGGATACTAGTCGGTAAGCAGTGACACCTAAGAGGTGTCTAATACGAGACAGTATAGAAGTCGGAGGCGACTGAACCCAACGTTCCTCTTATCTTATTCATCCTTTTTTGCAGCGATTATTTGCGGGCTTCATACAGCTGTGCACATATCCCGAGCTCGATAGGATAAACGCCTTGTCTTTCCATCAGCTATTCTCTCGGAATGTCTGTATCATTTACCTTCGCTGGCTTGTTGATGCACTCTGTGACCCTGTAGGCATACACAAGTGACCAAGTGTCTTATTGGAATGGCTATCTCTGGCTACTGATAGTCTTTTCTAGCGCCACCACTTGTCAATCGTCTTAAATTTGGGACCTCTGTTTAGAAACAGCTAGTAGTCGTAGGCGCCATGCATCTGCGATTATCTAGAGCTTGCTAAGAGCCACTCTTTGGTTTCTCCAACCCTTATTACCTGGGACGGTCTGCGTCACATACATTTGCTGTTTGTTGACTTATTCTGGGACATTGTAGGTGTACACTAATAACTAGAAGGCTTCATGCAAATGCAATTGCCGTTTACTGATACTCTCGCCCCTAGCGCCGTTATCCGTTTTTCGTCTTACCTCTAGCACCTGCGTCTAGCAGCAGTTACTCTTCGTAGGCTCCAAGCGTCTCGACGCATATTTGGAGCTTTCTTAGAGCCGCACTTTTATCCCTCTAAGCTTTATTCTATTGGAGAGTCTGTCCCATGTACATTTGCTGCTTGGTGGCTTATTCTGGGGCACTGTAGGTATAAACTAGCAATCAGAAGGCATCAGCCATACGCCACTGCCTGTTACCGGTACTCTCTCTCCCCTAGTTAGTAGTTCTTCGTCTTGCCTACCTCACCACTTTACAGCTGCAGCGGTTCTTTTTAGGTAGCATACTTCTTTGCGCTAGGAGCCACTCCTTATCTCTCCAACTTTTATTCTCGGGGATTGTTTGCATCACATACCAACGCTGGTTTGTTGGTTTATTATGTAGCTGTAAGTATCCACTAACAACTAGAAGGCTTAGACTGAATGCATTTGCTGTCCACTGGTTCTCTCTTGGCACCATCATCTGTCGTTTCTCCTATCGCCATCACTTTTAAGAAAAGTAAAACCGAGGGTCCCCTTCAGCCAGTTCGTTAGGGCAGAGAGAAGACAGTGATTGCGAAATGCCAACATTTCGATTGTTCTCCAGTCGCAAACGACAGAACACTGGAAATGTTGACATATCGCAACCTCTGTCTTCTCTCTGCCTTAACGAAATATCTTCAGCATGTTTTCTGCAGCTATTCCTTGTAGGCGCAATACACCATTACGCATATCCGATGCTACTAGGAGGCACTCCTTGTTTCTCCATCCTGTAATCTTTTAGTATGTCTGTATCACTTAACTTCGATGGCCTGTTGAGGTATTCTGTGACACTACAGGCACCCACTAGTGACCTAACTTTTAACGGAATGGTTACATCTAGCCACCGGAAGTTTTGCATTGCGTCATTATCTGACAATCGTCTTAAGTACGGAACATCTGTTTGGCAGAAACTAGTGATCGTAGGCTCCATGCACCTCTGCGCATATCCGGAGCTTGCTAAGAGCCACTCTGTTATCTCTTTAACTTTTATTCTTTGGGACCGTCTGCGTCACATAAATCTGCCGTTTGTCGACTAATTTAGAGACACTGTAGGTGTCCACTAGTAACTAGAAGGTTTCGTTCAACTGCCATTGCTGCTCACTGATACTTTCGCTCTTAGCGCCATTAGCTGCTCATCGTCTTACCTTGAATATCTCTGTTTTCCAGTAGCTATCCGTCGTAGGCTTCATGCATCGCTGCGCATATCCGGAGCTTGCTTGGAGCCGCGCTTTTATCTCTCCAGCCTTTATTCGCTTGGATAATCCGTGTCACCTCTACTTTTTGCCTTATTCTGGGATACAGTAGGTCTCCATTGGTAACTAGAGGGCTTCATCCAAATGCCATTGCTAGCCACCTATTCTCTCCCCTATAGTGCCGTTATCAATTCTTCAGTTTACCTTCCTTACCTCTTTTCAGCTACAGCGCGTCATTGTAGGTAACTTGGATCGTTTCGCTAGGAGCCACACGTTATCTCTCCAATTTTCACTTTCTTGGCTTGTTTGCAGTACATAGCTTCACTAGTTTGTTGAATTACGCTGTGTCACTGTAGGTATCCAACAGTACCTAGAAAGCTTAATCCGAAGGTCATTGCTGGCTACCAATACTCTCTCCCAGCGCATTTACCAGTCACTCTTCTTACCTTTCCCTCCTTGCAGCGATCCGTCATAGGCTCTATGCACCACGGCGCATATCTGGAGCACGCTAGGATACATTCATTTTCGCTCTATCATATATTTTTGGACTGTCTGTATCACTTAGCTTCGCTAGCTTTTTGATGTACTCTGTGACACTGTAGGTAGCCACTATTAACTAAACATTTTAATTGAATGGCGACCTCTGGCCACTGATAGTCGTTTCTAGCGCCATTACCCGTCGATTGTCTCAAACGTAGGAACCTCTGTTTAACAGTAGCTAGTGGTCGTAAGCTCCATGCATCTCTGCGCATAACCGAAGCACGTTAAGAGTCACGCCTTATATCTATAACCTTTATTCTCTTAGAAGGTCTGCATCCAACCTTTCCGCTGCCCTGCCAACAATTGACCTTTGAATCTTTCTCGCGGCAAACTCATTATTTGTAAAGTTCTTATTCTGCGTTCCCTAGCGTATTAGGCTGTCTAAGTGCTGTTCATTCACTATTCAATCCCTACCAGTCTTCTAAATTTCTTTTCTCACACTTCACGCAGTTGTTGCCTTATAATAACTGATACTTCGTGGATTACTTACTGTTGCAACGCTCTTGCCTCTATGTAGAGGTTAGCAATCTAACCATATGGCGGTTGGTGCTATAGGACATACAAAAAGCACTTTCAGCATACTCAGCGTTGCACATTGTACTGATTTTGTCTCAACCCTAAATGTTGCAGCATAAGACGTTATAATGTTCAATTCCACGCCTGTGCTTGTGGACTTCACTCGGTTGTCCCTCACTTTCCGTTTTCTCCAAGGGCCGGAACTACTTGGAGATCTGAGATTGGACTGAGGAACAATTTGCGCCCAAGACGGACGTAATAACTGACAAGGACATACATGGGGCATCACTGTATGCCAAAGAGACTCAATTGCAATCGCCACCAAAACCGTTGCCCAGTATGGAGAGCTGGACACGTCTTCCCACTCCCGAAAATTATACATCTGAATAATCCACAGCAGAAATTTTGAAACTTTGCTCATCTAGACACTCTCGGTTGTCCCTCACTTTCCCTTTTCTCTGAGGTCCGGGACTTCTTGGAGATCTGGGATTGGACTGAGGAACAGTTTTGGCCCAAGACGGACGTAACAACCCACAAGGACATACATGGAGCGTGGTAGAACTCCGAAAGGACCGAACTACAATCACCATAACCCTTGTCCAGTATGGAGAACTGGACATATCCTCATACTCCCAAACATTATACATCTGAAAAATCTGGACAGCGGAAAAGTTGAACTTTTGCTCACCTGGACATACAACAAGAAGACTAATCGCGATTTCCCTCTCCTCTCAAAAATCATGGCGACCCCGATCAAATTACCTGTCCAACTAACAGAGGAAATTGGAAGCCATTACTCTGCGAAAAACCGAAGGTAAAACCAGTCGTCAAGCGGCTTTGCCAGTTCAACATTAATGTTCAAAATGCTCTACGGCAGTGTTGCAGGACGTGGTGGGTCTTCGCCTGGAAAGCCTTCTCCCTATAAAAAGCCACAAATGTCTGTTTAACAACACTGCGACGTGGCGGATGTGACTCGCCACTGAATAAAGTCACTGCCCACAACTACATACAGGCAAGTCGACTAGACTCACATATCAACTCTTCCCGACACCGTTTCAGCTACCCACGATTGAACCCGATGTATCGTCGTGATACACATCTGTTTTCAAACCTTGATCATGCCTAAGTTGGTGTGTCTATGAAACTGAGAATAAACTATTTATCTATTTATTTATTTATTGTACTGTTCCAGCCATGGACATATGAACGATTTTCTGCTCTCACTGTTACAGTTGCCATAAAATGTTTGTACAGTTGTACATAACTGATCATGCCTCCATGGGCGTGTCTCGCATAGTCGAGAATAAAATATTTATTTATTTATTTATGTTTCTATCCTCAACCGGCCTCAACGGTTATGGCGGCCCTGCTCAAGCTATCTGTCCAGCCAACAGAGGAAATTGGAAGCCATTTGACTGCGAATAAGTGAATATGAAATCAGCCGTCAAGTGGCTATGCCAGTTATACATTAGTGTTCCAAATGCTTTACAGCAGTGTTGCAGGACGTGGTGGGTTTCCGCCTTGCAAGCGTTTTCCCTATAAAAAGCCACACATGTCTGTTTAACAACACGGCGACGTGGCGGATGTGACTGGCCACTGAATACAGTCACTGCCCACAACTGGCAAGTCGAGTAGAGTCTTATTTCAACCTTTTCCTGGCACCGCAAGGATGTGGTACCCTCTGTTTACATGCACCGTTTCACTACACTTATAGTGCTTTGACGGTTTACACTATGCACGATTAAAACCAAAGTGTCAGTGGGAACCGCAACTGCCTGTAAACCTTGATCACGCCTGATTTGTTGTGTCTCTAAAACGTTGAGGATAAACCAGTTATTTATTTACATTGTGCAGGCCACAAAAATAGGAAGGGTATCAGCCAGAGCGAGAAACGGTGCAGCTAGGTACTCACCAAAATGCTGCGTGTCAATGGATGTGCAGTCAGTAAAACAACTGGACGTTTTAAGAGTTAAAACAACCGTAAAATCCGTTGTTGCAAACTACAGAAAGAGCGCATATACCGGTACACTACAAGGGCCTCCCCCAAGAATGTTGAGGTATAGAAGCGTTTAATGGCGCTGTTAGTGGGGGAAAAGTAAGGTCAGCATGGGTGCGAATAGTTGCATGAGCTTGAGTAAGGGCTTCAAAAGTGGGGTGCATAGCAGCGCTTGCTGGGTCCAGGCTTTTTTAGTTATTATATAGGATGATCGCATGGACCAGAGTGCGTCATCAGTGGGCCGCCAGGGCCAGCTGGTCGGACTGCAAAATAACTGGCTTGTCCAGAAAAAGGCCGACAGGTCCTTCCCTTTGCTGCAGACCCAACGGTGCGCTTAAAAGGTGTCACTCCCCCACCGCACTTTAGTCCACAGTCCTCGTCCCATGAAGAACTCCGGGCGTCCTCGTCCTACAAAATTTCCGGGCCTCCTCGTCCCACGAGTAAATCCGGAGGCTTCGTCGGCACTGTCTAGCTAGGCGTTTAGGGACCATTTCATCGTCGCTGGCTGCGGCCGAGGGCGACTGACCACTGCGAGTCAGGAAGTGGGCCTTGGATCGGCTGGCGAGTCACTCGGAGGTTGCCTTGTGCCGGTTGGCGAGTCACTCGAGGATTGTCTTGGCAGCTTTGCGGTTGGGTTTCTTGAAGGTAGAACTCGGTGGGGTGGGCAAGTGTCGGTGGAAGTGACTTGAAGCCGGAAAGCGAACCTGGAATGCATGCTGACAACAAATAAATAAATAAATAAATATAGGTATATTTCTAGACAAGCGCTAGATGCTGTTCCTGCATGGGATCAGATCAAATTGTACCAAACATCCATGCTCATGCATGGAGAAGAAATATCGTTAACAACTGCTTTTGATCGTGTTTATCTTTCCGAACAGTAAAGCAGGGATAAATACAAACTTTTCGTAGGCCTCGACCTTTTTGAAGGCAGTAGTTTGGGTCTCCGTGGCTTATGTACGAATTCCGCGCTTTTCACCGGCTACCGCTGCCAAACCTTGAGGTGCCTGATTCCATTAGTAAACTATCAATCTATTATGCCAATGGATTGTGTTATTTTCGATGGAAAATGCACCACTAGAAAAAGTTTGATCCATTTTTTTGGTCACATCACCGCAGTTCGAGCATCCATTAGTAGCGGGCTCATGGAAAGGAATAAGCAAGCCAAAATTAGATCGTAAAAGTGGGGGGTGGAAACAAGGGAAATAACAGTAGTGGCTAACAATTTGGCTTCTTAGAAGAGTGCGACTGAAAGGCCGGCCCACTTAACTAGAAAATACCCTAATATTGGAAACTGGAGCCAAAATATAGCCCAGAAACAGCATACCAAAACCGCAAACCTGGCGCGAATTTCAATGTGTAAATCTCCAAACAAGCGAAATCAACGCCGTTTTGGAGCCGAAATGTTAACTAAAACGGGACAACAATGGGCGGTCTAGGACAAACCCTGGGCGCTGGTTACGAGAAAGGTAAAATAATTAAGCTAGATGCAGTGGTTATGGAGATATTTGCATTTTTAGCGGTCGGCTGCGGATAGCGCCATTTTCGAGCCTCCGCTAAATTCCCGTTCTGCTTTGGAAGCAGGTACAGAAAAAAGAAAGAAATAATACAATAAACGCCTAGGCGTAATAAGTTCCGAATATGGAGTAGTAACTGGGAATGCCCAAGATAACGTGTAATTCGCTGCAGTAGCGAAGTATGACGCAGTGGGCCGAAAAGCATACTTTCTCAGTAAACGTAGTAAAAGTTGGGAAAACAGACGGAAAGGTTCTAGGGAAATACTAGGTGGGCTGGAAGAATTATTATGTAGGTAGAACAGCACAGGATATGGTGTAGCTATCCCACAGCCAGAATGCGACCATGTGCGATGTTCAGAGTATATTGGGCTGCAGAATCCACTATGAATGTGGAATTCAACGTTTTTAATGCTCCGATGTGGATGCGAAAATTATACTAAAGCCGCATGAGATGAGTCCATATGGATAAGACAAGGAAACCTAAAACTCATTTGCCCCGTCTGAACTAGGATAACGCAAGCATTTCCTACAGAAATATTACCAGTTTCGACTCTTTGAGGCTATTTTTTTAAATAAATAGGTATATTTCTAGACTTGCTAG
Organism: Dicrocoelium dendriticum; assembly: GCA_944474145.2. Lineage (NCBI taxonomy): Eukaryota > Metazoa > Platyhelminthes > Trematoda > Plagiorchiida > Dicrocoeliidae > Dicrocoelium > Dicrocoelium dendriticum. Next base: position 33,436,288 of record OX104070.1, read on the forward strand.
AGGCTGCACCCTAAAGGGTTCAGATCAATACTTACATAAATCTGATGCTCTTGCATGGAAGTAGGTAAAATATAAGTATATGTTCATCGTCAGCAAGTACCAATGCATTGGCATTGTTTGATATACAGCTACTGGGTCGCAGGCGCCCACCTTGACATGTTTCTGACATGCCTCTGACTCATATGCTGCGACGTCCTCAGCAGACTTAAATTATGCACGCACTCCGACTGTTTGATGTCCTTCCATATAAACTTTTCAGCTTTCGCTAGTACTCCTTCCAACTCTTCAAATCGGGGCTCAGCCGCTACTTAGCCTCTCTATTCTAGACGTTCTCATATCTCTTAATTGTTGTAACGTCTCCGACTTTTTCACCTGTGCGCGACCAGCTATTGGACTATCTTTCCCATGCTCTTTCCAAAGTAGTAGTATCCCAGCACCATAGCATGAATCGTGAAATTATACACCGTCGTGGTTCAGCATTATATGATATGACTCCCTTAATAAACTCACTGTATGCTTGCATTCTTCTTGTCTGTTGTCCTTTCTTTATTCCACCTTCTTAGCTCTCGTCTGGCGACCTACTTTACTTCATTCGGTCAGTGCATAGCTGCTCCTTGCTAGCTGCACAGCTGTCACTCCTTTATGACACCTAATTTATAGTAGTTCAGCGTTCTCACTGTCTTCTCCCGGCTCATTCTTCCCTACTTTTATTCCTTTAGCACCACAGCATGATCTTATTAAATAAATAAATAGGTATATTTCTAGACCTGCTAGAGGCTGCACCCTAAAGTGTTCAGATCAATGCTTACATACATCCGATGCTCTTGCATGGAAGTAGGTAAAATATAAGTATATGTTCATCGTCAGCAATTACAAATGCATTGGCATTGTTTGATATACAGCTACTGGGTCGCAGGCGCCCACCTTGTCATGTTTCTGGTTCCTGCGGGCGATATTGAACACCTTGTTCTTCTGTGAAAATTTCGCGGAGGTATAGTTGTGCCTTTTCTCCTTGGAACAGAATCCAATTCGCCGAAAGTGCACTTTAAATTGATCGCACATTAATTGGCCACTCAGTTGCCCCAATTGTTGTTGCGCACATGGAAGAAATGAGTGAAGGGATTATAAGGCAAACGAAAAGTTGAAAACAATTCCGATAAATGCGGACAAAAATAGAAACAATTTGTTAAGAGAGAAAATAAATCTGCGCGCTTCAGTAGAAAAATACCAATTAACAAAAAAATACAGCCCTACTTTTCTTACGCTGATATTGCTCTCCGGCGCAAAATTTCAACCTGAGTTATTCTCAGATAAAAGAAAAAGCCTTTCTACAGTTAGAATACCGCTTAAAGTGGCACAAAATTACACTCGTCTGGACCAGCATTAGCGCCTGAATACGTTGAACGTAAAAGCAACACAATACGTGCAGTAGTTTGCGAGTTATTCGCAATTAAATGATGGTCTTCGAAAAAGGCCATTTTGATTTTGCGCTAAAAATGGCTTTCTGCTTTGCAAGCAGATAGCAGAAAAAAGAAAAGAAAATATATAAAGTAGGGAAGCGGCGTATGTTCTAGATAGGCATAGCTATCCAGAAATGCTCTAATTAGCCCGTGAGACCCTGCGACAACTACGGACTGCGCAGGTGGCCGAAAAGTAAACTTTGCAGGCATACATGACAAATGTATGCAGATAAGGGATGATCTTGCGCGAAAACGCTAGAAATCCAGCAAGGAATATTATATCTACAAGGGAATTCAGGGTAGCTTGTAATTAACTCACGGTTAGAAGGCCACAGCATACCATTTTCAGTGGATACTGAGCCACATAAACAACCAGTAAAATAGAGTTTAGCATTTTTTAAGCCTCTACGCTTTTCTAAAGCTTACAACAAGGCCGCATGAGCCAGGTCTACCTGCGTAACCCAGGGGATCTTTCAGATCCGTTGACAGATTTCGGCCTACAAAATACACACATTACTTAGCTAAACATCACAAGATTTATCCCTTAGAGCCGATTTTCTATATTCATGAGGCTCTGTCTCTAACGTCAGTGAGCTATAGGAGCCTGCCACCAATAATAAAGAAATAAGCATGGGAAAATTTAGTAAAATTTAGCTAATTGCATTTGGGCGTGAAATCCGTTTTGGTCTACATTGGTTGGGCTTTAACAGCTCTACTTCTGGTGGTTGAGCTTGCTCATACTTGAGGTATTGTTATGCCTCATGTGTAGATGCACACTATTGTGCAGCTCTTTGATGAATTTCGATTTATTTCTCTCCATTTTTAAGTTCCGAAGATAGTGCCGGCCTTGTTCATCCAGTTGGCAATGTTAACTGGTACTCTAATGTCACACCGACTATTTCTTTTGTGATTTGCCTGGCAATAGCTGTGCTAGCACCCTAAGCAACGAGCGATAAGGTAACTCAGGAGTAGAATAGTAACAAAAACCTGTGGGAGCTGGTCGTTCACCCGCCATTACGCATAGCGCATGGTAGGCTTTGGAGCCAGCTAAAAGCTAAATGACACACGGACGGCCAAGATAAGAAAAGTGGTGATGGAAACTTTCTGGTGCTCCAGCCAGCCAGTGTGACAGGGGCCTCTCTGTCGTTGGTTAGCTTTCGTGCCAGCGAAATGAAATCTGGAGATGCGAGTGTTTTACGAGCAAAAGCAGTTAAAGAAGAGGATCTGGTTTTCAGTATGCCTGTCTACTAGTGTTGACAATAGCGAAAGGCACATGTACACCAGATAAAGCCAAGTAAATGGGGCCAAGAGAGAATAAGTGGAGAGCAAAATGTCTGATTATTGGGTCTAGAACTTTTAAAGTGCGCTCATTGTCAACAATAAGAAAGATATATTTTTTATTTTGCGGCTTACCTACTGATAGTGTTTGGAAACTGCTGACTATAGTAACTAGTGCTCAGACTTAATGAAAAAGCTTCAATTAGGGCAACACCGCTAGAACCTGGCATTTCACATGAGGCTTAATGTTGTTAAAATGTTTTTAGTAGACGTGACTCATGGGTCACAAGTATTCGCAAGAGACCAAGTTTACTAGGTATTTGGAAAATACTAAGGGGTAAAGATGGAGACGTAGGAACCAAAGTGGGAGGCCACCGGGGTGACAAAATCCTGCAGAGGATCAGAAGATATTCCAGGGGTGCGCTCATTAGTAGTAGGCTTGGGTGCACAAAGTTTTTCGTAACGGCGTTGTATGGCTGTCTTTGCGTTCACTAATTTTAACTGGACAAAGGTTGTGCGCGACCGGAAGTCTGTTTGGTATGACAGGAATTTACGGGCCGAACGCTCTGTATCAAACCTGAATAGCACGGGACATTGGTTTTTAATAGCCCTTTTCCTCAGTCTGGTGCAACTGATTAAATTACCTTTAGACCGCAGATATCCATCAGTACCTTCTTGATGGTGTGAACTTTTAAACGGTCAAGTACATTATAGACCACTACCTCCGTGAGGCATTTTATCCGGTCCATGACCTCAGTACTAATAGCATTGAGGAAACGCATGGAAGTCTCGGAGCACTTTTCATCCATTACATTGCCAGGGTGAACTAGGCCTGTAATAGCCACTAAAGGCTCAGCTATTGGCTGTAAGCTGTTATAGGTCACTTTCATACTCGCCAGCTCCTCTTGCATCTGCGCAATTTCTCGGCGCATAGAAGAAAATACGTCCATCACCCTAACGGAGCACGGCATGGTCACGTTGGTCGCTGTATTGCCCCCCATTTTACTCGCTTTGTTTACACGACGGCTAGTAGATTTTCCTTTCTTTACCGCAAGCATTTGAGACCAAGTTAGAGAGTCAGCCACGAAGGAGAATAGTAATGGAAAGGGGTGAAGTAACAAATAAGGTACAACGATATTGCCTAGGAAAATACCAGATGGCGGAATTCTGATAAATATCAGAGTAGATATAAAAGATTTCTAGTAGGCAGACGGTAGACTGTACCAGATGTATAACTCCCACAAAGATACCACCAGTCGAGAGCGAAACGAACCAACCTGTCAGGGTGACCTTGAAGTCGGGGTTGTATCACTGACACTAATGAGCCAGGGTGGTCTGCCGGTGATAATAAAAAAACTAATGTGAGAAAATTCACAAAATGTGTCCAGGTGAGAAACACCTTGGGTTCCGCTTTGGTTAGACACGAATACCACTTCTTTTGGGGTTGCGCCATCTCAAGCATGACCGATTAGTGAGCCACAGGTGCTAAAGCACACAACTGTGCATTAAGTTGCTAGTTTAGAGCTCTATTTCTCTTAGCTGAGAGTCGGATGCAAGTGCCTGTGGTGTTGGACCAGAATAACGCAATCGTTCCCTAGAGAAACATCATCAGTTTCAGCACTTTGAGGTTATGTTATATATCTTAATGGATGTGCCACCAGTGCTAATGAGCTAGAGATGTCTTATATTGATAATAGAGAAATAGGTATCCAAAAAATTAGCGAAATGCATTCAGGTGGGAAATACCACGAATGCCGCTTTGGTTAGGCATGATCACCTCATCTTATAGAGGTTGCACTTTCTCCTTTGTGACGGATTATTGGGCCTCATGTGTTAAAGCACACCATTTCTGCATCGCGTTGCTATTTTAAGCTCTACCTCTCTTGGTTGGGAGTCCGATGCAAGTGCAAGTGATATTCACCAGTGTAAGGTAATAGAAAACTGAGAGATCACAACAGCTATTAACTTGGAGGTTTCCTGGTGGGAAGCTTCCACATTGTCAGGCAAAATAAATGAACAATAATATAACGCAAGTAGAGAAGATAACGGAAAACAAGTGGGAGCTGGTTGTTCACCCACCATTACGCATTACGTATGGTAGGCTTTGGAGCCAGGTAAAGGTTAAAATTACGTACGAACGGCCAAGGAAAGAAGAAGTGGTGGTCAAAATATCTGGGTGTCTAGCTTTCCAGGTGACAGCGGCCTCACTGCCGCATGGTTAGCTTTTTGCCAGAGAAAGGGAATCCGGAAAAATTGTTGTGCAAGCATAAAGGATTGAAGAAAAGGATTTGGTTTTGCATAATGCCTACCCACCAGCGTTTCCGATAGTGAAAGGCATACGTATAACTCAGATAAAACTAAATGTACGGGCCAAGGAAGCTTAAGTGGAGAGTAAATGTCTGAATATAGGTTATGGTGATTTGCCTTCGAGGTGGGTAGGTGGCCCTGTTATATAATCAGCGGTGTAAAGTAGCGAGTACTTAAACCTAGGGGAGGGCATCGGTTGTGGGCAACTAGTAGATGCCGATTACGTAAGATAGTAGAAATACCTATAAAGCAGGCAGTTTATACGACTATTTTAGACAGATAAATGGTAACTTACAGGTGCACCATATGTGTGAACAACAACGCTAGAACCTGGCATTTCACATGAGGCTTAATGTTGTTAAAATGTTTTTAGTAGACGTGACTCATGGGTCACAAGTATAAGTATTCGCAAGAGACCAAGTTGACTAGGTATTTGGAAAATACTAAGGGGTAAAGATGGAGACGAAGGAACCAAAGTGTAGAAGAGAAGGGAGAAGTGAAGTAAAGTTTGTCCGTTCGGATTGCTTCCCCATTGCTATGCAATATCCTACCTGGTCAGTGCCTACAGGCTTACGATGCACCCATTCAATAGCACTACGCTGCTTTACGTGCTAATCTGTTGAGCAGTAAGAAACTGGGCATCGAGAAGGAGCTTTCAAAGGATTTGAGCTACCGATTAGTGTTTCCAGGTTGCCTTTGCGGTAGCGTCTACTATTTCAAGACTTCCCATTTAACTAATTGTCGGTGGGAGCCAGTAAAGCGCTCAGCTACTACTGGGGTAGGCTGAATACCTTTTGTGGTCGGATTAGCAGTCCTAACATCTGTAAGATGCGTGCAACTGATCGGGCCAAGATCTCTCACGTAGTGTGACAGGGACCGCAAAGTATGGGGAGGACCTGTGAGCCCAAGATGCTCCTGTCATGGAGCCTAGTTGAGCGCAATACAAAGTTGCGCTAGAGCTGACCAAAATGTGATCTATTCCCCATCGGGGCCGGTCTCAAAAAGATTGTCATCAGAATCCCAGATGTTGAAAAGGCGTCTTATGTTATCCAGGCACATAAACTTTCGTACCTCCTGCTTGAAAACCTGTGGATTGTGAATCTCCCGCAGCTGTGAAGGTAATTTGTTCCAGATATTTACATAAGCGACAAGGAAGAAACGTGAACGTAGTTTCTTCCTCGCTGGCAGCGGGGCAACTGTGCAGTGCTTGTTTCGGAGGTTGAATTCTGATCCTCTTCTCAGTGTCAGGCTGGGGATATCACTGTGCACCGCTTGGTATATTAACTTTGTAAGAAGCACAGGTTTAAGATAATGCGCCGCAGCCATAGAGGCTGGAGTTTGAGATGGTTACACCTCTGTAGGTAACTAAGCGCTAGGCCTTGTGGAGCTACTATTTTGGTAAACCGCCGCTGAGCCTTTTCGAGCAATATGCGGTCTGATTTCCGCAAATTATTGAAGATGAAGGGGCAGTATTCCAGCTGCGGACGAACATGACCGCGGTAAAGCTCCATTCGTGCTTCAGTCGAGTTAATGTGGCGGCCTAGGTGAAAGACCATTCTGCGTGCTTTTGCTACCTGATACTGCACATTCTCTGAAAAGTTGAGGGTCATAGAATAGCGAATACCTAGGTCAGTAGCTAAAGTTTTTAGTTGGATGGGCGTACCATTCAACGTAAACGCGCCATCCGATATGGAGCATTTGTGGGTCAGAATACTAGATTTATCAGCAGAGAATATCATTTGCCAATTTTGACACCACGACTCTAAGGTCTTCAGGTCTTCACGGATCTCTTGTAGTGCGGATACTTTAGCGCTTGGTGGGAAGACATATACGACCTTTATATCGTCGGCAAAGAGGAATGGGCGACCATGGCGCAGGCTGCTACAGATGTCGTTCACATAAATCAAAAACAGGGTTGGTCCAAGCACGCTGCCTTGCACAACACCGCTGGAAACTGTGACAGGGATGGACTCAAAGTGTGCTACCTTCACGGACTGCGTACGCCCGGTTAGGTAGGATTTAAGCCAGTCAAGCAGAGGGGTGACTACACCGTAAGCCTTGAGCTTATGTAATAGGCATTTATGGGGGACCCTATCGAACGCCTTCTGCATATGGAGGTATAGCGTAATAATCGCCAGACCTGAATCAATCGCGCCAGTGACCAGGTTGAGAAAATCAAGCTGGCAGGTTGCGCAGGATCGTGCGCTTAGAAAACCATGCTGTGACCTGCTAACGTGGCCTCCTGCATTCAAGCAGGCCATAAGCGCACGCTTAACCGATTTCTCCATCACACGTGAGAGAATAGATGTGTGGTTTATGGGTCGGTAGTTGCTGACTTCCTGTACGGAGCCACCTTTACGGCGCGGTGTGATGATAGAGTGCTTCCAAGCCAATGGGTATTGGCCCTTCTACGTAGAGAGTGTGAAGAGTTTCAAGAGGAGTATGGAAAGGTCATCGCCCCCATTCTTAAGTAGTATGGGTGGAATTCCATCAGGACCAAGTTTGGTAGATGGTTTTATGGTTTTGATAGCGGAACGGATGCCTTTTAGATCGAACTGAACCGTGGAGAGCAGCTGGTTTGTGGACACATCCAGCTCAGTAGTGACCGGGGACAGTTCTTCACACTGGGACTCTTTGAAGTAAGAGTTGAACATCTCACATATAGTCCGTGGATCTTCACTTACTTTGCAAGGGCCGACGCGTATGGAAGTGATCTTTGCTCCATAATGAGGAGTGCGAGAACGCAGCAGCCAGCTGAGGTGCTTGGCTTTGTTTGCACTGGCCATGGCTGCTCTTTCTTGGGATGTTTTAATCAACACAGACCTGGACGATAGCTTTCTATGTTTTCAACATGTTTAGGGTTTTTGTCGATTTTGCGAAATTTTTGCGAACAAGACGCACGCTACCACTAAACATGAAATATGAGTATTAATGGAAATGACAAAAGTTTAAAAAGCTGGAAGACGGACCGGACTTTTGACCTGTCTACCCCGTCGGTCGGTTGCTTGGGGTAGAGGCGGGTAGGTTGAGGATCAAGGAGAACAGGTGGTTTCGGGATATCCAGTGTTCGGGAATTCACCACAGGTGCGGTTGCTTGTGTGATAGCATCAAGTGGCTCGTCAAAGAAAGCTAATTTGAGGCGGTCGATGGTTACCGTTTTTCGGTGACCATTCTGGTCCAAAGTAAAACGTTTCGGAGTCCGTTGCAGTACTCTGAACGGACCAGTGTAGTAAGGTTGTAGATGGCGCCGCACTGCGTCGGTGAAGAGGAAGATGTGGGTGCAAGTAGAGAGTCCTCTGTGCATTTTCACCTCTCTAGTCTGTTCACGGGGCCGAGTCGGGGGTAGTGAACGAATGCGTTGAGCTAGAGAGGACGCAAAGTTATGCGGAGACATATCCGACGATGCGAGCGGTGAAACGACGTTTACTGGTAACTTGAACACTGTGCCGTAAACCGGCTCTGCCGGTGCACGCTGCAAGTCAGCTTTGAAGCCGCTGCGAATATCCAAACGTACGAGCTAAACGTTTTCGCTCCAGCTAGGGTCGGAGGAAGCGCAGAGCGAGGCTTTTAGCTGTCTGTGGAAGCGTTCAGCTAACCCTTTAGCTGCTGGGTGATACGGTGTGGTATGAATGCGGTGACAGCCTAAAAAGTTGCAGAATGTATCTAGTTGTGAAGTTGCGGAGGGCGTTCCTCGGTCAGTTATAATAGTGCATTGGCATCCGTAGTGCGAGACCCAACGGTCTAAGAAGGCCTGGATAACAGTCTCAGCCGTGTAGCCTGTTACGAGAATAGTTTCTAGCTATCTGGTGAAGCGGTCGACACATGTACGAACGTATAGGAATCCACGTGAGGGGTCAACGGACCTACCAGGTATAAGTGTACGTGCGAGAACCGAGAATCCGGGGCAGGAAGTTAAGCAAGTGGACTGCGGCTGTGACGCGGTATTTTGGAGCGTTGGCGCTGAAGGCAGGCACGAGCCCAGATACGAACATCGCTGTTTACCTGCGGCCAAAAGAAACCTACGGTGACTAGTTTCAAAGCTGCACGGCCACCGGGATGTGATAGTGAGTGCAGTGCGTCAAAGGCTGTGCGTCTGAAGGAACTGGGCACGAGGGTCCTATGACAACCTGTGGAAGTGTCACAGAGAATAATTCCTTCCGTGGTTTGGAGAAGAACAGGTTGTACATGCAGTGAAGTGACCTGCAGAGTGCGTTATATGGGTTCATCTTGAGGCTGAGCCGAGGGCATGACGGCAAGGTCTACGGTAGGCAAAGACTGGAGAGCACGGTTGACGTGTGAGGGAGCGTCAGCGACGGACTTGTTGACACCTGAGACATGGCGTATGTCAGCAGTAAACTGTGTGACAAAGTCTAGGTGCCTTGGTTTCCGTGGTGAGTATTTGTCGCAGGCCGTTGAAGCCAAGACGAGGGGCTTGTGGTAAGTGTAGATCGTGAAAGCGCGGTCTTCGAGTGTGTGCGGGAAATGACGAATGGCTATGTAAATGGGGAGCAGTTCGCTGCCAAACGTGCTGTAGCCAGATTCCACTGGCTGCAAGCGCTTGGAGAAGCACCCAACGGGTTGCCTGCTAGACCTTCCCTTTTGCTCGCTATTTCAAAGTAAACATCCAAAACCTTTTCTGCAAAAATTCTGACCCAGTCGAAGCAACATAAACATTCCAATGACTTTGACCACGAAAAACGTGTTAACAACAAAGCTGCCATGGTGACCGAAAGTACCGCCAAAACGCTGCATGACTACGCCACACCTACGCCAAATATATAGGGGGCTCAAACACCTTCGGCTTCTAGAAAACGAAGTTCAACGGATAAAATTAGTAGCCTTTCTTCCGAAAATCCGTATGCAAACGATCACGTGAAGGGATTGAAGGTTCCAGTATCTTCGAAATCAATGCACGATCGAAGATAATCAATTACTTGCTAAAATAATAGTTTTCCTTTTTGTTTTACCTTTTCCAGAATACCTTCCCGCCTGAAACAGCTGCCGTGGTGTATGATGTTATCCTGGGATTGACCTGAAGCCGCCTGGAAGGGGTTCTTTGCCTATCGGTCGATCGCCTTGGATGTAGTGTGCTGGATTCGTATTCTGTGCTTTGCGGTCTGGCACCATTCGTCTAATGACAGGATCCATCTGCTGGCTCTTTAGGTAATTGAAGCTGTCTGTTAACAGGTCAACTGGAAGCTCGGCGGATGCTGTTGCTTCTGGCTGACATATTGTTGGTCGCAGTTGGGTTGCTGGGTGTACCCATACCTGCAATCCAACCAGCACGTCGTAACTGACGATTCCGCGTTTGCTCTGGATCATTGCTGACGTCAAGTTGGCGTGTCCGTCCTGATAATCACGTACATGTACCGGCTGACCAGGTTTAAACGAACGTCGTTTGGCACAATAAAGCAGATGAAATTCACGTTCTATCTTGAGGTTCCTATCACCAGCGGTGGATTCGGAGGACGGCCGGACTGCGCCAAATGGCATGCAAAATTTTCTGTTCATCAGTACCTATGCTAGCGATATTCCTCCCGGCATTTGTGGATGGTGTGCAGCTCGGTAGAAAAAGAGCAAGCGGTTGACCACCTCCTCTATGGCATGGTGGAGACCACACGTGTTTGATGGCGCAGCGTTGGCAGCATTTCATGAATGTAGCCGAAGTAACCTGTGCTCCATTGTCCGTCACCAATGTTTCAAGGCAGCGGAACCTGCTGAATATTTGTCGCAACCTCGAGACCGTTGCGCTGGTTTTCGTGCTTGTCATGCGGGACACTTGAGGCCACTTGCTATAAGCGTCGACCACTATGAGAAGGTTCTGGCCATTGAATGGGCCTGCAAAGTCGACAGGAACACGACTCCAAGATTTTGTTGGTTTAGGCCACGAGTGGAGTTCAGTCTTCGGCGGTGCCCTCGAAGCGGTAGCGCAGTTGTTACAATTGGTAGCTAGCTGCACCAGCTGTCCGTCTACAAACGGCCAATACACATAAATTCGGGCAAGCGCTTTCATTCGGTTGAGCCATGGATGTCCTGCATGGAACTGCTGCAACCCTCTTGCTTGTAACGTCTGCGGGATGACTACTCGCTCTGAAAACACGACGAAAGCGTTCACAATGGAGAGCGAAAGTCTCCGCTGATAGCACTACTGCACTTCGGCACTTAAATAAATAACTAAATAGTTTATTCTCGTCACCGCGAGGCACACCATCAAGGGCGTGATCATAGTATTACAGACACGTATGATGGGCAATTGCACAAATCAGTACATTTTGACCATTGGCATGGAAATTTATGTGTGTGTTCCCATGTAAATCTGTTTAACTGTGTATTTGGAAGTGGACATGTTGTGTGAGTAGGTAAGTGTGACTGTGTGTGCTTTTGTTCTTTGTGTTCGCCATCAAAGGGGGAAGCAATGGAACGCTTCGAACCAGAGGACGTCCATGATGTGTGAATGATCCTCCGGAAAAGGGAAGAGGCAGTAACTTTATTTAGTAGCGAGTCACATCCGCCACGTCACAGTGTTGTTAAATGGATAGTTGTGGCTTTTTATAGGGAGAACGCTTGCCAGGCGAAATCCCACCACATCCTGGAACACTGTTGCCGAACCATTTGCTGGAACAGGATTTACTCGAACCACCCAGCTGGCACAACCGGGAGGTTGTTCGGCTAGCCAGCTGTTCGGCTAGCCCAGCTAGTTCTATGTAAGTATGGCGCCTTCTTCAGGACTTGGTCTTGAAGCGTGTTAGCCCGCACAGGATCGGCCGTAACTGGCATACCACGTAGTGCCTCGCTCCCTAGGAATCTGACATCAGGTTCGATCTCGACTGAGGCGATGATGATGTCCTCGTGTTCTTGTTGCTGGGATTCAGTGAGACGTGACTATGCATATGCCTGGCCTATAGAATCCGTTGACTGATACCAGATTTCAAAAGCGTAGCTAGCAAGGTGAGTGCCCATCGTAGCAGTGGTTGCTTGTATAGGCAGGAATTCCCTCCTTTGATCCGAAACTGACTAGCAGTGGCTTATGATCCGTCAAGAGTTGGAAGCGGCGACCATACAGCAGCTTTGGAAATTTCTTCACCGCAAACACCATGGCCATCGACTCCTTGTCCATCCGACTGTAGTTTCTTTCGGCTTTCGTCAGCGTCCTGGCGGCATGTGCGATCGCCTTCTGAGATCCATCTGGGAACGTATGGGAAACTACGGCACCGATCCCTAGGCTCGATGCGTCTGTGGCAAGGACAATTCCCCGGGAGGGAGCAACGTGAGTTAGGAGAAGGTCTGATATCAGCAATGACGTGACCCGCTCGAACGCAGTCTGGCGTTCTGGCGTCCAACCCCAGGTTTGACCCTTATTCAGCGGCGCACGCAGGCCCTACAGTTTTAGGGCAGCAAAGCGTCCTAATAACTGATTAGGCCACAGAATGAACTCAGCGAGTGAAAGTCCAAAGGTGGGGGCATCTTTTGAATACCTCGGATATTTTCTGGATCAAAGCGACGAGCGTCGTTGAGAAAATGAAGCCGAGAAACTGGATGGTTAGTGTAACAAAGGTACACCTGTCTTCACGGATACGGAAACCATATGACTGGATACGTACAAGCACTTCAATGAGCCGCTGAAATAGTTTTCCTGCCGTCCGACCCATTAACATGATATCATCTAGGTAGGCCGCGGCTCCAAGAACTCCAGCGAGCACAGTGTCCATCAGCTGCTGGAAGATGACTGGTGCTGTTTTTACGCCAAAAGGGAGGCGGTTGTACTGGTACAAGCCACGATGCGGGTTGATGGTCAGCAATTCGCTCCAGCTTTCATCACCCTCGACCTAGAGGTAGGCATCGGACAAGTCGAGCTTGGCGAAATACTTCCCACCATTCAGCTTGGCAAAGATATCCTCTGGTATCGGAAAGATGGTATTGGTGGTTGTCCAATGCGGCATTCATGCCAGTTGAAAAATCGGCGCGGACACGCACTTTACCGTCAGGCTTGCGCACAGCAACAACCGACGCAGCCGATGAAGAGAAGTTTATTGGTGAAATGACACCGGCTCGTTTCAGTCGGTCGAGCTCCTCACCAATCGCTGCCATTGCTGCATACGGTTCCGGTCAATTTGCTCGGGAACCTGGCTTGGTTACTTCACGAAGGCGCAACATTGCTTTAAACTTAATGCAGTGGCGGGAACCACCTTCAAACAAGGCAGCAAACTACCACTGTAGTTTTCTTGTCATGTCTTCTATCGACAATGATGCATGGACTGGGTCGGTTTGGACTCTATTGCAAATCTGCCTCATTGGAACACCAAAGAGTTGTAAGTTTTCCATCTAGTCAAATCCAAGGTGATTCAAGTTTAGTCGGTCAGATAGGTAGCAGATTTCGGCCTGTTCCATTCCGTTGAATGTAATTTTGCAATTTCTTTCTTCTACCAGCCTCAACACTCCACCGGATGCGTTGTGGGCGGCTTTGTTGGAAGCAACCAGCTTCGGCTTCTATCTGTGCTTCCAAGTATGCTTGGAAATGTTCGTTATATCTGATGCGGTATCGAACTGCAGCCGGGTTGGGAGTCCGTTGATAAGCACAACGATTAATTGACTGCGCGTTCTAGAATCGATGTAAAACGTGGCATCACCGAGCGTGGTTCTGAGGCAGGCTCCCTAAAGTTCTTCCTTCGGTAGGGCTGCTTCACGTTTTTTGGCCGGGTCTGAAGGCAAAGGTCTTCCTTGTAATCGCGTTTATGGCACTTATTACAAATGCGACGCTTGAATGGACAGTATCGTGTGAAAGGCCATGCATCACTTGACCAACAAAGTGTAGACGGCTTGTTCGGCCTTCTGTTGGACGGCTTGCTCGGCCTTTTGTGGGATGGCTTATTTGATCCAGACCTTCCTGCTTGTTGCACAGCATGAACAGTATCGGCAAGGCTGGAGCGACTCTGTTTAATCCTAGCGGTGTAGTGTGTCAAATTAATCAACTGTTTGCATGCGCATACAAGAAACTTCAACGTCAAATCTGGATCTTGATCCAGCTTAACAAGGAGCCGAATGCGACTTTCCGCGTCGCTTAGAGACTGTAAAGCATTGCCATATATAAGACACTTAAACTGGTCATCCGTCACACAGCGTAACTTGAAATGTGCACATTCACGGTTAACCATGTCTGTTAGTGCCCCATACTCGTCTGTAGCACGCTTAACGATTTTTAGACATTGATAGCGAATGCTAAACAAAGAGGTCGACTCACCAAAATTTCTTTCGGTATTGCACTGTTTGGTTGAAAGTGATGTCCTTCGGCTTTTGTGCAAAGTGTGGTCAACGAAGCTTGTAGGTTCATTATTACCGGGTTTGCGGAGCAGAAGAAGCACTTTCCATGAACCAGCTTGACGGCTGAAATCCGTCCGGAAAATATACGCCCAGCCTTTGAACCACGCAACAAAAGTGCCTTCGGAACCAGCATCATAATAAAACTCGGTGATTGAATTCGTAAGTAGGTCAAGTGCAACAGCCTGCGGGTCCCGTGTAGCTGCTCCGTTTGATTATACGTTTAAGCATTACGTTAGACTTTCAATCAGTTTCATTTGTGCTTCCATCCGGGATGGTTGCTGAAGCAGCAACATTTGAAAATGTTCTGCAGAAAATTTGTAACATTTTCGTGCTTGTCTTTCGTTATTGTTAAGTCTTCACTTTTCTCGCTATTCCGATATAAACACCATAGTTATTTGCGAAAAAATTCTCGCCCAGCCGAAGAAAACTAAACATTCCAAGGGCCTTGCCCAGGAAAAACGGGTTAACAACAACGCTGCCAACGTAGCCATGAGGGCCGCCAAAAGGCTGTACAACTACGCCAAACCAACGCCAAATATATAGGGGCTTGTAGTGACAATAACAGTTTACTCCATCAAGCATCACCATCCAGACTTGTACACATTTTGTTTTACAAAGCACTCATCCAGAGCCTATATATATCGGACTGCAATTGTGAACTTGGTCCGCCATCTTGCCCGCGTGTTCCCGGCTGTTGCGCACCGACGTGGTGTACCTCATTGCTTCACCCCTTTCTCCCACTGCCCTTAGACTATATTTACATAGCTATTGTACAGTGCTATTTTCTCAAGACATTCTTTATATCCTGCCGTCTTCAGTCTTATTGTGCTACGGATTTCTTGTGTAGCATTCGTCAAGGCGCCACAGGCTCAATGGCCTTCGGCTTCTAGGAAACAAAGGTCAACTGGTAAAATTAGTAGCCTCCCTGCCAAAACTCCGTACGCAGGCGATCACGTGAAGTGATGGAAGGTTCTGGAAGCTTCGAAATCAAGGCACGATCGAAGCTAATCAATTAGTTGCTAAAATAATGGTTTTCCTTGATGGTTTTACATTTTCCCGGATATTGCTATTGCCCAGTACCTTATTGTTGGAGGACAGCTAGTACCGCGACTTCTGAGGCATCAGTCCTAATGGAAACGGGTGCAGCCGTTTCGGAGTGAGCGAGGAGGGCTATGTGGAAGCTAGCATCCCTAAGTCCGGCGAACGCTGTCTGTGCTGTTTCAGGAAAAGCGTAAATACGTTCGTTTCCTCTGAGTAAGTCAATCAGTGGCTGCAGGAGCTGAGTGCAGCGCAGAATGAAGCGTCGATAGTAGTTGACCAAATCACAAAATGGACGGAGGTTATTGAACGAAGTCAGAGCTGGGAAGGCCTTGATTGCCTGGATGTTATAAGGAAGACCTTCGAGACCAGACAATGAAACGAGGTTGCCTAGGAATTCTAGCATTGAGTTGCCGAGTTCTCACTAGTCGGGTTGACTGTGACACTGTGTTGAGTCAAGCGCTGGCATAGAGTTCTAAGATGCTCGAGGTGCTCCTGTTCCTATAAACTTGCTACTAAAATATCATCAAGGTAGGAATAAGCGAGGACTAGGCCACGAGTGACATCGCGGATGAAGCGTTGGAAGGTTTGTGCGGCGTTGCACAGTCCAAATGGCGTTCTTAAAACTCAAACAAACCGAAAGATGTTCTACCGGCTGTTTAGAGCATTCATTTTCTTCTACAGCTATGTGGTGCCAGGCGCGAACCAGATCGCTCTTGCTGAAGGTCGTCTTACCTGTGAGGCATGCGGTAAGGTCCTGCATGTGTGGGATGGGATACCTATCTGGGACTGTTAGCCGGCTGCGTGCGTTGTAATCATCATAAGGGCGCCAGTCACCAGGTTTCTTGCGGACCACCTGCAGCGACGAGGACCAAGGGCTGTTGGAAGGGCAGATTATTCCAAGTTCAAGCATGTGCCCAACCTCCGCCCTAGCTACCTTTAGTAGCTCAGGCGATGGTCGGCATGGACCGCATGACACAAGTGGGCCATTCGTCCGTATGTGGTGCGTGACTAGAGCTTCCACGGGCACAGCTGCATTTATTGGCTGAACGAGCTTGGAATACCAAGAAAGGTGGGTAGCGTAGTCTGGCGAGGTCTGGGGAAATGCACAGACCTGTGTTATAGATGTGACATCGGCGGTGATGCCACGTACACTGGGTTTCGGTGCAGTGCATACTATCATCTGGCGTTTCGCATCAAACAAGAGGTTGCAGTGACTGCGAAGGTAAATGCCGATGATGGAATGGGAAACTGCAGCGACGGTGAATACCAAGCGGAACGTGTGCAGAAGACCTAGGTCCAGGGTAAGTGACCGATGACCGTAGGTGGCTATTGGCTTGCCTTTGGGGGTACTGAGGCTTGTCGACAAAGAAGAGATAAGTGCACTTGGCATTGGTGATGATGCTGAATTCCGCCCCGATAGCAACTAAGAACTGGGTCTCGGAACCATACTTTCTAATGTGGATCAAACGACGTTGGGCTCTGCCCACCCGCTTGGCCATTATGGGCAGGCGTGACGACTCATCTATAGCGGAGTAGTTACACAGCTGCACGCATCATCATTATCATCAATGTACACATCAGCTAGAGGTGGGAAAACACCTCCGCTATTGTGCCGCAAAACATGAAAGAAATGATTGGCGGCATCCGGTTTCGGAGTTGCCTGGCACGGTGGCAAGCCACAGGACGCCTGCGCCTACAGAGGGACCATGGATGGCTTGCGCTGCACCACCCACAGCTCCAACAACACACCCCATGTCCAGCGTAAACCCGAAGGAATAAGACCGGGAGGCATGTGGATGGGAACCACGTTTCCTCAACGGAGCCGACCCACACTGCTTCATAGGCAAACACAAGGACACTGTATTTAAGAATCAAGCGCACACAAGGCGGTGGCTGGACCGTAGTCCGCTCCACACTGACTGCATGGAACCACTCGTGGATCCTAACACGGCCACAAGGACCGTGCACCCCGTCCCCTCCAGCAACGACCAACTGTCTCCTGGGGGCAGTGTGGACGAGGTAGTGGGTAATAGACAGGTAGGCACCTTGTCAACATGCACATCAAGCGCATCCCCACCGGGGATATCAAACAACCACCAAACACTTGAGAGAGAGAGAGAAAGAAAAAGAGAAAAGCTCGATTAATGCATAAGGAAACGGTGATATAAATCTCAATTAAATAGCATATGTAATAAGTTGTTTACAAACAGATCCTAGCTAAGTGCACGAGGTCAGGAAGTATAGTTCACGGAATGCTACGAACACAAAAATGTTATGGAAATCGAATACAATTGGCTTAGGCGATGTGTGCAAATTAATGGAATAGAGTACAGGTAGACATTTATATGAGAAAGAGAAGCATTAATGCAAAATTGAAAACCCACCATCTGAAATAAAGAGACTTAGCATGCAAGCACGCGGTTAGTAAATCGAATTCAGCGTGCCTACAAACGCTGCGCCGGCTCGCCGTAATTCTCTGCAGGACCCGTCGTCGCTTCTGTAGTGGCCCCAAAGAACCTAGCTCATGGCCCACTAGACATTTATATGAGAAAGAAAGGCATTAGGAGAGAATCGAAAACCCACCACCTGAAATAAAGAGACTTAGCATGCAAGCATGCGGTTAGTAAATCGAATTAAGCGTGCCTACAAACGCTGCGCCGGTGCTGCCTACGTTCACTGCGGGACCCGTCGTCGCTTCGGCAGTGGTCCCGAGTGACCTCTGTCATGTCTCACTAGGCCTGCCTGCCTAAGGCACTCGCGACCGCATGTTCTACAGCACCATGCGCTGTAGGACATGCGATGTGAAATAATACACCGCAGTTAACACGTATACTTCCTGCAGCGACTTTCTCACGTGATAAACTAAGCCCGCTGACGAACGAAGAACACATGCCTACATACATATAACATATTACACAAAGAAAAAATAGATGCAACAGCTGCATGCCAGCTGAGCTACCAGCAACGGATAGGCATCGTTCCGGTAAGCTTCCAGCCAGCTACTGGGCAAAAAGAAAAATATTATTATTATTTTTACCCTAGGAAATGAAATCGTAGATGGAGGGAGAGACTAAAAGGGATGGGGAGGGACAAAGAAACTCACAACGGGAACGCCACTGAGGTCGGCTCTTTGCCATATCAGCAAGTGTATCCAGCCAAACGTGATCACCGTCTTTTGGACCCCAACCAGGGAGCCGTGAAGCTCCAACCGAGGCTAGCTCCGAAGTAATGGACTTCATTCCTCTGGACCAAGTCATCGCTTGGCCACCTCTCCTCTTCTTCCACCCACATCCCCGGTGAGCAAACAACGCAAGTCGCGGGAGTCGGTGGGATGGCATGCGTAACACGTGGCCGAGCCATCGGAGCCTGATGCGGGTAATAACGGTGCTGAGCGGTTCAGATCCTTTTCCTGGGGCAGCCGTACACACTTATCATGAGTAGTAAAGAAACGCGGGTGGTAAAAGCAGTAACCTGTGGCATCAGGTTTTGTGCGACGGGGCGGTGGCCCAGAGCGATTGCAATGCTTACGGTTTAACGTGAGTTCCTCGATCTGGCACTGAAGCGCCGCTATCTGCAATGCTAATGCATCTATGCCGACGTCCAGCCAGTCGCGGGAGTCGGTATGGTTGCGCCAGCACAATGTTGCATAGGTGCTTTGCTTTCAGTCTATGGCTTGTGCCGTTCGATGACGCGGTCTGATTGATATGCAATTGTTGTTAGTGGCAGGTCACTTGCTGCTGCCAGGATAGCCTGAGTGCTTTCAGGAAGGCGTTGCATCCATAGGTCGCGCAAAACACCTACGTCCACGTTGGAGGTGCCGATGAGCAGTTGCATTTCGCGCAACGAGTCTGAGGGCTCCTAGCTCCCAGTTACAGATCATCAAACAGTTGCTGCAGTCGAACCTTGTCAGAGGGCGTGCTGCACTGGATAATAGCCTGTTTAGCAGTCTCGCATTTCATTACTAGGGGAGGCAAAATATGCCTTCTCTCATCTGCGATCATATACTCTGCGGAAGGCGAGATATTAACTGGTTATACCCGGCCAAATCAGAAGCAATCCCATGAATATAAAATATGGATTCTAGGTGCCAACACCATAACGAAGGACCATTCTCCCAAACAGGGGCTTACGCAACCGAATAGATCATGACAGGCTCAACGGCGTTAACCGCGCGTGGAGACGGCTTATCCTGTAGATAATCCATTGCAAGAAGCAGTTAAAAATTGAGTTGGGGAGAAAACAAAATGATCACAAGTAATGAATCACAGAAGCACTGGGACGAGCACATCAGAATAAAAATTCAACACGTCGGACGGCGTGTTCCTGCCAGCGGTCACAAATTGTTGGGCGGTACCTGGAATACTAGTCGGTAAGCAATATAAACAAATAAATATTTATTCTCGACTATGCGAGGCACGCCCATGTAGGCATGATACAAAACAGTATACAGTATAAAAGACAGTATAGGAGTCGGAGGCGACTGAACCCAACGCATAGTGTGCGGGCTACAAAAATAGTAAGGGAATCGGCCGGAGCAAGCAACGCTTCTTGCCAACGGATGGAGGTTAAAACAACCGCAAAATCCAATATGGCAAAATACTGAAAGGGCGTGATTTCCGGTACATTACAAGTCTAAGGGTGTTACAAATAATGTTAAAATTGTTAGCCGCGGATGGGATGCTGCAGCAGATTTTTATTGAGCGTCTGAATTTAGCCTTCGTTGGTACTAAATGCTGGCGCACACGATGGCCCTAACTTTGTGTGCTCGGGAGATTTTTCGGGCACATATCAAGCCTTTGTGCAGGTATGGTGGGAAGATTGTCACATTTGTTTGAAAAAGTAATGCAGCACCTGTCTTTAAACGCTATGAAATTTCGGGATGTGCACTGGTTCGAATCGCGAACCGCCCTCTTCCACGTACCCTAAGCACGGCCACCCATTTCCTGCCTACATATCCCCTGGTGCCCTATCTTTAGCAATACCTAGACTTTTAAGTTCAATAAATCTTTCCCAATTTTAATTTTGTTGTTCTACTGATCATATTGATTTGGTGGCCTATCTGAGTATTAGGTATATGGCAAACGCCCCACGCGCTATACCCTGGGGTTGCATCCGCATCCGTGTTTACCGGGACACGCGATTTAACGTGGAACTCAGGGCAGAAGTATAAGACTACACAACGGAAAGACGACAGCAGTAAATACCGAAAATAGGTTGTATAGCGGTATTCTATCTGGGAACAATTGGAAGTTACCGCTAGGTGTAGGTGGACGCTTAGTCTAGTTAAATTTAATAGATCTAAGTCGCCTCGAATGAAGGAATAATGGATAACAGTCAAAAATTATTATACGCCTGTATTCAAATACTGTATTCCACTATAATACAGCTACAAACTTGAATGGTTTCGCATGCCAAAAGCATGAGTTGCCGATGCGTAGCACATAACAGGAACAAAAGTGTAAAGTTATCGTCATTTTAAACATACATACATGTTAATAAACTTATTCTACGAAATGCACTACCTTAAGCTATTTTACAAGTGTTTGTTTATGCTAACAAAACACCCAGACGGATAACGCAAATATTAGACGAAATGCTGTGATTTCGCTTAAAATCTAGCTTCGACGGCAACAAGGTGCGGTTTTGTGCTACATGGTTTTGGTAGTAAACTAAGAAACCATTGCTTTTAAACAATGCGTTTTTAGCCATCTTTTGCGGGGAAATGTGGGTTGGGCTCTGTTCAATTGCAATTTGCGTGTCATAATACACAATCTTCTAACTCTGCAATCTCACGGCACGCCCGTTTTGTTAATATCTAAATGGCTACCTCTTAAACGTGCATATGTTTTCTTATAGTTTAACCAAATTTTCAATCCTGCGTGTATACGCAAAGCATAAGACCTGTACCTAAAATTATTGTCCTGTTATTTTTCGTTTATCAATGCTTACATTGATTTGAATTTTTGTCATTTTTCTGTTTGCAAAACCATAAGAATTGTATTGTATAGAGTTGTTATTGCTACCCACCCAGTAGGAGTAACCGATGTGTATACGTAGTTCAGTGCGTTCATTGAGGTAAGGAGAGCAAGACATCCCTGTCAGCACAAGTGTACAGCTAGCCGTTCCATTTAGGTCTATTTTTGGTCACTCGCAGAGGAAAAAATTAATGCAAATTAATGCCCAGATATGATGCTAAATAACATTGTATACTTCTAGCACCTCCGTTCTTTGCCTAAACGGCATTACTTCTTAAGAATACTGTAATTACAGCCAGCGCAAAAGACCGCCTGAGCTCCTTAACTTACGAGGTTTTGTGCATTCTGTTGTCCCAAGTGCACACTTTTGGATAACTTTTAATCATTCGAATGCATCCGGCCTCAGCTTAACGGCTATAGTTGTATGTAATTGTAAGTTGAGAATGGATTTCGGCTTAATGTTGACAGTATTTGCAACCAGGCAAAACGTGTGCATGAGTGCATTATGAGCGACAAAATGTCGTAAAATATGAATCATGTAGTTATAAACACAGCTTCGTTCCACCTCAAGGAAAAGTCTGAAAAAGACGAATATATTGGCGAGATAGATGTTTAGTATCGAAAGGTACAATCCTGCTAATTAAAGGCACCGTCCTAGCTAAAGTAAAGGTACAGTCGCCAGTCGAGAATCAACAAACGCTCTGCGAGGTGGTAAAGCGAAAAACGTGCGTAATGCGATTCGTCCGGTGGACTCAGACACTTGTCGTCATTCGAACAGGCAAGCTTCTTAAGTTGTCTATATACAAAATGATATTAGCTTTTAATAGTATTCTACTCAGACAAACAGGGAAATATCCAGGTCACTACAAATGCCTTTGCTAGAAGGGAACCGTGAGTGACCCTTTGATCTACCCGAGGATTGTCCTTCGCGATCCAGCCTTTTACTAGACCAGGCGGTGAAACCCGATACGGCTACAGGAGAAGAATCAGGTAATCGGACCGTAGCGGGCTGTCACTCGGGTTCTCCATAAAGGTGTACAGAAAAACAAAGAAAACGTTCGTAGCGTACGGGCACTTGGGTTCGACCACGAGTGAGGATACTCCGATCCGCAATATGGAAAGAAAAAGAAACGGGGTGGTCAGTTATGCAGAAAAAACGGTAGCAATGAACGGGAAAGCCACTTGCCGAATATGCAGCGAAAAATCAAAGCAACAACTCTTTTCGTCGGTTTCAAAAGGGTTTTTCGGTTTTTTCTTTTAGTTTTCAACGCTTTTGCAATTTGGTTGGTTTTCAAAATATCTTGCGCCTTTTGCGGTTTTCGGAGGGTACTGACCCGAATAAAAACCTGAACACGCCGTTAGAATCAAAAACGCTAAGCTATCATTCTAAGAAACGTGTCGGCCAGTGAACGAAACGGCCAGCTATAATAAGCTTTGTAGGCTTAGCGGTGTCTGTAGGCACAGGGACGGGTTTGCAGTTGAGGTTTTTGCTGTCGGCATACGTTTCCTTCACCCTCGGCTGGATTCATTCCTTGCGAGACGAAGGATTGGAGTCGTGGTTGGACGCTGGTTTAACGTAAGCAATTTTGTGGTGGTCGATTGAGACAGGTTCGCGCTTTCCGTTGCATTTGCTGACAAAGAAGCGATGCTAACCTTGTAGGGCTATCTATAGAATTAAAGACTGGTAGCTCAGGTTGTTCAGATGGCAGTTGAACTGTTCGCTGAGCTTGGCAATTTGGTTGAAAACGTTTCGTCACCAATCGAGGTGACGTCATCGGTGCGTAGTTGAGTAACGTGCAAAGCTATGAATGGACCTTTGTAAGTTTGTTCGAGTGTTCTCCATGTAAACCGGTCGTGATATCCTGTATGTAAGGAAGCAGATATCGGTCCAGAAATGTTACAATGTAGAGCACGTGGTAATCGCCACATGCTCGTCAGTCTCCTAACTATTTTGACACCAGATGCGGTGGCGAAGACCAAGGGCTGTTGGACTGTCGGACGATTCCAAGTTCAAACATGTACTCGTATTCCGCACGGGCGGTTTTGCGTTTGTCCGGAGTCAACCTTTGGACGTTGGCGGAGACAGACGGACCCTTAATAAGTATGTGCTGCTTAGTTACTGTGGCGGCAGTTGTCAAAGGCGATACAGGTCAAAAGACTTCGGAAAGACACTCAAGCAGCGATTTGCCGGCCATTGAGTTGGCAATAGCATACACCGGGTCGGGCGATGCTACATCACTAGCTTTTCCAGCGACCGAAAGTTTCGTTGCCTGATCGATTAGAAGTTGTCTTTCAGCGTTGACGAGCAAGTCAAAGTGCTAAAGTAAATGCATCTCATTTATGTGATTCTTGACGTTCGCAAAAAGGAATATCCACCTAAAAGAACGTTGAAGCTCGATG
The DNA here is from genome assembly GCA_944474145.2 of Dicrocoelium dendriticum. Lineage (NCBI taxonomy): Eukaryota > Metazoa > Platyhelminthes > Trematoda > Plagiorchiida > Dicrocoeliidae > Dicrocoelium > Dicrocoelium dendriticum. Next base: position 33,460,067 of record OX104070.1, read on the forward strand.
TTATGTGTGCGCACATGTTGACCGTACATGTTAATGCCGGTGCCGTTGGCTACGCGTATAATAGCGGTCATCTTTCTGGTTACGTTGTTAGGATCATCAAGAAACACGCTGACTTTTCTCCAGAATCGACGAGATAGCGAACTCCCGTTTATCGATCGATGACGAAGAATAAACAGCTGTCTTGACCAGCCACGTGTCGCCTCGCCGTGCTGGTCGCCTGTTTCTCTGCCCGTTGCACTTAAAGGAACCTGGTGTGTGGCACGATCTGGCATGTTGACCGAATCGTTGATGACACCAGCGGTAGGAAGAAGTTTGGCGCAGTAATTACGACCAAGCTTTTGATCAAGGTGGATGTTGACGACCTAAATCTTGGCATCGGCAGCTACTCTGAGAAGCTGCAAAGTCGGTAAACATCTTGGTGCATACGGCAATCTGCGTTTTTATTCCTGAGATATCGCCAGCTGGCGTAGAGAGCTTGTGGGAATGCTGTCCATACGATTTCCAAATTTGATCCGCGATATTGGCCACCAGCTCAGTGTTGCGCTGGCATTTGCGTAAAGTATACCGCATATTTCACGCGGCAATCTACGCAACCACCTTTTCTTGCGAAATGCGTCGTCTAAAGTGGCGGGTTTGGCTAAATTTTGCATCCTCCGTAATAGCTGCGATGCCTTGTGGTCACCCAACTCCGGTTCGCTTAGAAGCTTTGTAACATGCTGACGATCATAAAGACCTGTTCTTTTGAGAACCGGTGCTTTTATTTCCTCGTACGTTTTCCACCCAGCTGGCGGTCGAGGATATCGTCGATGTCGTCCTCGACGACGCTGAAATATTTAATCCTTTCAAATCTCATGCCTAGCAGTTCGAAAAGTGACTCTAACTGAGCAAACCAATGTTCTGGGTTGCTTTCGCGAAATGGCGGAGTGGCAGTGGTTACATTTTTGATCTGGCTGTCAAGAACTAGATTCCAAGCGTCCATAGCAAAAACGACACAAAATAAGCAACATGCAACCCAAAATATGCACAATAGTGAAAATAAATGGACGTACTACGGGAGTTAACGAACCTGCAAATAACAATAGTAAGCGTATTACCAAAGTTTTGGTCGGGGTTACCATTTATGGCGAAATCGTTCGGTCTCTATAGAGCCAGCTTTGTTCCACCTCAAGAAAACTTCTGAAAAGAACGAATATATAGGCGTGATGGACGTTTAAGGTCAAAATGCACAGTCACGCTAAACAAACATACCTTTCTACATAAAGGAAATGTATAGCCGCCATCCGAGAAGCAGCAAACGCACTACGAGGTGGTAAAGGAAGAAGAGTTCGAAATGCAATTCGTCTGGTTGACTCAAACCTGTCATCATTCGTACAGGCAAGCTGCTTAAGTTGTCTAGGTACAAAAGGATATTACATTTAATGTTATTCCACTCAAACAAACAGGGGAACCTTCAAATCAGTACAGTTGTTCAAAAGGTGTCCAACTGTGACGACCAGGGGCACAAGCGTTAGTCACTCAAGTTGCTCTAACCTCACTTCGGCGGACGCTTGTTGGTTTCTCATGCGAACTGGGGACCTCTGTTAGCCTTATCAGCTCTAGTTCAGCACTAGAAGCACTATATCGTCGCAACCTGGTAGGTTTAGTATGCAAAGGTAATGTTAGTTCCAGGACTTTCGTTAGATGACTTTTGCTCTTCGTTTTCCATTCGCTCTTGCTTTAGTTTATGACTAGTGAAACTATTGTTTTTCCTTCTCCCTTATATTGCGCTAGCTTTTGTCTATCAACCTCCTTACGCGTAAGTGGGTGTTGTAGTGGTTATTAATCTTTCAAAGTTTGTCTTTTCTGTCATCAATTTTATCACAACATCTTTTGTACGGTTTGTTTGTATTAATGAGTACGATACACTGCTTCATGCCCCGCGTTCCGACGTGCTGATTTTTGGCTGGGCTGCTTCTGCTTGCGTACGGTGCTGACCAGTCTGCTTGCGAATCGAATGGTAGACTCGGAATTACTATCGAACGTCCAGTTCCATTGTGTTCGACGTGTGTTACAGGTATAGCGCAACCTACGAATCTAACTCAACTGTGGTTAGGCTGTGAGTTGACTCTTCAATTTTTCGATCCTTACTAAGGGACTGAAACCTTCCTAGTATTCTTTCAACCACTACATAAATTGCGGACCCAGTCATAATTTTTTGCGAACACGTATTTTTTCTTAGTCATGTCTGACCAGACCCCATGTGTTTTTACGGACAATTTCGTCGAACTCTCACTTCCTACCTTTGACATTTCTAATCCACGTGTATGGTTTATTCACGTAGAAGCTACTTTGCGATATCGTAAGATCATTTCACAATCTTCCATGTTCCCCTACGTCGTCTCGCACTTACCTGTCTCTTTTGCCTCTGAAGTCATTGATATATTTGATCCTCTGCCTGTAGAAGCGCCGTATGATAAACTTAAAGCCGCTACCCTTAAATGCACCACTGCAACCGAGGAGGCTCGTCTGCAACAGTTACTTTCCGGCGTCGAGCTTGGCGATCGCACTCCATCTCAGCTTCTAAAACACTTGCGTTCCCTAGTTGGTTCGTCAAAACTCTACGACTCCATACTCCGCTAACTTTGGACGAAATATCTTTCGGCGAACATCACAGCGATTTTATCAGTTCTTAGCGACGATATCACTCTGGAAATGCTCGCAGAAGCTGCGGACAAAACGCACAAATGTTTCTTTAAGAATACTCTTAATCACATAGCTGAATCCACCACAGCCAGCTTATCTCACAGCACTAAGCTTGATTTGATCAACCATAGAATCTCCCGACCAGAACTCAGCATGTCTGCCATTCGACTCGAACGCACTCCTAACCGAAGAAGTCCACATGGTCAGAGACGCGTCACATCACGCTCACGTCAGCGGTCGTACTGTTACGTCCACCATCGCTTCGGTAATGCAGCACGTAACTGTCGCCCGGGACGCAGATATCCGAAAGGAACTCTTCTTTTGCAACCGGGAAAAGCCAAAGCCAGCCGGTAATGGCCACGGCTGTTGCTGGTTAAATCCTCAGTTACCTTCTGTACGTATTCGACTCCACGACTTAACTTCACTTTTTGGTCGATACTGGCGCAGAAATCAGCGTTATACCCCGATCTCAGGAAAACGGGGTCTGCGACAAGCCGGACTTACGTTACAGGTGGCTAAGCAAACTAAGATCGCGACATGCAGCCAGGAGCTGTTGCACCTAAGTCTTGGTTTACGGCGCGAATTTCCCTTTAGCTTAACCACCGCAGATGTCCAACAACCCATAATTGGCATCGACTTCCTTAGCAAATTCATCCTCCTTGTCGACCTATGTTGCAAGTAGTTACGGGACGACGGCACTTTGCTCACTGTCCCTTGCCATCTCGCCCCAGTCATTTCCGTCGGACTTCGCGTACTCATGCCAGACACTACGCCGTATTCATCGTTGCCTCAGCAATTTCCGTCTTTGCTTCGCTCTACTACCGACTTCACTGAGCCTAACCACGAAGTTCGTCATCAAATCGTCACCACAGGTCCACCCGTGTCAGCCAAACCGAGACGTCTTCCACCTGACACGCTCCAAGCGGCTAAACGTGAATTCGAGCACACGATCAACCTCGGCATTATTCACCCATCCAACAGTTGTTGGGCATTTCTGCTTCATCTGATACCCAAAAGATCCGGTGATTGGCGTCCATGCGGTGATTACCGAGCACTCAACGCCTTTACCATCCCCGACAGATACCCTATTCCACATATTCATGATTTTTCATTGGGATTATCCGAGAAATCCGTTTTTTCCAAGCTTGACCTTGTACGATGGTACCAGCAAATTCCAATGGCATTTGAAGACATTGCTAAAACGGCTGTTATCACACCTTTCGGTTTGTACGAATTCATTCATCTGCCTTTTGGCCTTCGCAATGCGGCACAGCTGTTTCAACACTTCATGCACCAAGTCCAACGCTGTCTAGACTTTGTTTTTGTCTGCATTGACGACGTTCTAATAGCCAGTGCCACGCCAGAAGAGCACTTGAATCGCTTTCCACAAGTATTCGAACGCTTCACTCATCACGGGATGACCATTAATCATGATAAATGTCTATTTGGTCAAGCTTGCCTCGATTTTCTTGGTCACAAAACTATAGCAAAGGCATTAGTCCCATCTCTGAGCAAACTCAGGCAATCATGGACTATGCACTGCCTCAATCTTTTAGAAACCTGCGCCGATGCCTTGGCGTGGTTAATTATTACGGAAGAGTTATTGACAATTGTGCTGCTGTTCTTCAGCCTTTGACTGATTTACTTAAAGGTAATCGAAAGAAGTTCATCATGACGCTAGAAGCCGAAACAGCGTTTGTTGTCATCAAGCAGAATTTGAGCCAGGTAACTTCCCTGAGCTACTTGGACACCGACGAGAAAGCTACTCTCGTTCTCAAGACTGATGCCTCACAATCCTCTGTCGGTGTTGTATTACAACAATTAATCGGCATTGATATTCAGCCGCTGTCTTTCTTTTCTCGGAAGCAACGACCAGCACAAACGGGATATAGTACTTTCGGTCGCGAACTACTCGCGATCTACTTGGCCGTCAAACACTTTCGTTACGTCCTTGAAGGATGACGTTTTGTAAGTCTGACGGACCACAAGCCTTTGGTCTACGCTTTTCGTGCCGCTTCAGACTACTATTATCCGAGAGAGACACGACATCTGGAGTACCTCTCACAATTCTATGTCGATATTCGCTACCTCGGCCGTCCAAATAATGTTGTCGCTGATGCACTTTCACGTGCTCACATGCATCAACTGTCGTCCTCTCCAGTAGATCTTGAGCAAATGTCTGTTGCAAAGCACAACGACCATGAACTCGCTCAGCTTCGATCGAATACCACATTAAAATGCTTGCAGTTACCAATTTTAAACTCAGACGCAAGGATTCACTGCGATGTCTCTACCTGTAAGCCAAGACCGTTTGTTCCACATTCTTTCTGGCGAACCGTCTTTGACCATTTTCATGGACAGTCGCATCCTAGCATTCGATCCACTGTGAAGTTGATTACTGAGCGTTTCATCTGGCCTAGTATGCGCTCCAATATTCGTCAATGGGCTAAACACTGTCTCAGGTGCCAGAGCAGCAAAGTACACAGACAGACTATCTCTGCCCCCGGAACATTCTCACTACCTGAGGCGCGTTTTCGACATGTCCACCTAGACATAGTCGGACCGCTTCCTCCATCGAACAATTTCACTTTCATTCTGACTTGTGTTGACCGTTTTACTCGTTGGCCGCATGCCATTCCTTTACGTGACACATCTTTAGAATCTGTTGCCCGTGCATTTTTCGACTCATTGATTTCCTTCTTCGGTGTGCCATCTACGATCACTACAGATCGAGGATCTCAATTTAGTCTCACTTTGTTCCGTGACTTGATTCGTCAGTTGGGTTGTACCCACATTCGGACAACTGCTTATCATCCCGCTTCGAATGACCTTGTCGAGCATTTTCGTCGACAGCTTAAAGACGCCATCACAGCTAATCCACCTGACCCACTTTGGTCTGAACGCATCCCAGCTTTCCTTCTTGGTATTCGGAATACCGTCAAAAAAGATATTGGATGCAGCCCTGCCGAACTCGTCTTTGGCACCACTCTCAGATTTCCAGGTGAGATGATTTTGGATTCCCGAGTCACTGGTGAGATGGAACCTAGTCCTTCGCCGAACATCTTAAACAACACTTCCCAACAATTCGACCTACGTCTACTCGCTTCACTGCCTGCGAACAACGAATTCATCCGGCCTTACACACTTGTCCTTTTGTTTTCAGTCGCATTGATGCAGTTCGCAAGCCTTTGACAACCCCTTACGTACGTCCTTTCAAAGTGTTGTCACAGAAACCCAAGTACTTCATCCTGGAAAAGAATGGCTTGAAAGAAGCTGTGAGTATTGACCGTCTTAAACCCGCTTATGTTGAGTCTGTCGTTACTTTAACTGGTCCCAAGTTGTTACCCCCTGTTGGTCAACCGACTGATTTCAATGCTCCGGAACCTTCATGTGCTCGCTCAAGGAATGATCCCAAGCACACATGTTCAGGACGTTCTGTGTCTTTCCCCTCCAAACTAGTTGAGTTCGTTCCCCCTTGCCAGTTCACGCTCTACGGGGGGAGTTATGTAGTGGTTATTAATCTTTCGAAGTTTGTCTTTTCTCTCATCAATTTTATCACAACATCTTTTGTACGGTTTGTTTGTATTAATGATTACGATACACTGCTTCATGCCCCGCGTTCCGACGTGCTGATTTTTGGCTGGGCTGCTTCTGCTTGCGTACGGTGCTGACCAGTCTGCTTGCGAATCGAATGGTAGACTCGGAATTACTATCGAACGTCCAGTTCCATTGTGTTCGACGTGTGTTACAGGTATAGCGCAACCTACGAATCTAACTCAACTGTGGTTAGGCTGTGAGTTGACTATTCAATTTTTGATCCTTACTAAGGGACTGAAACCTTCCTAATGTTCTTTCGACCACTACGGTGTCGAGATTAGTCTTAACTATAACCAAAAACCATAAATTTTTCTACAATGCGTTGCATGCACAGCAACTGCGGACATCATTTTAGTATGCGGTACGGTTTGTCGAATTGGCTATAGTGTTGGCACTTGCTAGTGGGGAATAGTTCAAAGGTGCATTTTACAATCGCCGCGTCACTGAATTTAGCACACTTGACTGCGATATCGTAGTCGGCATGCAACAGCTAGTGGTTGAGTTGCAATGAAGCCGCAAAGCCGTTCCTTCGCATAGGGCTCATGTTTTTGTCATTAACGGAACCAATGCTGCAGGTTACGGTGAAGTTTTAAGCCAGTGATGATGGATTGAAAAGTGGACCTACAAGCCAGCAGAAGACCTACAATATCACTACCTCAGACACAACGAAATTATTTTTGTAGAATAATCCTAGCATAATACCAACTTCAGGCAGATAAATTACTAAGCATTTGCAACTGCGACACATTTCTATTTATAAAGATGCTGCCAGTGGAGTTAAGGATGTTGTGTTGATCTACAGTAGTGCAAAAGTGCTCAGATTGTTGTAGCAATAATTGACTATGTTTTAACGTCAGGAAAGAAATGATCAGACAGACTTTTTGAGCAATTGACAGCACTACATTCAAGAAATAGCTTGGGAAATAGTGCAGCGCAAGTAGCTAGTCAAATAAATAAAATATTGATTTAGATGTAATTAATTCATAAGTCTGCTGCTATATACCATACGTTGGCCATAGTTCATTTATTTGCAGCCTGATTCTTTGTAAGGAGTTATAGTATTCTGCTTACTAAGCTTTTAATAGTATTGATAAGCTTTAACTTGGAAATCTGTTTAGTTTGTGCAGTGACTGCTTAGTAATCTCACTTGCGTCAAAACAAAACGCTATATTCTCATTAAACTGAGCTTTGGTTTAGAGTGTTACCGATATGTTGTTTACGCGTTTGGGTTTGAAACATCTTTCATCGCAGCAGCTTGTATAGATTTATATGGGAGTAAGTAAGCCAAAATAAGATACGGTTATAAAAGAACCAATCTGTCAGTCATTTTAGTTTTATTCATACTGTTGCATATTGTGGAGCAACAAATGTGCCTTCTTATTAACTTGGTTAGGTATTTCTTAAATCTATTTGTCTGAATGCTCTATTTAACTACTAGCGTGCTGTCAAACTATTCATGTCAAAATGAAAAAAATTATTGATAATGATAACTTAACGGCAACATGATATTTCAACTTAAACGCAAAACAGCTGGTTGATTTAAAAACAACCAGCCAATTTCTCTTACTATTAGTTTCTTACTTGACATTCACAGCTACATTTTGGCTACTGGTAAATTGACAAGGTTAGGTAACTTCCCATTCAAAGTGAACAATTGCCTTGTGAATAACTTAGAGAAACAAGAAATGTAGAAACGCGAATTAGAATTAGTGCTTCAACAATGCTGAATTGAGCACTCAGATTCGTTTGTTGCTGGATTAAGGTGTATTTAAGTGCTGATTGATATTCCTCAAATTTCTACCAATATCTCTAAGGGAAAATAGCGGTGGTGACTAGTACGGCTATGCAGCTTCAACCGTGTATTAAATGATTTTGCTAGAATATCGTATGAATAGCCTGCTCAATGATGCAGATCACTTTTAAAGACCAACTCCATATATTTGAGCCACATTTTAACAACACAGGTACCATGTGATATTCTGCTTGGAATTAAGTAAGTCTACTGCGCTTACTGACAAACGTAATACCTTAACATTGGGCTCATTATAATAATACTGCATTGGGTTTTCCATTGACGGATAATCTGTACTTACGTAAATAAAGCGGAGGTGTTAAACTTCAACAGCGATAAGATGGTAGCTCTTCTACTTTCCGGCAGCAGCCGTTTGTGTTTTAAAGAAATGTCCTCAATGTGATACTAAGTTGAGTAGAAGGAAGCAAACCTCTATTTTTGTTGTATAGTCTTATTAATGGCAAAATTCTGCTTAACTAGCAAAGCTTCAACCTTTTGAAATTAAATCCAATGTTACATAGGCTGATTCAGCTGGCGTCATGAAAAGCCACCATGGCTAAATAAACCATGTCCTATGTACAACTGACTGGAGTTGTTTCCAAAGACAACTCCTTCCAACTCAGTACAAACTACTGGTGTTTCACTAACTCTGGAATGGCTAACATCCACGTGTAACAAAGTTAGCTTGATCCATGCCGTGATGCACATCTAATGCCTACAGTGATTGCGCGCTATGAGAATTACGAGCAGCCTCTAGTCTATGAGCATTGATTGCTTTTGAGCAGTTATTCCTTGCCAGTATGCGTTGTTCAGATAACGGTTAACGCGTTATGCTTTGCAGTTGGTTGGCATTCTTGTATAATAGTTAAGGATTTAAAAAACTTGATAAACCTTGCTGATGTTTGCTTTTTTCTTAAACACTAGCCTGATACAATGATTCTGATCGTTTAAGTAGGTTTTCCAATTATAGGCATTTTGAGCCTCTTTACGTGTTTGTCTAAGCGGTGCTAGCAACATCAGTCGTTACCTTGTCCGGCTCCACAGAAAGGCTGTAGCTTTTCAAAGTTAAGGACCATACTCTCTGATGTGTATAACATCATAAACTGGCTGACAAATTCAACCCAAGCGACATCAAGCTGTTGATCAGTTAGAAAGGACTACCTTGTAGTCTTGAGGAAATGGTATAGAATACTAGGATGCTTAACGATATGAGCTACTTCGGTGCCACTGTTAAAGTGCTCTGCTTACCAGACGTGGCGGAAAGCAGTATTTCATGTTCATTGCGTCCCAAGGGGCTACTCATTCTTATTGCGCGCTTGTAGGGCCGAAGTAACCCGTAAGTCATGTTTCGTCCTTGCTTAGTTGGTTGATGAAAACTTTTTGAGGTAGCTAGCGAAGGATGATCAATGTCCGCCATTAACTCAGCTTTCTGTTCTTATTTTATTATAGGTCAGGTAAGGCCGGACACAGATGCTTAGACCACAGACAGATCGTTTCCATGTTTAATTGACTGTAGGCATATAAAGGTGTGTTTATAAAGTTAGTAGTTTCAGCAAAGCTTTTGCTCTGCAGCTGGTTTTAACGAAAGGCTGGCGAGGAGCAAGCAACCATTCTAGGGTGACAGTTACAGCCATTTTAGTACCCTAAAATGATGCTCCTACTTTTACTGCCTAATCAATGTCATTCCACTTTTACCAACTACCTTACTATGGTGACTCACGAACTTCAAATTCTAGTCGGTTGCTCTGCTTATGAGTTGGGACTAATTTAATTGGTGTCTAGTTTAGTTCCTTTCCGAATCAACTACAATTGGCGTCGCGGGCAGGAAAGCAACATTCTAACCCATCCAGGTATTTCTACTATGTGCATTTTGCTTCATTGGGTAAACGACTATCATCGTTTTTCTCGCTGACAGTCAAACGCACCACGCTGCAAACTGTTTGAGGTAGTAATACTAGTTGTTGGTTTTTGGAGTCCAGCAAATTCATAGAGATATTGCTAAGCTTCATTTAGACCATTATTGATGGTCTGCACCATGATTGACGCAGTCCCTGACAAAAGGTTGTATGGTTCATGCTTACTGTCATCGATTTCCACGGTTTACACTGGGTTCATCAATTCTAAGTTCTTACCACCTTAACTGTGCTTAGATGGCTCAACTAATCGCAGCTATCTTTCCTGACGGTAAGATAACTAAAATGACTTTTGATCAACGTTGTACAGCGCAGGCAAACATTGCAATTCTGTGATTAAAAGCAAAGGATAGAAGAACAGGGCAACTTCTGTTTATGGTTGCATTCGCACAGTCAAAATTAAATTAGCGGTATTTGTAGTTTTGTTCACTGAATGTCATTTTTAATAAGCGCTTAGGCAAACATAAAACCTAGCAGTTTAAATGACTTTCTATACATGACCAATTCGGCAGGTTTTTGTATGTGTGTACCGATGCACTAAGATTCAAAATGTATGATTATTGGTTCTGATAAACGTTTCTGACTAATTAATAGTACAACACAAGCAGAAGAACTGGTTCATTCCGAGTCCGGATAAATGGTCCTGCGTTCTCCTTCTCAAGCATCTAACCACTATCCAAAGCTGAGTTTGCCCCACCATCTTCCTTTCCTCAGGTGTCACACATCTCCTGACCCCTATGAACTACCTTCGGCTGGCTTCCAACTTAAAGACTGGTCTTTGATTTGTGAATCAGCTGCCCTTAGTTGAGAGTTGTAGGCCACGGAAGTCATCTGGTTCGATTGGAGTTCAGCGAACGGCATACTTTCAGCAACTTAAGTAACCGAACAGATTGCGTCAAATATCGTGAGACCAGTATTCTAAGCTTTGCACCTAACGTGTTTGTATCCAGGGTTTGCTCGAGCTCCAGTTAAGTACGATACTGACGCTCAAGTGAAGAGCAAGCTGAGTTCTGTCCAGAAAGAACCTGTATTGATTATATCTTTACGATTCACCCCATAATAGTGAGCCGCTATATTTTTGGTCGGCCTACTATCATTTACTTCCAAGACAGGTGGTGCGCCTGGGTCAGTCGATACAGCTACTCTCGGAATTTGCCTACTGAGAGCAAGAGTGTCTTAGAAGTTTGTCGACCTCCTCTAAGTAAACTATGCTTCATCATCGATCAACTCGCGGGCATAAGTTGCTGTCCACGATCCTACGGTATCACGGGTGCTGCCAGACAGAGCTGCTCCGCGTCACCATTTCTGCTTAGCTGGCTATGGATGATCTCGTGGAGAGTTCTTTGGAAACATACTGACCAAGCGGCGTCCAGCTCCCCACTGATGATTGGCTCCGTGAAGCGTAGTATGTTTAGTATCTCGCCCTAATCTGTGTTTCCTCACAGTTTCCTTTTGACATAGTGTGCAGGCTAGAGATGTCTGTATTGCAATCCATCCATCCACCACCAATATATATATATATATATATATATATATATATATATATATATATATATATATATATATATATATATATATATATTCAACACGGCCAATAGTACAAGTGGCGTAGTTCCACAACGTATGGAAAATGCAATAAACATACGAAGCTAGAGGGAAGAAACCCGTGTTCATGAGAATAGTAAGTCACAAAAAGTTCGCCATTGTGCACAATTCCTTGTCATATCCGAGAGCGTTTTTACCCATGCGTGTTGCGGATCCTTCGCACTTCAGCCAGAGAGCCGAGAGCACCCGACCACGGCTAACTTTGACGTAAGCTCCTTCATGCTCCTGGCCCAAGTCATACGTTGGCCACCTTGCTTTCGTTTCCAGCCGACTTCTGAGTGCGTGAAGAGGGCACGGAAAGGCAAGCGATAAGTATGCATGCAAAGAACATGTTCAAGTAACTGAAGTCTACTCAGAGGACTTATGCTTCTCAGTGGCCGACAAAATCTGTCTGCTCTGCAAATCCTACATCCAACATCTTTATTGCTAGTATGATGTTGCCATCGTACATCAGTAATGCTCCGAAGGCAGCGGTGATCAAAAACAGACTGCCCCTCAACATCCTTTGTGCGAAAAGGCCAAGTCTCGAAGCCACGCAACAGAGCCGCTTTCACTGTGGTATTGTATAATCGGACTTTTAGAGATAAACTCAGATCACCACGACGCCAGTGATAACGACGATTGGCAAAATCAACCCGAGCCTTGGATACGCAAAAAGAGAACTCATCCATTAAACTATTAGCGCTGAGGCAGATCAAACATGCTTTTCCTGCAGAACTGGTTAGAAGCTGCTGCTATCCTCACAATCTCCGGGTCTTGCTTCGAAGTAGTCAGCAAATTTTTCTACATAAAGGACTGCATTTGTATAAGCGAAAAAAACGGTTTCGTGCTTTTCAAGCCCAGAATCGCCTTTCCAACATCAAGCACCTCTGCCACCAACTTCAGCACAGAATTCCATTAAAATCCTGAATCTGCGATGCTACAAAACGAACAGTCTTTTTTAAATCTGCAAAATGTAGATCGTCTGCGAAAAGCATCCAAAGACTGTACGTTTTGGGTCACTGCCGCCCTCGGAACCTCGCTGATGTGTGGTGGTGACCTCATGTTAATCATGATGATGTTCATTGTCTCCTTCTCAAATCAGACAGACTCTTCTGAGTGACATATTTTTCCTGCACATGTTGCGGTGGCTCGGACAGGGGCTTAGTATGTTTGCTCAGACGTTACTGCGTCTCGTCCTCTCTGCGCGTGTTGGTGTCGTGTGGAAACGATGGAAAAGTAGACAACGCGTAATTTGAACTCATGATGTTAAGGCACAAACGTGTACGTTGGAAACCCTAGAGTACTTGCAATTCCTCGGACTAAGGACCAAAGGACAGCAAAAGTAATTGGATAAGAGTGCCATTGAATATAGCTCGGAGCCGTACTCAATGGCAAGCCTGTTTTGCGACTCTGCTCTCCTGATGGTTTTTTCTCTTTTGTATCGTCTTCGCTTATGTATGGCGGAACAACCCATTATCATTGTTTTGCCTTTGAACTTATAGTTGTATATCTGAGCAGTAGCTAGTGCATTCTAGTAAAATGCGACGCTGAACGAAAGGCCAGGATGACGAGGAGCATTCAGCGTAACTGAGTGGACAAGTTACCATGTAGCACTGGTAAAGTGGTGTGTATTAGTTGGTCCTGTAATCCCATAGGGCGACCAGTAAGCGAAACAGTGGCATTTTGCGGAAAATGATTAAACATTCTCTTTGAACCTATCAGTAAGGCCGCCGTAGTCTGATAGCCAGAGACAAATATTCAACTCAACTATCAGTAAGATTATGACATTCATTCATTCAGTATTCTTTTTCTAGCTGTCAGTTAATGCATCGGACTGCCATGACCATTTCCGTGTATTTTCGTATTTCCTATTTCATGTTTACCTGCCTCGTTGATATTAATTCAGCTCCCCATACTACTATGCTGTAATATTTAAATGCTATTATATCATGGCAATGTCAATCCTTCCGAATACTTCCAGCACGCTTCGGTACTTGAACCGTAGTTCATCAAAAGAGCATCTTGAAATAGCCAAGTTATCAGCTACGTAAACTTAAATGAGCAAGATATCACTTTAATAAATAAATCTATTATAGGAAAGACTTTGTTAACAGATAAATTATGCGTATATTAATATAAACTTAAACACAAAACCGTATTGCACAAATTTTGCGTATGAAAGCAACGGTAATAATCGTAGGATAAAATAGGCGTTATTAGACAGTTTCACATTAAACATCGTGAGTGCACAATAAGATGTGGTTGAAAGAAAAAGCAACAATATCATCACCATATCTTTTGGTGACAAACGCAATACCTGCACACGTAATCAAACATTTTACAAGTGGTAAAGTTGCTGGAACCCTGAGTATCTTGTAGTTGGATGCCTAGCAAAAGAATACATAAAGTCCAGGCTAGCAAATCAAACCTTGGCCTAAAGAAAAAGGTCCCGGATCGTAGTGTTTGGCAGGTTGTACTCTGTGGCGAGAGTGGCCGGCTCACGCTAACAGACTTGAAGTATTCGCGATGGTCTACTGGCGAGAACCCTTCTCAGTGATTGAAAAGAGAAGCTACGAAGCTAACTGGACGAAAATGTATTGTGGTACACACTGTTCCCGTGTATTAGATAAAAATGCGACACCGAACGACGCAACTAGCTAGGGAAGGATGTGAGTGACCACGCGATGAAGCGGCGTGTTTAATCCAACAGTGGCGCCATGTGTGCACATCGCGTGTGTGTTGGATCGGGCAAACAAATGCAACCTACATATCAGCATTCTACAAACAACCTCTAAGTGTACAATAAGAAGGTAATTTTATTTAATGTTTTACACAACATACTCAGGCAATCCGGGGGAATCTCCAGACCGCTACAACTACCCTTAATTAAGAGTTTCGAGATCACGTACTGTGGTTGAAGTAGAAATAGCAGTTAGCAAACTAATTGCATTAAGGTTTGATGCTCTGAGACACACACTAACATGCAACGCTCATGGTTTACTACATCGTTTTGCATAGTCTGGCTGTCTTATGGTATTCGTAACCGAACTTGTGCGTTTGAGTGACTTTAATTAGAACACGTAATTCAGCAGGGTTAAAGTCAGATGTTATCAGTAAACTAGTGTCTTAAGTCGACTAAAAACAGAGTGAAACGCTGTCTTGGCCATGAGATAGCGTACCCGAAGGCTGATATTTTGCGCTTATCAAAGGTAGTAAGACTATCATGACGACTTATGCAGGAGAAATCAGTGTTTCTAGCCTTGTACGATTAACCTGCTCACCACTCCGTCTGAACCTAAGAAAGTGTGAAGAACTGTATTAATCGTGGTCTAAAGTAGGCCGCTACATGTCACATACTTAAACACTAAACTACATGTACCATTACTACGTGAGAAAATTTACTTCATCGTATTAGTGTAGTCAAAAACCAAGTATTCCAAAAGGGACAACCAACCGGTAAGGCAACGGACATCTAAGTTCTGTTTCTGCCGTTTGGAACGGAACATCCAAATAATGGAAACACATATATTTTGAACCATTAACCTGTGCTTCTAAACTAGCCCATGGCTCCAAATTAAGTGCCTGACTGAGTTGTGGAACACACGTTGTGAGCAGTGGCAACAGTTCAGAAGTAGGCGTAAAGTTCCTGTCCTAGAAATTCAACTGAAGTCTAAACATCTAGTTCGGTTGGTGATTGTGTGGACAGGGAGCACAACAACACAACCACGACAAGTGCTACGTTGGCCATAGCCCACGGATGATGAAGATTTAGTCTATATTAGGTCAGCGATTAAACTACTGGATAGGCTAAAGGAATAATTGAACGTGAAACTGATACTATTTTGATACTGGAACCACATAACGTGAACGCATTAATAAGTATCTCACTATATGGCCGACAGCAGCATGTGTCCTTACAGTAACACCACAAGTGAGAATTGCATATATATATGTATATATATATATGTATATATATATATACATATATATATATATAAAGACCAAATTCATTGCTAGGAGTCCTGAGGTTCAGACAATTGCAGGGTTGCTCCTGCTGCTCTATAGCTTGCAGTCTTAAAGGCGCGTTAACATTATCAACCGCTTACACTAGTTTCCAAAGCATAGATTCAGAGCTTACGTTACCCGGCATGATCGTCAGCGTGTAGGTATCTCACAATGAATGGCTGTAAACTGATCGACCAAGTTCATGATGTAAGTTCGAAGTTGCCCTGGGCAAATGGAACATTTCCACTTGATCTGAACATGCCCCATAAATTGTTCAAGGAGATGATCAGCATCACCAAATTCGTTAGCATGTCTATATAGCCAATAAATCGTCTCACGGTTCCTCGGTGGTGTGGTAGACTAAGGTAGAGAATGCGAAAAGGAGGTATTTACTCGCCTGGTTATTCGGAAATAGGGCAGTTAACTAGGATCAAGTATCCGGTTGTGTTTGAGGCTTGCCAATGGCTATACAACTGGAAGGATAGTACAACACACATATGAATACCATGCTTGGAAGAGGAAAACATTTAGGAAACGTAGGAATAGCGTCCATAGCATGCTAGCCATTGTATGCGAGTTCTTGCCATGTCAGAGAGCGTTTCCATCTAGGTGAATTCCTGGTCGTTGAGCCTTAACCCAGGAGGCGTCAGCCTACAACCACGGGCGACTTTGAGGAAGGCGCATTTATATTATTGGCCCGTAGTTCGCTGGTTAATTTGCTTTTGCCAGCAGACAACTGTTGCGTAAAGAGAGAGCAGTGTGTGGTAAAAGCTGAAGTAACATGCGAAGCACGTGCTTGCGCCCCTGAAGCCTGTGCAGTGAAATTGCGCAGATCAGCAACCGGTACCTTTTGGTTTTAAAATGTATCTATGAACAACATTATTACTAATGTAATGTTGCCGTCGTACACCAAGCATGTCCTAAAGGCAGCGGTGATCAGAAGCAGATAGCCCCTGAATATCCTACGCGCGAGCACTCAAGTTTGGCAGCCACAGATCAAGACCGCTGTCACCGTAGCCATGTCCACTCGACCATTCAAAGAGAGGATGTGTTATTATCTTCACACTTGTCGCGAAACCGAAATATGCCCTTTACTGCTCCACAAGACTTCCAGCTCAACTGAAGGACAAATCAGGACGCAAATGACCTAGACATAATTACGCGTTAACCGCGACCGAAACACTACTAAGGAAACAGGCCCTGCTTTTATTTGTAGGCCACCTACTGTCCTTCAAGTTCTGAAATAGGATAGCCCACTGTCGAAATTAGTAGTTCCCTGCTGATTCGGCCAGTCTTAAGGGGGTTGGCAGTCACATGCAAGCCTTAGAACATTTCAGAAAGTTTGAACTCAGTGTGATAGTCGGTAACATTCGAGTAGTCGCCGACATAATGGCTTTTCCGGAAAATCCTTATCTGCTCCCCGACATGTTGCGATCACATCGACGCGAATATTGGCATGCGCAAGCGGGACATTAGCGATGCACAACAAGAAAGAAGTATCTTCCTGATTAAACGAACGTGTCTACCGGTTCCTGAGAATAACCTGAAGTGGTGAGAGTAGGAGCAGCTCTTAGACGATCCTGAAGCATGTTCGTACACTATGAGTTCCTGGATGAGTATTCATTGGTATTGCATACCGGCTAAACTGATGTTCAAACAGGACATGACTTGGAAGGTGTGGAGCTGCTCCCAGGAGAACAACTTCTTGACTTAGAGTATGCAGACGACATTGCCCTCATCTGTGACAGCTCCCAGACGTGTCAAGCCGCGCTAGACAGATTAGCACTGGCTGTCAGTCGCTTCGGGCTTTGCTTTGCACCACCGAAGTGCAAAGCGTTCCTCCAGGATTGGCAGGGTTCGCTCCCTGTGCTGACCCTTGGTGGGGATCAGCTAGAAGTCGTTCAGAAATTCAATTACCTGGGAAGTTGTATCAGCGCCCTTGGGATCGAAGACGAGATCACGAACCGCATAGCGAAAGCTCGAAGTGCTTTTTCTAACCTTCGCCACCTATGGCGACGGCGCGACATTACTCTCGCCTTGAAGGGTAGAGTGTACAATGCAGCGGTACGTTCGACCTTACTGTACGGTTGCGAAACCTGGCCCCTAAGATCGGCGGACATGAAGAGGCTACTGACGTTCGACCATCGGTGCCTTCGCAGTTTGGCTCACATCTGGTGGGAACACCGCATGAGTAACGAGCGTGTTCGACACATTGTTTACGGCCTAGGAAAAGGGAATGAACCGCTCAGCACCGTCATTTCACTCACCAGGCTCCGATGGCTGGGCCACGTGTTGCGCATGCCAGCCAACCGACTCCCTCGACGTGCGTTGTTTGCTCACCGGGGATGTGGGTGGAAGAAGAGGAGAGGTGGCCAAGCGATGACTTGGTCCAGAGGAATGAAGGCCCTCACTTCGGAGCTGGCCTCAGTTGGAGCTTCACGGCTCCCTGGTTGAGGTCCAAAAGACGGTGAACACGTTTGGCTGGATACACTTGCTGATATGGCAAGGAGCCGACCTCAGTGGCGTTCCTGCTGTGAGTTTCTTTGTCCCTCCCCATCCCTTTAGCCTCCCCCTCCATCTACGGTCTTATTTCGTAGGGTAAAACGTAATTAAATTTTTGTTTTTGCCTAGTAGCCGGCTAGTAGCTTACCGGAGCGATGCCTATCCGTTGCTGGTAGCTCAGCTGGCATTCAACTGTCGTATTTATTTTTCCTTTATGTATTGTATGTATGTATATATTTCCTTTATGTATTGCGGTACAATAGCGGAGGTGTTTTACCATCTCTAGCTGACATGTATAATGATGATGATGATGATGATGATGATGTTCAAACTACTCAGTCCAATGTAACCTTGATATTGTTGAAAACGTATCGGATCACCAACGGTTTCGCACAAAACTTCGATTACAGTTAGCATTTCGTAGCTCGTGTGTCGGATCAGGAAACTTACGGAAATTACCAGGTGTGAAGAAATACTGCAGGTAAACAAACAGTTTACTTCATTTTTACTGTGTGACGTTAGATATGAAGAAGTCTCCAACAAACAGTGGGCTGGAAACAGTTTTCGGTGCAGAATGTGTCGTGTTATCTGTAGACCCTTGCATTGATAGCCACCAGCTTATGTGGACAACACAAGAATGAGCGCATGAACAATTATTAATAAGGTCTACACAACTCTGTGACCGAGGGATGCCATTCCCTCATAACTGCTACCACAGTTAACAAAAACATGAAGCAATAATTTGTGTTTGACACAAGATAGCACCACTTTAGCTCCATACGTGTGGTTTCGAGTATATGAGAGAGCTTTAATGGCAAATGATTACCAACAGGTATTCCGTGGAATGACTGTATTTGTTGCTGAAGGTAGGAAATTTACTCAGAGTGGCTAAAGAACGGGCACACCTACCCTGTCCGGAAAGGCTGAAATATCATGACTCCGACGACAGATAGGGTAGTGTCCACAAAGTAGGTATCGACTTCAAGGTCACAGTGCATATTTCAGATTTGGGAAGTTACAGCAGCAAGTTTCCCTGTGATACTGTTTAACCAACATTTATAAAAAATTCCGTATGATGTCCCCGGTACTCGCTTATTACATTATACCACTTCTAATGATGAGAATGATCTTGAGAGCTTGTTTCCTAAAATGACACTGCCCTGAACGAAACAGTGGAACAATGGTTTTATACAGATAAAATAGCTGAGGTTTAACAAGTCCCGCAAGATGATTTTGATGAAAAGTCACTATGTAGGAAAAATGGATCAGCAAATTTATGTTCACACCGGTAGATTCATCGCGGTAGTCGTAGTGTAAAATATAAATCCATTCTAAGTCGAGTTATGTTTCTTAACGCACCTGTATGTTCGTTTACACCAATTTCGTGGGGGGCTGGAAAGCGCAATGTTTGCCTGCATCCAGTTGTCACTAAGTGAACAGAAACCAAATCAAGTCATACTGGTGGTGTACTGCATCGTCGAGTCGAATATAGCAAAGCACAATGGACGCTGTCTTGTAGCTAAATGTGAGTCAACATGAACACGGACTTTCACATGCATCACACGTTTCATATGATTAGAAATGACCAAGTCTAATAGCAAAACCAAATATCAGGCAGCTGCTTTGCTTACGTATAAGCTGTCGAACTAAGATTGCTATATGTCTTTAGATTTATTTATGAACCCTGGTATGGAGTGCATTTAAAAGAGTGACAAAATGTTTAAACTCATTTTGTATGCTGCATATGACTCTCGTGAGATTGTGTACAAACCCAGTCCATCCTCCATCCCAGTTTGGATGAAGTAGGACAGGTGCATTAGAGTTAACCCCTAGGTGCAACTGTTCATTTCCGCATATCTTTCCAGCCACCACTGAACCATGTCTAAATACTTGGCTGGCAGATATTAGGGCAATGCAAGCCGATGCTTCAGGTTTGTGGCCGACACTACTCGGTCAGTCAGTGAGAAGTTTAAGACCCTTTTTCTCGAGGTTCCCGCTCTCCACATCCCGACCATAATGAAAAGGGGTACACTGGAGCAGCTTCTATGGATAAATACCATAAACAAATCCCTACTCGAGTAGTGTTCTGGACGCAGGCGAACCAGCCATTTGGCTCCATCAAGTAACCCCTACTTTAGCTATCCATATGTTAGAAACAAATGCAAGCAACATCTGAGGATTGCTGGTCTCCAGTACGAGAAGAGTTTGTCACCCTCAGTTCCCACTAATCCCAAAAGTTTCTGTGCTTCCGTAGAGAGACGTAGCTGCGCGAATTAGTCTATACCAGCGTTACCGCGAATACACGGGCTTATACATTGGCGAACAGAATACTTATATCGCAGCTCGTGAAAACTCTTTTCCAAAGGTTGAACTGGTTTCAAGAGTTCGGGAAAATTCCTTCCCATCTGGGATTTACGGAACCGCAAGGTTTCTGCTTTTGCATGAGCGAAATCCTGCTAAGCTTCTGGCTTTGCTTACATTCTGTTAACGGGGCAGGCACCCTTTCCTAGCAGCCCGGCACAGTTGACCATGACCGATGCCGAGTCTTAGTGGCCAGTCAGTGAGAACGGGCTAATGATGACGCTTCGCCTTGAGCGCTACCTATGAGGATGGTCCACCTTGAAACCCGCCAGTGAGCGTTGCGCCATTCCTTTATTAACTGTTGATTCGATCCCCCTATTTGATTTGCTGGGTGCGCAATACAGTTTTCGCCTGAGGCCCTCGTCTTCTAATCTGGAAAGTCGGCCGGTCAGTTGCGTGGTAGCAGAAGGGTATTCCTACAGTCAGCGGAAAGCACAACAACTTCCTCCAAAGCTGTCGCATGAATTGGCTGCTAAAGTAGATATTCATCTCTTATGCCTGTTTTTGAAATGGCTCGATAATCGCACCTTAACTTCGGAACCACCGGAGACTGTCATATGCCAAATTTCTAAGAATGATTATGGTGATCTGCCTGCGAATTATTGACCTGCTAGTTTGACAAGCGCAATGGTCAAGCTAATTGCCAAATGGTTGGGAGATTGGGTGGCGCACCAAATGAATAAGCTTAGTCTTTTCAGTACTGCACACCATGGATACTGCATTGACTTTCGTGTTCAGCTAGTTTATTTGTAGTGCGGGAAAGCTGGGAAGAGGCGGTGGAGAGTGACCACACTATCAACGTGCTATTTGGTGACTTCTCGGTGGAATGTGACACGTACCCCCCCCCTCATTTACGACCCACATTAAAGTTAAGGTTAAACGGGATATATGGTCGTGCCCCTGAAGGTGGGTGCATTTCTGGACGTTGAGGGTAGTGTGCGCGCATGTGGCTCACATTTCACTTAGACAAGCTGTTCTTAGTTGCATGAAAAGTTGGAAATACTGCCGCACTTTCGAAGTAAAATAACTAAAGCTTTCTCCATGCATGCCTGAGAGGAGACATTCTTCCTCCTAGTATTTAGCTACAGATTGCCGATCAATCATCCTCATCCTAGATTTGATGAAGACTCAGAAAGAAATCAGGTGTTAACTCGTTCCAGCTATAATGCATGTCTCCATAGGGATGTCGAGGATGCGGTTTTGGCAGTTGAGCGTTTTATTTGTTTTCGTGCTGATTGCCCATGCACGTACCTGAATCATGGCGGCGGTGTCGTAACAGGTAGTAAAGCTTCTGAGGGCTTGTCAGTAAAATGCCTCTTTTTCTACTCGTTACAAGATACTGACTGCTTAGTCCTACAGTGCAAGCCAGTATATCTTAACGGGTACCGTACAACATTACTGACCAATTCCTATACATCCCCCAATTGTCCCAAATCAAGAGCAAACAAAGTTTAGGATGATTTTACGGCTGACATTATTGTGAAAATCCTCCAGTCTTTGTGAATATTTGCTGGCACTTTCAACAGTTTTCACACCACATTCTTTACTACTATTAAGATACAAAATTGCAAAACGTCCCACCAGGTTCGAGGCAACCACGGATTTGATATTTGTCAAGAACCTAAAAATATTTTCGTTCTACGATCAGGCACTACTTGTCAGCTGAGATCATTCTAATAGTCGTTAACCCCTGTTATCTACAATAAGACAAAACACAGGATTGCCACTCACTGCAATGATAGCAGGAGAAAATGGAGACAATCCCTCCCTTCAAACATAGCACGTCTTAGTGAGGTGGTTGCTTTCACAGATTTCCGTTTATTTTGAGGCACAAATCTATCAATATACTGTGATCAATTTGCAAGTTATCCGAACTTTTGTTATGATCTCTGCTGCCCGATAGAAATCGACTTCAGCCGTGCCGATCGTTTTTCTTCACCCTATCGCAGTTTCGTATGCTCAAGGAAAGAGTTTACGAGAGCTAAGATCGTGATTTAGTGAAGTCCCTTTCTGCTTGTGTATAGCAAGAAGTGCTGCACCTCAATAATGTCAATGTCCAAACAATGCTGGGAAACAACAATTGTTTTGTGGTTTGAATGATGATGATGATGATGATGATGATGAAGCAGGTCAGTGGAGTCACCCGTCAGAGTACAAATTCTGATGTGAACCTAGAAGAACTAAATCGTAACTTCTGCTATACTGGCTCCGCTTCGTTTTCTGACTCATCCGCTGCACCGTTTCAGTGATTTACGGTCTCACTGCCTCCTGTTGACCTTGCAGCACTGCACAAGAAGCTAACCCGGCTGTATTCAGGCAAGGCATGCGGAACTGACATGCTGTCTCCCGTCGTCCTCAGGCAGTGTACCGATTCCTTAGTCTGGCTTCTGTCCGACCCATACACTATGTGTTTAGAACAAGGAAATATTGCGGATTGTTGGAGGATCGCCACAATAACGCCAGTTCCAAAAAAAGGAACAAATAAATATCGACCTAGCGCAGCCACCTAGGTGGCTCTGAAGGTTTTTGAGAAAATCATTCTTTAAAAAATGTTCGCCAAGTCCCGTTTGGATGACCCATTTCAGTTTGTGTACAGAAGTTCTAGATCCACACAAGATGCAGTGGCTTGTCTAGTGCAAGCAGTCTGATCGTCTCTAGACAGTAAAAACAAAACCACATGTGTTTGCTTCCCCGATTACAGCAACGTTTTCGGTTGTGTTAACCGTAAATTGTTTTTATATGCGCTACAGACGTCTGGTATTCAAGCTTCCCTAGTATTCTTGCCAAAGGATTATTTCGCTAAACGTACTCAGATCGCCAAGTTTGGTAGCAAAAGCGCCTCACTATTTACCACAACATCCGTTGTCCTTCAAGGAGCTATTTTGTTACCATTCTTGTTCTCTACTTACGTTAGCTCTATACTTGTCACAGAAGAAAGCATTCTGTTAACATATGCTAATGACGTTAGCATTAGCGTAAATCATCAAACGTCGGCATCCTCAGCCAAGTTGCTAACTTGTTTAAACGAATTGGCGCAACGGTCAAACTCCCGCCGCTTGACGCCGAATGCGCCCACGTGTAATGATGTTCTGTTTCCACTTCGTAAAGCAGCCCGTCACCAAACAGCTGCCACTGAATGTCCCGGAAGTCAGATTGAAGATAACAGTTTGAGCTTAAGTACGTCAGTGAAATATCTTGCGGTTACACTGAGCTACGAGATGTCGTGGTCACTCCATCGGAAGTAAACACTCATCAAATTCAGGTGACTTTCGTTTTACGTCGCTCGATTGCGATCATCCTGTGTACCACGCAACTTGATTCCGAATTTCCCCACTGTGAGCATTTTAGCACACTGGACTTATTGTTCTCCTGTGATTTTTCCAGGCCTACTGTATAAACATTTCAAGCTACTTGACAGGCCACTGAAGCAGTGGTCTCGTTGCAGTGGTATTTCAAAGCTATCTATGGCAAAAACACTTGTATCCACGCACGTTAAGTCATGCACTAAACTTGCTTCAAAAATACGCACTGACATTAGCCACCCTCTTCACACTGAACCTTCCAATTGCACATCTACATCCTCAATCAGACAAAAGTGTAGAGCACATGGTTCGTCGGCCATTCCCTATTTAGCCAGATTGCTACTTGACGAAAACTTTATTTTTCATGAACTGGCCAGTACATTCTGGCAATGAGGTTATGTTTTTTATTTAAGCTTTTTTGCTGTTTGCTCGGTCACTTTTGAACTACGTTTTTGTCATGTCGGCAGCTTATGTGTCAAGGCTGAAAATTCACAAGTCAAGGGTGCGTAAAAGTGAATTCTTGAATTGACCAACAAACCATACAACATCCTAACCAGAAAGAAAACAAAGCGATAAAGGCCCTATAGTCTGACGAATCTATCATTATCCTAGCAGCTGGCAAAGGACGGATGACTGTCATAATGGATAGAGAGAATTAGATCGAGAAAACTATTCACCTTTTGCACGATACAACAACCTACAAATGTATCAACAACGATCCCACCAAGCAACTGACAAACAAAATAAACAGAACCTTAAAACAGCTCAGGATTTGAACCAAATCACGAAGGAGGAGCGAGACAAAATGAGAACACACGGCTCGTACATCGCGTAATTCTACGGACTTCCAAATGTACACAAAGAAGATGCGCCATTACGGCCTATGATGTCACTTCCGGGAACACACACATGCAACTTGGCAAAAGAATCCTGGAGACAACTCAGGCTACTGCCCAGTGGACCGCAATAATCCCTAACCAATGCTCAGCATTTCTGGAAAAGCTCAAAGATTTGCAAATTTAATGACGTAAATGTCGCGGTGCAAGACATCAGAATACACCGCGACCGCCAACAACTACGATAAAATCTCCTTCAGACAGAAACAAACTGTTCACCACGTGGGGTCAAACGCCCTCATGTACGTACCTCTGTCACCTAGCCTTCTTTTGTCACTCATCGATCTGCACCATCACCAGCTTCTTCGATCCCGGCCGAGTCTCAGGTTCAATGTTCCCCACAGACGGAAGACTCAGACTCGGAAACTACGAAATGCCGCATCACTGATCGGTCCGAGCATTTCTCAGAGCCGGTCTGTGAACTTCTGAATACCGAGGATCCATGAACCATTCAAAAGCTCAAGGGGCCACGTAAACGAGTTCAGGCGTCCCGTTCTGATAAACAACAGCCCAGTCAGATAAGCGCCACTAGTTCTGCTCTCACAGGTTCATCACCGATTCCACTGAGGTGTCATAATCTCATGATCTTCCATGTGCCTGAGTCAAAAGATGAGAACCCTCAGATACATTATGATCACGATATTGAGTTCCTCCAGGGGCTCATCGATAGACTTTTGGATGTGGGCGAAGACAGTGCGACGATTAAGCAAGTAACCCGACTTGGCCAGAAAACTAACCAGTCATGTCGACCGTTGCGAATCACCTTTGCAAATCACAATATGCCGCAGCTCATACTGTCTCGTCTGTCAAGATTGAAAGGCATAAAAGTTCACATCCGCCGAGACTTGGAACCCGAAGACAGGGATTGTTTGAAGACTGCGGTCATTGAGCTCAAACGCCGTACAGAGGAAGGTGAGACTGACTTACAAATGGTAAATTTTCGGGTGATCAAGAAGGGTGTACGAACCCGTATCAACCGGTTGCCCAACCTCCAGGCACGTCCCGCAGTACCTCCCAGGATCTCCGTGTAGCATTCGCCAAAGTGTGAAGCCTAATGAACAAACGTGACGAACTGTGCCGCTTCGTTGTCTCGGAGCGGCCGGACGTTTTAGGACTTGCAGAGACTTGGTTGAACTCCGACGTCATACCCCAAGAAGTCGCGTTGTCAGCATACTCTTGTTTCCGATGCGACCGAAAATCAAAGGCTCACGGTGGTGTTCTGTTTTACATAAAATCGTCACTATCTGGCAAACTTACCAGCACCTATCGGAGCGAGAATAAATTATGCGAGCAACTGTGGCGCAAAATCCGCCTCAGGCGCGCAGAACTAATAGTGGGTGTTATCTACCGTAGCCCATTAAACCGTTGTTGCGATTGGCTACCACATGTACAGAAACACATGAGCCGCCCTCAGTTCTTACTGATGGGGATCTAAGTTTACCTAAGATATTTTGGCCAGACGTTCGACTTCTTCCCGATCATGGCAACGTTGAGGCTGAATTCGCTAAATTGACTATTGAAATCGGGGCAACGCAACATGTCATCCAACCGACGCGCGTAACTCCGCACTCGGCATCTTGTCTGGACCTAATGTTTACGAGCTGCGATCAGAAGTTGAAGGAAATCAGAATCCTCGAACTTCTGGCGAACAGGGTCCATTGCTCCATTGTGGCAAGCATAGAATTGTCGTTACCATATTACAATCAACGGAAGCCGACATTCAACTATTGGAAGACGGATTTCAACGGGCTCATCCAAGCTACAAGTCAGACTGATTAGACAATACCACAGGACACGTCGCTTAAGGCTTGTTGGTCATTAAGGAAGGGGAAGTTTAACTCGCTGTGTACTCGGTTCGTTCCCCTGAAGTATTCAAAAATCGGATCTGTCAAAGCGCATTGGTGTGATACGGTATATAAGCAGTTAGCGCGACGGCGTCGCAAACTTTGGGATAGATATATCAGCTCGGGTTGTGATGAAGATTACACGGTGTACAGGAAACTGCGAACTTTAGATAACGCCGCAAACATTTAGGAACACCAGTAGTTCGAAGAGATAGCATCCTCTGCCACATCTGCATCCAAAAGAATATTTGCCTACTTGAGACGTCAAGTGAAACCTGGGGGCGACCTACCAGTCTTAGGAACCTTGGGCGGACAGACGCTCATTTCAAGCGCGGAGCGAGCGGACGCCTTGGCTACCCACTTCCTCACCGTATTTTCCAATCAACCGGCGGCTGTTCCAGTACCGGCACAGGTTGCGCCAGTCTTGCTCGACAACCTACAATGTGATGCAGTAGAAGTGTATCAGTCACACGTCAAACTCGATGGTGCAGGGTCTCCCGGATCAGACGGACTTCACCCACCAATACTCAAATCCCTATCGAATGTCAGCTCATCAGCCGTGACAAACCTATTTAATAAATCACTCTCTGAAGGATCTGTCCCCAACGACTGGTAAGGCTCGATAGTGAGACCGCTTCCCAAGGTTGGTGATCCGAGTAAAATTGAAAACCATAGACCGATATGTTTGACTTCGATATTATCTAAACTTCTCGAGAAAGTTGTGAAAAAGTGTCTGCTCTCGTTCTTCGAATCGATGGACATATTGGCGCCAGCGCAACACGGCTTTATGAAAGGGCGATCCTGCATCACCAACTTGATGTACACAAACCATCAGTGGGTACGAGCTCTCACTGAACAGAAGGATGTTAACGTGGTGTACATCTACTTTAGTAAGGCGGTTGACAGAGTGAACCACGAGGTACTCCTTCGTAAACTGAGGACATACGGAATCGGTGGCACGCTAATTCAGGGGTTACACAAGTATTGTGGGACGAAAGTTTAGACTACAGGTCAATGACTACCGGACAGACTGGTTCCCATCGACCAGTGGAGTGCCTCACGGTACTGTACTTGGGCCAGTAGTATTTCTTATTTATATCACCGATCCTCCGCAGCAGCTCCAGTCACCATGTGCCCTGTTTACAGATGATTTGCAAATCTGGAGGATCACTGACAACCAGGACGACTGCGCTCGCCTCCAGCATGACTTAGATCGACTGTCAACGTGGTCCACTGAAATGCAACGCCCTTTTAACTCAAGCAAGTCGGAGTTCATCAGTATCACCAGATGTGCAGCCACTCGATCATACACCTAGGATGGCCAATTGCTCTTCCCTAACACATCTGTCAACCATTTAAGAGTTCTCTCGCGACATAAAAGGAGATCACTAGAAAATACAGAGAAATTGTATCGTGCGGCACTTCGTATGCTCTGGGCATTAAGACGCAGTTTCTCCACATGTTTCGAAGAAACCGTCCCTCGTCTATTCACCTCGCTCATTAGACTAATCCTTGAATACGGTGCCGCAGCTTACCATCCGATAACCCAGTGGGAAACTGAAAAGCTGGAGAAGTTACAGAATATCGCAAGTAGAATGATACCCAGTCTATGAAAGCTTCCGTATGAAAAACGCTGTGAAAGACTCGGACTCTACATACTATCCTACCGGCGAGTAAGAATTGACCTTAATATGACCCATCGAGTACTACACTTGAATCACTTCCCCATACTGCGGCCAATATTTCACCTGCGGGGACCCTGTAACACCCGAGAACACCGTAACAAACTCAGAGTCCCCTGCATGAACAAGGTATCACATCAGCTTTGTGTAGAACGAAGACTCGTAAACTTATGGAATATACTACTTGAAGGATTAATAGAGACCGATTCTTTGAAGTGTTTTAAAAGACGTATCCACGATTATTTCCGAAGCCTGTGTTTTTGTGAAACGGTACTCATATAATGTGAAAAGAAGATATCGGTATACCTGCAAATAATGACAACAATAGGGATTCCTAACCGAACAACGATAATCGATTTACTGACTAAACACAACCGCTGACGATCCGCAAATAACTGTTTTTGATTTTGTATAATTCGATAAAATTGTACAGAAACCTTTCTACTTGCTCTTAAATACAGTCAGCTTAGTCTCAGTAGGGACTATGCGGACAATGTCTGCTGCCAGGTTTTGACTCCCAGCCCAGATTTCATTGCAGGCCGAGGGCAAATGAGCACGAATCCAGTAGGGGAGTGTAGTGCCTTGCTCTAGCAACTCCAAACATATATCGGCTTCAGATGTAGTCCCAGTGTAGTAGAATTGACTAAGGTCCACTTCAAAAGGAATTGTGGTACAAACTGCGCTTGCCTATCGCAGTCCATTCACACACTATGTAGTTCAATATGACCCTCCAATCAGTCAATAACCGTTGTGCTAAGCGTCGCCCGTCGTTACCCAGTAGTTAAAGAGGTAGCGCTTTCGACTACAATTCCAATAAATCCGGGTTCGATGCCTGCTATCTCCATCGGATGAGAGTACATAGGTTTGAATTGCATGGTGTGGTGCGGTGTTTTCTGGCGCGCAACACCCAATATTCATCTGCTTCAGTTACGGTCCTAGTGATCGAATTGACCAATATTCACTAACAACTGCGGATCACGGTCCACATTGACATTGCGCGTCTCAACTCATTCATATATAAAGCATGCTTAAACCACGACCGCTGCAGTCAGTTATGCTTTTCTTTTACATTACCATTTGTACCGCCTTATGTAGCATCCATAGGTGAGTCTTAGGGTTAAGCAATGTTAGCAGTATGAACATGCCTCAGGACCGACTTCGGTCGAGGACGACCTGGATCTCTATCTTTCCACGGATCAGGTTCAACTGTTTTTTGCTATATTGTGTGTATCCTAATCGAGAGATGTTAGGGTGTTTCCGATTTATCCTGTAAACCAGTACTAAACAAGATGAAATTAATTGAGAGAAGGGCTGAAGAAAATCTCCACAGTGTCGGCATAAAGCTGTTCAACGTCATTTACCTTGAGACCAGCCCTATGGTAGGCTCTAATCGTAGGTAATTTTGATCCATCTGTGTGCCTTAGTTAACTCGATCCTGGATATTGAAAAATCTGAATCGCTATCGGACTTTATTGACGTGGCAACGGGAAGTGAAATCACTGACCACTAAACTATGTACTGTTTGTCAATCCCGCCTTTCTTATTAGGGTTCAAATAACGGCATAATGCTGTAGGCTCGAGACGCTGCAGGACGTTGGTTCAACGCTTGCTGGCTTTGTCCTTGCTTACCTCTCCAGGTCAGAGTATCTATTTTAGGTGTGTGGGTGTGTGTGTGGTACTGAGTAACTCGTAAGATGAATTCGTCTATGACATCGTCATTTGGGTGCATGATGAAGCTGTTCCACGTATAGTGCCTTATATTCGCGCGATATTCATCCTTTTGTGACTATAAAATGTTAATAAAATGTAAACACCTTGAGCATGGTTGTTCGCAAAACATGTGTAAGTGCCGTACGTAGTTGTTAAGCATCTCATTTTTCGTTCCTGGTTTATAAGGCTATCTCTTGAGTGAATCACAGTGCATTGAAGCACCAGCACCGAGGGCTGATGTGCTGTTGTTAATGATGAGGATCGCAGTAAGCTTTAGCGGTTCTAGCAGAAAAGTGTGGGGCTTAACAATGGATACGGGAATAACAATCTTTTCTTCTTCTTGCTTATACTAATGTATCTGCTTTCAAGGTTCAGCTAGTGCTACTGCCCTTTACCCTCATCTTTTCCGTTTCGCTGTTGGTGTCACGATGAACAGTCACAATTGGAGCAACATAGACTATGGTCCCTAACTTAAGCAAGGTAGTCTTTCCTGCGGAGTAAGACGTGGACATTAATGATCTTGAGAACTTCACTTTGGCAAACATACAAGGCCACTCCAAACGCCGAAAACTGAAAGGCTTACGTGACCGAGAGGAACCACGTCGTCACCTTGGTTCGCGAGGACAAACTGAAAAGTCAGTGGTATTGAGTGGTGTTCTGTTTCAATCCTAATCTACTTTTCATGTATAGCACCAAACTCCGCAGTGCACAGCGAAGCATCCCCCCATTAAACACCACCAGTTGGCAAGCGTACACTGCGCAAGATGTATCCAACGTCCTTAGACATCAATAGGCTAATACTTTCCAGAACGCACAAGCACCTCATACCATTCTCACAAGATCACTTCAGCACCAGGACATAGCCATATCTCCTTCACTGCTGTGAATGTGCTGAAGCGTCTGATATTACTATGCGAGTACGGTTCACTGGGTCCGGACAGCATACAACCCAAATCATTGAAGGTAGCTGTCACTACCTTGGCTGAGCTGTTGTCTCAGTTTTTCTAGTGCTATCTTGACGATATACATTTCCGACTAGATGGAAGTATGGCTTAGTCACTCAATTACTAGGAGGACAACCATGCTGTGCCGGCAAACTGATGTCAGATTATTCTTCTTCCGGTGCATGCTAAACTAGTGTAATCTGTCATTACAGAAGTACTCACGGCGTATTTTGAAGTATGCGATGTCATCGTACCGGAGCAGCACGGCCTTCATCTAAACCGCTCATACACTACTCACAGCTTGCTAGCCCGTGCAAGCTAGAAGGAGTCCGCAGATGCAGATAAAGGAGTCAATGTCGTCTACCTTGATTTCTTGGAAGATTTTGATTGCCTAAATCATCGCATATTGCTTTATAAGTTCCAGATCCATGGGATGGATGCTTCTATCCTGAGTTGGGTGCGTGCATTACTACACAGACGCCGCTTGAATGGGCGACTTCGTAGCTCCCTGTTCGACTCGATAGGGGTGCACTGCAGCATCCCATAAAGCTAGGTAGTAGGATCAAGGCTTTTTTTCAGTGGTCATAAACGAACTCGAGGGAGGGTTAATGTTAAACCTCCCACGCTTTGTGGATTATCTTCAGATTTGGTTGGTCAACAGGACATTAGACGATGATACAGCATTGTAAAACGAGTAGTCAGGCCAGAACATGCTCAAGTTCGACGCTGCCAAATGTAAAGTACTGAACATCTGCCATCAGGGAACCTACCAATACCGACTAGGAGAACACGTTTGCTGTACCCTTCTCATGAACGTGATCTTAGAGCGCTTATGAAGGGTTATCTCAGTGACTCAAGACAGACGAAAAATTAGCGAAAAATTCCAGCTTAAACTTGGGCTTCCTACTGGCCTCGTCTGGCAGGTTTCATCCCGCTTTGTTTCCCAACTACTAGACTCTTACATGAGGCCACATGTAAAATACACCATCCAGGTGTGGCATGCTTGCGAAATATAACCTCGCCGCTCTTCTGACTATACAACTAGGAGAGACTACAAACGTTAAAGGCTTGCTCCACCCTTCTTAGCTACCTAGACTGAAAGTCTTAATGGTTTCCAGTGGACAGTATGATCGTCTACGAGGTGATGACATATCGGTGTATTAGATCCGGAAGTATCCGAACCACGCGTGCCGACACTTTTTGAAGCTCCGGCACAACAGCTCACTGAGAGATAACCAGTCGAACTTAGACATGCAGTGTAGCCAGCTGAAAGGCCATGGGTACTTCTTCCTTCATGCGTCACATACGTGGAACATCCTTCCAAATTCTGCTGTTAGCTGAATTCAGAACTCGATTTGATGATACACCACTTGCGTCAGTTTTTTGAATCCAAGTTATTGAGAAATGGGGCAACGTAGCCAAACGGTGTGCGCGTGTGAAACGCGCAATGAGCCCACCGATACGCGCTATTTGTTTCTTTGTACATCCACGGTTTGGTCTCACTTTTTACCTGTTTTATCCGCGACGAATCCACTGCTCTATGCTAGGTGCCTTTCCTCTTTGTAAATCTGCCTTTGAAATGATTAATACAGCAGTTTTACTATTGGTTCGTTGTGAAGACCTTAAGAGAACCTGCTAAGTTGATTAGGGTTTAGGTGACCTGTTACTCAAATGAAATTGCCTCTCTTCTGATGGCTGACTGAGTAATCATTTGCATTTCTGTGAGGCTGATTAGAATGCACGGTAGCCAAATGAGTCGGTGAAACATAGGTGACCAAGTGGTCAAACACAATGACATCCTTCAGTCTAAGCTCACGTTTGCTTTCCGTTACCGGTCAGCTCGCGCTACCGATAGGGTTTGCGCAACGAAACAGCAACCGAATTGAAGGAGAAGGCGCTAACTAATGGCGTGAACCAACCTGTTGCTTTTTTCATAGAAAGGTATATGAGAATCGTCTTGCCAAGTTGCCAAATGGTATAGCTAATGTTGAGAGTCGTTTAATCCTAAATCTCGCTTCATTTAGGATAGCCAGAAGAGCGTTAAACTCAGGTTATAACACGCTCCCTACTATTTTTGCTGGTAGTACTTCCATCACTCCGGCATGTTGTTGTATATGAACCGACTATGTGGTTGCATATAGTTTTTGCTTCGTCCTTCAAGAAGCGTATGCAGGAGTGAGTAAACTATTGATCCGTTGGTAGCCAGTCCACTAGCCACATGAGTAAACTGTGTGTAGTTAGAAGCATTCTTAGGCTTGATCTAGACAGAAGCCGGGTTGCTGAAGTGCTGTAGTTTACTGGTGCGTCTCGCTTGTACCAACAGCCTGTGCTCCGGAACGCTACATCCATTGCTGTATTCCTATTCTTCGCACTCTATATTTTACAGTCTTCTTTGCGAGTTCTGTACTAGGAAACGGAAACTTAGGCGCGAGGGGAATTGATATCTTTTCACAGTCTGAGTCTGTCTGATTCTTGGGAAGGTACTTGAATGTTTGATACTGAAAGTAATTTTGCTTTTTAGTATCAAGCGCCTCAAATGTTTTAGACGATGTAGTCGCAGGTGAAGATGAAAATCCAGGGTAGTTCCGGTAGTTTCTTTCTGATGGGACAATGATGTCTTATGGGTAAAAAAGCAATGCTTACTAAGTTCCGTGGGATGGAAATAGTTGAAAAACTAAAATTTCGTTATAAAATGAAAAGCATTTTGTTGAACTCACCATAGACTTATCTTGAAGAGCGGAGATGTTCGCGTATTGCAAGTATAAATTCATAAAACCATTGCCTGTTAGTTTGACAACACATCGTTTGATTGCAGTTTGTAGCCCCTTGGCTAACAAGTTATAAAATGGTATGTAAATGAGACAACGCTAAGTCAATTCGTTTTTTAAACATCGTTAGATTTGGGGCAAAGAAGGCATAATTTGAAAGAGTGTTCCAAGGCTGACACACTCGGAGGGAAACGAAATTTCTACGGCCCTCAAGTCGGCTATACTCTATTGTCAGTTTCAGACGACGGCGTCTTAGGTTAGTGTTGTGCTTCAATTTCAGCAGCGGGCGACAAATGTGGTCCTGATTCTCCAGAATCTGCTAAACCATTATCAGATCACCCCACAAGCTTCGATATCAACTGCTTTATATTCTTATAGAATTCAGTCTAAGTTGATAGGGCAAATGAAAGAGGCCCCTAACGTTCTCGGTTAATCTTCGTTGAGAAGTCTCGAGAGCAACAAGATCCTGTTTCTGCCACGGCTGCCACGCCAGGATAGCCTATTCAACGTGTGGTCTCACGTGGACGTCAAGCATTTGTGGCAAGATTGAGAGCTCGAACCTACCGAACGCTCTACGAAGAAAGCCGATATGTTGGTTGCCGGTTCTCTACGCCTTCTCTGCTTGGTTTGAGCATCCGAAATATTCCTGTACCAGTATACCCACGTCACACTCCTGAGAGGTCTTCTGCAAGGTGTGGTCACGAAGCTTGTGAACGCTCACCGGCTAGTGACGCAGATGGATCACGTTGCCTTTAGCTGTGTCCAACTGTAGCAGGTTCCTAGTTTACCGTCTATAGGTGCAATCTATGAACAGTGTCTGGGCGCCTTGTCAGCCATTATCCTTCCATAGGTCGGTACTTAAAAGCTGATGATTCCCACCTCATTCTGATGTTGTGCGTCGTCGAACCTTCAGCTTCTATCACTGATCAGTTCTTCATACATTCACCTACCTTGAGACTTGGATGTCCGCAATCTTCAGGTTGGGAGACAACTTGTTGTCGTCTGAACACCTCCAAAGTACCCAGTTTAAGAACGGCTGAAAAAGGGGGCTTAACAATAGTTTGATCTGTCATCTAAAAGGTAAAAATATTTCACAACTCGGTTTGTTTTCGCCACTACTCCAGCTCACAGGCTGGGTCTAACAATTAGTGTATACGTATGTTCACTTATTGGCCAAGTGTACAAACTATTACTAACAGGATGGAGAGGTGAAACAGCAGAGTTAGTGTCATTGTGGTCGCCTGATATTATGGTTTTCTTAAATGATTCCCGTAACACACCGGTCCTTGACTGACGAAGGGTTAGAAACACGCTACTCTTCAAAACTCTTCACCTCTGAGGGATTCATCTTTAGTTGCAAGCGGAAGCATTTTTCTTTATGAGGATGCAATTCTATCGATCCAAAAATCCTTTGACACTACCGTCAAGCGATGTAAATTATACCTTTTTAATCATTACAAGAGACGTAAGTTCTTGGGAGACTTGAAATTTGTCCCCCGGCGATACGACAAAATGGACGATGATGTATTGGCTTTGGGATGCATTTCTATGCCATTTACTGACCAACACGACAATTAAGTAGAAAATATTGCACTTTTGACTTCCGATGATTTCCTAAGTATGCGGCACATGGGGGAAATATCAGGCCGCTACAGCCAGAGAACCTGATTCAAGACGTTTGTACGAACTGCAGTGCAGGTATTCGTGACAGTGTCTTGGTCCAGTGCAGAACTCAGATGATACATTATGGCTGGAGACCTTGGTTTCTTCTCAATCGAGATTAATGCTGAATTTACAGCAGTAACGGTGCGTCGCTGCACCTGTTTGGCTTCCTTCTCTCATCATGCACAGATGATACAAGGTGACGGGATAAATCCAGTTATCCGATAGATCGGTGGGGTTATCAACATTTTAAAGCTCTCTGTTTCGATCGGCTCAGAACTAGAACCGCAGGCCCAAAGTTTATCAGATTGCTCTTACACCATAGGGTTAATGATTAACAACTTGAATCTCGCCAGACATAAAGAGGCCTGTCACATTCGATCACCGCTGCCTTCGCAGCTTAGCTCATGTCTGAATGGAACACCGCGTGAGTCATGAGCGTGTTCAGCGTCACGTATTTGGTGCAGGAAGAGCGAGTGAACCGCTCAGCACCGTTATATCA
The DNA here is from genome assembly GCA_944474145.2 of Dicrocoelium dendriticum. Taxonomy (NCBI): domain Eukaryota; kingdom Metazoa; phylum Platyhelminthes; class Trematoda; order Plagiorchiida; family Dicrocoeliidae; genus Dicrocoelium; species Dicrocoelium dendriticum. The sequence continues at coordinate 33,495,816 of OX104070.1, forward strand.
CGCACCAGGCTCCGATGGCTGGGCCACGTGTTGCGCATGTCAGCACACCGACTCCCGCGACGTGCATTGTTTGCTCGCCGAGGGTGCGGTTGGAAGAGGTGGAGCGGAAGCCAAGCGATGACTTGGTCGAGAGAAATGAAAACCCGTGCTTCGAAGTTGATATTGTTTGGTGCATCCCGACTGCTTGGCTGGGGTCCTAAGGAGGATGAACACGTTTGTTTGAACACACTTGCTGATATGGCTAGAAGCCGGCCCCAGTGGCGTTTGTGTTGTGAGTTCCTTTGTCCATCCCCTCCTGTTTAAACCACCCCTCCAATCATGATCTCATTCACTAGGCATAATATAACTTTTTACGACACGATAGCCGGCTGTTAGCTCTCCGGAACGATGTCCATCCGTTATTGAGGACTCAGCAGGTGTGCTACCGTTGCATTAATTTTCTTCTTGTTTTTAGTATTACGACATAAGAGCTTAGGTGTTTTCCACTTACGTGTGTATATAATGCCATATAGTTTTGTTCGCTAGGCCACCACGAAATCTCAAGCACGCAATATATATATATATATATATATATATATATATATATATATATATATATATATATATATATATATATATATATATATATATATATGGTTGGCGGCATCCGTGTCCGGATTTGCATGCCGTTGTGGCCTCCATAGGACAGCCACAGAATGCCTGCGCCTACAGAAGGGCCATTAATGATTCGCGCTGCACCACCCACAGCTCCAAACATACACCTCATATCCAGTGTAAACCCGAAAGAATAAGACCGGGAGGCATGCGGATGGGAGCCACGTTTCATCAACGGAGCCGGCCCACACTCCTTCACAGACAAACACAAGCATGCTGTATTTGAGGGATCAAGCGCACACAAGGTGGTGGCTGAACCGTAGTCCGCTTCACACTGCGTGCATGGAACCACTCTACAAGCCTAGCGCGGCTACAAGGACTTCGCATTTCGTCCCCTACACCAACGACCAACTGTGTCCTGGAACCAGTATGAACGAGGTAGTGGGTAACCGACCCGTAAACACTATTTCAACATGCACATCAAGCGTAGCCACACCGAGGATGTCAAACGACAGCCAATCACTTGAAACGACAATATCAAATAATATATATCGAATAGAGTGTAGGGAAATGCTGAACTAAATCTACGCCAAATGAGCGTATGTAATAAATTGATTATCCACAAATCCGCGCTAAGCGCAAAAGCCAAAATTTTAGCGAACTTAACAAGCAATAGTTTAAGCAAAGTAAGCAAGTGCAGGTAAACGTTATGATGAGGCAAAAAGGTGTATTGAGACACGGTAGAAAACACGCCATCTGAAATAAAGCAACTCAGAACGCAAGCGCGCGGTTAGTAAATCGAAAGCTACGAACCTAGCAACGCTGCGTCGGTTCTACTTACATTCTCATCAAGACCCGTCGTGGTTTCGATGCTGGTTCCGGGTTGCCTCGCTCGTGGCTCAGTAGGCCTGCCTGACTCAGGCACCCACGACCGCATGTGTTACAGCACCACGCGCTCGACGTCAAAGGAGAACACTCCATCGGTGACTGTCGCTTCCGCACCCGCCGCTTCTTCTCTTCATTCACGAGGGCTTTCTCTTACACCTCGGCAACGGCCTTCATAATCAGGTCGCACTATGCAGGCCGATCAATCGCGTTCGATTCCAATGACCTGCAATCAAGATTATAACGTGAGAGGATCAGTTTGATCATGTCCTGGTAACGAAGCTTCGGTTTCCCCACATGCCGCTTCCCAACACTCAGCTGATCATGTATTAGCTGCTTCGGTATCCACGCCGAGTCCATACCACACCTGACCGAGCCATCTAAAATGTCTCAGCAGAAGTATACCTCCCACTGCATACATAGTTATATATATATATATATATATATATATATATATATATATATATATATATATTCACAAGTCTGTAGACACCCAAATGTACCATCAGAACCATGGTGATAATGGAAGGAGAGCATCTTATTCAGCAAAGATAGGAAAACTGTCTCATAAAGTGGATCGGTACCCTGGTTTGTGCTTCTGTTGCTTTCCGTCTCCTTTTTGTTTAATATGAACACCGGATGATGATGAAGTGGTTGTGCATCACTGACGCCACTAGTTGCTATTGTGCGCCATAATCTCCAAGAGTTCTTTCCACTTGGAGTTCGCATCACGTGTTGCCGAAGCGGGAGAGGGACAGATCCAACCAACGCCAGAGGTGTGATAGCGCTCTGCATGTTCTTTTCCCATATCATCAGTTGTCTGCAGCAGAGGTTTTTCATTCTTTTCTATAAAGTGCGAACAGCGTGCGACAAGTAATGCGTAGTAAATTATCCAGGTAGCACAAAGAGTGCTGGAAAATAATACCCTGGAGACAGCGATTGTTCGTTCCTAGTACTCGGCCTCTAATCTGTTTATTGCTTACATGGTACTAGCACCATGTACAACTAATCGGTGGCAAGCAGCGGTTGCCTAAATCTGACAGTCGTTTCAAATAGTGCGGGCGAACAGGTCAGTTCTCGCAGCCGTACAGCAAGACCATACGGATAGTGGCATTGTCCACTCTGCCCCTGAGACTGACGTGCGACGAGGACACAAGTGTCCCAGTTTGTTCCGAACTCTCCTCACTAACATCGCCTCCAGCCGTGATGCAACTTAAGAGGTAATCAATGCTATGCCCTTGCTCCAGTTCCTTATTTACAATGATTAGCGTAGCTACAGTCACTTGCCAAGCCTGAAGCCAAGCTTTACAATTAAATGGGGCAAAATACAGACCATATTTAGCTGTCCATATTACTAAGTTGTTCAGAATGTTTTGGACGGTCTGTAGATTATCCCCCAAAGAAGCAACGCTATCGACATAATCCAGATCCATAGCTCCGTCCTCAGGAAGAGGCACAACCTCGCAGCTCCAGGCTGTTTCCATTGACCGATGGTGAACATCCTCGATGGAAAAGTTGAGTAGGAACGATGAGATAAGGTAACCTTGGCGCACTCCACTGGTAACTAGACAAAGAATAAAGCTTGCCTTAAGCCCTAATCTTGCCCGCTGAGTGACTATGCAGTTCTTTGCGGGTTGCGACAAACTTGTCCGGTACAAGATTTCTTAGCAGCAAGTTCCATGGAGATGGCCTATCTGCTAAGTTGAAAGCGTTTCGAATGTCCAAAAAGCTCCACGACTGTTGGTCTTTGCCTGACGTGACCATGTTCGAGAAATTGATGCAGTATGAAGAGTTGGTCGATGCATCCACTTACCCGCACGAGAACCAGCGTCCTCCTCGTGTACCAAGCTCTACAATTGTTGAAAGTCTGTGAAACTAGGTGGACATAAAAACTTGGGATATGATAGTGACAAGCAAAATTCCTCGGTAGTGTTATACTAACCTGGTTGTAACGGTGCGGTCGCAATGAGACTAGACCTTAACGTGGTGTGACGGTTTGCCTACCTCCTTGACCCATTAAGCTATACTGGCTGGTGCAGCCGGGTCCCTTGATAGCTACTCCTACCAGGGTTTTCAATGGTTAGAGGCCAGACAAACTCAGTTTCCTGGTCCTCCACTACTACAAACATAAATCATTGCCACCTCCTCGCTGGCTTGCGGACACGCTTTTGAGCCGAAGCTTTGGTGGAGAACCCTAATCATCCTCCTGTCTAGGTCTGGGCGCCCTGGCAGTATCTCAGCCCACATACAACCATGACAACTTCCCTAAACTCTAAGTACATCCTGCATCAGCTGTCGCGCGGACTATCAAGGGCCTCCTTACCTGCTGCATACAGCAGGGCAGATAAACGAAAACATGCTATTGCTGGTGTCTCCCTTCTTTCTTTTCCACCTGTTTCTCGTGCTCCCATCCCGACCCCCATTCCTTACCTTCCTTCTATAATTCCTAACTTAATTGCTAGCAACCGAAGTGCCACTGGAGTAGAACCATTTGCAGACACTTTTCAGCAACACGCACCGTACGCCTATCGGCAACAGTCCCTTATAAGGCCGTGCTGTCCCGTTTCCCTGGTGGAGTTCAACATTGGCACCCTAAGACAACTCGGTCAACAGGCTGCACTCGTACGCACCTTGGAGGCAGTGGGTATTGATGGATGTTATGTGCCCCTTGCTGAGGCTGATGTTGCATTCATGATGCTTCTTCACCGCAGTTGGGCTAAACCAACTTTCACTTAAACTAGGTCTTTTTAATGTGGATAAAATTCATTACATGTTATTTGGTTTGTTCTGCGTACATGATAATCTTCTCCTTACTTGCACACGTCGCTCACGCAAATTGTGGTAAACTTGCGTAATTTTATCGCGTGGTATTTTTAACTAACTTTCGGACATTTCGTACTTATCACGTATTCACTTATAACCAATTTCTTCTATATGCTCATTTAGCGAGTATTTATGTCGTCATATGCGTTTACTTTAATCGACATCGGCATTTCGAATGATTGGCTGTTGTTTGACATCCCAGGTGTGCCTGCGCTTGATGTGCATGTTGACAAGGTGCCTACCTGTCTATTACCCACTACCTCGTCCATACTGGCTCCAGGAGACAGTTGGTCGTTGCTGGAGGGGACGGGGTGCACGGTCCTTGTGGTCGTGCTAGGCTCGAAGAGTGGTTCCATGCACTCAGTGTGGAGCGGACTACGGTCCAGCCACCACCTTGTGTGTACTTGATTCCCCAAATACAGCGTGCTAGTGTTTGTCTGTGAAGGAGTGTGGGCCGGCTCCGTTGATGAAACGTGGCTCCCATCCGCATGCCTCCCGGTCTTATTCCTTTGGGTTTACACTGGATATGGGGTGTGTGGATGGAGCTGTAGGTGGTGCAGCGCAAGCCATCCATGGTCCCTCTGTAGGCGCAGGCGTCCTGTGGCTGGCCACAGTGACAGGCAAATCTGAAACCGGATGCCGCCAGCCATATGTGTCCGAAACTAGGAGCAATGCGCCTAATGGGGTTGAATTAACTGCACCCGACTTGTCCTGTCGCTATTGGTTGCACGCATCCGGAGACGCTGATGCAACACTCACGGGTCAAGCTGGTGTAGTTATCATTCGCAGCTCCAAGGCTGAATCATCGTTGGTTGATTGGATTCCGGTGAACAGCCGTTTGTGTGCAGCCCGTTTGGTGATATCAACTAAGGTTGATTCACGATGTAGTACAAAACGCTGTTTGTTTGTGCTTTGCGCTTATGCTCTTACTGACTGCAGTTCTGATGCTACCAAGGACACCTTCTATCACTACGAAGTACTACTAGTTCAGATATTATAGTACTTGCAAGTTACATGAACGTACGAGTAGGGCCTCCGAGATCTTCAGAAGCGCAGTTCGGTGGTAAGTATAGGTTTAACTCCGGACGGACTGACAACGGCGAGCGTCTGCCGCAACTGTGTGCGGAGCACCAGTTGTTTATTAATAGCACTGTCATTACGTACAGTGGATGCCGAACTGTTACTTGGCGTCCTCCTGTAGCTGGCTAACCATGGACCCAAATTGACCACATTGTCGTAAGTTGCAGGTGGCGTGATTCCACTCTGGATTGCCTCTCGTTCTGTACTACCTGCATCGACTCTGTTCATGCATTGACACGCGGGCGTTTCCTCAGGAAGTTTACCAGGGAGCGCACCAAGCGTCTCCTCCGATTTGCAACTGAGCAATTTTCCAAGCCCTCATTCAGGCAAGCCTGTCAAGGCTCACTGCGTACCGAACTTTCACTGTCTTTTCCTAATGACACTTAGCTTCAGTGGAATAAGATCACCGCCGCCATGCACGACGCAGGAACATCTGCTTGTGGTACTTTCAATCGTCACAGCACCAGTCACTAAATATCTGAGAGATCTGTGAACCTGTTTGGATCCAGAAGAAACCCCCGGCTGACTGTGAGCAAAATGTTACCAGAAGGACTATTCGCCGCGAAATTAAACCGAGCCTATGTGCTGACAACGGAGCCTAGTGGACCAGTCAGACTCAAGAAATGGAACAGGTAGGAGCAGTGTGAAATTACCACAAGCTCTTCCATCTGATCGGCGCCACTCTTCTCAGGAAACCAGACGTCAGTAGGACAACCAGAGGCAGCGCGGGTGCACTGCTACACAATACGGAGCGCAGTTTGGCTCGTTGGGCAGAGCAACTCAAGGTCAGTTCAGTTGACCACCAGCTCCCGGAACTCTTCCTACGCAGGTGATGCAGGATAAGCCATGCTCGCTTAGTCTATAGGCGCAATCGGAGGCTGAGGTCCGAACCGCGATCACAGCCCTCAACCGTTTTCGTGCTGCTGGCCTGGAATCTCTCCCACCTGCACTATTTATGGATGGAGGTGAGGTCCACTGCAAAGCACTGACCTCCGTATTCGAACGTATCTGGAAGGAAGAGAGTGTCCTAGCTACTTGGAGCGCATCGATTATAGTGGCAGTATACAAGAAGGGCAGTCGCACAGTCTGTTCTAACCACAGGGGTATTAGTCTTACGCCAGTTGTGACAAAATTCCTGACCTCAGTTCTCGTTCGTCGCCTCCCTGTGGAAAGAGAATCTCGGATTAAGGAAGAGCAGGCGGTTTACCGCCCTGGAAGTGGCTGTATGGACTATATATTCACCCTGCGGCAGGTGCTAAATCGGCGCCACGCATGCCGCAGACAGACAATAGCTTTGTTCCTTGATTTCAAGAATGCGTTCGATTCAGTCGATCGACGCATTCTGTTCGAAAAATACTTGCGCGCAAAGGTGAACATCTTACCTGCTCTATACTCGGACACTACAGGCCTGGTCAGAGTTCAAGGTGACCTATCGGATTGCTTTCCGACCACAAGTAGCATTTGTCAGGGTTGTCCGGTTTCCCCATTTTTGTTCAATTTAGTCGTGGGCTGCATCTTGTAGTGTTCCCTTACGGAATCTCACGATGTAGGTGTTGAAATGCTGCCTGGTGAGAACTTAGTTGATCTCGATTATGCGGACGATATCGTCTTGCTTTTCGACGATGTTGGGATAGCCCAATAAACCACGAATAACCGATCTAGAATGGTCCCATTATTTGGTATGCGTTTCGCGCCTTCAAAGTGCAAAGTGTTACTGCAGAACCACCAGCCACTTGATGAGCCCTTGACTATTGATAACGCGGAACTCGAGGTGGTTGATTGGTACACTTATCTCGGCAGCTGCATCAGAAACGATGGGCGCACAGAAACTGAAGTCAGTTCACGCATTGCAAAAGCCAGAACTGCCTTCTTGAATCTGCGGCATCTTTGACAACATAAGGGTTTCTCTCCGTCTAAAAAGCCGTGTATACAAGACCACAGTGAGGGCCGTCCTACTCTATGGGAATGAAACTTGGCCCCTTCGGTCCGAAGATCTGAGGCGCCTTCAAGTATTTGATCATCGTTGTCTGCGAAACATTGCTGATGTCGGATGGCACCAGCGTGTCCGCAACGATGATGTGCGTAGGCGAGTACTAGGTGGTGATAATCATGCTAGCTCCCTAGAACAACAGATAGCACTGAATAAGTTGCGTTGGCTCGGGCACGTGCTACGTATGCCTGGTCACCGCTTATCTAGGAGGGCCTTGTTTAGTCTGCCAGGTGTAGGGTGGCGAAAGGCTCGAGGTGGACAGAAGTTGACTTGGCAGCGGGAAATGAAGTCACTGACGACCAAACTAGGTGCCGTTGATCCGTTCTTTCTTCCGGGCTGGAGTCCACGTGACTCGCCTTGTGCTTGGCTCGAGACTTTACAGGACATGGCTCGCAACCGACACCAGTGGCGCGTCTGCTGCCGTCTCCTAGTCAGACTGCTGGTTTAAACTGGGTTTGGTGCTGAGTCATCTGCGCGGTAGTGGCTGATTATGATGCGGGGCAGTGAAAGCCGCAAGGAAGCTGTCTCGTTGATGCTGCCTTATCTTTGCATGATAGCCAGCTGTTTGTTACGGTATGATGTTAGCACAATGTGTAGGCGCCTTGACCCTGAATGTTTGTTTAGAGCATTAAGGTTTTTAAGTAAGTCCCCCTTCTCTCCCTCTTATTATTCTTCAGTCCATAGACCTCCTGGTTGTATGGCAGCGAAGCATCCGTTCAAATGGCTGACGTACCGCTGGTGTTGTTGACGATGATGATGGTTGTACCGGCTCTTTTAATTGAAATGAACAAGTTATTTGCGGCTTGTATACATGCACAGAATGGTTGTCGACAGAATTCCATTCGTATGTCCTGTGAGTTTTAGTCTTAAAACGTTTTCTGTATGCGAGCTGAAGTGAGCAACTAGAACAAACATGGATCCCACACGCGGCTACACGACCCCCCCAAAAAAGAGAGAAACAGCAAGCCCTTCACAGTAGACGCTTTTAGCGGCTCAGCAAAAAGCGAATACGGCGTTGCCCAGTCTCATCTATATAGTGATTGGCGATGTATGTTATTTTTCACATGGACCTGTCTATGTAGGCTATACTGGATGGTTTGCTGAATTACGTCCTCGTGGTGTCAGCTTGGTGATAAGTGGTACTTCGTTCCAGCGACATGTTCAGCGGCAGTGCTCCATAGATTTCGCCTGACAAGCGTTCTCCCTATATAAAGCCACCTATGTCCGTTCAACATCACTGTCAAGTAGCAGAAGCGACTCATCACTAAATAAAGTCACTGCCCCTTGCTTCCCTCCCGGAAAGCATTGTATTCCAGCAACCTGAAGCCCAACTTGTGGGGAGGATTGGGTCTCTATTTTGTAATCGACCCAAGGCACGGCGTATGAACTGAGTACTCCGTCACTGAAAACGAAACATTAAAAGTTAGATAGGAATAAACTGCCTACCCCCTCAGTTCAGCAGAGCTATTCTTCTTCCGTTGCCGCTGCACTCAGCTGCGACACACCACAAAATATTGATCTACACTGGGGGTTCATGCAGCAGATTATGATCACTTCCTAAACAGTCAGCCTCATGAAGGCCTGGATCTTCACGCGCTCCCTGGATCTACTTGAGTTCCGCAGTAATATCCCTACGGAGTCTAATCATAATGAAGTGTGTCGTTCTGTCAGTCGGAGCTCAAACAAAGCCTGCACAGTGACCACGATTTCTGATGATCTCAGCGTGCTTCGGAAATATAGACCGCTGCCCCTCCAGCAATACTGGCAAGCTCTTTCCGCTCATTCTATTTACTGTCCACAGGAAGTCTTGTGCCAGTGAAATTATTTGCGAAGCTGACAGTTCGCCGATCACCAACCTAAAGAGACGCTTGGATGGGTGGGCCGTACATTTTCATACCCAGTTCATTTGGCCCTCACCTTCTAGTTGTATGCCCTGCGAACACAGCTGTTCGCCCCGCGGTCGTCACACTTGACCCACTCAGAGAAGCGAAACTTGGCCTTGCGATTCAAGGCTGTCGGCTCAGAGCAACTGCGTCTGAAGATGTTCACGTACGGAGGCGCAGTTACCATCAACCAGCTAAACTCGTTGTTCTCCAAAATCTTGATCGAAAATAAGGTGCCTCTTCTCGGGGCGAATCGGTTGTTGTCCTGATTTTTAAAAAGGGTGCTCGCACTCCATGCAGTAATTACCAGGGGATTAGTCTCATTTTGGTTGCCACCAAGCGTTAACATCCGTTTTCCTCCATAGACTATCTCCGATTCGTTTTTCACGGTACCGAGAAGAACAAGCTGACTTCCGTCCTGATCGTGCGTGTGTGGATCAAATACTCACGCTCTGCCAATTACTCGAACAACGTTACCTCTACCAGAGGCCTACCATCGATGGATCGAACTGCGCTATGGTATTGGTTGTTAAAGAACGGGGTCCCAGAAAAATACTTGACCATCCTGCGCGCACTGTGCCACTATGTCTCCGGCAGCGCGCGGGTCTATAGCAATCTTCCTTCGTTCTTGGCTGTCAATAGCGGTGTACTACAGCAATGGTAGACCTCCTGTCGAGAGCTCTGGATGATCAGCAAAATCGTGATCTGCAGCTACTACCGGGTAAGTGAGCGGCCGTCTTAGAAAATGCTGACGACATCGCCTTACTTGGCGACGACTTACAGATCATGCAAACCATTATAAACCGTTAGGCAATTGAAGTACCTAAGTATGGAATCTGCTTCACCTCGTCGAAGAGTAAAGTGCTACTCCAGGTTCGATACTCGTTTCTTCTTATGCTCACCCTTGAATGTACACAGCTTGAACAGGCGGACGGCTTTGTCGACCTGGGCAGCTGCATGTCTGCTGGTGGCACCATTGAGAAGTAAGTTTCCGTCCGCATCGCCAAAGTTCAGTTAGCGATTGTCAACCTGAATCACTTGTGGTGTCCTCGGGATGCCTCCCTCCTAGTAAGGGGTCGTGTTTACAATGCTACAGTTCGGGAGGTGTTGCGAAATTCAAGCGAATCGTGGCTAGTTCGTGTGAATGCGGTGCGCCGGCTCTCGTGCTTCGACAATGCGTGTTGGAGAAGGATCGCTCGTATGTGGTAGTAACAACACGTCAGCAACGGTGAAGTAGGACGTCGTGTCTTAGGGTATGCGAGTTTTCACTTCAACAAGCTGGTTTTGCTTCGCTATTTAAGATGGGTCGACCACATTCTGCGTAACCAGCTCAGCGGTTGCCTCATCTCATATTGTTCACCTGTGCGTGATTCGAATGGAAGAGATCACGCGGTGATTCGCCGTCTACTTGGCGACAGCACATGAAACAGCTGACTTGCCGTGTTGCTGCCGTTGGATCCACATACATGCCTAGCTGGGGACCAAAGGAAGGAGAGTGCTGATTGCCCGAAACAACTCAGAATATGGCCCTCGACCAAAACCAATAGAACCTTTCTGTAGATATGGAAACATTTCGGTGTTGGGAGCAGCGACACCGAAATGGGAGGCATGAGGACAACAGGAGACCACGAACAAGTTGCACCATTCAGCACGGTGCCTGTTAACTCTACATCTGCACATAATTGTCTGTGAAGCAGGGCGGCCTCGGATTTGCTGCTTCATGCCACATCAATGTCTTCCAAACTAGCAGCAGTCGCTTCTGCGTCGCCAGAAAGACGTAGGTGGTATGTGACTCCCTCACTTGTCGGGGAAGTCAGCTTGAGCACAATGCTCGGGTCTTGCAATCTAGTTTCGAGAAGGTAGCATATATCCTTAGTGAGCGAATCCAGAGTGCGTGCTAGACCGGTCTGTTACCCAGTCTGCATGGATCCGAACACGACGTCGCGAACCGACACAAGAAGCGGGCTCGAAGGATAAGCTCAGGTCGGACTCTGTTGGCAGCATCGAAACTGACGTAGGGATTAAAGCAAGGATAAGACGGATTACTAACCGCTAAATTGTCAGCGTGTGGTGTAGATTGGTGAGAGACGACGGGGAGAGGAATGAGGGCGTGTGATAAAGTAGTGTGGTCCATGTTTTCGGTAGCGGGCACGATATTACCAGGTTGCTCAAGCCGAAGCAGAGCGTTGGTTTAAGGAGAATCCACCACGAGCTTTTAGCTCGACAGCCTACCCACAAGGCAGGTGGGCGAATTCAGGGAATTGCTCTCACTGGGAGCCGGTATATACACTTTTGGTGAAGCCCCAAACATGAAGCTAATCCTCCCTATAATTTCAGCACAAGACTGGTGGAATATAATGTTCCACCGGAGCGAAGTAATGTGTAGTCATTTCATTTAGAAGAGAGTTACATTCGCCAAGTCGCAGTATTGTTAACTGGAGGTTTGTGGCTTTTTATGAGGAAAACACTTGTCAACTGAAAATCCACCATTTGCTGGGACGGGGTAAACTCTAACCACCCACCCGGTACCACGATAGGGCTGTTCAGCTTGCTATTGAAATTAAGTCTGAAGACTCATTACACTCGACCTTAGCTTCGGCGCACGTCGGTTTGCTCGCTACTTTCACGGCTCTGAATGAGCGACAACGTTTGGCGGAAAAACAAAAAGCCATGAATTGCATTGGCAAAACCGCCGGTTTATCAAGCCTCTTCCGTGCTCCTGGGTCCGACCGAATCATTCTTCTAAACTAAGTACTTCTGCAGAATGGACCATACACTGATGATCCAGCATCTCTGTGTAAAGCATTCAACATTTACTTTCGCTGAATCGTTAGTGCTTGAGCTTGCACCCTTGCCAACGATGTTTACTCTGCCCCACAGTGCATGCTAATGGTGCGTAGAGTTCACCACTGCGAAATTTAGTGGATAAATTTCTCGTTTGAACCCATACCTCCACCAGTGACCTGATGGGATAACCCCCGGCCTGATTAAACAGAAGGAGAATGATTAACCTTTACGGTTAATCAACTAGGTTACCACATTCCTAAATACTTGGATGTACCCAATGCAATGAAAAACGTTCATTATCATACCTCGACACAAAAGCCGGTCAGTCCATTAAATCACCAAATACCGACCGATAAACCACACGCCTATTATATCCAGAAGAATGGAACAGATGCTTAAGAACAAGTTGATTAGTCTTTTCTTCCAGGAAAATCTCATCAATGGAGCACAACGGGGTTCTCTACAGGCCCGGTACTGTGCGGAGTATCGGCTAGACTGTCTTAACCACACAAGAATAGCTATTGATAATGGACTTCATTTCTAGTAATATATCACGATATGCTTAAACCTTCGATCAACTTCCACCGTTAGATTACTCAATAAGATACAATCTGCTGGATCGGAGAATCACACTTACATGCCTTTTATCCTATCTCACTGCTACGAAACATGTAGTACAAACAGGAATCCATTTTTCAAACCAGGTGGCAGTGAGTAGTGGAGTTATACAAGACAGTGTCCCTAGTCTTTTAATTTTTCTGATTTAGGTTCATATTATTAGCAATACTAACAATGACACTGCTTGCTTGTTTGCAGATGACATAAAAGTCGTTTATTCTCACATAGATTCGGATGCATGAGTGGTTTTACAGCATTACAAGATGATGTTTCAGATCCTGAAACTTGGTATCACTTGGGGCAAATGTCATTTGCCGCAGATAAGTGCAAGATCTTATCATATAAGTGTCACTTTACACCAAACAACCTTACACTACATGGTATGAAGATCTCTGAATGCACATCAGTTCGTGACCTAGGCCTGTGAAACTCACACACACGTTCAACTTCTCAGAGCAGTGTGATGTCCAAATATCTCAAAGGCACGCGTGAGTCCGTTGGCTATATTAGTCATTTCGCCTCACTCTGTGAATCTCTCGGCTCCGATTGTACAAAGTACACTTACTACCCCACTCATTTTAGTTTACGCAGTGACGTGCATACACATGCAGAAATCCGATAAAATGACTGTTGAGCGAATTCAAGGTCGATTTACTAATAGTATCCTTGGCTACTCCACAACACTGTGCTTTCTTTGGACTACAGCCCATATGGTTGCAAAGAATGATATTAAACTTGGGTTTTCTACCCAGTACCACACGTAACTGTGCTTGCACAGTAGGACGAAATATGTGCATGACTCAGGATAAAACTAGTCCCATACGTATTGTGAGCTGTAGGGGCAAAGCGCAAATGAGAGGAAAGCTCTTTTTGCTTGCAGATTTCAAGTTTTTGGAATAAATTACCTCATAAACCTTAGGAAGTGCGGTAAATTACACAAGTTTCAAATTTCTGTCACGAAATATCCCACTGTACAAGACAAAATATCCATGCTCCGGGTATCTGAAGCTTGGGATACAGTAGCCGAGAACGGTGTCTACATCGTATAGAAACACAGTGACTGTTTCATGCCCCTTGTTACTGCTTGTGAAGGCGAGTTGCTTTGATGTGTATAGGATTGAACAATCATACAATCAAGTTTTATTTTGTGGAAAATTGGGACAAAGTTCTACTTTGGAATATGTAGCGTGTGGCGAAAACAGATCTATAGATTCCGTTACACGAATAGGAGGAACCCCTCCTCCAGCTCTTCTCCCACGTGTACTCAACTGCTCCCATCAGTCAGTCCAGTGAATGTGCAATACTGATTTGAGCTTACCACACAGTTCAACTGTGATATAACTTGCACACATGCTAACTCCACAAACTGGATTGAATCACTTCCAATCCTATGCTGGTTGACGTCATTTGTGAAATGCAGGTGTGTACTTATTGATCTGTCCCTATGCGGGAACAGCTTCTCGCACCGTCGAGAAATAAAACATTTATTTATTTACTTATGAGAAATCCACCTTCGTCTGAAAGTTGTGCTCAGTAGTGGCTCTATCCAAGACACAGCTCAACGTCAAAGGAAATGTTTGCCTAAATAGATGTTTTTTGTTTCTTACAATCTCGCTAAACAGGTGGTGTACGTCTAGTTAATTATGGGAGTTATTCAAATGTGACATAGTTGTTGCAGCCGGGTATCATTTGCTGACTGTTTTTAGATAATACACAACTCCGAAATTCGAAGCGATGAAGGATGCTTTTGGTCAACACTGAATGTAACCTGGAACGGACGATAATCAGCTCCTGTTGTGGTTACGATCCAGTGTTTCGACTGTAAGGATACCAATTGGGAGTCAATAGGCGTTCATTTAAACGATACACAAATGATTGGCGCTCATATCCAGGAACTGTGGCAGAGGTTGTTAACGCTCATTCACTTCCGTTAACCGTGGGAACGGTGTTTCGGACATTAATAGTATACGTATGCACAGATACTTGGTCTGTGTATAGGTGAAATTGAAGAAAGTAGTCAAGAACACCTGGGCCCCACCCTACTAGCGAATCGAAGACACGGTTACAGAGGGTAAGGGATAATTTTTGCAGCCTTTAAAGCACTAACAGTTGAAATAATCTGACCAAATTCAATGCTGGTAACACGGACAGACGAGCAAATGCACAGCAATCGAGTTTCCCTCGGACCATTTCTCGTTCTGTTTCTGTTCTTGTAATTATTTTTCTTTGTTCCTGTACAACTTCTTCCTCCGATGGGTTTAATATGCTTTTGCATTGGAGGCTAGGTACCTCAAATTGAAGAGCTTGGGCTATGGCTTTTCTGAGATTTGTTTAATTAATCATGCCTACCGCTCATCCAGGTGGATATCTTAGTTCTCGGTGACAATTGCCCTCTCTATAAGCTAAACTGATTTCGACACATCATGGTCTCAATTGTTGATGGTCTTGAGCTAGCTATGGTTTATAACCACAGAGAAGGGCTGAGTGGTGATGATCCACGCATCCACTAGTCCCAAACATTTGTTTATACCTCTCACTGACTCGTTGAACAGCCGGAACCCCATAGGGTACTATGTCGATCGTATGCTTCTCGTGAATCAGCTGTTAGGCAGCGACGTAGTCAATACAGACGCGTGGCTGATGTTGGATGAAGATACTGGCGCGTTCGATTGAATTGCTGTGATTCTAGGGGGGAAATGTGCCACACAATAATCTGTGCATTAAAAATACCGCTGGGTTGAATTGCACTAATGCGCGGCATCCATCCGGATGGAGCTGCGAAAATGACATCAACATGGGTCCAGAACCACGTTACGGGGAATACAAATGCAACCTAACTCATGCGTTTGATATTACGGACAAAGGGGGAAATACTTGTGTGCTTTTTCTATTTGTTATTGGTTATTCAAAAGTCACTGTAAGTGAACATACTTTTCCGTTAATTTTTCTTCAGGCTTGTGCAATTATATACTATACAAATCAATTAACCAAACTGTCGATGTCGTTAAAATGAGGTAGAACCGCCGTTTGGAGGAAGTCAATAATTGCTGTTACTCTAGCTAAAATCCGGGGCTGCATGCGATCCAACTGAGTAAAGGTCACAAGTCGATCGGGACGGGGCCTGAATGAATAGCTTCTGAGTACACAGATCGGTTCGTGCAGGCGAACTGCGATAGCTACAGGGGCTTCTAACAGTTGTCTGCGCGGCTACCTCGATCGATTATCAAGTGCTCTGTAGATACTTTTGAATGTGCCTTTGCTGGTTTAGGGTTTTGCCCTGTGTCAGCGAGGAGGGTAGCCCTGGAGTATTTACATACCCTTCTAATTCCAGTGGTTAGCCATGTCAGACGGTGTTCTTTCACTCTCTTGGATAGGCACATAGTCGTACGGCCAATGTATCCTGAACCCCAGGAATAGGTAAATTGATAAATGCATATTTCGTGAAAAGTTTTGCTATCCTTGAAACTGAGCATTATCATCGGTGTGCTGGTGAAGTTAGCCTGCAAGTTTGCCGCTGGAAAGATACTTCTGAAATTCTGTGCTAGACGACGAGTAAGGATTTAGTCCGCGATTTCCCCTTGTACGGAAATTGTAGGAAAAATGCTTTGCTGTTAGCTCTTAAGACCACTGGTGCTTTCTTCCTTTGCTCCATGTGGACTTTTATGAAGCGATCTGGATAGGTAATTTCACGTAGGATCGAGCACATTCGCTGTACTTCACTGAAAGTGTATCATCTGGGCAAATTCTTTCTACCCGACAGGATAGATTAGAAAATGTATTCCATTTCAACCTCAGAGGGTTGAAGTTGGAACAATGGTATAATGGGACAAAAAAGCCAAGGCTTGACAAGTCCTGGGGGATGGTTTGTGAGAATAACGTTAGTTAAGTGCAGTTACATAAAAGTGAAATCGCATCTGTGCAGTCACCATATTATCCACCTTAACACATAGATATATCCGTCTACCCCGATTTCGCGGGGTTGGTGAGCACGGTGTTTGTCTACGTCTTGTCCTCACTCAATGTGTAGAAGTCAGATCAAGTAATGTAAACGGTGTAAAGCACTGTCCAGTCGTCTTTTAAAAAATGAGTAGCGTGGGCGCGGAAATGACAAAAGTCGAAAGTGCGTTCCACGGTTGACAAACTCGATGGGAATAATAATTCCGGCGGCACATGTGGCGTTTTAATTTGTGACCCCTCAATTCTGTGTTAAAACTAAGCTTCAGGTGATGGCGGGAAGCGTGACTGGGGATTTTCAAAAGCTGGAACGCCAGGATGAGGTTACCTCATGGACAGCGATATCTTCCGCTGTGCACTCTCAGGGCTTTCAGTCGCCTATGGTATTGCAGGTGAGGCAACCCCTTCACATTTTTGTTGCTCTTCCCTGTGCGGTCTCCAGTGCAACCACGTGGCGTTTTAACCAGGGTTGCCAAGCCTGGATCGGGTACTCCATATGGCGCCTTACATACGCATTGAGCATTCGGAGGAAGTAGGTGGGATCGAATCTCCTGAACGCCCACCGTAACTGTTCAACACGTTGGTTCGTGGTTTTGGATGCCTTCAAGGACTCCGCCGAACAGCTGAGATCGTCTTAGATCACCACCCAAGGTCTCGCTCTTGTGAGGCCGTGTTCAGCATATCGTCTCCAAGCTTATATGCGTAGATGGTATTGTGGCGAAAATGCACGGTTGTGCACTTGTCCGTGTTAAACGGAAAGGAATTTGCCTTTGAGCATTCAAAAGCGCAGTCTAAGTCTCGTTGCAACATATCGTGATCTTCCTGACAGTCGACTGCCCGCCATACCTTGATGTCATGGGCACAAAGCAAAAAATTTGACTTGATGACACTCACGATTTCATTGATGAAGACCAGGAATAGGCGCGGCCCCAACACCGACCCTTGTGAAACACCGCAGTCCATACCATTTGGATCCGAAACTGAACCTCGAACTCTAAAGTGAAGGGGCCGCTGAAAGCGGAAGTTTCTGCACCATCCAAAGAAAGCGTTTACGATTCCGTATGCTTGCAGCTTTTGGAGAAGAGTGCGGTGATCTGCGTGGTAGTTGGTGTACTGACCGTTCCACGTGCCTTTTATAGGTACCTGACGTTGTAGCATCCCGCTATCGAGTTACTTTAGGCCGTTAAGAAAGTGAAAACAGCCATTTTCTTCTGCCTCGAAGGCAAAATACATCGATTTATGGGTCCGGTTATAAGCGTCGGTTAGACCTATGAGCTTCTGAGGGGACGGAAACATGACAACTATGTCCAACATAACGGCGGCAGCAGCTAACACTTGCGATGGTTGTGCAAGTTTGAGAGATACTACTATGCTTGCTTTTCTATTCCACGGCATTGAAGGCTTTCATATCTATTCTATCGATCGCTACATATGGTTGGCAGTAGCTGCATCCGGATTTGCCTGTCACTGTGGCCTCCATAGGACAGACACAGGACGCCTGTGCCTACAAAGAGACCATGGGTGCATTGCGTTGCACCGCCCACAGCTCCAACTACACACTCCATATCGAGTAGAAACCCGAAGAAATAAGACCGGGAGGCATGTGGATGGGAGCCACGTTTCATCGACCTAGCTAGCACACAATCCTTCACTGTGCACAGCAGTAGCATCCATGTCTATCTGTGTAGAGAATCATGCGTACCAGAAGTGCACAAGGCAGTGGCTGGGCCGTAGTCCGCTCCACACTGGATACATGGAACCATTCTTTGGGCCTAGCGCGGCGACGATGATTGTGCACCACATCCCATCATCAACCATTCACAGTCTCCTGGAACCAGTAATCGAGGTGGGGGTGTTTGATTAGCACCTTGTCAACATTCACATCAAGCGCAGCCACCCCGGGGATATCAAACAACCAAGATAGAATTTAATGGAAATCAAACGCGCAAACTTGGCACAAAATATGCAGCGGCGTAACAAAATTGCACAAATCAAGTACATAGAAATGACTTTTATCCAGATTAACAAGACCTATGTTAAGTGTTAGTTGGTTTAGCCCAACTGCGGTGAAGAAGCATCATGAATGCAACACCAACCTTAGCATGAAGCACAATTGTTTGACGCATATATATATATATGCAACACGTTACCAATAAACAATTGGCGGAGTGCCACAACGCCTGAGTAACAACGAAATAAATGGGAAGAAGACAGTAAAAGGAATCAGTACGAAGGTTTATGTGTTGTGTGTGCAGAAAGCTTCGTGGTTGCCCAGGTCGAGGAAGTGGCGTGACTTAACGGACCGCACCCGAAGTTTGTGTCTTACAAACCTGACCGCCACGCAACGAAATGATTAGCGCATGTCGCTAGAACATCAAACCAGTCATGAATACGAATACCGTTAACAGCTAGCCGGCTCATTCGCGTTCTTTGTGTTCGGTAGGAGTCCACACAGAAGCCAGTAGCTAGCAAGGTTGTTCATGCGCCCAGCATATATATATATATATATATATATATATATATATATATATATCCATTTGTCCTCTCCTTCGGTAACCATTACCACTGCCTTGATTGAACTGTTTAGAAACTTTAATTATCATGACCAGGCAGTTTGTGGTTACTGGACCCACTACAATCAGGCGGCTGGATCATACTTGATAATCGGGACTGAAGCGTATTGACACGCAGCTAAAATCGAAGGGTTTTGCTATATCTCATCACGGACCATAGAATGCAAACTTATACGCTTTTTAAAACAACTTTCCCGTGTTACTTTTACCTGTGAATTGTGTGGCATTCATTTTCACCCACTTAAGTTCTTGAAGACTAACTTGCTCAACAATGGCCGACAGTAATAAAGTGGTTTCCTCTGTGTTGTCGAATAAATTGCTCATTAGTAGTCCCATAACGATATCACCACTTCCCACTTTAACTACTTGTAAGTATGTTAGCTATGCTGCTTATTAGACGAGATGTATAGTTGTTTTTGTTTGAACGCACTCCTAATGAGGCTGTTTTATGGTACTTATTTGTACCCTGGCCGGATTTTTGCCATATTCGCACTGCACCAAACCTTTGGTCTATTCCTTTGGTTCTTAAAACTTATTATCATATTTATTCATTATCTAAGAGTAAAATAACCATGTGTCTAAATCAAGTGTCAGTGCACTGGTGAGAACACAATAACGCCGCCAACAGTCTGTAATGAACAATAAATCCGAGTGACGTTGGTCAGAAAACGCAACTCCAACCATTGCATTTCATTAAGACAACCTCATCGAACAACCGCTTTATGCGCTTCCTTACTCGCTCATGTGTAGATCTGTTTTCCCTGCATATTCAGCAACTCATGCAATTCGTTAGCCAGGCCCAACACCGAGTGAAGCGGAACGTGTGCATGCAATGCCTCTGCTCTTTACACTCACAAATTTAAATCCGACAGCGACATTGTGCTCCGAACGTTTGTACATCAATGATAAGAGACCACTTATCGAGTCGGCTACTATCTACGGTCGCCACATTATCTATTGACTGAATGATACGCATCGGTATATGGTAACGGTCCAATAGTTGCACAACAATGAACAATGATTTATCACGGGTAAAAAAGCATGTGCTTGACAAATCCCGTAGGATGTTTGGAGTAACACTTAAAATTGAAAGGATCATCGAATAAGTAAATCGTTACTTCAAGCGTCCACCGAGTTAAATGCACTATGCATAACGATAGTTTGAAGTGGAAATGGGATATGCACACTCAAAATAGTAAAGAGAGCTGTTCTAGTTCCGTAAATGCGAGAGAAAAAACGAAGGAAACGACAACGCTCACTCGTTTGTTTCTTCATTTGACAGATGTGATATGTTACTCCAGTTTAGGTACATCTAGGCTAATCACATGGACACTTCTACATGTATCCACACTGCCACGTTGCGGAGAGGGCCGTTAAGCACATGGTTAGGTTTGCGTTATTTCGTCCTCCAAGTAAAACAGACTATATCAAGTAATGCAAGTTTGAAAACGTTTCATCAAGTCGCTTTTGAATAGCGTTAATGTAGGGACAAGGATAATGTGAGTCGGAAGGGCATTCCAGGCACGGGACACACGGAGGGAAAAATGGTTCCGTCGACAATCGTGTCTACTGTAGTGCGTATCCAGTCTGAGCTGATGGCCTCTCAGGTTGGAATTTTGGCTCAGCTGGAACAGATAGCGACATGGGTGAGTTGGGTTCGTCAGTATAAAGTAAACCATGATTAGGTCTCCTGGTTGACGTCGATATTCATCCCTGTACAACCTCAGGGACTGCAGTCTACGCTGGTAGGAGAGATGAAACATTCTTCTAACGAGTTTGGTCGCTTTACATAGTGGAGCTTCAAGTGCAGTAATGTTGTGCTTGCGCCAGGGAAGACAGGCTGGGATCGCATATTCCACGTGAGGCCTCACGTAAGCGTTCAGCATTTGCGGAAATATTGATGGCTCAAATTTTCCGAAAGCCCTCCGCAAGAGTCCAAGATGTTGACTGACTCTCTTTGATGCATTTTCAACCTGTCTCGAGCAACCAAGGTCGTCATGCACGATCACCCCGAGATCGTTTCCTTAGGAAGCACGTTGTAACTGCTGGTCCCCAAGTCGATATGCATAGATAAGCTGATGGCGTATGCTTACGACTTGGCACCTCGCCACGTTGAACTGCAGCGGGTTATCGAATGATCACGCATAAGTTCTGCCGAGCCCGCTCTGCAATGCCATGTGATCATCCGATGTCCTGATGTAATGCCAACTTTTGACATCACCTGCAAATAGTTAGAAATTCGACTGCAGTACACTGGCAAGATGCTAATGAATATTAGGAATAAACATGGCCCCAGTGCCGATCCTTGGGGCACGCCACACTGGACGTCAATTGGGTCGGAAATTGAGCTGTGGGCTCTCACATTCAGCTGGCGTTGAATGCAGAAGTTGTCGATCCAACCGAGTATAGTGTCACCGATTCCATAGCTTCGAAGCTTGTGAAGGAGAATGCGGTGGTCCAAACGATCGAACGCTTTCGAGAAACCCAGATAGACAACGTCGACTCCCACTCTGGCATCGCCTGACTCTGTCCAGTTTGCTAGGGCTAGCAGCAAGTTTGTAGTGCAGGACTGATTCCAGCGGAATCCGTGTTGCTGTGACACTAGGATGTTGTCGCTCTCAAGATATCCCATGAGCGCCTCTGCAATTATACGTTCCATTAATTTGGATAAAACTGGGAGGAGAGTGATTGGACGGTAGTTCGAGGGCTCCGCACGATTACCACTTTTGTAAAAAGGAGTTACTAGTCCATGTTTTTACATTGTGGGAACCTACATTTCGTCAAGATAACGTTGAAAGAACCGAACAAATGATTTGGCGAGATTCATGGCCACTGTCTTCAAAGCCTTCGGTTTGATGTCGTCCACATCAGGTGAGCTGTACACGTGCAATGACATTGGCGTTTTCATCACATTGGCTGCCGTGAACGATACATGTTTTAACCCTGGTGGCGTTGAAAACTGTGTAAAAAGCGGATGAAATGATGGTTCATTCCGGAAAGAATAGATGAACTGTTGGCGAAGCACGTTGGCTGCATCTTGGGTGGTTTGCGCAAGACCGTCTGTTGTATGTAAAACTGGGAACTCGAGCTGCAACCTGCGGAGCTTGTTGACGTTTTTGTACTGAATTTCATTGCTGAGTTCTGTTGGTTCTGGAGTTTGTCTTCGCGGATCAACTTGACGCAGTGCTTTCGTTGAGTTGTGTAATCACCCCAGGTCAGGTTAATTGGACAGACTTTGTAAGCGCGCCAGGCTGAGTCCCTGAAGGCCACACATTTTCTAGTACGGCTCCTCAGGAACGAATTCACGTGCCTCGGGCGAAAAACCTTGCTTTCTGACGCATTTGCCACTGGGTCAGTGAATTGGGTGGCAAACACCATCC
Source organism: Dicrocoelium dendriticum (assembly GCA_944474145.2). NCBI lineage: Eukaryota > Metazoa > Platyhelminthes > Trematoda > Plagiorchiida > Dicrocoeliidae > Dicrocoelium > Dicrocoelium dendriticum. The sequence continues at coordinate 33,518,383 of OX104070.1, forward strand.
AGGCGACATCTGGTGGCTTCTGGGCTAGGAAGGAACAGTCGATTTCTTGAACAGTTTTGGACAGGATATCGTAGTGTGTAACGACATAGGCTTCCACGTTGTTCTCACTGATGTATTTAGAGTAACAGATGTAACGAAAGAGCAACATTGCGTGATCGCTTCTACCAAGTGGTGCATCTGTTGTCGCGGTGTCGACCATTAGTTCCTCGTTGGAGAGCACAAGGTTCAAAACAGTGGGTGTGTCACCAGTTGGGATCATGTAGTGCAGGTGACATGGTTGTACAGAGGTACATCGACAATCACCTCTTTCAAAGCAGCCTTGAATTTTTCGCTGTGCGATGCTGAACCTTCGATTGCGTGCAGGTTGATGTCCCCTACCAGAAGGAGGTAACTGTGTGGTCGTGCCAGGACTCGTTTCATCGCAGAAGCTAGGTATTGATACATTTCCAAGGTGACCATTGGACGGCGGTAAACTATTGCTAGTAAACATACATCACCACGTCGTAGGTGCATGCGACACAGTGAAAAATGAATTTATACGGGTTAAGAAGCGTTGATTTACAAATTCCCTTGGATACTTTATAGGTGTATCGACATAACAATAATGACAATAATGGTAGTAAAACAGTTAGTGTTTTAAAGATGAAAATGAAGACTTATCGGATGCTCCGCCGTAGTCCTGCAATCCTCTTAGATTCACAGCACCCGCAGTTAACGTCAAATAATTCCATGGTAAACTCTAGCTGTAGGTTGGAGACGTGGCGCTAAGTGACAAAGTGTAAGTGGATGAGTGCATCATCCAACCGTCTTTTAAATAAAATTAGTGTCGGTGCAGAGACGACCGATTCTGGGATAGCATTCCAAGGGTGACAGACATGATTGGAAAGGAAATTTCTGCGGCACTCTAGACGGTTGTATTCTTCTGCGAGTTTCAATGAGTGGCCCCTCAGGGTTATATTGCTGCTGAGTCTCAATAAAGGGCGGCACACATGATGTGGGTTGTGCGGAATCAAGTATGCCATAATCAGGTCGCCTCGTAGTCTGCGATAGTTTCCACTGACACCCCGCAATCGTTGCAGCCTCGCCTGGTATGAAAGATTGCACATTCCAATTACTTTCTCAGATGTCCCACTTTGTGGCTGCTCCAGTGCATTATGATCTTATTCCAACCATGGATGCCAGGCTTCAATTACGTATTCGACACAGGGGGCGAACATACACACTGAGCATTTGTCGAAATATGGAGGTGTTTATTTGTCCAAAGATTCACCGCAACAGGCAGAAATGTTGGTTTCCAGTCTTCGAGGCCTTTCCGGATTGCTTGGAGTAACCAAATTCATCTTGAATTAGCACACCCAAGTCACGTTTTGGAGTTGATTGTTGTAGTATATTCGTTCCGAGTCGGTATGAGTGGTTGCTCTGATGTCGAATGAAAACCACTTTGCGTTTACTGACGTTCAAATGCAGTAACTTTTTGGTTGACCATCGATACACCGTATCTAGGTCACTCTGAAGCAGATGCTGGTCGGCGTTCGCCTGGATCCTGCGCCAGATCTTGATATCGTCGGCAAACATTAAAAGTTTGGAGCGATTCCCTGTGCAAGCTCATTAATAAACACCAAAAACAAATGTGGACCTAGAACTGGGCCTTGCGGCACACCACACTCGACTTGTATGGGGTCCGATATAGAGCTCCGAACTCTGACCAATAATTGCCGTTGAAGTAGAAAATTGGCAATCCAGCGTAAAAGAGGCTCGCCGATCCCGTAATGCTGGGGCTTGGAGAGTAGTATCCGATGGTCTAGACGATCGAATGCGTTGGTAAAATCCTGGTTGATCACATCAAGGCCTTCTCTAGCGTCAGCTGCCTCGGTCCAACTACTGCGTGCGATTAGTAAATTCGTTGTACATGACGGCTGTCCATGGAAACCGTGCTGTTAAGGGGTGATGTGGTTGCAGTTTTCCAGATGGCACACCAGTGCATCGACAACTATGGATGCCATGATTTTGGAGAATATAGGAAGAAGGGATATTGGGCGGTAGTTGGCGTGATCAGTTCTGCTTCCACCTTTGTGAATCGGGGTTATTATTCCGAGCTTCCACATAGCAAGAACTTGATTCTGGCCTAAGCAGCGCTGGAAAAGCTGAGCTAAATGTCCTGCCAGTTGGCTTGCTGCTGCTTCCAGTGCCTCTGGACGAATGGTGTCGACACCCGGCGAGCTTTGTTTGCGCAGAGAGGTCAGCTTTTGCAATACAGCCTCCGCGGTAAAATTGATGTGTGTTAATCCTGGCAAGGAGACGACAAAGGTTGGAATATCGCTTGGTGGCAAGACCCTCTGAAACGTGGGGGCATGTTGCAGCCGCAGCGCGTTCGCTGCTTCCACAGCCGTTCTTGTTGGGCCATCAGCCATTCTGAGTTGAGGAAATCCTCTCCACACCTTTCGTAAGCTATTGACGTGCTTGTTCAGCAGGTTATGGTTAGCACTGAAGACTTTTGCGATGTTCTGCTGATAGGCGGCTTTGTTTTCTCTTAGCAGCTGAGTGCAGTTGTTATGTTGGGCTACGTAATTGTCCCAACTTTCTGGTGTTGAAGCTTCTCTGTACACTCGCCATGCTGGGTTGCGTACTGTCATCCAGTTTCGAGTTCTGCTCCTAACGAAAGAAACCGAGGTACACTTATAGCAAACTCTTATCTCTGACGCCGCTGCAATCAGCTGACTGAATTTGTTGACATACCCGAGCCAGGCGACTTTCGGGGGTTCTTCGGCAAGGAACGACCAAGTTGTAGCGCTGACGAGCTGGGCTAATCGATCTTAGCTTCTGATGGTTCGCCCAGTCTCATCGTTCTCATTCCGATATTCTGCATAGCAGACGAAGTTAAAACTGATCAATGCGTGATCACTGCGACGCAACGGGCAGTCTACAACCAACACATCAATCATATGCTCCTCGTGGGGAAGCCCACGATCCAACACAGATGGTCGGTTTTCCTTTTCTGAACCACGTAGACAAACTGACGTGATTGTAAAGAGGAACACTGGTTACGAGACCTTGTAGATCGGCTTTGAATTGTTCTCCGATTGTGGCTGAAACTTCGACACAATGTACGTTGCAATTACCCATGATAAGGATATGAGTGTACTTTCGCTGTAAACTGTATCTTAAAGCAGCCGCTAGGTGACAGTCAGTTCCAGATGTAGAGTTAAGGGGGCGATAGCACCGACAATAAGGCAAGCGTTCCTGCCTTTTAACTGCAAGCGGCACCAAAGAGAGTTTGAGAACTGAGAGTCTGAATCCGCCACGGTTTCGTACTGTAAGTCGCGTCGGTAAAACAGGATTACCCCTCCTCCTATCGTGAGTCTATTGTTCCGGATCAGCGACATACCCGGTATCGCAACTTCTGCGTCCATCATTCCCATGTGCAACCACTTCTCGGTAATACCAATGACATCATGTGACGCGGAAGCTTGGCGATCTTGCAGTTCGACCAGTTTAGTAATAAGTCCCAGAACATTCATATAGAAGCAGACCAGTTTCTCGGTCTCTCTGGGAGCCCACAGAAGGGTGAATGGGTAGAGTGTGAGCGAATGCCAACCGATTGGAGGTGAGCAGTTACTCTTTTTTGATGGGATAATGATACCTCGTCTGAAACTTGATTCGGTCAAGGTAAGTTCCAATCTTCGTTTATCCCCACGTCAGAGTCAATTAACGCAGCAGTCCAAGTTTCGCTGCTGTACATTCTCGGTACGCTTGCTGCTTCAGGTGCTTTATTATTTGAGCTGCGCAAAGTTTCTATGATCTCTAACCGAAGTTCAGAAGGAACACGTTTCCGATTTCTCCTCCATCGATCCAAATATCCGTTGCTTCTTGCTCTGACTGAACCACCAGTTTTAGGATATAAGGGCCACGTCCTCTATACTTTGGTGGAGAGGTCTATCCTGGTGATCGATGGTGCCGCATCTTATCCAGAGAAAGTATTTCACGAATGAACTGCCACGGTTCTAAATCGTGCTTTCCGCTCTCTTGAACATCGTTAGAAGGATGTTCTGGCACTCTACGTATGAAGATTGTGTTTAGGAGCTCTTGCTTCCTGTGTCCCTCATCGGTGTTTCTTTTGACTGTCGCACGCCCCAATGGACATGAGGATTGATGCGTATCTCACAGTAGCCGTGTCTTAGCGCGCTTGCGCAGAACAAAACGTTTTCTACGTCAACGGAGGATTCTAATGTTACTCGAATAAATCCGGGTTCTCCATAGTGTGGTGAGTTCGGATGACGAGTAATCCGTAATGAGTTTATGGGCTTGGCTTTGACACTCATCAGCATACACAATGAGTTCTATTGGTCTTCGTCGTCTGATAACTTATCCCGCAATGTGATGGCGGTATATTCAGAGACATTTAAGCACACATCAGTCCAGGAACTATTCTTGGATCCCTTCTTCGTTGATCTACAAGGTATGGTACTCGTTTGTCCTGACCTGCTAACAAGTGTCTATTATTTGCTGTTTGTCCCTCTATTCGAGTTAACGGGATTTACAACAGAAGAGGCCTAAACAGCGGCCTCCCAGCGGACCTATGCAGCAATCTCTGCATATGTAACTGACGTTCAGGGGGCTTTGTCTCGACGAGGGACATTTGAGCTACAGGTGCCGAGGGTTGATGTATCGTCGTTCCACTTATCGTATTCTGGTAACGCCTTTTGGTTTCGGAGTTCCTGGTTTAATAACCCGTCATTCTCGGATGCCAAAAGGGATTGAATACGTGTATTCCCATAAATGTATATTTGGAGCTCCCAGATGTTGTACACGAGGTAGTCTAGAGTCAGCCGGTTATTCAAAAGGAATGTTGATCGATGTATGAAGTGTTTGAAAGTATAGTCGATACAGCTGGTGATATTATCAGCTGACCGGAAGCTTATGTAATAAAATGTGAAAGGTACACTACATACCTCCCCACCAGTGCGCTAGTCGCACGATGTTCAAGCGACCAGGAGTAAAAAACCCGGTGGGAATAGCCGGTAAAAACTGACCTCTACCTGGTACAGTGTCGCATGAAATACCAGAGGCTGAGGTATGGGAGGCATGCAGGCTAATATTCTGTGCTTAAGGTACAATGAAAGATTTGGGAGCAGTGCAGGATGGTAAATGCAGGGATGTTAGATTTGTCTAGACTGAATAATCCGCTGCTTCATCGTGCGAGATGTTCAGTTGCAGTCTGGCTGAATGTGGAGAAAAACAAACAGGAGGAGACTGGCAGCAAGTGGTACTAGCAAGTGATCAGCAGCACAAGATGATATTGTCAAGATGTGCGGTCTGGAAAATGGACTCGCCTTCCTGACCGTGTTTGCCGCGTATTAATGTCTCCTTGTGGCTTAGCTTTAGATGTTACAAGCTGCGGGTCATCTTCAACGAGCTGTGGTGTCTGCTGCGTACACGGTGTCGAGTAAGAATCAGTAGATTGTTGTTTACAAGGTTTTTCGATGTACGTTGTTTTAAGACGATCTACGGATGTTTTTCGGTTCTACCGATCACTTCGAATGGTCCTTCGTACGGTGGTTGTAATGGCTTGCGGACTGCACCATTTCGTACCCACACGTGTGAACAAGTTTCGAGATCTTTCGGTATATAACACTTATTGGTGTGTGCGCGTGTGGGGATAAAGTGCAGTTCACGCATAGATGAACGTAGCCGATGGACAAAGTTTGAGGGATCTATAGCGTCGATATCGGTCGGTTGAACGAGATCAGCCGGGAGCTTTAACGTGGTACCATATACCAGCTCCGCGGTGGAGCAACCTAAATCAGCTTTATGTGTCGTTCGAAGACCTAATAAAACCAGCGGTAAGGTTTCTGTCCAACGGGTAGTGTCGGAACATGCCATCAAAGCTGTTTTGAGATGACGGTGGAAACGTTCGAGCGTTGATTTCCGCCCTTGATAAGGCATCTGCTACGGCGTTATTCGCGCCGGACAAATGCCGTATGTCGGAAGTAAATTGGGAAATGTAATCTAATTGTCTAGTTTCTCGTGGGGAAAGACGATCAGAAGCAGAACGCAGTACATACGTTAACGGCTTATGATCGGTGCATATCGTAAACGTACGTCCTTCCAAATAATGTCGGAAATGACGCACATTAAGGTAAATAGCTAAGAGTTCTCTGCTGAACGTGCTATAACGTCGTTCGGCAGGCTGCAATTTCTTAGAGAAAAAGGCAATTGGATACAATTCACCTCTGTCTTTGTTGAAGCACACCACCTACAGCTGCATCTGAGACATCCACCGTTAACTGTAACGGGGCCTTAGGATCCAGATGCACAAGAAGAGTGGTAGTTGCTAGCTGGTGTTTTAACTCGCTGAATGCGTGTTTAGCTGATTCCGTAAAGCTGAAAGTTGTAGCATCTTATTTGAGTAGTTCGGTAAGTGGCTGGGCTAACTCTGAACAGTGCGGAATGAATCTTCGGTAGAAGTTAACCATACCAACGAACCGGTGTAACTTTTTGATGAAATCGGGTATGGGATACTCAGTGATGGCTGTCACTCTGTCCGGTAGGGGTGCAATTCCAGCGGAGGAAACATGGTGACCAAGAAAGTCTGCCGTATCAACTCCTAACTGACTCTTGGTGGCGTTGCTAACTACCCCATAATGCGCAAATCGTTCGAAAAGCTGTCGCCGATGACGCAAATGTTCGTCATGATTTCGACTTGCAACTAAGACATCGTCGATGTAGACGAAAACGAAGTCCAGCTCGCGAATGACCTGATCCATAAAACGTTGAAACATCTGAGCTGCATTACGAAGACCAAATGGCATTTGCAAGAACTCAAATAAGCCAAAGGGAGTAGTGACGGCAGTCTTAGGTACATCTTGAGGATGAACGGGAATTTGGTGGTATGCCGGTACTAACTCTATCTTGCTGAACACTTTCTTTCCGTACAGCGAGGATGGGAAATCCTGGAGATGCGTAATGGGGTATCTGTCTGGGACGGTGATGGCGTTCAGTCCCTATAATCCCCACATGGTCTCCAGTCTCCAGGTTTGTTCTTCGGGACCATATGTAGGGGCGATGCCCACATACTGCTGGATGGACGTATTATGCCCAATTGTAACATATGGTCGAACTCGGCATTCGCTACGGAAAGTTTATCTGGCGCTAGTCGCCGAGGACGATGAAATACTGGACTGCTTGCTGTCGTTATCCTATGAACGATCTCATGTTTGATATCACCAGGATGATATCCGGGCTTCGTTATGCTGACAAATTCGCGCAACAGATCCAAATACATCAAAGAAGCTCGAGGCGGGACAAGCTGCGGACTCATAGACATTACGGAGCTCTTAAAACCAGCCTGTGATAGTTGCGTTAGGCCATCTATGATCTGATAGCGCTTAGGATCTACGATAATGCCATAGTACTGAAAGAAGTCAAGGCCTAGTATTGCAGTAGGCACTTTAGCTGTGATGAAAATTCAAGGAAAGGATCTACGGAGACCGAGATTTAGAGTGATAGAACGTTCTCCGTAGGACCGGATTTGTGTGCCATTTACTGCTTGGAGGCTGTATACCGAGCAGTGTTTCAGGTCTTCTGGACGCGGGGGAACTACACTGACTTGGGCACCCGTGTCTACGAGGAATCGCATGCCGGATGTTACGTCCCGCAAGTAGAATAGCCGACCTGGCTCGCATATGCCAGCTTGCGTCGTCGCCATTACATGCTGGCGTGGTCGTTTCCCGAATCGGAAAACCGACACGGTTTCACGCACTTTTTCGCCTTGTTGCGGAACCTACGGTGGTACCAGCATATGCCACGGAGACGACTAACACTCCGAGTACGCCGTTGATTAGATCGGGAGTTGCTCCTTCGTCTAGTGATAGTAATGGAAGCCAGTTGTTGTTGCAAGGAGCTTACGGCTTTAACGAGTTCGTCGTCAGGTGTACGAGGTGATACGTTTGAGATCGTTGGCGTTTGTATCTCCATTATCTTATCAGCCATAAGGGCTAAATCTTTTAGTTCGGTATCCTGGTGGGCGTTAGCCAGAATCTGTTGTACATGTACAAGGAGCCGTTGCATAAATAGCTGCTTAAAAATGTAATTCTCTGGAGGGTTTTCACCTACCAAAGCTTGCATGGCTCGTAATAGTTGCGTAGGAGTGCGATCGCCTAATTGCTCTTCATTAAGTAGACGCTGCACTCTTTTACGCTCACTGAGGCTAAGCTCACGGATTAACAAGTCTCTTAACTGTTGGTATGTATTGCTCATTTTTAGGATATCCTGCGCCAGGAGCAACATTTCAGGTGGGAGTCGGTAAATAACGTGATGAGCCTTTTAAACATCCTTAGGTATGCGATTGATTTCAAAAAATGACTGGGCCTGCATAAACCATAGCTGAAGATACTGTATCCAAAATGTTTGTAAACAACTAGTAGATATTGTGTTAATTTCCCCTGGTTGCTGGTCAGTCATATTCGCATACATGTAATGGTGGAATTATGAGGAAACTGGATACGACTCACCGGATGATGTTTGCTGAGTCGAAATATCCGAACTCACGTCGGATCAACCACTTGTCGTCGTTCCACTTATCGTATTCTGGTAACGCCTTTTGGTTTCGGAGTTCCTGGTTTAATAACCCGTCATTCTCGGATACCAAAAGGGGTTGAATACGTGTATTCCCATAAATGTATATTTGGAGCTCCCAGATGTTGTACACGAGATAGTCTAGAGTCAGCCGGTTATTCAAAAGGAATGTTGATCGATGTATGAAGTGTTTGAAAGTATAGTCGATACAGCTGGTGATATTATCAGCTGACCGGAAGCTTATGTAATAAAATGTGAAAGGTACACTACAGGTGTTCGGCTACTTCATCCTTGTTGATGATAGATATCAGGTCTAGTGGAAGTTGCTTAATTAGACGTTTTGCTCATTGCCTGATATTTTGCCATGAGTACTGTTTAACTCTCGTAGGTACGGTCTGTTTTCGCCCGGCGTTCTACCAAAGTTAGTGAAGACAACGGAGACGGGGACGTGGCTGATTACGATTCACGAGAAGCGGATTGTGCAGCACGCTGTTGCTTTGAAGCCGCTACGCTTCTGTGGTGCATACTCGCTTCCATTGAAGTACTTTTATAGTTTATCCTCTGCTCGGCTTCTGCGATTAACCGGTTGCATTTCTGAGCTAGGATAAGCAAGCAGTTAACGAGTGGGACCTTGGAGCACGCAGTACAGAATCAAAGTGCATCTCAGGAGCTATTTCGCTCTCGTACTTGTTGTTGGGACACATGTGCACATTTCGGATGATACCATTCCAAACAGTGCGAGCAAGACAGACCTCTTTTACTAATCGATGACATTCTCCTAACCCGCAAATGCCTTTCGCTTCGAGCCTTTTCGACTTTGCATTTGTGCCATTCAACGTGGTGTCGTTACCGGACCTAGTGAATTGGTTAGCATTCTGTACTTTTCCAGCTTTAAGAGTGGCGCACAGCAGTCAGCCGAGCGTGGTGGTTGCAAGGGCAACTGGGCGGTCGGCGTGGTCGCGCAGTTCGTGTGATGGGTTATGCATGCGCACTGGCTGGCAAGGTCACAAGGAATGGGGAGTGACTGGAAAGTGCTAACTGAATCCGAACACACCATTGAACGCCGATTGAGAGAGCACCAAATCTGTCGCTGCTGTGTGGAGAAACGCCGGATCGGAATAAGCTTAGGCTTTTCGTGCTGCTTCAAGAATTTGGTATCGAATGGTGTTACACAGAATGGCAATCGGCTCAACGTGGTTGAGTTATCGGCTTGCGCTTAAAAACGGATGCCCGTGGAAACGGTTAGTGATGGCACAGACTCTAATCGTAGAAGATATTTCTACGTATGATAGATCACTGTGTAGGGCTGGTAAATCCGGTTCGTATGAGCGTACAGTGACAACACTGCAAGAAGATGGAGAGAGAATAAAGAGAAATAATCCAAATGAACCAGGAGCACGCACGTCACGCGTATGTTTGGACCTACAGATATCAAAGAGAATCGACGACTTTCGTTTCTGAGTCCTCAATGATATCAACGTGCAGGTCGGATCGATAATACATGAGCACTCCCCTTCCTTTGCTAGGTCGATCGTTTCGTAAGGAACTCTTACCGGGTATTGCAATCGCAGCATCCGTGATCTCCGTGTTCAGCCATGTTTCGGTGACCATACCTAGGTCCTAAGGCGTGGAGACCTGACGAATACGAAGTTCGGTTAGCTTGCTGAGAAGACCTTGTGCATTGGTATACAAGCAGGTGAGGGCATCAATGGTCAGAAGCGTGTTTGTGAATACTGGTTTCCAGTGATGGTCTATGCCGACCCTTACGAAGTCGGCTGTCGGTCGCTTTTTTTGGAGGACCGATGACCCAGGTTCTAGGGCTAGTTCATGTTGTTTTATAGAGCTCACAGCGCCAACAAGATGGTGAACATCCTGTCCTCCTTCAGCTGTCGGTGTGTTTTGGCATTGCTTCCGTTCTGAGCTACACGGTGATAGAATTGTATTGGTAACTTGCTTGCTCAGTGTTACAATGTCCATCAGTGGCCCGGTGCCTATCGCCATTATACGCATTCCGAATGGCAGTATTTTACGCTTTTTGTGTCACATTTTAAGCACATGTTCTGCCATCAGTTTGGAGTGAAATGATAATTTCATCCCTCAGGAACCACACTCTTTTTTAGTTAGGCGATAACATTTTCGAGTAAGAGCACTTCACGAATAAAACACCATTCATCCCAGTCATGCGCTTTGGCCTCTAGATCTCTTAATGTATTGAGCTCGGTGACATCGTGCGTCTTATTATTTACGGAAGTCATCCGGATTTTGTTTGCGCTTCTGACGTTCGCTCCAAGAAATATCTGAAAAAATTCGAAAAGTGCATGTGGTGGTGTGGAGACGAGTGCCTGACAAGTGGACTGTCTCTGAATCATTACCTGGCTGAAGCGTTACCTGTAGTAATGGCGATTCACCGTAGTGTACGGAGTTTGGGTGACGGACGAGACGCATCATATTGAAAGGTTTAGCTTGGATCCTTATTAGTTGACACAGGGAGTCCCACGTCTTTTGTCGTCTATTGTCTTATCTTTTATGGAGTTCGCCCGGGATTCGGTCACCTTAAAGCATATAACAGTCAGAGAATTATGGTATTGTTTCGTGTTCTCCTTTTAGGAGGGACCAGTAGCCACTTTCTTCTGTTGGACGAATGAGAGGTCTTGAGTCCCGCGGTGGTTTTGTTAGTATTAACTTGTATGGCAGCGGGCGGGGTTATGATGGGAGTTGCCTCCATCATATGGGTAACAAGAGCGGACGCGTATGTTGTCGGCCCTTTAACAGTGTTCAGTGTGGCGGGTGGTTCTGGTGAAGCATGTTGGGCGAACGCATGTTTATGAGCAGCCGCTAGTGTTGGGGTGGCTAACACTGAATCGTTACTATTACACTGTTCTGAATTGGAGCTTGATGTTGAGCATGAGTTTGAGGCACTGATTTTCTGATTCATGTGGGGCAGCTTTCACGGCTGCTTCCTGCTCTATAAGCTTTGTCAGCCCATCGCACTTCTGCGCCAACACAGTTATATATCTGACGAGTGGAATAGACGTACACTCAGCGCAGAACTAGAGAGAATCGGTCGTACTATTAAGTTTTTTATCTGGCTGAGACTAAGACGAGCGCATCGGGAATGAAAGTATTTTCGGAAGTTGTTGCATGCTATTCCACATCGCACAGGTTGGACACAGCTGTCTGTGTCACGACAAACTTCATTTCGGAAGCTTTAGGCTTAGCTCTCCCTAGACAAGCAGTACGTGTTATTGTGACTGTCAGACCTGCAGAAGTCGTTCGTTGCAACGTCTACACTGGTAGGCTGAATCCAAACACTGTCGGTCAAGCTGGTGGTCTAGCAGACACCGGTTAGAGTGCTGTAGAACAAATCTGAGATTTCGGACACAGACGGCAGTTGGGCCAATCAAGGAGATCTCCGACATTAGCCGGAGAATATCCACCAAATTGGCCCAGATGGAAAAATACACCAACATCAACGTATGGGTTCCCAATTTACACACAGAAAACACCTAGACCACAGTATTCCCAGAGCAAAATTGGAATCCAGCACGGTAAAGCAAAATCCGCTGCGTCCGCAGGTACAATCAAGTGGTGTAGCTGACATAGTTGTGTCAACCCGCATTTCATCCTCTGGTAGAGAATACCTAGAATTTTGTGCCTGGCATTGCCAGATACCTCAGCGTAGGCGGAATACACAAATTTACAAAGGTTGTTTCTGCTTAGACTGAATAACACAATGATATGAATTGTGTACTCGGCGTGCTGATAAGCCACTTGACACCCCTATTATTAGTCCGCTTTGCCGATTCAGAATGCAATCAATGGGATGTATACGTATTCTTTTGTGTCCATTTTATTAATAAACATTCGCTAGATTATGGAGAAATACTTTTGTGCTTGGTATATGTAAGCTAGTTGCGGTTTTTACATCGGATCAATAAAATGCTATTATTCAAATACACGCTGCAAAGTTGTAATCAAGTCGAATTCAAGCGGCTAACTCACGTAGTAGTTAGGCCATTGGGTTCGAAACTACCTGGTGGAGAATTACATGTCATAGATTACCTCTTACTTCTGGTACTCCGCTTGCTTCGTGTAATCTGCTACCGAGCCAAATTCAACCGTGGAGCGTTTATGAAGCTATTTTGCACCATGTACACCAGCAGACTTGTGTAAAGCGGTCTAGTAGACGGAATTGTTGTGGATCTATTTTCGCGGCATACCTGGTTAAAGAAAAGTACATTTCTAATTGCTGTGTCGTACACATTCGCTATGCGGAAAAACCTAGCTCGTGGAGCTAACTGATGTCTTTTGCACAATTCGTAACTGGCATGGCGGTGGAAGATCAGTCTGGCCATATCATAGTCAACTGTCAACCATGAAGGTCCGCGCGTGTCACCCAAAGCTTAGTGCACTAGCTGCTAGCATCGGGAACTCATGGGGTCGGAACGCGTTAGGGTTCCGATGGAAGGCGCACCACTGACGAGACCCAGAAGGTCGAAACAGCGCTTGTTATTGCCTACTAAAAGAGAGTGGACTGTGATACATTATCTCTGAATTAAAGCCACAGTTCGCACCCGGTCGACGAGCGAATGATCACAACTTGTTGAAGAATGCTGACCGTGTGCAACCACCTTTCCTAGTCCGCTGCGAATCTGGGTTTTAGCCCTCCATTCCCGATCTCAGAACAGTGGTTAAAGACACCATCACTATTTGGTGATCACACTGTATAGGCAAAGCAGCTGCTGATTAACTAGCTTTTTCAACTCAACAAATCAGGTTGATCCTAACAATTGTCATGGAGTTGCCAATTCCAGTTTGGTTAAGGGGAAATGCTATAGCCAGTATAGCAGCTGTACTAGGTTTCAGCTCTAATTTCGGTATTGACCACATTCAGTTGTTGCTGTACAGAATTACAATCAAATAACCATCTGCTTTACCCCGAAAAGTTAAGCTATCTAGGGCTGGCGGAAAAACTACCTACAGCGAGATCAACCTGCCCTATTGCTTACGCATGCATGCATTGCTTCATCAAGTACCACGAAGTGTCGTAAGAAACATTTTGATGAGGAACTGTGCTTCGACCAAGCTAGCATAGATACGCCATATGAACAATGTGGACAAAAGTGACTAGTCCTTCACTTTCCAACTGCTGGAAGCAAGCTTGGGCCACAAAGACGCTTCATTGGGTGCCCTTCAGTTCAAAGCTAGTGTTGAGTTCATTCCTCGTTGGGGTCACTAAAGAGCCCTATGACACACAACAGCCCACAATTGCACTTGTCTTTGACTCAGATACTAGCAAAGACGTGGAATCATTTAAAAGAGACCCGGCGAACGATGGCAACTTGCTTCTCGAACGCAGAATACATGCCATAAATTTTGTTGACATCTCTCTTGGCTAGTTAGGTCCCGTTTCATCAAGCCGCTTCACATGAGCCTTTTTTCAGTTATTCAACATACACACTGTTCTCTTACTACTGCTACGCATTCAAGTTCTTTAGTGGTTTACAAGACATGAGTAAGGAGCAGCTATCACTGTATTAAACGTAGCGATGGTGATCATGTAGGTAAGGTACCAAGCTGGGCAAATACACTAATACAACTGGTCTATTACTGTTCGTGATTAAACCCACGGATTCAATATCAGCTTTCCGCAGAACTGCACGAGTTGCAGTGCTACCGACCCGTTGACTATGCTGCGCAGTCGAAGTACTGAAATCTTCGATTGTGAATTTTAATGGCACAGCATAACTGCTTATCAGTGTCTATGCTGTTTAGTTGGACAGGGCTGGGGACGACAAGACGACACCGATCGGATACCTTTTGCCATTCTGGATAGAAGTGTCTACGCTGGATATGTATTCTTCGGCTCAAGTTCCGTGCTCTCAGATGCCAGCGCATTTACGATAGATAAGGTGTACCTGAGTGTTTTTACAACTAGGCGTCATAAGAATAACAAGGGATGTAGTGTTGTGGTGTGATAACAGCGGATGAGGGCTATCATGGCTAGGTTGTTTCTTTGCTGGTTTGTTAAACAAACTCCTCCCGATGTCAGCCGGGTGTTTCGGAATCATCGCGTTCCAGCAAATGGTGCGGCGACCGTGATCCAGAAAGTAGTGGGTTTTTACTTGGTAAACGTTCTCCCTAGAAAATGCTACCTCTGTTTAACAACACTGCGATATGGTGGATGTGATTCGTCACTGAGTAAAACCACTACTCGTTGCATTACATTGTTGTAACAACGTATTCCAGAAATCTGCTGCTGACTGCCTTATTAAGATTAGGCTGATGTCTGCTAACAATCAAAGGAAAGACGTATGAACTAGACTATCGGTCACCGACTCTCGATGGGTATGATTCCCTGCTTCCGCTCCGCTGCTTTGTGGGTAGCCTATTCAAACACAGGCTATAAGTCATCTTTCTAGTTCAGCTTTGGCAACCGAGCGGTATCTCGCCCATTGCCGAAACCATGGATTTCTCCGTGTTGTATTCGGTTCGTGGGCATCTGAAGCCCGAGATCCACATACAGTGCAAAACTTTGGCTACTAGGAACTTATGTGTGCGATCACCTACAACAACATTCGTAATCATTAACTTGAAGAATAGCGTTTATTCGTTTCACGCTTTCAAAATTGGTAACTGAATCACAGTTTTTACATTTATTTGCTTCCGTGAACTGTTGACTATCGCCGAACACTGTTTACTGCATCGTGTATAAGAGCACTAGCTTCGATATAAGCAGCGTTTGGTTCTAACCAGCTAACAACCTTTACGTGATGCTGCTTCTGAAACCGAACCTTTTACGCCCTCATCAGTCACATGAGGCACACCAGTACCAGCTTATTGGTGGACTTAAGGTTATTACCGGGCTTCCGATTATGCCACAGTGGGCACCAATAAGGAGCTCGCCTTCCGGCTGTGGCATGGTATGCGAATTAGACGTGGCTTGTGCATCAGCTGAAATGGAATACGATGAAGTGCTTTAGCGGAAGTAATTTTAATGTCGGTTGCCCTTAACATCGGGAGTGGAATGTTGGCTGAAACCGCCACTAACATGCCTTCAAAAATTATTCGACGACGCCGCTCTATTTAATTTTGGACCTATACTTTTCTGATGAACACGTAGAGCTACGAGCAAACTGGTTCAAAAGTGAAAGATATTTGCGTCGGAAATTCGGGTGCAGAGTGCCCATCTGACTAAGAGCTCCATGATTAAAAAGAGCGTCAGAGGGTGGCGAAGGTCGGTATGATGCCGAATACTATCGCCCACAAGAACATCTGCGTGTTGACCCAACTCATTCGATGCAAGAACCCACGAAAGGTTCCCGCGAGCAGCTCATTGGCAGGAAAAGAGGAACAGCTGACTCAGGCACATGCACGTCTACTTTAACGCTGGGCCGATTTGTCTGAATTGAAGTCAGCAGGCCGACCGGCTTTAAATCGCTGTTTGGATCACTAGGGTCCAGTTAAGTTGTTGAAGTCACAGGCTACACAAATAACTAGAATCGTTAAATTCCGGTGCGACATCAGGTGTCTGGTCTCGATTGTCCTTCACAGTAGTTGATAACAGGCGATAACGATTTTACTGCTTACTGTCCTACATTATCACTTCGAGAAAACTCAGTGTAAAGATGAAGTGATGCCAGTCTGGCCGCTATCAACTGTCACTTTTATGATTAAAAATGATCAAAAGGCGCCGTGTGGGAGTCGCGGAACTATCGGTCCTATCACGAATACATTTGAAGTATTTAGCAGGAGCTACTTCTGAGGTCCACCACCGCTGCGATAGTGAAAGTCACATAGGTATCCTTCTGGTAGAGATTATATTTACTGGATATTCATGTTTACCAGATTCTTGAACAGCGTTGTGCATGCAAACGACTATTCATGGTAATCTCTTGAGTGAGCGGTGCTATGTCACATATAGTAAATTAGTCACGACGACCGTTGCGTCCTCCGTAGCTAAGTGGTTTCAAATGTACACTGGAAACCGTAGATTTGCGGGTTTGAGCCTAATAAGGGTCGGATGGAATACGCATTATTGAGGATTCCCGGAAAGATGAAACACCCAGGTGCGCGGGTGTGTGATGGCCGTCTAACTGAGTCTAGAAGTGATTAATCTTTACTGCCTCT
Source organism: Dicrocoelium dendriticum (assembly GCA_944474145.2). Classification (NCBI taxonomy): domain Eukaryota; kingdom Metazoa; phylum Platyhelminthes; class Trematoda; order Plagiorchiida; family Dicrocoeliidae; genus Dicrocoelium; species Dicrocoelium dendriticum. The sequence continues at coordinate 33,535,087 of OX104070.1, forward strand.
GAGGCCATTAATATATATATATATATATATATATATATATTCACAGTCTGTTTACAGAAAGTGCCGACACAACCATGGCATGAAAAAGAGTAAAAAGAACGAAGTACAATTACACAAGAAAACGAGGTTTTTTGGTTTCGCTTACGCCATTCTGAGTTTTATCATTCTGTAGTTATTTTGTGTTTGTTTGGAGTGTGACTAATGGATGATGCTGCGAAACAACACTGATGCCACTTATGCCATAACATCCAAAGTTTTCAACCAATGGGAGTCTGCCGCATAGTCCCCAGCCTGGAACTCGAGCTGGTCCGAGGGATGCAAGGCTTGAGGTTGCCTTCCTCTTGCGCCTTCTCCACATTGTTTTCATCCCGGCGCTTTTCTCAGTCGTTTTCGGGGAGCGCAAATAACGCCCGACGGGGAGGGAAATACGTAAGCATGCGTAACACGTGGCCGAGCCAACGCTTGCAGTGTCGGAGAATGGGGTTTTGGAGGCAATAGCTGCTTACCGCAAGAACTCGGTCTCGGGCTTATGTGTTGCTCACGTGAGGTTGCCACCTCATAAGAGTAACCCTTCGCAAACAACGCTTGTCAAAACTGGCAATCGTTTTACCTCTTCCGAGCGCATACGCCAAGTATCGCAGTAGTACAAGTGGAGCGTACGCACATGTCGCAGAACTCGGTCCTTCAGGACAAACGGTTTATTCGGTAAGGCGAAGCTCAGCAAAACTGACAGCCTGAAAACATGTAGGGCCCTCCATGTAAATAAATAAGTCACTTCCATAACTAACGATGCTGCTGCATCCCTAAGATTCCTCTTGTGAATCAGTTAAACAAACCAGCTCCAGTGAATCAATTTAGCGCGTAGACGAAATATGCGCAGGCGTCCAAGCAGCTGCTCTGTTTTGCTTTCGGCACGCTAGCCGCTTGCTTGCACAATCCTATCACATCCTTCCCTTTTTTAGGATCAGCTGCATCGGTGTCGCAGAAAAATACGTACACGCTTCCGCTCCGAGAGTTCATTGCTACCTCTGCCTTTGTGACCTCTCCGTAAGGCGTCAAGTGCTTTGCCGCAGCTTCATCTTCTCGTTACTGGTGTGGTCTCAGCCTCACTCGGTTCCTTCTGATTACCTTCCCTCCGGTACTGACTTCATAAAATCTTTCTCCAATCTTCGCGATCACCACACCTTTCTTCCATCGTTTGCTTTCACCTGATATTGGTTGGATCCACAGTTCATTATTTAATAATAGCTCTGTGTCCCGCAGTCAGAATACCGTTTTTGACCTATCATCCTTTTTCTTAGGCTCCTTCGCATTTGTTCATGCGATAGCGACAGGGTGTAAGAGTTCATCAGTCACAGGCATTAGGGTTCTTATCCTTCTGCTGTACAAACCTTGTACTGGACTGGTACTGATGTTCGGTATTGGCGTATTGCGAATCTCAAATAACATTAGATACGGGTCCTCATGAGTGGTTTTGATTTACGACAACGGCATCTTGGCTTGTTTGACCGCTGCCTCTGCTTTTCCGTTAGACTGACTGTGATACGGGCTGATTTGTCGATGCGCAAATTTCCACTTGTTCGCGAAGGTCTGGAACGCAGCACTTGTAAATTGCGGGCCATTGTCGGAGATCAGTTCCTCTGGTATTCCGTGTCTGGCAAACCAATCTCTAGGTTTGATAACTGCTTTTGTGATGGTAGCGGTTAGTGGGTCAGTCTCAAACTAGTCACTGTAATAGTCCACAGTGATTAAATAATACTTCCTGTTGTCACAGAACAAGTCCACCGCTACTTCCTGCCATGGCCGATCTGGCATCTCCCGCAACATCATTGGTTCCCTGGCTTGGCGAGCATTGTAGGACCGGCCGGTTGAAAGGCTTGCTACATGGTCTCGGCTTTGACTTGTCATCCCGGGCAAAACATCAGTTCACTGCACTACTGATATTGTAGTTGACACATAAATGTGCTCGCTGAGCGTGTTCTAGCATCTCTTTACGAAGTGAAAGTGGTAGCAAAACATGATTTACTTTGAATAATAAACCGTCATACACCGTCAGTTCATCCCGAAAATTGAAGAACAGAGTTAATTCCTTCGAAGTTTATCCCTCGTTTCTGGTCATCCCTTCAAAATCACGTCACGCAGCGCCACGCACTTCGCGTCTGCCTCCGTATGAGGCTTTAACTCTTTCAGGCCATCTGTCGTTGGCTGCCTCAAGTTTTCCTGTTGGCGTTCGACTATCAGAAGATAAGCACTCGACACAGTGTCCGCGATGAATATTTGGGTCCCCGGAGTGTACACCAGATCCATGTTGTATTTTTGGAACCGGTTAAGTATTCCTTGACGACGTTGAGTGCCACTGGGTAACGGTTGACTAGGTGTTGACATGAGCGCTTTGTGATCAGAATACATTGTAGTATTCCAAATGTGTAGTCGTTGAATCGCTCCATTGCGTAGATGACAGCGAGCATCTCCTTTTCGATCTGCGCATAACGCTGTTCCGCCACTGTGAGAGCCCGACTGCGGAAATCCAAGGGTTTACCATCCTGCAGGAGAACGGCAGCTATTCCACACTGACTGCTGTCACACTGCATCTCCAAATGTAGAGTTGGATCATATCAAACCAAGTCCGGGTGCACAGCTACTAAGACTCTTGATGGTTGTAAAGGTTGCCTCCTCCTCTTCTTCCCAAACCTACTTTACATTTTTGTGAGTCAGTCTCCGGATGGGCGTCATGATTTCAGCAAGTCTTGGCAAGAATCGACTCAAATAATTCACCATGCCATTTAAACGACTAACAGCCTTGACGTCCTTAGGTTGTGGCATCTCCTGCACTGCCTTGATTTTTCCGGATCGATGTTAATTCCCTCCGATGTCAGAACGTGCCCGTGAAAAGTCACTTCCGGTTTCCGGAGCTCAACTTTCTCGCGTTTGAGCTTTATGTTCTTTTGCACGCATCGCTGCAAAAAGTGGTGCAGATTGGCGTCATGTTCCTGTTCGGTTGAGCCGTAAATCAGTACATCGTCTGCTACACACGTTACACCGTCTAGGTCGTCAACAGCTTGCAGTAACCGCTTTTGAAAAATTTCGCTCGAAACCTTCAAACCAAACGGTAAACGTAGCCAGCGAAAACGCCCGAAGGGTGTGGCGAACGTCGTCAGGAAACTGGATTTCTCATCTAGGACCACGTGCCAGAACGCCGATGAGAGATCAACCTTGGTGAAGTACTTTGCCTTAGCCAAACGCGGCAGGACATCTAACGTTGGCAGTGTATAGTGTTCTCTACGCAAAGCTTCATTCAACGGCTTAGGATCTATGCACAGACGCAAATCACCGTTCTTTTTCGTAACAATCGCGACTTGGCTAACCCAGTCTGTCGGCTCGTCGACCTTAGCGATTACGCCCAATTGCGTCAAGTTACTTAATTCGGTGGCGAACTTATCACGTAATGCAAACGGAACCCTTCTAGCTGGCAGCGCAATCGGTCGTATTGACGGATCTAGTGACAAATGAACGGAACCTTCAAACCTCCCAAACCTGGGTTAAACACGGACGGATACTGTTCACTAACATCTGTCTCCGCTTCACATACATGCACAAAACGATCATGGTTAAAATGAACAAAGCCAAGACATTGGATGGAATCAATGTCGAGAATCGGCATGAGCTCTTCCTCCACGACCACGAATTCCAACTGATGTGAAGAGCCGTCTTTGGGATTGATCAATTCGATAGTGGCCAAACCTTTCAGCTGAAGCTTGGACCCGTCCCATTTACGCAGGAGTCACTGATCAGATCGCACACGAATTCCTGGGCATCGCTTCGCTGGAATTATATTTATGATGGCACCTGAGTCCAACTGGAAAAACACCATCTCATTACCAACCAACAAACCTGCGTAGACGCAATTCTTTGGTTCCGTCCGCGACCCGTTGCTGATTGGATGTTCAAAGTTGAAGGGCGTTGCTTCAAGATTGATTGCATTCACCTTCGAAGACTGTTAAGATCGAGCGAAATGATTCCGTCTTCCTCATCCGGTGCTAATTCGGCACCACGCCGGACATTGATCACGATCCTACTGGGTGCCGGTTTCGGGTAGAAACGTGATACTGCGGATACGTCTGGTAAGTCTGGCCTTCTCAGAACTCACCGAATTTTCGAACGACAGCTTCCAGCCCAGCTGGGTCTTCGTCTTTTTCGTGTTGCACTGTTTTCAAGACGTGGCGTGTTTCATTTCCGATCAGATGTCTAAGCATCTCCAATTGGTACACCATCGGTTGTTCATTCAGCCGCACCGGTACACAGAAATCGACCCACGCTTTTCCAGATTCTGCAATTATTGGCCAAATGCTGTTCTTCCATGTTTAGTGGGGTAGGAGGTTGCACAGCTGGTTGCACTCCAATCAGCAATTGAACATCACTGGGTGAGCTTGGCTTGGTTTTCTCTGACACCATGTCGCAGAACACGGTCCTTCAGCGACAAACGGTTTATTTGGCAAAGTGCAACTCAACAAAAATAACAGCCTGACAAGCATGTAGGAACCACAATAAAAATAACTAACTCATTTCCATAACTAACGACGCTGCTGTATTCATGAGATTCTTCCTTTGAATCAGTGAAACAGACCAGCTCCAGCGAACCAATCAGCGCGTAGGTGAAATATACGCAGGCGTGCAATCAACAGCTCGGTTTTGCTTGAGGCACGCCAGCCGCCTGCTTGCACACTTCTATCACAGTACAGAAGCAATGTACGCCCTACGCTTGAGCTTGATACTAACATCGTGATGACGCCATAGCTATCTCACTTTGATGAATGCAAGACGGGCCTTTGCAATCCGTTGCGCTACTTTATCTTCAACACCGCCGCCAGGCGTGACGCGACACTTTAAATAAATGAAGCAGGGGACTTGCTCCGGAACATCAACAGCAATGTTGTGGGTAGGTACGGGCACCTACCAATGCTGAAGTAGGGTTTTAGATTTGCCTGGTTTGAAATATAGAACTTACTAGACGCCTTCGTCGGTAAGCCGTTAAAAACCCTCTGGACGACTTGCGGATCATCAGCATAATCGAAGTCCGTGACTCTATCGCCAGGGAGAAGCTCAACACCACAGTTTTCGGCACCTTCCAATACTCATTGGAGGACATCGTCGGTGGCAAAATTGAAGTGGAAAGGTAACCTCGGTGACCTTGATGAACTTCGCTAATGATAATAATGCAGAAAGGGGACTACCGTAATACCTGACTTTGACCGACGGGGGACTGTAAACTTTCTTCAGAATAGTTACAAACATGTCAGGTGCACCTTTCATTAGTAGACTGTTCCACAACGCAGATCTATCTGCCGAATCCAATGTCGCTCGGATGTCTAAGAACAGTACGATTATTGGCAGTCGGCAGACGCGACTGAATTTAATAAGTTGGCGAATTGTGAAGATTTCGTCGATACAACCTCGGCCTGGAACAAAATTACCTTGTTCCTCTCAGGAAAAGCTCTCGCTAGCCGCTGAAAGCCTGCGAAATTAAACATACACGAAGATCTTGAGAACAATATAGATTAACGAAGTTCCACGGTAATAGGTGCAATGTTGGTGGGAGGTTCTCTTGCGAATCGGAACAATGACCGATTCTCCCCATGAGTTTGGAACTATCTCATCATTCCAAACCTTCGTGAACTGCGGTAAGATTTTGTTGGCAAGTACATTCCTGCCATCTCTGAATAATAAACATAATAATCATATGTCAGTTGTACACTGTAACGGTGCTTCGCTACCGCGCGACCACCACCAGTCGTATGTGGGCTGAGTATACCACGAGGAACCAGCCCCTACGCGGATTCGTACTGGTCACCGGCCGAAGGTAGACTGTCTGGGCCGTAGGCTTTAAATCACTTCAATGACTGTATTACGCTTCGGAGTTCTGCTTCTGTAGGAGGATCTGAGGAGAGGAGCAAGCCAAGCACCATCCGGGTGGATAGGTGTCACTAGAGGCTTGCTGATTAGGCACATTAAGGGGCAAAGTGCTCTACTCATCAACCCAAGCGCCGGTGTATCTGGGTGATTTTTGTGCCATCTGACTCACAGATTGTTTGGCTGATATCATGTGAATTGCAACCGGTGGTTTTGATGAGGTAACATAAACTGTGGAAGTTTCCAACTGAAGCATCGGCTTCCATCTCTGGATCTTACTTTGACCCTCAAGATTCAGGGTCAGAGCGAAGGCTTGATTTTAGTTGTTGTGAGATGGACCGACGGAGTTCATTGCGTTCCGCTCCGGCGGGCACAGCCCGTCAACGATATAGAAGTTCTGAGGACCTTGCCGAGATTCAGCTTTTGGTTGTGTAGCAGGCGAGACCGCAATTGGACAAACCGGCGGATTGCGTGGCATGTTGCAGACCTGACCAGTGTAGGTCAACATCCAAAGTAGGGAAGAGAACGAGATTTTCTTGAGGCCTCTGCTAGTACTCCAGTTTCGTCATTGGATTCTAGAAGTTTTAGGGGTTCCGTTTGGAATTTTGCCATAAATGAGCCGTCGAAACACATTCATACTGTTCCATACACCAAGGTATGATCGGTTTCAACGCAATTTGACCAAAAGGACCGGCAATCACGTACGCTGCGGTGCTAGCTGCAAGTTATCCGTCGCAACGAGACTGGACCTTAACGTGGTGCGACGGTTTGCGTACCTCATTGACCCATTGAGCTATACTGGGTGATGCCTCCGAGCATCTTGAGAGCTACTCCTACCAGGTTGGTCAATGGTGAGAGGTCAGACAAACTCAGTCTCCTGGTCCTCCAGGTTGGGGGTTTGAAATGAGATGGCGTCCATTTCTGTAAAACTAAATCACTGCCACCCCGCTGCCTTGCGGACAGGCTCTTGAGCCAAAGGCTTTGGATGAGGACCCTAATCGTTCTCCTGTCTAGGTCTGGGCGCCCTGGCAGTATCCCAGCCCACATACAACCATGACATTTTCTTCAAACATAAATTTCATCCTGCATCGGCCGTCGCGCAGATTATCAAGGGTCGCCTTATCTGCTGCATACAGCAGGGCGGATAAGCGAAAGCATGCTACTGCTGGCGCCTCCCTTCTTTCTTTTCCACCTTTTTCTCTTACTCCCATCCCGACCCCCATTACTAACCTTCCTTCTATAATTCCCAGCTTAATTGACAGCAACCGACGTGCTACTGGAGTAGAACCATCTGCAGCCACCATCCCACAGCACCTATCGGACGCCTATCGGCAAAAGTTCCTTATAAGGCCACGCTGTCCCGTTTCCATGGCGACATTCAACGTCCGCACTCTAAGACAAACAGGTCAGCAGGCTGCACTCGCACGCACCTTAGACACACTGGGTGTTGATGTGTGTTGTGTGTCCGAAACTAGGATTAATGACCCTAACGGGGTTATTGAATTGACTGCACCCGGCTTATCCTCTCGTTATTGGTTGCACGCATCCGGAGACGCCGATGCGGCACTCACGGGTCAAGCTGGTGTAGGTATCATTCTCAGCTCCAAGGCTGAGTCATCGTTGGTTGATTGGATTCCGGTGAACAGCCGTTTATGTGCAGCCCGTTTGACTACATCAGCTAAGGTGAATTCGCGAAGTAAAACAAAACGCTGTTTGTTTGTGATTTCTGCTTATGCTCCCACGGACTGCAGTTCTAATGCAGTCAAGGACACTTTCTATCACGAACTGAACACGCTGCTACGCAGTGCTACTAGTTCAGATATTGTAGTACTTGCAGGGGATATGAACGCACAAGTAGGGCGTCTGAGCTCTTCAGAAGCTCAGCTGGGTGGTAAGTATGGACTTAACTCCGAACGGACTGACAACGGCGAGCGTCTGCTGCAACTGTGTGCGGAGCACCAGTTGTTGCTTACTAGCACTGCTTTTAGACACAGTGGGCGCCGAAGTGCCACTTGGCGTCCACCTGTAGCTGGTCAGCGATGGACCCAAATTGACCACATAGCCATAAGTTACAGGTGGCGCGGTTCCATTCTGGATTGCCGCTCATACTGGAGTACCTGTGTCGACTCTGACCATGCCTTGGTGCGCTGTCGTTTCTCCATGAACTTTACCGGAAGGCGCACAAAGCGTCTCCCCCGATTGGCAACGGAGAAATTGTCCCAGCCCTCGGTCAGGCAAGCCTATCAAGAAGCACTGCATAGCGAACTCTCGCTGTCTTGTCCTAATGACACTGAACGTCAGTGGAATAGGATCTCGGCCGCTATGCACGACGCAGGAGCATCTGCTTGTGGCACTATCAGTCGTCATCGCACCAGTCACTGGATATCCGAGAGGTCCGTGAACCTTTTGGAAGCTAGAAGGCACCTCCCGGCTGGTTCTGAACACAATGTGACCAGACGGGCTATTAGGCGTGAACTAAAGCGGAGCCTACGTGCTGACAAGGAAGCCTGGTGGACCAGTCGGGCTCAAGAAATGGAGGAGGCAGGAGCAGTAGGCAATTACCGGAAGCTCTTCCAGCTAATCCGCACCACTGGTCCGAGGAAACCAGGCGTCAGTGAGACAATCAGGGACAGCGCGGGTGCGCTGATACACAATAATGAGCGCCGTATGGTTCGTTGGGCTGAGCACTTTGAACATCAGTTCAGCTGGCCCCCTGCTCCCGGACCTCTTCCTACTCAGGTGATGCAGGACGAGCCATGGACGGTTAGTTTAGAGCCTCCGTCGGAGGCCGAGGTCCGAAACGCGATCACAGCCCTCAATCGTTTTCGTGCCGCTGGCCCGGATTCCCTACCACCTGCACTATTTAAGGATGGAGGTGAGGTCCTCTGCAAAGCACTTACCTCCCTATTCGAACGTATCTGGAACGAAGAGAGTGTGCCGGCTAATTGGAGCGAATCGATTATAGTGGCAATATACAAAAAGGGCAGTCGCACAGACTGTGCGAACCACAGGGGTATTAGCCTAACGCCAGTTGTGACAAAATCACTGGCCTCGATTATCGTTCGTCGTCTCACTGCAGAACGGGAATCTCGGATTAGAGAAGAGCAGGCCGGTTTTCGCCCAGGACGTGGCTGTATAGACCATATATTTACTTTGCGGCAGGTGCTAGAGCAGCGCCACGCATACCGCAGACCGACAATAGCTGTGTTCCTCGATTTCAAGAGTGCGTTCGATTCAGTCGATCGATCGATTCTGTTCGAAATACTTGCGCGAAAAGGTGTTCCCACGAAATATGTGAACATCCTTCGTGCTCTATACTCGAACACTAGAGGCCGCGTCAGGGTCTATGGTGCCCTATCGGATAGCTTTTCGACTACAAGTGGCGTTCGACAGGGTTGTCCGATTTCCCCATTTTTGTTCAATTTCGTCGTGGATTCTATCATGGAGTGTTCCCTTGCGGAATCTCACGATGTAGGTGTTGAAGTGCTGCCTGGTGAACGGTTAGTTGATCTAGATTATGCGGACGATATCGTCTTGCTTTTCGACAATGTTGAGGCGGCACAATCAACCCTGAATAGTCTATCCAGAGTGGTCCCATTATTTGGTATGCACTTCGCACCTTCAAAGTGCAAAGTGTTGCTGCAGGACCACCAGCCACTCGATGACCCCTTGACGCTTACTAACGAGGAACTCGAGATGGTTGATCAATTCAATTATCTTGGCAGCTGCATCAGCAATGATGGGCGCATAGAAACTGACGTGAGCTCACGCATTGCAAAGGCCAGAGCTGCCTTCTTGAACCTGCGTCATCTTTGGCGACAGAAGGGAGTTTCCCTCCGTCTGAAAGGCCGTGTATACAAGGCCACAGTGAGGGCCGTTCTGCTTTATGGTAGTGAGACTTGGCCCCTTCGGTCTGAAGATCTGAGGCGCCTTCAAGTCTTTGATCATCGTTGTTTGCGAAGCATTGCTGGTGTCGGATGGCACCAGCGTGTCCGCAACGATGATGTGCGTAGGCGAGTACTAGGTGGTGATGATCATGCTAGCTCGCTAGAACAACAGATAGCACTGAATAAGTTACGTTGGCTCGGGCACGTGCTACGCATGCCTGGTCACCGCTTACCTAGGAGGGCCTTGTTCAGTCTACCAGGTGTCGGATGGCGCAAGACTCGAGGTGGACAGAAGTTGACTTGGCAGCGGGAAATGAAGTCACTGACGACCAAACTGGGTGCCGTTGGTCGTTCTCGCCTTCCGGGTTGGAGCCCACGTGACTCACCTTGTGCTTGGCTCGAGACTTTACAGGACATGGCTCGCAACCGACACCAGTGGCGCGTCTGCTGCCGTCTCCTAATTGGATTGTCTGTTTAAAGTGTGTTTGGTGCTGAGTTATCTGCGGGGTAATGGCTGATTATGACGCGTGGCAGTGAAAGCCGCAAGGAAGCTGTCTCGCCGATGCCGCCTTATCTTTGCACGATAACCAGCTGTTTGTGACGGAATGTTGTTAACACAAGGTGTAGGCGCCTTGACCCTGAATGTTTGCTTAGGGCATTAAGGTTTTTAGGTAAGTCCCCCTCCTCTCCCTCTTCTTATTCTTTATTTCATAGGTCCTCATGGTTGTATGGCAGCGAAGCATCAGTTCAAATGGCTGATGTACTGCTGTTGATGATGATGATGATGAGCTGCAAGTTATGGCTATGTAATCAATGTGTGCCCAGCGCTTGGTTGATCATGGAGGACGCCAGGTTGCATAGCGGCGTCCAGGGTGACGAACGCTCGTTCTGGAGAGGAGAAGCTGGTGATCAGTACCTAGACTTGACACTTGCTCTCCGTTGTTAGAGCGAACGTCCCCGTACCCATGCGGTCCCCCGAGGTGACATTCACATGGCAGAAGTCAACCGGTACGTGAGTTGAAGTCTCTTGCCATAATGATGATGTCTGTTTTAAGCGCCCATAGGAACAGATCATGAAGTTGTTCGTAGAACCGGTCCTTGGCTGTATCCGAGCTGCAGCTAGTAGGCGCGTAGGCGGCGATCACGAAAAGAACACGCTTGTCGACTCAACGTCTGCTAACCTTACAAGAGCCATGGAGCCTAATAGCGCCAAGGCGACTGTTGATTTGAATTCACTCATGGAGAGGGGCCTCGGATCTAGCACTGATAGCCATCCTAGAAACAGCTTGTCCAGAAGCGGCAGACTGGGCGTCACCAGAAAGACGGGGATGGAAGCGGGTATTTGGCTGGTGTGCGGACGGCAATTGGTAGAATGCTTTGGAATCCTGGATTCGCGTTTAACTCAGGCAGCAGACATCATTTACAATGGTTTTCAGCGTGCATTCAAGTCCAGCTCGCAGTGTTATCTGCAGTAATGTGCCTAGGCTGAAGGTTGCTAGTTTGAACTGCATTCCAGGTTGCCGGAGCCAATGTGGAATACTTCGGATCCGGTAGCTCCCCCTCAAGAACTGTGTGTTGGAGTTGGCGGAGGTTAAGGGAACTGATTCATCAGGGTAAGTAGGGATGTTTACCATTGAAGAAGCGGACAACGGTTCTATGAATGATACAATGGAAGGGTAGGTAACTTGTTGACGTGTGTTTGTAAAGTTGGGGTATTAACAGGATATTGACCCATCAACTGGGCTTATTTGGGTGACTTCATGGTTTGTCAGTAGGCGAGCTACTACCAGGTTGCCTACGCCGAAGTAGATTGGTTGTCTTAGGGGATCACCGCTCCGAGCCTTTGGCCAAAAAGCTTGACCCAAAGGCAGCAAATTGAGATAAGATTTTCCACCTTTTAGGAGCAGATGACTAATCACTAAATTCATGCGCCATTCGAATGGCGACAACCCACACCAGGTGCCCAACACTCCCGAATTCATAAGCTGAATCCGAAGCTCAGATCGCTTGCCGTTGTGCAATGTCGTCGTGAAAGACAGAGGGCAGGGACTTTAGTTAGTGGCGAGTTACATCCGCAAATTTGCAGTGTTGCTAAGCGGGCATTAGTGGCTTTCTATAGGGCGAACGCGTACCAGGCGAAAACCTACCCTGTCCTGAAACGATGCCGCCGAACCATTCGCCGAAACGGGAAATCTCTGTTCCTTCCAGATGGCACCATGAGGGGAATATTCGGGAATCCAATCGACTAGAAGGTTAGCATGGTTTCTGTTAGTCGGAGTATTTTGCAGCGCTGCCGCTGCTCTGTCGAGGACATTTTTATACTCTAAAGGCTAGGCCAAATTATCCTGTTGGGTATAAGGATCTGCAGAGAACTGAGCTCTGAGTTCTACATTTGAACGAGATGCACCAAGGTCAGCCTTAACTTTGTGCTCTAACCGAGTGCCATTGGGTGTGTCCTACCTTGTTCTGTTTAATGTGAGTTAAGGATTCTTCTGTGTTACAGTGTGCAGCTCTCTTTACCACACTTAGTTACATGTACGCTGTGTAGTAAGTCGGAATTTACTTTAATAATTCAAAGTGTAAGTTAAATTTACAGGGTTATCTCGATATGCTTCCGATTCTTTCTGGTACCGGGTGACCGCACCAAGTAGTTGCTCGTGTCATTTAGCTGGGTAGTCAAATCACTCGAAGAGAGTGCCGTGTGCGTGAGTAACACAGCTGTAGCCTTCTAAATCCCAAACACTTTTTGATCGCAGAAGACTGTAACCTACTTTTTAACTGGTGGGTTAATTTCGTATGCAATGCTTAAGACTGCCAGTCAGAGTTTTGCTGCAACTCTCTGGTTCTGGTCTAGGGAGCCTACCTAAGTTATGGCCACTCTTCAGGTGGTCATCTCCCTTCTGCTCGCCCTATTAGTGGGGTCATACAAGGGATCGTGATCGGCTCTTCGCTTTTCCGACTCTACACCAACGGTATCACCGTATCCGTAAAATACGGCCAGTTAATTTTCTTTGATGACTATAGTAACATTGTCTAGAAGCTTCGAGGTGACGAACTTCACAGAACACTGTTACTCGTTCAAGATGGCTAATATTCATTTGAGGCGTGGCACCATTCGTGAATGATGAATCTCTCGGCTAGAATATCATTCAACATCTCTTACGGCTGTTTCATCCCAGTCGGGTCTATTACACTCAAGCATGAACAGGCGTCTACGCGCGAACTCTGAATTGGGTACTCATCTACCGTCAATTGCTCTGAACAGGCCCAATATCAGATAACATGCGCCGATCTGTGGTTTATATAGCCAACAAAATCCGCACAACCCATGCTCGCTTTGAGATCTTTAAGCTCCTGATCCTCCCCATCGAGTACTATAGCATAACATGCGAAAACATGTGAAACAGCAGTATCTCTCTGGAACTCCTGCAGAGGTCGTTTACTAAACATCTGATTGGCTTGCATTCCCCCATGAATTACTGAGAGCGTTGCAACTAACTGCTTTGGATGCCATGATTGGGGCATGATGTGTTGCCGTTTTACACTCAGTTACACAGAAACCCATTCCGGTCTGACGGCCTGTGGCCTAAAGGATTACAAGCGTCTCCTGTAATCTGGAGGTCGAAGGGTTCGAGCCTGCGTAGGGTACCGTGCAACCTTGGCAGTATTCTTCGTCCACGCGCGACTGGTGGTTGCGTGGCAGCGAAGCGTCGGTGCTGCGTACCGGCGTACTGCTGATGTTTTTTCACACCAGAGCTGCAACATAACTCAGTTCGAGAGCTACGCAACAAAGGTTGTACACCGATTATACCAAAAGCTAGAATATGTATGCGCTCCAGTATCTTCTTGATCGAACATGCCGAGCTCTGGAATAAAATCACAATCACTATCAAATCATGTGAAAATGTGGTAACATTATTAAAGAACTTGCTATTTACCTTAACCTGGATACGATCACGTTTATCTTCGCATGGGAAAAATCCCTAGAGGTATTATTCCAAGAACAGCCCAGAAAAGTCTAAGCACCCATGTTTTCAAACCTTGGCTTTTGTCTCAATCATCCACTAGATCGTCGTATGGGAATCTCATGCCACAATATTGTACAAATGCTTACAGTCTGTGCAAAAGCATAAACCTTCATGTTGCTCTGAGCATACGTGCTTTTGTTATTATTATTATTATCATCCTTATTATTACTATTATTACTATTCTTACTATTATTGAGTGTAACGCCCGTAACTGCTAACTACCGTGGCATACCTTTGCGCAGTGGCTTCTAATGTTGTAAGTAATTAGCTAAGACCCCTAGCTGACTATTCTGCGATATGGCGGAATGATCTACAGCAGATCTGCGTACCGCTGAATCGGGTTATTTATGGCCGTCATTCTCAGTATGGACCCTGGGACCACCCACCACAAACCTCTTGCCGTGCTTAATGCTAACGAAGTTAGCGGCGCTGTAACTGCACCCTCTTGCTCCTGAATCGACCCCGATTCTTCCAATGATTTCGATCATTTACCATATCCTACTTAAATCACATCTTTCGACCTTTATTTCCATTGTTTCGCCTTTTCTATTACTATTTGTATGGTGGTGTTGATTAAGGTGGCTGAATCCACCGCCCTTCAACACACAAAGCACAAATAAGCAATTGACTTGGGCTGCTTTATTATCCATCCGAGTACTGTTTCATTATCTCAGTTTTCTCAACAACAGACTGTTATCCTTTTTCTCACACCCATTTTTGTGCTTGCCCCTTTCCATAATTAACTGGCGCATTCATATAATCAGAAATGCGCTACAGTGGAGCTTTACTGTATACGATTGGTGTACTGCTCTGGAGAACGGTTACGAAATCGATGTCACATGCTGGGAACGTATTTTTCATTTCGGCCGCATTGAAACCGGTGCAATGACATTCTGTTCCGCGGCTTTTTATGCTAAAAACGCTAAACGACAACCTGGAAGCCGAACGTAAAAAACCCGTACCACGGCACTCAACGTAACCGTGGTTTGCGGCTACTTCAACATAACTTAGCGTCATCGCTTTCTTTCTGTTGATTTAGGAGCGTGTAGCCGAAAGAAAGGACCGAGTTTCAATAGCTCAAGAACAGGGCACAAGTAGATGATACTATGTCCTGTGTTGTATAACACACCCTACTATAGGAATGCATCTGTATTTCGTAGGCGTGACCCATAGTTTTACTGTCTCACTTTGAATATCTTATAGTTGCGCGTTCTCAACTTAAAGAATTTTTGGGAGAGTTATTATTAGCCCTTGCACTTGAATAGAAGCACTCCTACTTGGACGACTACAACGGGAAGATGTTTGCAGTTCCCACAGAGAGAATTCCTGCTGTTTGGGAGAAACTGAGTACACAATAGACAGTATTTTTCGCAGACGAATATTCGCATAAATGAATGAGCGTTGAATGGCGGCTTGCTAAGTAATTTGTCGCTACACAGAGCGCAACCCACGAAGTTAGCATGATGAATAGTAAAGAAGTTCTTAAAAAGCGGATTCAGGTTTTGGTACTAGTGGTTTCGGTGTTGGCCGCCCCTTCCTCTTATGTAGCAAAGGTAGTGGAACACACATCTCATTTAAACTAGATGGATGTCTGTGGGTTTTCTCTTACCCTGCTGTAGGCTGACTACAAACTAAATATGGCTGTCAGCTCACCATTCCCTTCTACTAGGTAGCTACATCGAAAAGTAGTGAGACTCTAGCTGTTATACGTTTGCTCACATAATAATAACAAATAATAATATGTCAGCTGTATGCCGTAACCTCTTTCAAATCGCATTCGGAGCGTCATCAGTCGCGGGCTGATGTCAGTCGGCTCTGCCACCAACTGGTCATTCAGTCGGTCGGGTAGTGCAAATCCCCTCTCCCAGTAAGCTTGTAAATTTAATTGGATGTCTGCACAGAGGTTTGCGAGCGAGGGTACAACTAAGTGGACAGATCTCGGATAGCTTTGCAGTTGTCTCCGGTATCTCTATGTCTTAGCTCCTGCTCTGTTTCATATTTACTTTCATGCAATAATGTCTTGTAATTTTGATAGTGATTGTAATTATCGTGTCCGTGTAGAACACCGTATTGATGGTGGGTTGCTGAACATTCGTCGTTTCGGTGCGAGGACCCTAGTCTGAGACAACTATGCGTAGGTTTCTGTTTGCTGACCATTGTGCGTTGTTTGCATACAGCGCGGATGAGTTGCGACACATGACTAGTACTCTAACTTCGACAGCGGCCAAATACGGGCTCACCATAAACCCAAGCAAAACTGTCTGTCTCTTTCACCCTTCGCCGGAAGTGCAATCTGCAATGATGCCGCGAATCAGCGTTGGTAATGAAGTAATAGAAACCATCTCCTGCTTCCGCTACCTTGGGAGGTTGGTTTAGACTGACCAGGAAATTTGCAGTGAGCTTCGTATCCGCGCATCGAGGACATGGGCGACATTCGGGAAGCTTGAGTACCGAGTGTGCAACAACCACCAGCTTGCCGTCGGCAAGAAGCTGATAGTGCACAAATCCATGGGGCTGTCTGTTCTTCTATATGGCAGCGAAACATGGAAGAATTACCGGCGAAATATGAGATATTTCGAGCGGTTTCATCAACAATGAATGCGACGTATTCTTCGTATCGGTCGTTGCGACGGAGTTGCGGATACGGAGCCGCTGCGCCGAAGTGGAATATGTACATTTGACTGCATACTCTTACAGCGACACCTAGGGTGGCTTGATCATGTATGCAGTATGGATTCGACGCGGATACCGAAGTAGATGTTGTATTGTCTGCTGAATGTGGAGAAGCATCATGAGGGGAAAGCGAGGCTTCTTTACCGGGGCATGATGAAGATGAGCCTATCACGTTCCGATGTTGCTTTCAGGTGTTAGGAACCGAAAGCGTTTGATCGATGCGCATGGCTTGATCTGATCACCAAGTCAGTTGCCGATGTGCAGAAGAAAGCCCTCGTGCATGCAGAGAAGAATAGGCAGGTGCGGGAGCGACAGACGCCAAAGGGGGTGTACTTTATCGACGTTGAGCACATGGTGCCGTAGCACATGCGGTCGCGAACGCCTGAGTAGGGCAGGTCTAATGAGTTATGAGCAAGGCCACTCGGGACCAGTATCGAAACGACGACGGATGCTCCTGAGAACGTAAACAGTAGCGACCAGCGTTGGTCGGTTCGCTGCACGCGCTTTCGTTCGATTTACCAATCTCGTACTTGGGTGCTGAGTCGCTTTATTACAGGGGATTCGTTTGCTGTATTGTCCATGCTTATTTCGTTATCGCATTTTCGTGTCTACCTAAATAATCTTCTATTAACTTGCATATGTTACTTTAACTAAAGATAGTTAACCGGTTTTTCTCATTCGTTGCATGTTTTTGAACTCTTGTTCTGCCATCTTTAATTTATCGCGAATATGTTGCTAACCCATTTGTTTCATATGCTAATTTAGCGAAGAGTTATCTTTACATATTCATATACTTTATTCGATCTATTTTCTTGGTTATTGTCACGTAAGGTGATTGACTGTTGCTTGACATCCCCGGTGTGGTTGCGGTTGATGTGTATGTTGACAATGTGCTTACCTGTCTATTATCCACCACCTCGTCCATACTGGCTCCAGCAGATAGTTGGTCGTTGCTGAAGGGGACGGGGGTGCACGGTCTTCGTTGCCCTCCTAGGCTCGTAGAGTCGTTCCATGCACGCAGTATGTATCGGACTATGGTTCAGCCACCACCTTGTGTGCGCTTGATTCCCCACACACAGCTGTTTGTGTTTGCATGTGAAGCAGTGTGGACCGTCTTCGTTGATGAAATTTTGCTCCCATTCACATATTCCTCGGTCTTATTCCTTCGGTGTTTACACTGGATACGTGGTGGTGGATGGAGCTGTGGGTGGGGTAGCGCGAACCACCTATGGTCCTCTGTGGGCGCAGGTGTCTTGTGGCTGTACTATGGATGCCGTAGTGACAGGCACATCCCGATCCGGATGACCCCGACCATATTCATCATTGGACATATTTAGCTCAAATGATGCACACCAATTACAGTTCGAACCGCATATTAGATAAAGAAAAATGTGACCTCAAGGTTGAGCCCCACCACGTTTAGCAGCAACTGTAAGGACGGAAAATGACCCAGGGCCAACCAGTCCATGAGTTTGACGTTTGCCTTTTTGAATTCGCACTGAACACAGACTTGGCATTTGCTGAGAAGTACTCACACCTACTAAGTCTGGGTAAGATGTTGTTTGGTCGTTACTCCACTGCTTCTTGCTTTTGTCTTGGGAATGCGTCTCTGATACTTCTCTTTGACTCGATATTCCAAAAAGCAGTCCGGCAATATTTAGTATGATTTCCAATTTTAAATTATAATTATAGACTATTTCTCAGCGCTTATTTGCAAGAAACTAGGACGGCGTAACCCAGTAATTCACTAAGGAAGTGTTGTTTAGATTTCTTAGTCTTCAAAATCCGGTGGTGGCCTGAAAGAAATTGTGCCCAACCACGAAGCATAGCATTGCGATAACATCTACGGTCGCGTCTAAACGGTCAGTGTGGCTGAATCAGACTACTTGCTGGTATTTGTTCCATGCATATAGTACGCATTCGCTTCAGGATTGCATATGAATGCCTAATGGATCTTGACACCGGTACAATAACAATGCAGCTCTAATGTTTATCTGTGCTTTAGGTAGGTGTCGGAAAAGATGTACACTCACGCGTTAGCAGCAGAACGGGAAAGTAAAATGATTACCCTGTTGCATACCTGTGGATAGGTCAAGCTTTAAAGATCTACGGGAATGTGAAAGAAGCGTGCGTGGATACTCACCCCCAATTAACACAAATGGCTTGCAGAGTTGTTGGAGCGAATTTTATCCAACAAATTCACCCTTTAGTTACACTGCTCATTATGTTAATTGACGTTAGATGAGCCATTCATTTGACAGTCACTGGAATTCATGCTGAATATGAATGAATAATTTAGCGACCCAACCTGTTCTCACTACCTTCGCTTTTTAACGCACGTGGTTAACATGGGCAATTTATGATCTAGTCATGGTTCCTAAACGCGTTCGGTGTGCTTCCCATTAGGCGGGAGTAGTTTTAATGCATATTGATTCTTTTTTCCACAAAGCTACTTATCAGTAAAACTTGTACCTTTCCATTCGTCCTATGATATGGAGTAAGTTACTGCTTCCGTATGATATTATTTATATGCCACTGATACTGCAAATGATGGGCTTCGTAGATGCACTATGAAGCAAGCAGACTGAATAATTCAGCCATCCTTAATTCCATTTAGGAATGAACACGGTTTAATATACTAAGCTGTAGTGGATGCGCTTGGGAACCTTATTGACCACAGAAACTTGTGGATAGCATTTCATAATGTATACGAAAAGCCTCCAATATTTTAAGTTTATTGGTTCCCCGAGTAGAACATGTATGGAACTCCGAACTTGCAGTATGGCTACTTTAAACGACGCAAATATCAAATCGTTCCCGACCCCATCTATCATCATTTCACTTGGATGCTTATCCTCTACGAGGTCAGTATTTATTTGATATCGTTTGTGGGAATGTTAATGTTTTCCACCTTGTTAAAATCGACTTAAACTCTTTGGTTTCGAGCTTGTTTCACTTTGCGCATGAAACATACAAAAACCATAGGCATCTCGGAACTTTCACCCAGCATGCCAGCCATTACTATGAAACTTCATATAAGTACGCAACCTTTGAATCAACTAGCGGATTGCAATTGTTTTCACTTTGGAGGTCATTAGAAGGACAGTGATTTAGTTTGGTCATACGAAGCTTGGAATGGATGATATCAACTACAACAACTGCTTGCAAAATTAGCTGGTTTGCAGATGGGACATCGTTACCCCGTTAATCTATTGTCCGTTAGTTTGTAAATCCCTACCGTCTGCCGTTGTCCCCCATGGCTCACCGGCATAAACTCCGGGCTAAGGGTGCAAGCATCTGGTGGTCATGCTTTCGAATCCTGGTGGAGCCGATGGACACGCGCTACTGACGAGGCTCAATAGATTGAAAAGGTCGCCCAGTGCTCTTCCGGGTATATGGATGAGTATCAGATTTGTACGCCACTGTGAAGAAGCTTACAACAATTCCTCTTTTCAGCTTGTTTGTACGAACAAATAGCTTTTCAAAAGAAAGTTGCGTTCATAGCTGATAATGAAATAGAACTTGTCACTAACTACAATTGGCATATCGTTTTGTGAGTGTAGCACTTCCCAACTTACCTGCATTGCATGCTTCCCACCTAGCTTTACGAAAAATTCACCTTGGTCACCAGTAGACAGGTTTGCAGCTAGTCTTTGACGATTTGTTCTGTAGATGAAGTTCATCGCAGTTATCTCTCAGTCACACGGGCTCACCCCCGTCTATAAAAACACCAGACGACCGTTTGGCTTTCTAGGTCTCCTCAGTGGTGCGTGTTCTTCGGTCCTCTGCCGGGTCCCGACCCCATGACTTTCGGATGCCAGCAGCCTGTGCCACTAAGCCATGGGTAACGGCATCGGACCTGCATGACTGACCGTTGACTACGATCTACTGCGGCTTATCCTCCAGCGTTATGCCAGTTGCAACTGTGCAGAGGGCAGTGATTGGCCCCAGAGCTACAACAATGTCCTACTCAACTGTCAGTCATGTAGGTCCCGTCGTCACCCATGGCTTAGTGGCACAGGCTGCTGGCACCCGAAAGTCTTGGGGTGGGAATATGGTAGGGATCCGAACAACACGCACCACTGACCAGAACCAGAAGGTCGGAACGGCCGTGTCGTGCTTTTCCCGATATATGAGAACCTGTGTGACTAAGAGATGATTGCGATGAACTTCCTCTAACTTAAACCCAAACCCCCGTAACTCATTGATAATCGTTCTTTACTTCCTTTTAGTCAAAAGACCCATATACTTCCTGCTACACCGATCCGCATGAATGGGTCTTATGAATATGGTTCACCGTCTATTGGCCGAACGATGACGCCCCATTTGGTAAGTCACCTACCAGGTTCCTTCCACCTGTTTGTTGCGTTGATTGTCCTCCGCTTATCGCCTCATGTACAACACGCGTACGAATCCTTACGCCCTCTGCTTGAGAACCGAAGCGGCTGTTGTGTACGTTTTCCTGTTTGGATACACCATAACTGAGGTAGATGTTCGTCATGCTTGCGGTTGGATAAGACTTGAATCGTCGGACGTTTTGCCTCACACTAGGTGACATATGCTCAGTTTGGATCTACACGATACGAAGGTTGACAATGCGCTCATCTCTTTCCATACAGAGTGTTGGACTTCACTGCTGGAAACGGCATGCAAGCGTTCGTGAAGGAACTAGCCTCTTAGTGATACCTTAACGCAGCGTTGGTGTTGGTCTGACGCGTAATCTCTTCATCCCATGGCTCCAAATGTTCCCGCAAGAGTCAAATACCCTGTATGTATAAGTCTATTCTCGTAGAATACCTTGCCTCCGCAGTCCCTCAAGGTTGCCGTGACCATGTGTGTACCACGTGGATCCGCCCACCCATGTATGACTTGCGTGTTTGATGGAAAGTGGGTAGGGTTCGCCACGCATGCTAACTATGACACCAGGTCCGCCACAATGTACGAAAAATATACATTAGGTATCCGAGAGAGCGCTCATTAGCCGTTTTATCTAACCGGTACTCATCTACAGTGCGAACACACTCTAACCATTTGGATTCGAACCAACGATAATGAACCTGACAGTTAACGGCTTACGCAGCCGATCCCTAGGTGACGTTGACGACCTACGTGATGAGATTACTAGATGTTTGCCACAACCAACCAAAAGAATAAGTAGTGCTGCTCAATCCATTTTCTTCCCTGTATATACACAGATATCGTGTGGCTGCATTGACCGACAATGACCATTGTAGTCCATGGTATTAAACACCACCCTACATTCTGCTTCGCTGAGAAACAATCAGAAGTTTGATTTCCATAGTGATGGTTACTAATAAGGCGCCTTGCCATTTTCGCTAAGTTTATTAAATGTTGGTAGTGAGATAGGCTTGGCATCGTGCGCCTCTTTCTGTCAGGCCCGCAACTGTTGGTTACCATGAATTCTAGCAAACCTAATAAGTCACGTGGAATGAAGCTCTGGCTAGTCCAACTAGTTCTTGCTGCCCTGGTCGATTCCGGGTTAGCGTCAGCAGCTGCTTTTTGCACACTGAAGCGAGACAACCGATCGATGAATATAATTCAAAGCTAGCATAAAAGGCGTTGTTTCTGCTTAACATGTTATTAAAGGAGATTGTAGCACGGCTGACCTGATGACTATTGACGTAGCCATGCCGGTTCGGACGTCAGAGATGAACCACTAGGGGAAATGTTGGGTAATTCTGACACGGACACTTCGATCAGCAGTCAATTTAAGTTCTGGGACTTAGTCGAAATGGCACAAAAGACATTGGGTTAGATGGAGTGGAAGTAACAAGGCAACCTTGCATAGCACTGACCGCCTGTAATTCATCAGGTGCCTCAGGAGGAAAACAAGGAGAGTTCCAGGCATCATAGGTCGAAAAGTTACAAGCTTTGTTGGGCCGTTGTTCGAAGGCAACCACTTCAACAGAACCAATACGGAGTGGCTTAGCGTCCCAAGAGACAGGTGTACAGCACGACAGATACCAATAACTACAACTAAGACACTCATCCCACTCAATTCACAAGCTCCTATGCAACCTTGGAGACAACTGTTTTGATTCACTGACCAAAATCTTCTCCCCATACTAACTTGGTGCATCTACAAAAGTTTGCGCTAAAGGATAGCATTGTTGATCACCGGACTGTTGGAATTTGCAGACTAGACTATGTCATTGGCCACCAGACGCCTAATGATCGCCTGGACTCAGGTCAATCCGATGGATGCTTCACAGCCTAGATTCAATCCGAACCAGTGTCATCGATCCAGAGTAAACTACACTTAGTGTACAAAGACGATTGACATCACAATAAACCTGCTGTGACAGTAACAATCGCACGCCCGTAGTGCACTCCACGTAACCTTAGAGCTTGTTTGAAACATTACTGGTTGCGTATCTGCGGTTAAGAATGGCTCACTAGATTATTAACGCATCTCAGCTGACCCACGCACACAAACCCACTAGCTCGCACACTTCTCAGCTAACGCGATGAATTCGCCTACATTCGTTTACCCCCAGCTGGGTAAGCAGCTAAGCCACTGGAAAGAAGGTCGCGGTTAGTTGTATTTAGGATAGAGCGGCTGAAAAACACTTTTAGCAGCACTTCTTCCAGTTGAGGTAAACTTGTCACAAAGGACAAGCAACTGTACCTGCTTTTGTTGAGCTCACCGGATGAGCCATCTGACACTGAGCACGGTTCGTGTTTTAACCCGAAGTAGAATGACACGCAGGCACTCCCATTCTGTTATGGGGGTTCTCCGTGAGCAATATTCAAATGCAAATTCAAATGGGACAGGAACAAAAGGCAACTCCCATAGTCGTTCCATCTTGTATACGTCGTTGATCCACGTTAGAATGCGGTGGCAAGATCGGCCAGTTGTGGGAGCCAAATCAGCACGTATAAATCAAATCATGGCCAACCAATCAAAACCCACGTGCTCTGCGCTAGCAGTCCCCGCTGCGCCGATCGCGTGAAACAAAAAAGGAAAAGAAAATTGTAGACTAGATATAAAGCGGAAGGGTACGAAAGAGGACAATGAAGAGGACGTTAGTAAGAGTGAATAAAAAGGAAGATAGCTAGAGAGCAAACAGAAACTAACTTAAATGGAGAAGGGGAAGATTCGGAGTTGCAATTTAAGGGCGTCGAGGTGATGTTTAAACTCTGTTACCGTGGATGACAAGACTACGTCCTCAGGCAGCACGTTCCAAGAATCTATCGCTCGGCGTGACAAATGAGCGTCAGCCCGAACCCGATCCGATCTGAGTCTGTGCAATTTCATCGGATGCCCCGAAGAGTAGGTAACTATGTAGGATGAGGAAGCCAAGAGAGGTCTGGACCCATCCGCCCTGTCAGTATACGGTAAGTGAGAATCAGGTTGCCACGAAGATGACGATAATGTAACGAAAAGATCCTTAGCTTGAGCGACCTGTCAGGATAGGACAGGTACCGTAACCCGTGGACCATTTTGGTTCTGATTCTCAAGACCTGCTCTACCGCCATCCTGTCATGAGTCAGGCAAGGATGACAAGCCTGGACGCAACACTTCAGTTGCGATCTAACAAAGGCAGTAAACAATTTAATAAACCTTTCTTCCGTTCGGATCAAAAATGATCTACGGATCATCCGGAGGGTTCGAAAGCCCCTGCAAGACGCTTTCTTCTACGTCTCGGTGGATTTAAAGTCCTGAGACAAAGTGATCCCTAACTCAATTTGTTGGGATACGTGAGGGATTTCATTATCGCCAAGCATGTAGTGCGTTGTCGGGCCATTTGATCCTAGGAGCAAAACTGAACACTTGCTGTAGTTTATTGGCATCTGCCACAGAACTGACCAATCAAGGAGTCAGTCAAGAGCCCGTTGCAGAACTTACAAGCTAGCGGGGTCGCTCACCGTGCACCCAAACATGCAAGTCTTCGGCGAACATGAGGATAGGCAGCCCCAGTACTTCTGGTAGTTCATTTACGTATATAGAAAATAGCTGTGGACAAAGAACTGATCCCTGCGGGACACCGCTCAGAACCGCCTGTAGAAAAGGAAGACTGGAGCCCACCCAAACACACATCTCCCGCCCTTCGATAAATGCGGGTAGCTATTGAAGCGCACGCCCGGAAACTCCGTAGAAACGGAGCTTAAGTGTGAGACGCGTATGCGGGACAGAGTCCAACACTTTGGAGAAGTCATTGAATAGCACATCCACCGATTGACCCTGATCGACAGACTCCGCCCAACTTTCCGTAGCAACCATGTTGAGCTGGTCTGAGAAGACCAAACCTTCTTACATGTTTTCCGTGGGCATCCCCCATCAGCTTTTTTAGCAACTTAACCAGCACATAGGTTAGACTGACATCCATGTAGTTCACAGGAAGATGCTTATCTCCATTTTTAAAGATGGGGAAAACTACAGCTTCCTTCCAGTCGGTGAGTAAAGTGCAACTGGTCAGAGACTTCTCAAACACGCAAGCTACGGGCCCACAAATTTAATTTGCCATTTCATATAACAAGTTTGGATGAATGACATCAACACCAGCGGCTTTGGTAGGGTTCAGTTCTAGCAGCAGTGAAGGCATCTGGGCCTCTGACACGGTGCTATCGATCAACAAAGGGTCTGCTGGAACTTTCTCCGCCGAATCAATAGTTGGTAAAGGTGCATCGAGAGTAAACTTTTTCGCATACTGCTTGCCGAGAAGACAGACGTTGTCGGGGTCAATATGCGCAGTAACCCATCAGGTCCGTGCAACACCGCAACGGATCGATCCGCATGGCATTGTCTTCTGACGTAAGCGAACAATCGCTTCGGATTGTTTGAAGCTGTGTTTGCTAGCTCCACTTTGCATTGCTTGGGTGCTGCTTACACTTGTTCCGTGCCGCTCGATAACACCGCAAGGCATCATCTGACAGAGTCAAAAAGTAACTCCGCCAACACCTGGCCCGCTTGTTTAGCAGTTGACGTGCGGTTAGATCAAACCAGAGTGGGTTGGAGTTTGCTTTCCTTCCAAATGAAAGCGGAATGTGGGAAGGGACATCTCAGAGAGGAATGTCTTGAATTTCTCCCATGCCGTTGGCATATCATCTGCGGCCAAGATGGTGCAGGATGATAAGGCAGCTCTGGATCGCATTGCGTTAAAATCAGCACGCTTGATGTCTGGGCATCTAGCCACGCATTTTTCTTGTACTCTATTGACAGTGTACTCGAAGGAAATGCAGGCATGGTCACTAGATCCAAGCGGCTGACCGTAAACTATGTTATTTACGAAATCAGCTGTTTGCGAAAATAAGATCAAGAATAGACGGAAACTGTCCCTCCACAAACCTTGTTGAGTGATCTACAAACTAGTGTAGGGGGTTTGGAGATTCAGCTCCACGCGCTCTGCAGCCAAGCTTGTAGTCGCCGTTTCACCGGAGAGTTTGCGCCAATTTATCTCTGGAAAGTTAAACTCTCCCATTACTAAGCATCGGTTTGTAGAGTGAGCGCGCATAAAATCGACGTAACTTGTAGACACACTATCATACTAACACAATCTTAAATTGCGAAGACAGAATACACACCACAACCAAAAGGGCTTCTACCGTCCTTTCCGTTGAACAGTGAACAATGATTTAGCAAGCAAGTGCTTGACACGTCCCGTAGGATGGTTGGGGTGAATACGATGAAATAAAAGTATATGTGGGTCATCTACCGAGTGTCTGCCGAGATGAATACTTTGATAAATAACACCAGTGTAAAATTAAAAAGTCGAACGTAAACGTTCAGAAATACGCTGGGGTGCAGTGGCTGTTGATATAAGGAATGAGAAAAGTAAAATATGGTCGCTCGTGAGTCCATTTGACACATAAATCCTGTAGAAAAGTATGCTTGGCGTAATCCACAATGGAGGACTTTGGGTAACAAAGTGCTGGGAGCTAATAAAAAAATCCAATCGTTTTTTGAAAACGTCCAAGGTAGAGGAGAAACGACTGGGTCTGGGAGTGCGTTCCAGGGTTGGTAAACCCGAAGGGAAAAGTACTTACCTCGACACTCTAGACGACTATATTGTTCCTTCAATTTTAAGCAGCTACCCCTGAGCTGTGTGTTTTGACTAGGTTTCAGCAAGTGGTGGCATATGTGCTTGGGGTCACTCAATATCTGATACCCTAGTATGCGATCGTCGCGCAGCCTTCGATAGCGTCCGCTGAAAATTCCCAGCCACTTCAGCCTTCGGTGGTAAGAGTGATAGCGCAGGCCCTTTACATTCTTCGTTGCTCTTCGTTATGGTGTCTCTAACGCCTCTAGGTCGCGCTTCAGCCAAGGTTGCCAAGCTTGGATAGCATATTCAACATGCGGGCGCATGTAGGAATTGTGTGCATCATTGGGAAGATTGATGGGTCAAATCTCCCGAATGCCCTTCGCAGCATGCCGATGTGCTGGTTGCTTCTTTTCGCAGCTGCCTCAGCCTATTTTGAACAGTTGAGGTCGCTCTGTACGAGCACACCAAGGTCACGCTCCTGGGAGCTGGTCTGCAATCCGGTTGTCCTAAGCAAATATGTGTGGTTATGTCTAGGGCGTAATTGCACCACGCGACGTTTGTCTACGTTGGATGGCAGGGCGTTTTGAAATGACCAGTTCGACACTATGTTAGGATCGCACTGGAGTCGTTCGTGGTCGTCCGGTCCACTGATCCTTCGCCATAACTTGATATCATCAGCGAAAAATAGAACATCGCAATCAACTGATCTCGCCAAATCGTTAATGAACACCAAGAATAGACGAGGTCCAAGCACCGAACCTTGTGGTACATCACACACCACATGGATTATATCGGACAATGATTCTCGGACTTTCACCACTAGCCACCGTTAGTGTAGAAACTAGCTAATCCAACTTAGGATTCTGTCACTAATGCCGTAGTTCCGAAGCTTTTGAAGAAGAATTCGATGGTCTAAGCGAGAAAACGCTTTTGAGAAGTCCAGGTAGATGACATCGCCTCCTACTCCATCATCAACAGCTTCAGTCCAGCTATTACGTGCGAGTAATAGGTTAGTATTGCATGAACGCTTTTGCTCAAAGCCATGTTGCTCTGTGGCTATTAAACTGTGGCTTTCCAGATACTACATCAGCGCATCTGCGATGATTGATTCCCTAAGTTTGGATGGAATAGGAAGTAGTGTTATTGGACGGTAATTGGTAGGGTCAGTGCGGCTACCTCCTTTATGAATAGGAGTGATGACCCCTCGCTTCCATACTGGTGGAATATGGTTCTCTTCTAGACATCGCTGATAGAAATAGACAGTGGATTTGCCAGATCACTAGCTACCGCCTGCAGTGCATTTGGTCGGATGTTGTCGACCGCAGGAGAACTGTGGATACGCAGGGACAACAACTTCTTCAACACAGCCATTGCAGTGAACGTGATGTTATCTAAACGCGATGGTGGGGTAATAGAAACGAAGAGAATATTTTGGCTCGTTACCTGCTGGAAAGTTTGGAAGTAATGAAGCCGCAGGAGATCAGCTACTTCCATTGCTGATCACGTGCCTCCATCAGCCGTGACTAGTGCTGCAATCCCCCGCTTCATCTTCCGAAGACCGTTAACTTGCCTGCAGAGTAACTTGCGGTTCGTTCAGAATTGCTTCATTAACTCCTGCTGATGCGGTACCGTGTCTTCGCTGAGCACTTTCACACAGAAGTTACGATGTGTTACGTATGCAGTCCAGGTTTCGACATTCGAGCAGTCCTTTTGAGCTCGCCATGCCCAATCCGTCTGGGACATACATTTACGTCTTCTGCTCCTCAGAAATGACTTACTCTGGTTTTTGGGTTGGAAGGACTTCTGCTCCGATGCGTGCGTAACCAATGTGCTAAACGTTCTTGTAAAAGTTTCCCAGGCAACATCTGGGGATCATTCGGTTAAGAAAGTCCAAGATGTATTTTTAACAAGCCTAGATAACACATTATAGTGCGTGACATTATGCACTTTATCATCCTCCTTTTCAGGGGACTCCGCATAGCATATGTGGTCAAATAGTGGAGTAACACGGTTACTGCGACCCAGTGATGTGCTTGTAACTATTCCGTCAACCATGACTTCTTCGTTAGTGAGCAAAAGATCCAGTATCGATGGCTTGCTAGCAGTTCGAAATCTGGTGGGAGAGGTTACGTGGTTATACAGAGGGTGGCTAGCAATTAGCTCTTGCAAGCAGGCTTTAAACTGCGTACCGTCGGTTGCCGGCGTTTCTGTGTCGTGCACGTTAAAGTCTCCAGCGATAAGAATGTGGGTGTAGAACTTGTTCAAAGCAAACTGAAAGACATGGTTCAGTTTAAAGTCCATTTGCGACGTTGAGTTTGGTGGACGATAAATCATGGCTAGTAGACATGTGTCCTTGTTTCGCAACCATAGGCCGCACCAATGCGAATCAGGAGCTCGGATTTCCGGGTGTTCGATAACTTCACATCGGAGGTTTGTATTATAATAAAAATCACGCCACCAACCCTTCCGGTTCTATCGTTCCGAAGCAGCGAAATACCGGGTACATTGATCTCAGAATCGGTTATCTCAAGATTTAACCATGTCTCTGTAATCATGACAGGTCCCGCGGTTGTGAGGCATGGAGTTCTCTAAGTTCGGTCAACTTACTTAGAAGGCCTTGGGCTTTTTTGTACATACAAGATAGGGCTTTGTTGTTAAGAGTGCGTTGAGGGATGTCAACTTTGTGTTAGTTTTTAAGCCGGCCGTTATGTGGCCGGCCGCTAGGTGGCCGGCGATTAGTCGTTTTTGCGTTTTTGAATTTCAGTCAAGTTGCATGGCATTATTAAGCGTTTCTGAACAGACGTTTCACTCGTGCTGTGCTCTGCCCTGTTGTATGCCGTGGGTGCTGTTGTGCCGCCATCCGCAGAACTGTGCAGATAAATAATTTGCAGAGTTTGCAAGTTCCATCGAATCGCTTACGACTTTTGGCCGTTCGCCTGCTGCCTTTAGCCGGATTTCTGTTGGCAACCTGGCTCGAAACTGCAACCAGTTATCCAACAGAACTTGCGTCATTCCCTCGGAGTGTAATATTACTTTCATTAGTCTTGGACCGCAACTCTTGTAGTTAGATGATGCCAGAACTCTTGTCAAGGATTTGGCATTAACATTGTCAACAGAGAGTGCTTCGCGGATGTAACACCACTGCTCTCGGTCATGGGTTTGTGCATCGTGATCAGAAGAATGCAGAAGCTCGGGAACACCATGAACAAATATTGTTTTCTTGCTATCCTTATTAAGAATGCCGCGTTGGTCCCTTGCTTATTTGGGCGATCTTTCCAAGGTAGATCAGGTAATATGCGCACTCCGCTCGGTGAGTTGCGAAGACGAACTCCTGAGAGCAGGACAGCCTCTGTCTCATCTGCTGAGTTTAGTGTTACTAGAGGAATTCGAGGTGCACCAGAGTGTACTGAGGTCGGGTGACGCGTTACGAGTTGCAGCATAGCAGGCCCAACCCGGATACCAATCGCATCGCAGATGGAACTCCACTGGTTGCGATCGTCTTGCAGCTTGCCTTTTATTGTGCCACGTTTGAATTCGGGAACATTGGTGCACACAGGAGTTAACGCAGCGTGGTCGTGTCTAGCGAGTGTTGGCTTTTTAGTTTTTGCGGCAATTTGGGTTGTTTAGAGGAGACCACTGAATTTGACGGTGAAAGCTGCGTTGCTCCACGTGTGCTCGGTAAGGAAGATGGATCTACGTGTGTTGCTCCCAGTGTGTTTGTCGAGGCAATCGATGCGCAAGTTACCTACTTGTTATCTGCACCGGATCGCCTTCGGCTCTGAGCTGTCGGTGTCATGGCTGAATCTCCAAGTGAAGCGTATATGGTTGGAGAAGTGAAAGCAGGCATGTTTGAGGTCTGTTCGTTTATTGGAATGAGGTGACCCAGTAGATTTAGAGACACAGACGCTGCAGTGCGGTTGGAGCGTTTAGCTCTGTTCTTCGGCTTAGGTTCGGAGCTTACTTCGGCTGGTTGAGGTATTAACGTGGCCATATTTACCTCAGTGGGATCGGTCTTAGTTTGAGTGTAATTCAAATGTCTTGAAGACACTTAAACTCAAGTTTGGGTAGAGTGTAACTCCACCTCCGCGACGGTCGCAAGGACGATCTGAGCCCAGTATTGCGTAGCCAGGTAGGAAAATTTTACTGTCCATGACCTCGGAAGGAAGCCACATTTCAGTAAAAGCAATGACATCTGTGTGAGAGTGGTCCACAAGATCACCAACTACGCACACCTTGTTACCCAGGTTGCCCACGTTATTGAATATTACAGGAAATGTATTGGTCTGGTGAGACCAGGATAGTGTGCCGAAAGAATGGGCTCTAACATGGCGGAAGTGGACCGCCGACGAAGCACTCGAAAACCCACCAACCGCAGACCACTTTCACTCGTAGTGCGACGTGACTTGAGGTGCTGGATGGCTGCTATTAGTTTCTCCCCGTCCGCTATAGGAAAGTCCGGCTGTATGATGATTCCAGGACCTTTATTTAAAAGCTAACCGGATAAGTGCTTGTCGCCACTCTGGCGTGGAAAGGACCACTCGCAGTAATCGAGGCGTCGAGTCAGAGGAATCGCACAAACTCCCGGTATTCCGCGGGCCAGGCACCCATACGTTTTCAAGGTTAACTATAATCCCCGACACTTTCCTCTCCAGATCAGACACCAAAGCAAGCAGGTTTTCCGTGCTTTCTAACCTGGAAACAAGTGCTGAAAACCTTACGTCCAAAAACGAACCACATCGAGTTCTGTGTTTGCAACAACTGGACAACTAAAAGACACTCTCGCACTATTCGCCGTCACATTATACTGCTCTGTACTCAAATCAGTGCATCTTTCGTGAAACCAGTGATAGCAGCTGTCACACTGTATTCGAGCAATTCGAGAATAGGCTATTTGAAACAAGTAAAGCCCTTTAGTAATTTGCATAAAGCCGTAAGAAGACGAACACTGGCAGATGTTAACATTTCGCATTGTCTCTTCAGTGCCAACGCTCTGCACACTCTGTGTGCAGAAACAGTTGTTCGTAAGCCTACGGCTGCCCTGGGCGTAGGGGTGTCAAGCCTGTCCCCTACCCTGTTCTAACTTGTTCCGGTCTCACCTTACCTGTCGTCGTATATATTTTCATGTTATTGTGTTGACATTGACGAGACAATACGAAATGTTGACGTCTGCCAGTGTTCGTCTTCTTACGACTTTATTCAAGTAAACTAATTATTTATTTATTTATTTACCAGTGGAGTTGGTCACTGGTTCTAAGCGTGTCAATTTTCCGCATCATGTGTCTGAGCCAGGTGGTTGTAGACCGGAGAACGACTTAGGACAGACTCCCTTAGCCATCACGAGAGGAACTGTAGGCAAGCGGTCAAGGGAGAGTAAATTGCGAACCGGTTTGCAGAGGCCCACTGCGCAAAAGCCAAGGACTCAGTTGGATCTTATCAGGGAAAGGAATAATGACCTTGCACGTGATTCGCGAATACTTTGCCTGACTGTCGTTAGAATTACTGTAGAATAGCAAGAAGAAAAACATTTTACAGAGTACACTGAAGGTAGGTGTTTCGGGTATTATCCTTAGCTATCCACTGGGAGTTCAGAGCACGTCACACGAAACATAGTCGCGAAAGGATCCGGCTAGCTCTATAGCGCAGCACATTCTAGACTGCGATATGTGTCAAAGTCCTCAGCAATCGTTTAGTGTTATTTGTCAACAGAGCAATGTCAGCCTGCTTCAGTTCGCGGAGGTTTCAGCGATTCGGCGACTGAAACCCAAATTATGCAAGCAGACTGGGTTTACCGCAAGCCTCTCTTTGCCGTGGGAAGGTCATTAATCGTCTTTATTTAAACTGAATGAGCTTGCAAACTGCTTCTAACTTGTACGCCACACGATAATTTCACGGAGTGTATGTATACAGCTGAGGAGAATACCTGAAATATCTGAATTCAGTGTATCCTGTTACAAGGCTTTTTCTTATTGTTTTCAAATTTGTAAAGGGAAAATCTTGCATGCAATACTCTAGGATGGTAGGGGAGTACTTTAGGAAGGTTGCAAAGTAGCAGTCGGTTGACACTTAACGGTCTACTTTCATGCTGCATCGATTAGGTTTACTGCCTTGCAGACAATGTGCTTTTATATTAAAACTCAATACTCTGTTTATGGAGTGTGCCATAAGTGAATGCCCAGGAACGTGGACATCAGGATATTTTTCAAGCGGAAGTGGTACACTAGAAAGGATAGGATTCGACTGAGTTTACTCCTTTATCGATGGTAAAGGGGTTTCAAGTCCTACATGAATTATCATTCAGACCTGGATGCCGATGCGGCACATGTATGACGCGAGAGTGAAAAGTAGGCGTAAAATTTCTGAGAAAACATGAGAGATAGAGAGACCGTCTTAAGATTGATCACAGACGTCTTTTGAAGTCTTATTTCCATAGGTTTGCTGTACAAAGGCTGGAATACCAATCCTGCAGGCATGTCGATACGTGCTTAACAAAGCAAGAGGGGAGTGAGAGGTCAACAGTATTGAATGCCTTACGAATCTACTCGCAATCCTCCGCTTAAGTGCAATGAATTCACGTCACCGAAAAAGACCCCAAAATTTCCTCCGGAATCCATGGGACTTTGCGTTCTCAAGCGTTCCTTGGTTGGAACTTTCGTCTAGAAAACACACACCTCGGCTTCATCTTCGGAATGCTAGCAGCAAATAAAGAGTCAGCTCACTGCTTCTCGTGGCTTTGAACAATCATCTAGTTATCTTGCACTACGTGTGTTCTGCTCGGGTCGAGCAGTCTCAGCGCAATTCGTTAGTGATACTTGGTCATCTCGATTACCGGGCCTCATCCTTGATAGGGAAATGCTCGCTGCATTTCACGACTTCCTTCGTTTTTGTTCTGGCTCACTAGTTAGAAATAGTCCAATTAGGAGACAAAACTCGAACCGCCTCTTTCAGCGCCTATCCGGTGTTAGCAAAACACTTGACCGTTGCGAAGTAATCCACTGATGCGGTCTGGGTGAACTTATGCCAGTCCGTGGCGGAGTTGTACGCTATCGGGCACGTCCCCAGTTTGCGGATCGGGGAATGCCTTCCTTGTGGAGGTAACTGTGAATAAGTCTCGTTTGCTTTGCAGACGAGATGAATAAGCAGTCGAGGACAATCAGCGGAAGCGTCACAGAGCGTGAGGAGTTCTGGACTGATCAGCTGGTTCTCTAATAAATACCACAAGTGCTCGTACGGCGCTGTGTCAAAGCTAATGTGACCGGCCATAGGGTCACTGACCACTTATTTCTGTAACTTGGGGTGAGTATCTAACGGAAGACGGATGAACAAACTCGCTGGCTGCCGGCTTCTCTGTGGACTGTTTTCAAACACAAAGAAGGCGAATGAGCCACTTGGATGTCAACGGTCTCCGTGCATCAACCCGCTGCCTTGCGGGTCAGATCTTTAGACCAAAGGCTCGGGGTGAGGTCCCCAAAGTCAACTCTCTTCCTCGGCCTGGGCAATCAAGAAGCTCAATGCCCAAACAACACATGGAACTTTGCTTCCATTTCTCTTACTCACTCATTTTTGTTATTGTTACTCATGTGCTGTGGCACTCGGTCAAATGTTTATTGGGCAAGTATTATATATATATATATATATATATATATATATATATATATATATATATATATATATATGGTTGGCGGCATCCGGTTTCGGATTTGCCTGTCACTGTGGCAAGCCACAGGACGCTTGCGCCTACAGAGGGACCATGGATGGCTTGCGCTGCACCACCCACAGCTCCAACCACATACCCCATATCCAGTGTAAACCCGAAGGAATAAGACCGGGAGGCATGCGGATGAGAACCACGTTTCATCAACGGAGCCGGCCCACACTCCTTCACAGGCAAACACAAGCACAGTGTATTTGGGGAATCAAGCGCACACAAGGCGGTGGCTGGACCGTAGTCCGCTCCACACTGAGTGCATGGAACCGCTCTTCGAGCCTAGCACGACCACAAGGACCGTGCACCCCGTTCCTTCCAGCAACGACCAACTGTCTCCTGGAGCCAGTATGAACGATGTAGTGGGTAATAGACAGGTAGGCACCTTGTCAACATACACATCAAGCGCAACCATACCAGGGATATCAAGCAACAGCCATTCACTTTAAACGACAAGCTGAAATAAAATAAATCCAATAATGCATACAGATACGGTGGCATAACTCTTCGCTAATTTACCATATGAAGTAAGTTGGTTAGCAACAAATCCATGATAAGTAAGAAATGTCCACAAGTTACTTAAAATGCTACAAACGCAACAAAATTACCGAAGATAAGCGCAATTAGTGTAAGCAACGTGGTCAGTTAGTAGAACATTATTCAGGGAGGCAGAACAAACCAAATAAAGCGGAATGAAATTTATCCAGCTTAAAAAGACCTAGTTTAAGTGTAAGTTGGTTTAGCCCAACTGCGGTGAAGAAGCATCAAGAATGCAACATCAGCCTCAGCATATATATATATATATATATATATATATATATATATATATATATATATATATATATATGCCAGTCTGTACCTCAAATCTCAGCTGGGAGAGATGTAACCGCCATACAAGTTTGAAATTAACACCTCAAGCAGCTTTTGCACTGCATCTGTCACTCTTTGTCAGCCCGTATTTTCGTAAAATTAGCCATAAAGCGTATCTCTCTTCTCGACCAGACTGGACCTAAACGCGGTGCAATGGTTTACGTCCCTCCACGACCTACTGAGCTATGCCGGGTGGAAATTTCCAAGTGCCTTCTGAGTCAGTCAAAGGGACAGGTCAATGACCAGAGTTTACACTATCCCAGTTTTAGTATCCTACTGCGAAGTACGGGACAGGCCTATGGTTCTCTTTCTTTAAAGCTTAGTCATGGAAAACATTTTGTGACGGTTATAAGCCCACAGCTCTGTTGACGTAGAGCACGATTGCTACAAACTGTCTCTGACGATGGGAGGGCACCACCCGGTGCTCACCGCTTTGCTATCGCCTGCCTCAAGCCAGGTAAGTGTTGGTTAACTTGGTGCAGACTCATTGGCTCCCACCTGCGGTTGATCATAGTCGCAGATGCGTAACATACGGCGGTCTTCTAAACACTGTGTGTAATAGGCCTCAAGCGGATTCTAGTTGGTCCCCGCAACCACACTCTCAAGCCGGACTTGCTTCCTACTACCTCTTGGGTCATACTGTTGAGTCAATGGCTGCAGAATACCATCAGTCCTCTTGACCCTGTCAATAATACCCCCATTTCTTTTCCTTATTGTTCTCTCCCCTCTCAACCCCCTTCTTCCTTGTTCATTGAGCAAGAAACTACCACTGACCTCGTAGCTGCTAACGTCGATATATATATAACTCGCCCGTCAAACCAAGGCTCCTACTTATTATCTATTCAGTAAAGCAAACTAAATCAGATCGGTCAACAAGAAGCACTAACTGTTACTCTTCACTCCCTTGTTATTAATGTGTGTTGTATCTCCTGAATATGCATAAAGATAACAGAGTGGTAACGAATTTTCGAATCCCTGGTTCAGTCTACCGTCAATGATTACATTCTGTGTGCCTCAGATGATACTAAGATAATGGTTCAGAGTATTTGTGGTGTCGACATCACCCTCAGCAGACATACTGAATGCAACCTACTCGACTGGATACCAGTAAACAGTTGCACGTGTGCAATTTGAGTACGGATCTCTATCTAGGTATTAAAAAGACACCTTTGTAATATAAGGTACCTTTTCATCGCTTCTTTTTATGCCCTTACTGACCGTAAGTGTGGAGGAATCAATGACGATTTCTATTTCTGCTGTCGAAAAGTACTGATAACTTGCTTATTGCTGGTGATATGAGTAAGTGAGTCAACTTTGAACAAAATCTGGGTGGCCGTCTCGAACTCGATGAACTCCAATCATATGATGGCAATTGACTCCTTTAACTATGGGTTGAACACAACCTTTATATTAACAGTACTGATTTCCAGTACAAGAGATCATATCGCTCCAACCGAAACCCACCCGATACCTCGATGACATGGACTCAGTGACGATATTACTATCAGCTACAGATGGTGCACGTAGGTTTAAGATCGTCAGTCAATTTCGAATATGTGCCCGGGTTTTAACCATGCTCTACTGCCCACACGCCTGACAGGCACTCTTCTCGCCTCAAAGTGACGAATAACTTCTAAGATTCTCACTTGTAAATTGAACTCGCAGTCTGCAATTCGACAATATCACCTCGAACTGACCTACCAGTTGTCACAATTGAGGGAGGTTAGTAAGACGAATGCTAATTGCACTCGTCCCAGCTGAACCACGAAGAATATTTTCGGTGTCTGTTGTTCACTTAACCTGGGACGTTAGGAGTGTGACTCGATTTCTAAGGCATCGATCAATTTGACTGGACCGCGTCAACTGGTTCCAATGCGCACTGTGTTTCACTGCGTCCTTAACCCTATGACACAACGGATGACAATGATTCTTAGAATTGAGATGGAATTTCTTGGACAGCAAAAGCCCATGAGAAGAAGAAAGCCAGATCTATTGGGCACAGCTGAGTACTGAGACAACTCATGCAGATGACGGACGGACGGAACATTTTCAGGAGTATGTAGATATCGTGTGTTGCCCGCCCGAAAATATTGCACACGATGATAAGTTTCAAGTTTAATTATTTCAAGTTTAATTATCTCATCTGATAGCGATAGCAGATATGGAAAACCGGACCATTTGGATGTTAGTCGTTTTCGTCATTTCCCATCCCGGTGATCACTATGATCAAGGATCACTTCAATAGTACTCGCCATCCACATTGAGCTTGCGCGTCGCAATCCATTCACAAAATGTGCATTTCCAAACGACCCTCCAATAATGACTTCAGAAAGGTTTGAAAACAACCGGTTGGCATAATTAATGGGCAACGATTCGCTTTTGACACCAAAAAGCTTCGTCTGGCCGAGTGAACTAGTCGAGAATTGGTATAGCCCTTATAGCGAACTTGGATGATAGTCGCGACGAATGGGATGTAGGCAGAAAGTCAATCGCGTTACAGGTCAACACATCACTCCAAATAATGTGGGGGAACGGTCACAAGTGATCCGCGTTACAAGGTCATACACGTTAGCCCTGTTAACGATGGGTGCGGGGATGATGTGATGTTCATCCTCTGCCCTGCATCCGTCCGCTGGCGCTCCTCAGACCGGTCGGGTTTACACAGCTCGCCACACGCACGAAAGCTCTGCCCCATCTATTCTGTTCACGCAGCTGCGCACTTTGTTAATCTCAATCACCTCAGCAGTCAGCCTCTGGTGAGTTGATCGCAACCCCTTTCTAACGATTTCTCCGTTATCCAAGTCGATCTCATGCCCTGTAACTAGCGCGTGCATCGCTACAGCCGAGCTCCTCATTAGAGCCACATATCCAAGCTCGTTTCTCGGTGGTCGTGTTATGCGTTGTTTCTGTTCTGCCATCCTTGTGCATAGCTCTCTCGTGGTTTGGCTGATGTACACCTGTGCGCAGTCTTTGCAACTAATTTTGTAGACTCAATTGGTTGTCCTATCTGCGGGAAGTGGGTCTCTCAAGTGCACTAGTGTAGAGCGGAGCGTTTGGCCTTTCTGGAAAATTACTCTTATGTTTTTTTTATTTAAGACCTTCCGGATGGCCTCGGAAGTGCCATCTTTGTACGGAATACCTGCCGTCCCAATCCACTCCGTAGTGCGCCGTGGGTGAGGATTTAAACGAAGTTAGGAAGTTACCTGCTTCAATGGCTGTACCTATTCCTGCAGAGCTTGTAAGCATTAGAAAGTTTCAGCAGCCGGGGGAACCAAATCTTGCGCCAGAAGTATGTGTCGCATTAACTGCCCTAAAAGGAGATGCAAACTTTGTTATCACAAAAGCCGATATAACAAAACCACCGTGTTAATAAACGTGAAATAAGACATGTTAAGGCACAATTTCATTCTTTCCATTATTTAATCTACCGTAAGCTTCGTCCTCTCTCCCAGATTACAGTTCCCAGTTAGGTGTTTCGCTATTTCGAAAGCGTCGCATTTTGGCAATTTGGTAAAGAGCAAGCTAACGTCGAAACTGACCATCACTTCATCCGACACAACCTCAAGACCTGACATCTTTCTCGCAAAGTCATAAGAGTTCTTTACGAACGTATTCGTTGCCCTGTCAAGGGTTGCAATATGCTAGGCAAATACCTAGCTAGTTTATGCGTCGGGTAACATTTGCCATCTACAATAGGCCGAATGGGTACATCGGGTTTATGTATCTGCAGCAACCCATACATTATTGGTGGAAGACATGATCTCGGGTATAGGTTGTATTATTTTCCCGGTCCTAGATGCTCCTTTACATTTCTTAAGTAATTGATAACCTCTGTCTTATTCTTATTCAGCACTGAAATGACGGACTTATTTTCGATAACCTTATGTCGTCCCGTCAGTAGGTGTTCCTCCATTTTTCCAACTAAATTGACTTGTTCATTAACACGGTGGTTTTGTTATATCGGCTTTTGTGATAACAAAGTTTGCATCTCCTTTTAGGGCAGTTAATGCGACACATACTTCTGGCGCAAGATTTGGTTCCCCCGGCTGCTGAAACTTTCTAATGTTTACAAGCTCTGCAGGAATAGGTACAGCCATTGAAGCAGGTAACTTCCTAACTTCGTTTAAATCCTCACCCACGGCGCACTACGGAGTGGATTGGGACGGCAGGTATTCCGTACAAAGATGGCACTTCCGAGGCCATCCGGAAGGTCTTAAATAAAAAAAACATAAGAGTAATTTTCCAGAAAGGCCAAACGCTCCGCTCTACACTAGTGCACTTGAGAGACCCACTTCCCGCAGATAGGACAACCAATTGCGTCTACAAAATTAGTTGCAAAGACTGCGCACAGGTGTACATCAGCCAAACCACGAGAGAGCTATGCACAAGGATGGCAGAACAGAAACAACGCATAACACGACCACCGAGAAACGAGCTTGAATATATGGCTCTACTGAGGAGCTCGGCTGTAGCGATGCACGCGCTAGTTACAGGGCATGAGATCGACTTGGATAACGGAGAAATCGTT
The DNA here is from genome assembly GCA_944474145.2 of Dicrocoelium dendriticum. Lineage (NCBI taxonomy): Eukaryota > Metazoa > Platyhelminthes > Trematoda > Plagiorchiida > Dicrocoeliidae > Dicrocoelium > Dicrocoelium dendriticum. The sequence continues at coordinate 33,574,686 of OX104070.1, forward strand.
AGAAAGGGGTTGCGATCAACTCCCCAGAGGCTGACTGCTGAGGCGATTGAGATTAACAAAGTGCACAGCTGCGGGAACAGAATGGATGGGGCAGAGCTTTCGTGCGTGTGGCGAGCTGTGTAAACCCGACCGGTCTGAGGAGCGCCAGCGGACGGATGCAGGGCAGAGGATGAACATCACATCATCCCTGCACCCATCGTTAACAGGGCTTACGTGTATGACCTTGTAACGCGGATCACTTGTGACCGTTCCCTACATTATCTGGAGTGATGTGTTGACCTGTAACGCAAGTGACTTTCTGCCTACATCCCATTCGTCGCGACTATCATCCAAGTTCGCTATAAGGGCTATACCAATTCTCGACTAGTTCACTCGGCCAGACGAAGCTTTTTGGTGTCAAAAGCGAATCGTTGCCCATTAATTATGCCAACCGGTTGTTTTCAAACCTTTCTGAAATCATGAGATCTTGTTCTGTACCAAGTATTTTCTAAGATGTTGTACCCTCCAATCTTTTTTGTGGAGTATTTCATCAAGTCTGCTGCTACACTTCCTCCTGCCTGATCACTCGAGCCTGCATGGAGATTTTATCATGCATTTCCCACTTTTGAAGAGGTTCGATATGAGCTAGACATGTTCAAAAGAAACAAGTCTGCTGGACCCGACGACTCTTACCCGCCTTTGCTGAAAGATTGGGTGATTGTTTGTCGACTGAACTTGCTGCTCTATTCAAGAGTTTTTGAGACACCGAAAAGGCACCTCCAAACTGGCGACTGCCATCTATCGTACCAAGCTTCACAAGGGGTCAGAGCACTTTGTGCGAAAATGATCAAGGAACTAGCCTTCATTCTATTATCACTAAACGTTTCACGGATATCCTTCTTCGACGAATTACTGGTCCTTGGCATAAGCAAACCACTAAAAGCCGAACTTACCTTTTTTATGATGCTGACTGCAGTCATTATTTATCTCTTCTTCGAATGTTAGAACAGCGACACTCACGACCATGACGATATTCCCTGACTTGAAACCTGTCTTTAACTTCTTTTACCGTATCAGTTGTTGTATTGCGTATCCGTGAATTATGGGTCAGGGAAACTAATTTGCACCCCAGAGTCTCGCTACCACGACTTCCGAGGCCGAAAAAGGATCTATGGAAAGAACTCTTCTGAGATCCCCGTGACGAGTGAGGTTCGCCAAGACCATGTTTTCTCTTCAAATTTTTGCACAAATTGATCACAGATGACTTCATTACTTTAGCATTTTACAGAGTGGAAGTACTGCCATCTGACCAATTGACGAAACTTGAATATGCGGATAACAAATTTATCCTTGCGTCTGACGCGGTGGTTAAACATGCACTACTAAACCAACTGACACGTAGCGCTTCACGCTTCCTTATGTGCTTTGCGTCTCCAAAGTGTAAATTGCCTGCAGGACTGAATCGCCGCCGATTCTAACTTTCACCGAACAGTCACTGGAAGTGGCGGATCGGTTCACTTTGTGGGTGCATGGTATCGGTCAATGAACGATACTCCTTATTACTTATGATTGTAGTTGCATCATCCTTAATAGTCACATTACTAAGGGAGTTACTTTGCATATCATGGAGACGGTGAAATATCAGGTTGTCAGTGAAAGGTAGGGTGTATAATGCTGCGATAAGTTCAGTGTTACTTTATGGATCAGAGGCGTGGTCCGTTCACAATGAGTACATTAAACCATTAGCCGTCTTCGATCCCCTATGATTGTAGTGTTGCATACATTTGGTGAGAACATCAGGCAAGAAATGCTGAGGTTCGCAAGTTTATTTTTGGTTAGCAACGCTCTGGTACTTAACTGAAGTGTTTGATAACCATAGGTTATGTCCTCCGTATGTTCGATGACTCACATCCTGGGCGTGCATTACGTGCTGTTGTTGCAGCTGATGATCGATGGAGGAAGTGGTGTTAAACATGAAAGGATTTACTGCTGAACATGTTCAGACTGGTTGGCGCCATCCTCCTGGATGGGAGCCTCGGGATGCCCCACACTAATGGTTGGAGACCCTACGAGACATTGCCCAACAGTTATCCCTGTTTCTATTGTCCCACCATCAGCCTTACCCAGTATTACTTTTACTGCAGTGTGTCAAAGAAACGGTTGTCCCTGCGTATCCACGCTTCCTGATGTCCATATCATTCGAACGAGGGCCTTACAGGCAGCAGCTATTGGTCTGGATAAACTTCTGGTTATATTCTATCAGCGCTGTATGGAGGAGAACCATATTCCAACAATATGGAAGCCAGGGTTCATCACTCCTATTCATAAGGGTGGAAGTCGCACTGACCCAAGTAATTACCGTCCTATAACAATAATCCCTGTGTTTTCCAAGGTTATGAAGTTTATCATCTCTGATGCACTCATGCATTAGCTGGAAAATTGCAAGATGAGGCCACCAGAGCAACATGGCTTCCGACAAAAGCGCTCTTGCTCTACGAACCTGCTAGTTGCATGCAATAGTTGAACCGAAGCAGTTGATGGTGGAGCAGGAGTTGATGTCATTTACCTGGACTTCTCAAAAGCGTTTGATCACTTATACCATCAGCATCTCCATAAACTTTAGCTCTATGGCGTTGGTGACCCACTGCTGCGTTGGATAGGCAATTTGCTGCACGAACGTCGGTTGGAAGTGAGAGTACGAGAATCCCTCTCCGACGCAACTAAGGTGGAGTGCGGCGTACCACAAGGCTCGATGCTCAGACCCCGTCTATTCTTGATTTTCATAAAGCATCTGGCGAGGGGAATTATTTCCAATTTCCGATTCTTCGCGGATGATATCAAATTATGGCGAGCGATCAAAGAACCGAACGAAAAGCTCCAGCTTGACCTCAACACGATTTCAAACTGGTCAGTACTGAATACACTACCATTCAATGTGGGAAAGTGCCACGCTGTTCAGTTGCGCCAAAGGCATGACTATGGGTATAGGCTTGGATCACATGTGTTAGAAACAACTTCGCAAGAAGGCGAGTTTGATGTGCTCATTCAGTGTCCTTAACTGTTCAAGACAGTTAGAGGCAGCTGCGAAGAGAGCCAACCAGCACGTGTGATTGTTGCGGGGAGCATTCAAAAGATTCGACCCATCCATCTTCCTAATGATGCACAAGTCTTACATGCGCCCTCACGTAACAACCCTGGTTGAAAAGAGACGAAGAAATGCCAGAGAAACCCCAACGCAGGGCCACAAAGAACATCAAGGATCTATGATATCTGTACTACCATCAAAGGCTGAAGTCACTGGGAGTTTTCAGTGGCGGCTACCGAAGGCTGCGCGGCGATCTCATATTATAGGTAGAGATTCGTCACATCTAGACTCACTCAGACAGCCACCACAAGCCCGGAAAAGCACTGTATGCTCGTTTCTTCCTTTCGGGAATCGTCAGCAGTGTGCATTCCATCGGACCCTGGTAGTGCTCGAACCCGCAGCTTGACTGTTGCCAGTCCGTGGTTGAGACCACTGAGCTACGGTGAGGGGGCTACCCTGTCCTCTGCACGGCAGTAACGTGTAAGTCAGTGGATAGTGTGCGGTGCTGTATCCTATCTAGTAACTTATTCACGATCTCGTTGCCGTCCGCCGTAGCTCAGTGATTTCAACCACGGACTGGCAACAGTCGAGTTGCGGGTTCGAGCCCTACGAGGGTCCGATGGAATGCGCACTGCTGACGATTCCCAAAAGCATGAGAAGCGCATACAGTGCTTTTTCAGGCGTGTGGCGGCTGTCTGAGTGAGCCTAGATGTGACGCGTTTCTACCTATACCATTCAACTCCTCCTACTACTCTTCTGTGATCTCATATTAGTCTACCAAATAGTGGGTGCCGCTATTCAATTATGCCGTTACTTACTGAAACGCAGCCATAACGCCAATCTCAAAGGCAATCCTCTGAAATTGTGTGCACAGTATCGCCGCCTGGAATGCCGGCGGATTTATTATTCTCTTCGGGTTGGCCAACGCTGGAACGCTTTCACAAACTATGATGCTTCCTCCCACACCTTGGATATTTCCAAAAACTATTGGACCTTGCCCTTGGCTCCCATCAATTCGTTGCCTAAACTGTACTACTTTGGAATATATTATCTATTTAAACCGGGTTAACATGGTAAATAAAGCTGAAGAGGCGGTACAGAAGTGAGTATGCCCGTTCTTACTTTTCTCACGGAATACAACTATAACTGTCCCCCACTTGTCTTGTCGTTCGCGTGCAATTCCTATTTACACTACTATTATTCAGCAGCGTATCTGCTAGATAAACGCTCAAACAGACAACTCACCTATTTTTGATAATTGTAGTTTTGCCCCCACCATCCTGCGGGACTTGTCAAGCAACTGCTTTTTGACCCGGCATAAATCATTGTCCATGACTCATTGTTCATTGTTCTTTTGTTGGTATCCTTACTCATTATTATCATGAAGACACGAGCCGGGGGAAGTGGACCCACCGAACCTCGGTGCCCGGCTCATAGTTGTTTAACTGAACGGAACTAAGAACTTACCTCGGGTTGTTTATGATTTAGGTTCTGTGGGAAGCTCGATACACATAGGAAGAAGTTCAACATTTGGTGTTTTACGCTCCTAATGCCACCCATCTCGACTGGTCTAAGGCTTGTGCAGCCGCTTCCATTATCGAACTGGGGCCTGAAACAGAAAATTAGTTATTGTCAGCTGGCGGTTGCTGTGTGGTGATATAACTTCATTCATTCAGATTCTCATCTTGGACTGGTGTCTCGGTTCCGCAATCTTTAACTGAATAGTTTAAATATGCAAGAAACAGGTGGGAGTGCAGTATTCAGACAGTTGGCACATAGCTTCTGCTTGCCGAAGATATGAACCCAATGGGATTCACTTCAAACAAACTCGCTGCCCAGCCTGATATTGCGTATCTTGATCTATTCGTCTCAAGGATGCCTCATGTAGGCAAACCTAATAATGGGCAGATAATATCGTTTTATGAAGTAAGAACTGGTGAGACAATGAAGTACAGGTTACACTGAGCGCGAAGTACTGGTAGATTTCCGGTTACTTCGCTATTCCATTTAGCTAGATAACGGGAGTATCATGACTTCCAGCGGTAACCTCAACCCGACAGGTGCAATGACAGAAATTCCAATGACCGAAAATTGCAGCTCCAACTTGAATGATCTATCCAAATTAACCAAACTAACCACCGTTATAATATTTCGCATCATCTCTTCTATGCGCTAAATCACGGCGATGAGATCGGAGGGTCGAGTATGCAGTACTAACCCCTGATACACCGATTGACCGCCATTGCGTGTTTGAACATTCCCCGTAGGGCTGAGCTAGCAGGGGAACTTTTGGTGACCTTTGTTCTTCCGCCATGCCTTCATTGTAAGCATTTTGGAATGACTTCAGAAGGGGATGGTGGTGGGATACTCGTCTGTCTTTTAGCCCGTTCAAACCAAATAACCATGTATATCACAAATAGAAAGGCGACTCCGGATAACTTCCCCCCGGAGTGAAGACGGTAGCTAGGGACGGCAGATGTGGTAAACACCACTAGTGTTGTGGATGTGTAACACCATATAAATATATATATATATATAGAAAATAATTATACAACTGCCTGTAAAGTCATACAACTATTGGAGAACATAAACAACATAAATGCACTAGTCTCGGTGGTTGGACCGTAGCCTGTTACATGGTGCAGCTTGTCTGTTAACCCTGTACTATCGTGAAGGCTCTGCGCGTTACCTTGGAGCAACAATTAGAATTAGACTGGAATGATTATTTTGAGGGTCTCTACCGTATGTGTAGGCCCGTTACGGAGATTTGCCCATTGAAAGGTCCAGCATGGTAAAGCACGCACGGATAAAAGTAGAGCAGATAACAATATGCGTCTATTTATTCGTACAAACGCGCAGTATAGGCATTGTCTGTCTAAGCCCCAGAGTCCTCCCTAAACCGAACTGAAGTTTACGGTAACTACGCAGTGCTCTTCTGCGATGCTCTAAAACTAAGTGCCGGTTGGTGTGCGATTTTAATTTGCAACGGACCCTGTTCAGCATTTTCTGGCTTTTTTTGCCTATTCCTCTTGAATAAACACATTGGAATTATATTCCTCGCGCACCGCCGTAGCTGTAACAATCGTATCGGAATCTATTACCACACAATTTCGAATTGAAGTTAACTTTTATCTGGACTGTCAAGGCAGCAGCTACATGGGACCACCCATTCCATATATGGCAAAGCAAGCAAGTAATGTTTAGAAAAGAGTGGTTCACCTTTTTCAAACAAAACGCCTAAAACGCGTTTTAAAAAGGTCAAATGCAGCCTTTAGTAGACTTCATGAATAGCTCTACTCCCATGTACATGCGAATCAAAAGAAGATGCAGCAGTATTCCCTGGTTCCCTCAGTATAGTTCTGCGAACTTTTAAGTATGCTGCAGCAAACGTAGAGTATATTTATGTATTATTTATTCAGCAGTCCACGAATACATATGGATCCAGTAAAAACCATGGAAACCAAAGGAAGGTACAGTTGTTGATTACGAAAACAGAACACAACACAGCGAACTTCTTTATTTCTTCAGTGAGCACGGTACTACCAAGTTGCCCAGGCCGTAATGAGAACTTAGGGGCGTCCACCTCGTGCTTTGCCTGAATATCCTGAGCGCAAAGCAGAGGGCGAATTCAGAGGATCGCCCCAATTGGGAGCCGATGACTGTGTTCTCACAGCTCGTACCCCTTTCGTCTGGTCGATTATAAACCAGGGGCCCAATCATCTCCACAATTTTCGCTCCACGTTGTCGGAATACAACGCATGCTTCACATGAGTGAAGCAAGGGTCAGTGACTTTATTTAGTGGCGGGTCGCATCTGCCACGTGACAGTGCTGTTAAACGGACATATATGACCTTTAATAGGAAGTATGTTTGCCATGCGAAAATCCAGCAAGTCCTGAAACACTGCCTCTGGACCGTTTGCTGGACCGGCGTAAACGCGAACCACTTAGCTGGCACAACGAGGAGGTTGTACAAACCATCCTTCATACTTTATCCATAACAGCGGCTTTCTCCACGTCGTAGTTTGGCCATAAATGAACCATGACATTCTGCTTAAAACGGATTAGCTTCTACCTTATAGTTACACGATGCCTACCCTATTCACGCACTCTCACTCCAGAGAGTTTTTAGGCTTCACCGCAGTGGCATACTGAGCGAATTGTAAAACTACAAAGAACAGCATATATAGTTTTTACGCTTAATGCTCATTGTGATGGGAATATACAATAAGTGGGATGAGACGGATTTTCGTCTCGAAGAAAGCAGATAGATTGCCGTAGAGGAACGGAGCAGATTATTGGACATCTACGCGTCCACGCCAATTGTCTACTCTTTGGCTGCGCTGGATTTCGTTTGCTTGACCGAAGCAAAAAAAAAGAATCTGATAAATTCAGAAACATCCTTAGTCACAGAAGCGACCTAGTTATTTACATCGAGGCTTCTACAGACTAGTTATGCTGTCACTTTCACTGAGATTGTTTTGCTTAATAAACCCTTCGTCCCTGAAGGACCGAGTTCTGGGGCACTTATGCTTTGCGTGCAAAGCCACGTGTACGCACTAATTAATCCAGGTGCACTAATTGGGACCGACGATGTGGCCATAACAACCCGGGGTCATTTGAGGCTGTGGTTAGATTGTTCCACCAGGTTCGTCTCTCCAGTACCTGGGTGTTCGCTCTTGCATTCTTCAGTCGGGAGTTGAAATGCAAGCACTTGGGTTGATTTTGTTTACAACAGTGAGGACAGCTGTAGATTAGATGCGTGATAGGAATGTGATCGAACTGCTACAGCACCTGGCACAAAGCACAGCATATGTTTGGTACTGCCAGGTTTCACTACAGATACAGTTGTTATCACCACCTGTATTCCACTTCGGCCTAGGCAACCGGGTAGTATCTCGCCTACTGATGAACCGTGGATACAAACAACTACGCTCTCCTCACTCTCATGTTCCACTGTCCTACAACTGCGTCAACTTTGCAAACACACGTCAGCAATTTACATAGTCTTTCCTTGTATCACTCATCTCCATTGTTACTTGATTCTTCAATTGTGGACTACCGTACCTCCGCCGGTGAACTTGTTCTCTCGCGGCAGGTCAACTCAATCGCACACTCCTCGACAGACAGCTGCAAGCCCCGAAGTCTGCCAGCTTCGCTACTGCGACCTGGAAAGTAGTTCAAACTAACAACCATCCAGGCGCGTACATTAATGCAGATCGGATAGCAAACTACACTTACATGCACGCTGGAGACCCTTGAAATTTTTGTCTGCTGCCTGAGTGAAACTCCACTGCAGGATTCCAACACAGTCTACCAGCTATCGTGGCCCGTCCAACCACACACCCAGTGTTTTCTTCGCCTTTCTGGTGACGCTGAGTCCGCCGCATCTGGACAAGCTGTTGTTGGAATCGCCCTCAGTGCTAGAGCCGAGGCCGCCCTCCTTAACTGGATTCTAGTCAATAGTCGCCTATACGCTGTGAGGCTCCGTGCCTCTTGTAAGGTTGGCAGGCATCGCGCAGACAAACGTGCGGTTTTCGTGATCTCCGCCTATGCACCCAATGACTGCAGCTTGGATGCAGTTATGGACCAATTCTATCAACATCTTCATGAGCTGCTCCTAAGGGCGCCTAAAGCAGACGTCCTTGTTAGGGCGGGAGACTTAAACGCAAATATTGGTCGACTGCTGTCATGTGAACGCCACCTCGGGGGACCGCATGGGTATGACGATGTTCACTCTCACAACGGAGAGAGGCTGCTTATTCTTTGTGCTGACCGCCAACTTTTACCCTCCAGTACGAGCTTTCGTCACCCTGGACGCCATTATGCCATCTGGCGTCCTCCACGGTCAACCCAGCGTTGGTCACAAATTGATCAAATAATCATATGTCGCAGGTGACGCGGCGGCGTACGCGATCGCCGACCATTTTTGTCAATTTGTGTTGACACCGATCATGCATTGGTATGTGTGATAATTTGCATGCGTTTCGGCGGTTCACCGAGGGACAAGCAAACTCGACTCAACACTCACAACTTGAAGGACCCACCGGTGAAAGCGCAGTACCAGCATAGGCTTCGCGAAAATCTCGCTCTACCCCAGGCTCTGGAGGTTGATCAACACTGGTCGGATTTGCAAAAAACAATGCTGTCCGCCGCCTTGTCCAGCCACGGACTCACCCGCTGCACAACCAGAAGCTGGATTTCGGTAAGATCCTCGGAACTGCTGGATTGTGGACGGGCTGTGTCCGCCGATGCAGAGCACAACGTACTTCGTCGGTCTATCTCTCATCAGCTGTAGTCAAACATTCGCTCTGACAGTGAATCCTGGTGGTCACAAAATACTGCTGAGATGCAAGTCGCTGCATCGGCTGGAAACTACCGCGGACTATTTTACCTCATCAAGATCACTGGTTATCTTTCACACGCTGTCAGTTAGATGATTTGTGAGTCAGAAGGCACGAAAATTACCAACCTGCACAGGCGCATGGGTCGCTGGGCAGAGGACTTCGCTTTCCAATTTAACTGTTCAGCACAGCTCACTGTGCCACCTCCGTTTCCCTCGGCTGGTACTTGGCCTATCGCCACAGATGCTTCTACCGAAACAGAGCTCTGAAGCGCAATCCAATCCGTGAAGTGTTAGAAAGCTTCCGGTGCTGACAGTCTTCCCCCGGCTTTATTCAAAGATGATGGCAATGCACATGTCAATGAGATGCTATCGCTATTCACGAAAATTTGGACTGACGAGAAAATCCCTATTGCATGGAGAGAGTCAGTCATTATCTCGATTCACAAGAAAGGCTCCCACGAAAATTGCGCCAATTACCGCGGAATTTCGTTGATCTCTGTTGCCTCCAAGATTTTCGTGTCTGTTCTACTCCGCAGGCTCTCAGCGACAAGAGAAGGCGTTTACTGAGAGGAACAAGCGGGTTTCCATCCATGTCGAGTTTGTATTTACATCTGCACATTCCGTCAAATACTTGAACTCCGTCACGTCCACCGATGGCCAACAATAGTAATGTTCTTGGACAGACGAGAGGCTTTTGATTCAGTAGATAGATCTGAGTTGTGGTACTGTCTACTAAGGAAAGGTGTACCCGACAAATTTGTAACCATGGTAAACGATCTCTGCAGTCACACGTCGGGCAAACTCAGGACTTACGGCAAGCTTTTCATTTTGTTTGCTGTCACAAGCGGCGTAAGCCAAGGTTGCTCCATCACATCTTTCCTCTTCAAGTATGAAATTGAGGATGTCGTCCAGCGAGCTTTGGAAGGTCCTCCAAACTACGGTATTGTGTTTCTTCCAGGTGGTAGAGTCGCGGACTTGGACTACGCCGATGATGTCGCTTTACTCGGGGACGATCCACAAGCCATCCAGAGCGCCCTGAAGCACTTAGCAATGGAGGCATCTAAGTATGGCCTGTGTTACATGCCAGGCAAATGTAACATACTACTCTAGGGGTGGCAGATGCCTGTGCCTGCTCTCACCGTTGCTGGTGACGTCCTGGAACAAGTCCACTGTTTCACTTATCTAGGGAGTTGCATCACAGCTGGCGGCTATATTGGAGCTGAGCTCACACAACGGATCACAAAGGCCCTTATTGCATCCATTAGATTGAGACACTTACGGCGACGTCGCGAAGTCAGTCTCAAACTCAAGGGAAGGGTATACAATGCCTCTGTCTATGCGGTCCTCTTGTATGGCTGTGAGAACTAGCCGACGCGCTCCGAAGACATAAAGCGATTGTCAACTTCCGACAATCGTTGTCTGCATAGGATTGCTTGCGTGCGGTGGCAGCATCACGTGAGTAACCCAGAAGTCCGAGAGCGAGTGTTTGGTGCAAACAGCTCATGCTTTAAAAAGGGTTATTCACGGACGCCGCATGCGTTGTCTCTGCCACGTATTGCGCATGCTAGCCTATCGCCTTCCCCATCGAGCGTTAGTTACGCTCGCCGGAAGCGATTGGAAAAAGTGCCCCAGTGGACAACCACAGACGTGGACAAGCAGTATGAAGAATGCAATCACAAGTTTAGCACCCGTCGGACCGGTCCGCCTTCCAGGATGTGGACCAGGCGATTCGGTATGTCAGTGTTTAGAAACGTTGGAGGCTATGGCGCGTAAAAGGCATCTGTCCAACAGTGTTAACCATTACTCAACTTCTCATTGAAAATAGAATGCTATAACACAAAAGATCGGCATGGGTAAAACTGAAAAAATCGTTTTCACATATTGTATTACATTTCCCCCTTTATTTCGCCATGGTTCTGATGGCACATTATCAGTGATCACTTCGTGAATATATATATATATATATATATATATATATATATATATATATACACGGTTGGCGGCATCCGGTTTCGGATGTGCCTGTCACTGTGGCTAGCCACAGAACATTTGTGCCTACAGAGGGATCATGGTTGGCCTGTGCTGCACCACCCACAGCTCCATTCACACACCCCATATCCAGTGTAATCCGGTTGAAATGAGACTGGCATGCATGCGGATATGAGCCGCGTTTCATCAATAATGCGGGCCCGCATTCACTCACTATGTACAGTAGCAGCAATCTTATCTGTCTGTGTGGGGAATCATTCATACCAGACGTATACATGTTGGTTGCTGGGGCGCAGTTTGCTCCACACTGGATGCATGGAACCACGCTTTGAGCCTAGCACGGCCACGAGCACTGTGCACCCCGTCCTTGCAGCAACGATTCACAGTCTTCTGGAGTCAGTAATCGAGGTGGAGAATGTTAGACAGGTAGGCACCTTGTCAACATTCACATCAAGCGCAGCCACACCGGGGATGTCAAACAACACTCAATCACTTGAAATGACCATGTCACCTAATAGTTATCGAATAAACCATGCGGAGATACAGACTTGATTACTCACCAAATGAGCGTACATAATAAATTGGTTACCAACAATCTGCAATAAGTTCAAGGTATCGGAAAAGATGTATTTTAAAAAATGCCACAAAAACGAAAAAGTTAATGAATCTAAAAACAACCTGTTTAAGCGACGTGTGTAAGTAAAAGGAAGCGTATTCAGATAGACATCTAAATGATTTAACAAAGTAAGCGTTACCCAAATATAGCAAACCAACCGCCTGAAATAGATACCGCCTGTATTCGCCCTTGGGACCTACTCAAGCAACTGGGGCATCGAGTCAGAGATTGACAGACCACCAAGCCCTGACACTGGCTAAAAGCTGCTATAGGTATACCTTCATTATGTATTCCACCCGCATTCACAGGATGTTCTTAAATGTATTCATTAAATAGCTGGCAATAATGGGCAACTGTGGACCTTCACAAGAGCATTCAGCCTGATGTCTTGCCCCGACCGCTTCCTACACACTTATTTCCACGCGAAAGGTGTCTTTATACGCTAACACCATCAGCACACCCTTTTTCTCTTGATTCACCAAGGGGCGACGCTTAAAACCGTTGCATGTCTGGGTTAAACTTACTTGAGACAGTGCGCAACCTACTGTCAGAATTCCCGACTTGCTCAGGGGGACGTAAGAGTAAAAGCTACCTGAATCGCTCGCGCACACGCAACAGCTACTCGCAAAGCGGACAGATTGACGTCACGTGGTCACATGAAGGTACGCAGAAAAATGCAGACGAATGCTACATTGAGCGCACTACAAATCTGGCATGAAACTCTCCAATGTTCTGGGCGTTAACCTACCGTCTGCTGGTTAACGTTAAATAAATTGGGCGTACTGACTCAGCCAACTCGGTCCCAACGCTGTCAGGTTTCACAACCAAGACCTGATCGATAGTCATCAAAGTTTCTTTCCCCTTTTATTGTAACCCTGATGAGTAATGGCTTTTGTGAGGAGTTGTCGTGCACCGGACATTGGTCCAATTTATCCTCCACCCATTGACATATCGGCACTGCTCAGTGGTGTATGCTTTGTAGACCAGTGGATAACAGTTGGATGCATTCGGGAGTAAATTTGGCTGTATTTCGGGCACACGTTTGAGTAAGAGGCTAAAGGGGGTTCAGTTCACACTTAGAATCAAAGTGAAGGATTTTTTGGGTATACACTGTGGTCTGTTTCAGCGTGTCCTAGGCAGCCTTTAACACGGATGCTTCAAGTGCAAGGCAACAGGTGGAATTAAGGCTAAATTTGATTGAAGACCAAACTATTGAGAAACATTTATGTTCCGGAGATCACTGTTTTGTTGCATACACGCGGTTTCACCTAAAGTGAAAGTGGAGTAATTTTCTCGTCCGATTTATCTTGCACAACTAGGCACATTCGCAGTAATTTGTATAGTCGGCTTTTAATGCAGCGTCACTTAGTCATCTGTGAGCTATGATCCGCTTGTGACTGATTGGAAAAAATTAAATCAAGTAGAAAATAGCACCCTGCAACTCGAACTTGGGAGGACCCGCATGGTCCACCATCACCTCTTCGCCTATCACTCACCAAGATAGGGTTGAAAATCCACTATTACTCATCTGCAAACTGGGGTACTGTAGTGAAGCTGACAATTCGTGATGTTGAAACAGCTTACTCATTTGGCTTCATCGTCACAATACTTTGGACTCCTTAGATGCTCAAACTGACAATATGCGGGTTCCGGTTTCATATAAGCCTACGCAAAACTCACGGATAGGTACTGTGTTAGAATATCGTGGGTGGGGGTTTTCTTACGCTTATGCTTCAGTGACACTAATGAAACAGCCGTTATCCTTGAACGCTTGGTTGTCTGCGCAACTTGGAACTGAAACACTTCGTGCGCAGCAGAAACAGAAGCAATCATATGTGCAAACCTGATTGAGTGCAGCTCAGCATTCGACCGGCGCTTGCAGCTGATCCACTGTTTTATGTGGTGTTACATATCAAATAAACATGGGGACCGCTCCACCACTGGTTTAGTTCTTGGTTAGACTTCTCCCGTAGAAACAATCAGAACCGAGAGTGGAACCTGGTATGATGTGATCGATTGCTGATGGATTTCTGGCAAAGTCACTGCACTCCGTCAGCGAAGCCTGTACATCGGTAGTCTCCCCTACCGAATTTTGAATCACACACTCTGTATGGGTACTCCAAGTTCTAAGGCGATTTTGCCAGCGCTTTTATTCACCTGTTGTGAACGATTCTAGCAGACAGGTGGGTAGTCCATGGATTTACTGACCTTTCCTCCGAAAAGTGCGATGTTATATTTATTTGATATAACCAAATATATTTAAATCAGATTGAACAATTGAAAGACTTTGTGTTCTCCAGTTCCCAGGGTGCCCTTGATCCACCCATCATGTGCAACGGGATCGGATAATTGAACCTGTACGGCGTGAATTTTTTGTTGACAATCACAAAGCGCTCTATCACTTTATACTATGGGAACTCCGTTACCTGGTGGACGATATAGGTTAAAATAAAGACAGCACGGCTCATTGAAACTAGGCTGGGTAATTGCCCAATTCATAGGACCAAAATCCACGTAGGTCACAATCATTTTCTCACATTTTATTATGAAGTGCAGATATGCTATGTAATAACTTTCAAGTCTTGTGAACTACTATATCTAGTCACTCAAAATCTGAACAGTGTCAATTTGATCTCAACTTGGTGTGTGTCAATTTCGTGATGGAGTAACCGATCCACACAGTTTAACGTCAACAACAAGCACCTATGAATGGTAAATCAATCATTGCTCAGGTGGAATCTAGGGTAAACACACGTAGCTGATCACACACTTCATCGATTTCGATTGACACCTAAGCATGTGACATTTCCGCTAATCTTCTTTCACCTCCCTTTAAGCCGCAGGAAAAAAGCGTTATCGCTTAGTGTGTTCGAACGGAATAGCCTATTAACGAGCCACCTCTCCAATCAAATGCGCGCAATTTACTTGAATAATTTATACATGAGTACAACGCAGACACGTGATCAACGCCCACCACCAGCGGTGGTGGAAATGGTCTGTTGTTTTAGTTTGCCTGAGGAGTAACAGTCATGTGGGGAGCAGCGTACGGTCAGCTAGCAGGTGGTGTTCTCATCCACTCGACTAGGTGACCGATTATCCGCCCTCAAGGTCCATACAACGTGCATGCGCATTAGCAACAGATCCATTCCTCACCCTAGTCATACAGTCCGTAAAAAAAACCAGAGTATTCCCATCTTCTTTTTCTAATCTCTATCAAGTCAACCCTTATGGTCGGAATAGTCCGATAATACCATCCGACTTTCGACTTGCTTTCCGAGTGATGTCTGCTCACACCCTGAATCAAAAAAACTTGCGGTTCTGATGCCATTCATGTTCTTAATTTCGAAGCAGATGATCGTAGTCATATGTACATTTCAATCGACGGAACCAGTTCTGGGGAACAATACCTTCTGTCTGAAATGGCAAGAACCGTCGATGTGCTAGATTTGGGTCAGTAGGATATAACTAGCTAGTCACTTCTGTTCGTGACTCTAGTTCGATACACGGATGTCTAAAATTTAACCTCAATCGAGCCTCGGGAGCGAGTTGGTTTAGCGCCCTTTCTATCAGTAATAGTCAGTTTCAGTTCATTTAGCGGATATTCAGCGTTATACGCGTTTCAGTCGCCCACATTGATGTTGGCACCTGGTGTATCATGTTCCACCAACCTCTCCCGCCCTCCACTACATCATACCGAGATATGATGAAGTAGCCTAACCCCCCGGAGTCTGTTTTGCGCACCAGTATGGTGTTCACCCTAGGCAGTTAGCTGGCAGTAAGGAGCTTTTAGTGTATCCGTTGTGTGAATGAATCGCGAAGTTAAGTTAGAATAGAATTCGCCCCGAAGTAACTCATCCGCGGCACAATAGCGGAGGTGTTTTCCCACTTCTAGCTGATGTGTATAATGATGATGATGAACTCATCCGCCCGTTTAGCTCACTGAAACCGCGTGAGGAACGCGTACATATTAAGTGTAGTTAGACTTATGGTCATTGGGGTTTGTCTACCCATAGCGTAATTGCATTGATCACAGCAGTCAGCGTACCGATTGACTGAATTTACTGCCGCTGTCTGTTACACCAGATGGTTGGGCCGTGGATGGGGGCCTCTCGGAAGCACATGGTAAAGGCGGGGACAACGAGTTCGCAAGCACATTGCGGATTTGGTTCCATTCGCTAACCCAAGGCAAAAACGATACTTTTAGAATTGATGCAAATACTAAGCTTGTATTTCAACGCCCTCCGTCGCAGCCGTATCTAATCAGATGGCAACCACAAATCTGGATATGTGTTGAACGGACTTTCTGTGTTATTGGGACTGGTCCGTAGTACGCACCCACCGAATCCTGCCGGGTTCGTACTCTTATGCCCATCAGCTACTTAGGCCAACGACCGACACGTGGCGGCGGTGCACGACACTGTTCTCTAAGCCCCATAGAAATGAAAGGCAGTGCAACCAGTTCCCCAATGGGCTTCGGCTAACTGACCGAATCCTGCTGCGAAGAACCTCCTCGAAACGCCACAAACTCAACCACTCTCTAATAATGTTACCACTTCTAAACTTTACGTTAAAATTATTACTTTTCGTCTGTGGTTGTGCTAAACTGTCATACCGAAGCCTGGTTTTCAACACTAACTAGACCAAAGCCTCCGCGGCCTGGTCAAGCGCAACGATTTTACCTCAAGTAACCCTGTCTGCTCTCCCAGCTTATAGTGCGTATAAGGTCTTACCATCTTGGAGGAGAAACTGCACCAGAATCGATCCACGCATATCTGTTTAAAGTTCTAGACGGCAATTCAATCCATACGCAACACTACCTAAACGATTAAAGGGGGCTTGCGTGATCAAGCAGCAGAGCACGTGCACACTTAGCGGAGGATCTCCCCAATGAGTGGGCAGAGGTAAGAAGGCGCTTCAACTTGTAAAAATTCAAGTAGTGGAGAAAGCCATTTTTAGGTAACGAGCGTTTTTAATGAGTCTAAAGCTTCACCTATTATGGCACCACTGATCCAGCTGCTACTCTGTCATGTCTGGAGCGTCTTCCCTATGAGGTGCTGCCGCAGAACTGCTGCTCTAACCTCACGCAACCGCTCAAAACTCACGACAGCAGATGAAAACTCGAAGATGTGCTGAGGCAAAACAGAACGGTATGCAGGGGAAAATCTGCGGTATAAATATGGGCGAAGCAAAGCTACCGAATACATTGGAGCCAATCCACACTATAGGAGATGCTAATCGCCACAAATCAATGAAACCCCAACCGGGTTAAAGTCTTGTATTGAACATAGCTAGTGAGCCTAGGTAGGGCTGCACTGAATGCATGAGCTCTATTTCCAGAAGACGACGGCCGAGCAAAGGCTCGTTGGCTTCTTTTTCCTAACCCACCATATGTTGGTTTTTCCCATGTCACATCTGTATTCGTGGTCGCTGCGTCTGCAGCTTGTCAGGCCTTTGGAGGCATCCACAGATGATCGGTTAGACCATAACATTCTGCTCTTCAAACTCCAGACCTTTGGTATTGGTGATTCCCTCCTAGGATGGATCAGAATCTTCTACACCGGCGCCTGGGAGTACGTGTGCGTGATTCGCTGTCAGATCCCAACCAGGGTTAATGCGGAGTACCACAGGCATCGATACTAGGACCGCGATTAATTTTGACGTACATTAACGATAGCACTCGCATCATAAGCTCGAACTGCCTTCTTTATGCCGATGACATCAAGGTGTGGAGGGCGATCAAAACACTAGACGATATCACAGTACTTCAAGCTGAGCTGAATAGAGTATACGCGCGGTCAAACCAAAATCTACTTAGATTCAATATGGACACATCTAGAGTGCTGCACCCACAGCATAGGTTGCCACACTCCTGTCAACACAGCAACCAGGTGCTTCAAACGTCTTCTGGCGAGAAGAATCTGGTAGATTTTGTCCACGTCGACCTAGGATGTTTAAAGTAGGCTGTAATAGTGTCTAGCTGCGGCGTCCAACATGTGGGCCACCTGAAGGGTTCATTTGAATGATTCGACCCATCGATTTTTCACAAGTAATCTGCTCATGCATGTGTCCAGATGTGGAATATGCTATACAGGTCTGGCAGCCCTGGCTGAGAAGAGATCTCACAGCCTTGGATATACCCCAACGCAGAGCAACTAAGGATGTCAAGGGTATGTATACTTTGCCGTATGAACGAAGGCTACAAGTGCTCGGAGTCTTCAGCGGACGGTATCGGCGATTGCGCTGGGACCTCATTTTGACGTACCAAATTTTGAGAGATCCCAACCACACGTGCCGCTTCTTACTAGAGCTCAGTCACAACAGCCATTTTAGAGGTCACTATCTCAAACTAACAGAGCCGTATAGTCGTTTGGAATGCGGTCGGAATTTCTTTTCCGTAGGCGTTTGCCCTACGTGGAATGCCCTACCAGCATCGGTCATATGTTCTTCCACGCTGGAAGAGTTCAAAGCCGGAACTGACCGTGCACTTATTTCCCTGCACCATCTTACATGACCCAGTACCTATGGATAAACACAAGTGTCTGTAAACGATTTCACTGGTGGTCACAGCACAGATTTCATTCCACGTTTTTCACCTCCTCTATGTGCACACCAGAAGAAGACACAATTTTTAAAAACATCCCATTTGCCGTTATTTCTTATAGGTTTACATTGCATTCGCAGTCTACACTACGTATACTTCAATGAGTTCACTGGTATAAACCCACTGTTGCTAGCAATTATTTTATATTTTGTAGTTTCACCGTAACCATCCTACGGGACCAGTTAAGCGTTAGCTTTTTATCCGTAGAAAACCATTATTCCATTGTTCCATTACTTATTCCAATTCTAACTGCACGTTCGAAGCCCGTTACTTGCCCCCGGCTGAACACCACTTACTCTTCGGGCACCATAAAATAGAGTCACCACTCTCCTTGTCTTCGCCGATTTCTACACCGCAGGATTGAATGATGTTTTTCCGCACTACAGGTAGTTGCTCAATGGTGACTGGTTAGTCAGTGGTCATGAAAGCTCGTCCTTAGTTAGTTTACTTCTTGATCCCCGGTTCGTTTGATATCTGACCAATTACTGACCCGACCTAATTCTGCATTCTGCTCTTGAATCGACACTGTTCAACTTCCGCACAGTGGGTTCTGTTTCTTCCGTGACAGCCGCTGGTGTGTTCTGTCTCATCGCTGGACTGAACCGAACATCCATTAAAGCAAACCAGAGCCTTAGGCTCGGCTTCGACCAGCCAGACATGGTGATTTAATTCGGTTCCGAATTGAGGATGTCACCTATTGGATGAGTTCTGTCGATTTACAACTGCAGTCCAGAGAATAAGACTATTTTTTGAAAATGGGAGTCCCTCTCCTCATTGGCTTCTTTATACTAACTTAATTGTCCGTTCATAAGTGGCACGAGCAACAGCGGATAGATTTGTTTTCCTTGGATTTTTTTTACTGGACATTGATTCGACCTGATTTCGGAAGTTGTTTGTAGGTCGCTATTGCGATGATGCCTCCAGGAACGTGAATTTCGAGAAGCAGTAGCCGATCTATTCACCGTAGTCACTATTATAAGATAGTCACACAATCGCCTCTGGATCATTTTGTCAGAAATCTTATATGTATCCAGTTCGCGATACTTCAGTAAGATACTGTCAAAGTTTTACCGGTGGGGTTAGTTACACACGTACGCCGTACAGAATCTGATTGAGCCCAGGTTATAAATTAGTTAAGAAGTAGACACTTGAGCTTTAAATGTTCATTGATGGGCCAGGCCAAATGCTTGGGGTACATCCGGATCCCAGTTGTTTGACAGATAGTACTGCAAAACCTTCCTAGTCAGTTCACCCAGGATGCTGTAAAGATGCCGAAATCCACACTTTACTCCCTTGCTTGTGTACTAAGATGTGATAAGTGAATGGTCTGTTAAGTTGGCCTCCTTAGTTGAGTAGTGCTATTGTATCACTTAACGAGTGTAGACTCGCCCGTGTTCAGCTTCTCAAGGGCTTAGCTCGAAATACCCCTACAGCTACAAGTACTGACTAGCCTTGGGATTAAATCGTGCGCTCAAGAATGTAGCAGAAACTGCCACTAGCCTGGTCTATGAACCGAATTGTGTTAGCAAACGAGGGTATAGGTATCAGCTTAGATCACTCCAGTTCATGGACAAGCACACACAGAAAGTGCATTAGCGAGCATTCGCTTGTCCCTGCGTAAGCTCTCCGGGGTGACTTCAACAGCTTATTATGTGGGCGCTTCAGTGTACGCAAATGGGGCTGATGCGGGTACACAGATGCATTGCGTGCCATCTGTACTGCGCCAGTAACAATAGCAGTGATTAGAACATACAGGGAATAGTAAAGCAGTAAATAGTCTGATATGGAAAGGAAGAAAGGACTGGTTGTTGTCACGCCCATGGTAACACTTAGAAGACTAGTGCTTGTTTTCCCTCTCACTTCGTAAGCCCAAATCAGATAATCGTGACTTTCACTACTCTTGAAGCGGAAATGCAGCTGACCCTTAAGCCGACAAATTTGAACCAAATTGTAAGATGCTTGGAGACAGCGAACATAGTTGGCGGCATCCGGTTTCGGATTTGCTGGTCACTGTGGCTAGCCACAGGACGCCTGCGCCTACAAAGTGCCCATGGGTAGCTTACAGTGTACCGCCCACAGCGCCAACCACACACCCCATATCCAGCGTAAACCCAAAGGAATAACACCGGGAGGCATGTGGATGGGGGCCACGTTTCATCAGCGGAGCCGGCCCACACTCCTTCACTGGCAAACACAAGCACGCTGTATTTGGGGAATCAAGCGCACACAAGGCGGTGGCTGGACCGTAGTTCGCTCCACACTGCGTGTATGGAACCACTCTTCGAGCCTAGCACGGCCACAAGGACCGTGCACCCCGTCCCCTTCAGCAACGACCAACTGTCTCCTGGAGCCAGTATGGACGAGGTAGTGGGTACTAGACAGGTAGGCACCTAGTCAACATTCACATCAAGCGCAGCCACACGGGGGTTACCAATAATCAAACACCGTCAAACATGCAATAACACAAACAAGTTAACGTACATACCGACTGTGGAGATAATACAGCACACTTGTTACATCTGCTGCATTATTGGCCTGAGTTAGTACATATAATCGGATGCAGCCTACTTACGAACCGCTGGTACTTACCTATTTAACTTACTCATTGCCCCTTGGATATTAACCCCTTGTGGCTACTGTTGTGACTGTACGATATCTAGACTAGATAGTCGTACGAGAGGGGAAAAGCAAATTGCGGGCTAGCACACCTGTGCTATACACATGGTCTGGGCAAAGAAAATAAAACATAACTTCCTGCTATCGTTGTCCTATAATTCAAATGATAGATAGTAATAAACTTACGAATAGGTTTGCAATCGTACTGAGAAAGGGCGGAAACTGGAAGGCGTGCGACGGCGTGCGGAAACGGTACAGCGTAGCAGTTTGCTCATCGACGATGTGTCAAAGAGTGAAATATTTATCTGGCAATGTCAAGAAGACGCCAATGGTGGGAAGTAAAACAATAAAGCGGTTTCTACTGCAAGTATTCGTAGCATACATGAGTTAAGGAATTAAATGAATGGTTTGGACATCCTATTCTCAAATAGGTAATCCAGTTTGGTTGAATAATCCAAATTCTCTTTGGACTTTACAGCCACATTGTTGACTTACCAACCTCCGGGACTAAGGCCCATATGACTGCATGTGCCCCAGCACCAGGCACCTGATGTCAACGGACCAGGCTTTATTGATATCTGCAGCTTGCGCAATTTGGAATTTTCGTCTTGACCCAACAGTCCTCGTGGAAGTTGGAAACGACATTCTTAATATCCTTATGCTATTGGCGGCGATGAACGGCCGTTGCTTTCCGGCCCTTAAAGTCAATATTGGTTCATGATAGACACTTCTTGAGCATGCCATGGTAATGTAGCTTCGCTTTGCCCACATTCTCTTCCCTGTACACAGTCGGCCATATGACAGGTATTTCGGTAATCTAGTCGGATCCATACGGTGGGCATGTCCGATCCGCCTCACCTGCCGCTTCGACGAAGTACTTCCGTGGCAGGAGCTGTAGCACAACATTGTTTGCGCAAAATCCGACACAGATATTGTCGGTGAACCCGTTCGAGAAAGCAAATATCCCTCCTGTAAAGCGTGTATTTTTTGCTACCGTAAAGGAGAAGCGATTGCACCAGCATTTGTATAGAGTCAGTTTGATTCCAAAAATTTGATAATGATTCTCTCGAACCCGATGTTCCAGCTCGCCAAAAACCGCGCCCCGCTTCGATACCTGGGTCTACAGCTCACTGGTCATCGCAGGTCCGTTGATAGTATGCTCCCTAGTTGGAAACTGTTGTCGTTTTCCTAAGGTTCGTAACAATTTTGATTTGCGCACAGCCCATGGATTCCATTTCGAGTGATAGCTAAAGAAACAAGAACAGACAAACAGTCTTGCCTGTGTTACTGGTGAATCCGAACTTGGCAACCCTCGAAGCGAGAGTCGTGGTCATGCGTTGTGACTCACCTGCGCGGTGGGGGAACAGCGCAAACAACAACAACAACAACCCGATGTTTGTCTCACGCACTCGGGTTCTCGCCCCGAACAGATGGATGTTCCGCAACCCAACCATAAATACGCTGCTCTACCTGGACAACACAAGCATTGGAAGCAAAGGCCGTGATGGTAGTCAGGTAACTACTAAACAGGCTGGGAGTTGAGACACAGCGTTGCTTCACACCAGAGACAACAGAAAAGTCATCTGAGGTTTGTCCACAGAGCTGCACCCTCGCCCGCATACCACTGTGCGGGTACTCAAATAAATGAACAAACTCGTGTGGACAACCAACACCGGCCACAGTGCGCCGTGGTTCACCCTGTCAAATGCCTTGACAAACTCGAAAAGCAGCGACTACAATGGCTGGCTATGCTTACGAATATAAATACTCGATGGAGTAGACAGCATTCTCCGCCGCAATCTTTTACATCACTGCAAATATCGCACTGTCTTTTATTCGGCCCACATTTTTCATTCAACTTCCACTCCAGGGATGACTTATACGGGTACATTTGCCATATCGCAGCATGCATCTTCTCATGTTGCGAAGACTAGACAAATCAATGGTCGATCTCACTACTACATCCCTCCATTGAGCTAAGGTCCACAACTGGGGCAACATTCTCCTGTGTTCTGAGGGCTAAAAGAGCCCCCTTTCCTTCGGTAAGCTACTTTCCTTGCTAGTGACAAACCTACACGCCAAGTACACAATTGTTTCGACAGTTACGGCAGTCTAATCAATAGTAACTTCTGATTTCCACTCAAGGCGAGTTTACTACAGGTGTACTTTTATGTAGCAACTTTCCGTTCATGTCGATAGGTGCGTTACAATTCATCGAACAGGACAAGAGGACCGCACCCGATTCAGCTGAAAAAGTCGCCGCTCTCGTTTCTTCTCGGTGTTTATGACAGAACAGACTGTCGCTCGGCTTATTTATGCATCTAATACTCTCTTGCTTGAGGAGGGGGAGAAGGATTGGTGAGTTCTATGCGCCAGAAGATACCAAGTTTTTAGCCAACTCTTGAATCTATTCTAATGGTATAGTCCAAAGCGTGTAAGCAGAATTGGCGCTGAATTCTTATGCTTGCCAGACCAGTAATATCACCGTTCTTTCCTCTTTCAGACACCGACGTACGGCAGGTTGTGTTAGCAATACGGCTTTGGTACTCAGACAATGCTCTCTCTGCGCGATACTCGTTTGACTAAAACGTAACCCCTGCTACCAAAGTACTGATTAAGCACCTTTATGTTTTTAATACTTGATGGTGCTCCTCCATGTAGCCTATTCATATTACCACAGAGCATTCGACATTGTAACCTGTGAAATTTACTGCAAAGATTACGTGTATTAGGGATCTAACCGATGACGAATATGTTCACTACATCTGACCAATAATTATGTTCTTCACAGCTTCACATAGTAACGATGTGATCCGAGTTCGGAGAGGGTCATTTGAGGCAGCGTAGCCCTATTTCTTGCTTTAATGGACAACTCGTCACTCCCAATATTTCATGAGACGCGATTTTTGGTGAAAAACGACCACTCACTCAGTCACGTTGATAACAGTCCATGTATTTAAAACGGTACACTCTCCACCATATGTATATTTTGATCTTTCCTGTGACAGTGTGCGTCAATGTGATGACAACAACTCCTATTTTCAATACTAACACCTTTATTTAAACCCGTGTCTAAGTATGCACTTTACATACAAAAGCGGATTTTTGTACCCCTATTTAGACGCTTTTATCTAAGCACCGTCCAGAGGAAATCAGGACAAAGCTACCCTGGAATCTGGAACAAATATCCCCAACGAGACCCTAGAAAATTGTAACGCTGACCCGGATGTTGACCATGTTGGGAAGAAATGCTGAAAAGAAGGTGGCTTCCGGTGCTAACGCGCGACGAAAGCGGACAATCTCACCCTTGATAATGTCGTAAATCCATTGACAGAACTTCACTCCTTCGGTCTGGCTGAAGTACTACGTGCACCCGTAGTGACATTGGACATCGAAATGAGCATAAAATAATGGTTGGGCTTCCCCCATTCCTGTTGACGACGTGTCTAGTTCAATATGGATCGTCGCAGTTCAGTTAGTTCACTGTGAGCCCCGTGCCTAATTCTACTGAATCCAGTTGCAGTGATCATGTTGTGGTGAAAATAAGAGTACAATGAACAATGAACAATGATTTATCACGAGATAAAAGCAAGTGCTTGACATGTCCCGTAGGATGGTAGCGGTGAATATGATGCAATTAAAATATGTGTGGGTCATCTATCGAACGTCTGCCGAGATGAATACTTTGATAATTAACATCAGTGTAAAAGGAAAAAGAAATATCGCGCGTAAACATTCAGAAAGACAGTGGGGCGCTGTGATAGTTGAGGTAAGGCGTGAGAAAATAAAATATGGTCGCTCACTTAGGTCCATTTGATACATTAGTCCTGTTGAAAACATGCTTGGCGTAATCCACAACAGAGGAGCTTAGGTAACAAAATGTTGGGAGCTGAGGGCAACATCTAATCGTTTTTTGAAAACATCCAGGGTAGGAGAGGATACTACTGAGTCTGAGAGTGCGTTCCATGGTTTGCAAACTCGAAGGGAAAAGTAATTCCGTCGACACTCTAGACGGCTATATTGTTCCTTCAACTTTAAGCAGTTACCCCTGAGCTGCGTGTTGTGGCTAAGTTTCAGCAAATGGCGGCATACGTGGTTGGGGTCACTCAATATTTGATACGCTAATATGAGATCGCCGCGCAGCCTTCGATAGCGTCCGCTGAAAATTCCCAACAACTTCAGCCTTCGGTGGTAAGAGTGATACCGCAGGCCCATCACGTTCTTGGTTGCTCTCCGTTGTGGTGCCTCTATCGCTTCTAGGTCGCGTTTCAACCAAGGTTGCCAAGCTTGGATTGCGTACTCAACTTGCGGGCGCACGTAGGAATTGAGCATCATTGGGAAGATTAATGGGTCAAATCTCCCGAATGCCCTTCGCAGCATGCCGACGTGCTGGTTGCCTCTTTTCGCAGCTACCTCAGCCTGTTTTGAACAGTTGTGGTCGCTCTGTACGATCACACCAAGATCACGTTCTTGGGAGCTATTCTGCAATTCCTTTGTCCCAAGTATGTAGGTGTAGTTACGTCTATGGCGTAATTGTACTACGCGACATTTGTCTACGTTGAACGGTAGAGCGTTTTGAACTGACCGGTTCGACACTGTGTTAAGATCGTGCTGGAGCCGTTCATGGTCATCCGGTCCTCTGATCCTTCGCCATATCTTGATATCATCAGCGAAAAATAAGAAATCGGAAGTAATTGATCTCGCCAAATTGTTAATGAACACCAAGAATAGACGAGGTCCAAGAACCGAGCCTTGTGGTACTCCACACGTCACGTCGATTGCATGAGAAAATGATTCTCGGACTCTCACCACTAGCCGTCGTTCTTGTAGAAAATTGCTAATCCAACTCAGGATTGGATCGCCAATGCCGTAGTTCCAAAGCTTCTGAAGGAGAACTCGATGGTCTAAACGATCAAACGCTTTTGAAAAGTCCAGGTAGATGACATCGACTCCAACTCCATCATCAACAGCTTCAGTCCAGCTATTTCGTGCAATTAATAGGTTAGTGTTACACGAATGCTTTTGACGAAAGCCATGTTGCTCTGGGGCTATTAAATTGTGGCTTTTCAAATATTGCATCAGCGCGTCTGCGATGATTGATTCCATCACTTTGGATAGTACGGGAAGTAGTGTTATTGGACGGTAGTTTGCAGGATCAGTGCGGCTGCCTCCTTTATGGATGGGAGTGATGACCCCTTGCTTCCATACTGGTGGAATAAGGTTTTCCTCTAGACATCGCTGATAGAAAACAGCCAGTGGTTCTGCTAGATCACTAGCTACTGCCTGTAGAGCCTTTGGACGGATGTTATCAGCTCCGGGAGAACTGTGGATACGCAAGGATAACAATTTCTTCAACACAGCCTCCGTAGTGAAGGTGATGTTTTCTAAACCAAACGGCGGAGTATTAGAAATGAGGTGAATGTTTGGGCTCGACACTTGTTGGAACGTTTGAGAGTAATGAAGCCGTAGGAGATCAGCTGCTTCCATTGCTGACCGCGTGTATCCATCAGCTGTGACTAGCGCCGGAACCCCTCGCTTTACCTTTCGAAGGCCGTTAATGTGCCTATACAGGAGTTTGTGGTTGGTGCAGAATCGCTTCATTAACTTCTGCTGATGCGTGACCTTGTCCTCGCGGATCAGTTTCACACAGAAGTTACGATGTGTCACGTATGCAGTCCAGGTTTCGGCATTCGGGCAACCCTGGTGATTTCGCCATGCCAAATCCCTCCGGGACATACATTTACGTGTTCTGCTCCTCAGAATTGACTTACTCTGGTTTTTGGGTTGGAAGGACTTCTGTTCCGATGCTAGCGCTACCAGTGTGCTCAAAGTCCTTGTAAACATATCCCAGGCCAAATCTGGGGGGCATTCGAATAAGAAAGTCCAAGATGTATCCTTAACAAGCTTGGACAACACATTGTAGTGCGTGACAGTGTGCACTTTATCCTCCTCCTTTTCCGGGTACTCGGCATAGCATATATAATCAAAGAGTAGAGTGACATGATCACTACGACCCAGTGGTGTGCTTGTAACTATCCCGCCAACCATGAGTTCTTCGTTAGTTAGCACAAGATCTAGTATCGACGGCTTGTTAGAAGTTCGAAATCTGGTGGGAGAGGTTACGTGGTTGTAAAGAGGGTGGATAGCAATAAGTACTAATTATAAAATGGAAAAAGAAGCAGTATGAGTTACTGTATACGTTAAAAATCAAGAATGAGGTGAAAAACTGAAGTGGAAGTGCTGCCACCTCGTTGCACGCAGTTCAAAGACTGGTTGAAAGTTATTTGCAAGCTACCCTTTGTACAACCACGTCACCTCTCCCAAGTGATTTCGAACGGCGAAGAGGTCCTCGATGCTTGTTCTTGTGCTCACCAATGAAGAACCCATGACTGATGGAATAGTTGCGAGAAAATCTTTGGGTTGCAGTGGCCATGTGCCTACCATTTGATACTACACGTGGTGCGGCCGTCAGCCATGCGGTCGGTTCTAAACCCAACCTGTCTTTGACAACAGCCAATGCAGTCCTAGCCTCTATAACATTATCCTGCCTGTACACTAACGCCCAAGGCTTTCTTATCAATTTGACCGAACTTTGGAAACGTCAGGCCTCACGGCCGCGAGATCGTATTATAACTACAGAGGCTTGGTAAATCTTCGAGATAGTCGATCACTTAACTCGACGTGTCGCTGAGTCGGAAAGCTAGAGCTGGATGGGGAAGTGGAGTATTTCAATTCTGCAAAACGAACCCCGAATGTAGACACACTGGTCACAATGAAGTCCATACTTGTGCTTCTCTTTGGTGCCGGCTACGGCTGCCGAACAATGACACATCTTCATAGTGCACTTGGCGCTACGATGGAAATTGACTGCAAGCTGTAGTAAGTTTTGAACGTTACGGTGAACCAGTCTTACAGTCAAATACTCGTTGCTGGAGACTTCTATGTACACCACTTTGAAGTACCGGCATCCGATAGTGAGCAGTTCAAAACCTGTTTGCACCAACTAATATCCAGTTGCCCCTGACATAGTCACGTCAAGTCTCCCACCAGATTTTAACGAGGAACAGACCGTCGCTAATTGATCTGTGTTTACCAATGAAGAACTTATGACTGATGGGATAAATACCATCAACCACTTGGGTCGCTGCCACCGTGTGACTCTACTAGTTGACTATATATGCTCTGCGGAAAATCCAGAAGATGTGAATAAATTATGTGCTGTTACGCACTTCGGGGTGTTTTCCACGCTCGTTAAAGAAAAGAAAAGAGAAAAGACATCAGCAGGACGCCGGTACACAGGGCCGACCTTACGCTGCTGCGCAACCAACACCGGTCACACGGGGCCTAACGATACTGCGAGGATCGCCATGTCGCTACACAGGCTCGAATCCACGCCGTCAGATTACAAGACAAGCTCGTTGCCTTTAGACTACGGGCCGGGAAAGGAGAAAGGCATCAGCAGTACGCCGATACGCAGTATCGATCCTTTGCTGAAGCTCAACCACCAGCGCTCGCACATGTTTCAGGATACTGGGACGGTCTCCTGCCCCTACGCAGCCTCGAACCCCAGCCGCGAGATTACAAGACAAGGTCGGCATAAATAGGCTACAGGCCGGCTGCTGGTTAAGGAGATAAATTGAATCTTCTCAACTGATTAGAGATTACTTGGAAAACGCTCACCATGGCTTCTAGCGCACTGTTTGCGCATACATCAGGACAGTCATCCTCCCATCGTCAAGGCCAAACCAAGTTCTTTCTAAGCAGCAGAACGAATAAATATAAATTCACAAGGACTCTCCTAGTGTCTAAATCTGGATTACATAAGTGGTACAATGTAACTACCGAGTGCAGTTGATCCACATGCTTAGGGTGACACAGCAGTAAGAAGTAAAGAACCGCTTCTGCACGAACTGCAAACGTTATACAGGCATTTTAATGGCTTGCAAAAGGTGTGCAAGAAATCACACCACTCGTTACAGTTGGTGTGCATACGTGAACAACAAACTAAGCAGATGTCCTTTCTCGGCTTTGTTACTCTCCTATTTTCCAGGGGGTAAACAAGTTAAATCTTCTTTCCATTTCTGTCGTCTCGCCATCAGGTCTATCCAGTATCATCATCACGGTAGAAGCTGTGCTAAAAATAGCTGCTGTCCCTTCGCACCCACAGTTCTCCTGGAGTAGACTGCACTCGGACTGGCTTGCCGAACAACCTCCTCGTGGTGCCAGCTTGGTGGTTCGGGTTTATCCCGTTCCAGCGAATGGTTCGGCGGTAGTGTTCCAGGACGTGGTGGGTTTTCGCTTAACAAGCGTTCTCCCTATAAAAAGCCACATATATCCGACAACTTTGTGACCATCCTGAAAGAACTTTGCAGTCACACGTCGGGCAAAGTCAGGGCTTACGGCACACTCTCTTCTTCATTTGCTGTGACCAGCGGTGTTCGCCAAGGATGCCCTATTTCACCTTTCCTGTTCAATTCCGCCATCGAAGATTTTGTCCAAAGAGCTCTGGAACCTGTCCAGGACTGCAGTGTTGAGCTCCTCCCTAGAGACAGAGTCATGGAGATGGACTACGCCGATGATATCGCCTTGCTAGAGGACGACCCGCAAACCGTCCAGAGCGCCTTGGACCGCTTAGCGCTGGAGACATCTAACTACGGCTTATGCTTCACTCCGGGAAATGTTAAACGCTGCTCCAGGACTGGCAGGTGCCTGAGCCCGCGCTCACCATTGCTGGACATGTCCTGGAGCAAGTCCATGCTTTACTTATTTAGGGAGTTGCATCACGGCTGGTGGCGGTGTTGGAGATGAAGTCTCACAACGGATTGCAAAGGCCCGCCTTGCATTCACCAAATTGAGACACTTCTGGCGTCGTCGGGATGTTAGTCTCAAGCTCAAGAGCTGGGTGTACAATGCTTCCGTCCCTGCAGTACTCTTGTACGGTTGTGAGACTTGGCCTATTTGCTCGAAGACATGAAGCGGCTGTCAGTCTCCGACAATCGCTGTCTGCGAAAGATTGCTCGTGTGTGGTGCCAACACTACGTAAGCAACGCAGAGGTACGAGACCGCGTGCTTGGAGCGAATAGTGCCAGTCTTCAGGACGTTATTCTCCTACATCGCATGCGTAGGCTCGAGCACGTTTTGCGTAGGCCAGCCCATCGCCTTCCACGTCGAGCGCTATTTGCACTCCCAGGTATCGATTGGAAAAAGTACCACGGTGGACATCCAATAACGTGGAGAAGGAGCATGAAGAAGGCAACCACAAGTTTGGCGGCAGTCGGACCAGTCCGTCTTCTAGGTTGGGGACCAAGAGGCTGAATAGCAATGGTTGGAAACATTGGACGTCATGGCCCGCAACATCATGGCGGCAATGTTGTTCTGCCATTGTATCCCCCTTTTAATACACACAAAAAGACAAAACAAAAACAAACATTTCAAAATGGTGTGTGTAAAACCAGAAAAATAGTTTCCCATTTTAAATGCAGTTCGTTTTCTTATCTTCACGTTTTTCTTCTGCCATAGTTCTGGCTGCACGATGTGTGTTAACAGACTGTGAATATATACATATATATATATATATATATATATATATATATATATATATATATATATATAAGTCTGTGAGGCAACTATCCGTATGTTGCTGTTTGCTGACGACTATGCGTTGTTTGCACACAGCGCGGATGAGTTGCAGCACATGACTAGTGCTCTGACTTCGACAGTGGCCGAATTCGAACCCACCATCAACACAAGCACAACTGTCTGTCTCTTTCAGTCTTCACGAGACGTACAATCTACAATAGTGCCGCAAAGCAGCATTCGCGATGACGTATTGGGAACCACCTCCCGCTTCTGCCACCTTGGGAGTGTGTTATCGACTGACCAGCAGATACGCAGTGAGCTGCGTATCCGCGTCTCGAACGCAGCGGCGACATTCGGGAAGCTTGAGTACCGAGTGTGGAATAACCATCAGCTTACCATTGACACGAAGCTGATGGTGTACAAATCCATGGTGCTGTCTCTTCTTCTATACGGCAGCGGAACATGGACGTTGTACCGGCGGCATTTGAGATATCTCGAGCGGTTCCATCAGCAGTGTTTGCGACGGATTTTGCGCATCGGTTGCGGCGACAAAGTTGCAGACACGGAAGTGTTGCGACAAAGTGGAGTGTATGTAGTGGACTGCATACTTTTGCTGCGACACCTGAGGTGGCCCGGTCATGTGAGCCGTATGGAGTCGACGCAGATACCGAAGCAGCTATTATATGCTCAGCTGAGTATTGGGAAGCGGCATGTAGGGAAACTAAGTTTAAGTTACCAGGACATGAGCAGCGTCAGCCGCTCACGCTCTAATCTTGATTGCGGATAATGGGAATCGAAGGCGGTTGATCGGCGTGCACGGCGCAAGCTAATCACCAAGGCAGTTGCCGAAGTGCGGGAGAAAGACGTTATACATGCAGAGAAGAAGCGGCAAGCGCCGATGGGTTGTACTCCATCGACATCGAGGGCATGTTGCTGTAGAACATGCGGTCGCGAGTGACTGAGTCAGGCAGGCCTAGTGAGCCATGAGCGAGGCCACTCGGGACCATTACTGAAGCGACGACGGGTCCTGCAGAGAACGTAGGCAGAACCGGCGCAGCGTTTGTAGGTACGCTGCATTCGATTTACTGACCCCGTGCTTGCATGCTAAGTCTATTAATTTCAGGTGGTAGGTTTTCAATTTTGTCCTAATACTTTTCTTTCTCATTTAAATGTACTCTCTACTAAAATCTTGCACCAGTCGCTGAAGCCAACTGTAGTTACTTTCAATAACATTTTCTTGTTTGTGGCATTTCCGTAAAATACACTTTCTGACCCCCTGAACTTATCTCGGATTCTTTTGTAAACAATTCATTTCATATGCCCATTAATTTAAGATTTATGTCACCGTTTCCTTATGCATTACTCGATTTATTTTATTTGTTATATTTCTCTCAAATGATTAGCTGTTGCTTGATATCCCCGTTGTGACTGCGATTGATGCGCATGTTGACAAGGTGCCTACCTGTCTATTACCCACTACCTCGTCCATACTGGCTCCAGGAGACAGTTGGGCGTTGCTGAAGGGGACGGGGTGCACGGTCCTTGTGGCCGTGCTAGGCTCGAAGGACGGTTCGATGCACTCAGTGTGGAGCGGACTACGTTCCAGCCACCGCCTTGTGTGCGCTTGATTCCCCAAATACAGTGTGCTTGTATTTGCCTGTGAAGGAGTGTGGGCCGGCTCCCTTGTTGAAACGTGGCTCCCATCCACAGGCCTCCGGGTCTTATTCCTTTGGGTTTACACTGGATATGGGGTGTGTGGATGGAGCTGTGGTTGGTGCAGTGCAAACCATCCATGGTCCCTCTGTAGGCGCAGGCGTCCTGTGGCTGGCCACAGTGACGGGCAAATCCGAAACCGGATGCCGCCAACCATATATATATATATATATATATATATATATATATATATATATATATAAAACCCGGCCGAAGATACTGCAAGTAGCAACCAGCAAGCTAGCCGAGCCAGTGACCATGTTGTGTCAGCGATCTCTAGATGATAACAAAATTCTTCATAATCAAGCCTTATCACTGCTATTCCCATGGGAGGTAGTCGTACTCGCCCCGAAATTTACTGCCTAATTACGCTCCTCTTATGTCCTCTGGCAAATCACCACATATCACCGGAGCAATATAGTTTTCACAAAAGTCGCTCTTCTGTATGTACCTGATAAGTACATACGATAGCTGGACCGAAGGAGTTGCTGGTGGACTATAGATGGATGTCGTCTAGCTGGGCTTCCCAAAGGCGTTTAATTGCTTCGACTATTGAATTCTCCGCACGCTTCGTAACTATGGCGTCGGTGACCCATGTCTCCGTTTGGTGGATATTTTTCTACTTGGTCTTCGGTTTGAGCTGAGAGTCCGAGAACCGCTTTCCGACGCAACTGAGGTGGGGTGCGGTATATCACAAGGCTCAGTGCTAGGGTTTCGAATATGCTTGATTTTGATAAACGATCTAGAGAGATCCATTGCTTCTGATTTCCTATTTTTCGCAGAGGATATTAAGAGGTGGCGGGCGATCAGAGGACCAAATCATCAAGAAAGGCTCCAACGCGATCGCTACATTATTTTGAGGTGGTGGATTCAGAAAGCCCTGCCAGTCAATATAGCAAAATGTTAAGTTATTTAACTGTGGCATAGGAACGACTACTTTTACAGGCTTGAGACACACAGCTTGCAGACAACTTCCCAGGAACGCGACCTTGGTGTGCTCAGACAGGGTGATATCAAGTGTTCAAAACAGGCTGAGGTGGCTGTGAAAAGATGCTGCCGGCATGTTGGTCTGCTGTGGATGGCAGTCAGGAGCATTGACCCACCAATCTTCCCAATAATGCACAGCTCTTATTTGCGTGCTCAAGTCAAATTTGCTATATAGGCATAGCAACCTTGGTTGAAGTTCAGCCTCGAGGTGCCAGAGACACCAAAACGCACGGTGACAAAGAAAGTCGTGTCTACGCAAGTTCTCTTACTGGCGAAGGCTGGAGTTACCGGGATTTTTCTGTTGACATTACCGTCGGCTACGCGGTGACCTCATATTAGTGTACCAAGTAGTGGGTGATCACAATCAAGTACGCCGCATTTTACTTTGGTTCAGCCACAAAACCAAGCTCAGAGGTCATCAGCCTAAATGCGGTGAACAGCATGGTCGTCTAGAATACGGACGGAATTACTTTTCTTTTCGAGTTAGTCACCCATGGAACTTCTTACAATATCTGTTACTTCGTCCACTAATTGGGATGCTCTCAAAAACAGTCAGGTATTAGTCCTAATTTCCATCACTCCGTTACATAAACTCTTTTCCTCTGGAACGAATCCATGATGTACACCAGCAGTAAATACGCATACTGGATTCATATAACACAGGGATACTAGGAAGAGGTACGTTAACGAGCGATGTTGGGTCTGATACCAGTGACTGGGTAGAGTCATTCATGAACTTTCGAACACAAAGTTAAAGAGAAACAACTTGATCTGTGAACTCAGTGGAGAGCTTCTCGTAGACCTGTGGCCTCAGTAGCTGCAATATGAGCAATTTAACATGTGTAATTGTTGTGAGATTTGATTGGTTTAAATGAGTTGATTTGAAGCTACATCCATTCAGATGGCCGGCACATATCCGGAATACATTCCCTCAGGGCTGCTCCGTAATGCATTTTCCCACGACCTGTAGAGTTGACCCAGACTATTGCAAGTAAGGAATTGAGGTGCTCAGTCATAATGTACACATGTAGTCAAGGTCGCCACCTAACTGGTTTACATTTATTCGCATAAAACTCCTGTTGTACGCCCACAAATATACAGATGCGGCCACCTGAAGGGACATGACTTTCCGGTTAAAGTGGATGACCGCACCAATGCAGCGGCATGTATTAGACAGTTAAAGTGTCTGACGCAGTCGAAATATATGGTTAAACCCCTGCTTGTCGTGGTACACACCGGCTTGGTTCTTGCTGATTTCCGTTTCCTTGAAGTCAAACGAGTTTTGGTGATGCAGTGCATGTGAGAAGTTTAGAGCTAGTTGCGGTAAAGCTACTTTTTCGGTATCAATCAAACAAATCACTTTGGTATTTTCTAAAGAAGGTTTAAAAACAATATACGCCAGTGTGAAAGTAACTCAACAACTCGAGCTACTGGACTAACGACGAACTATCAACCCAATCTTTCAGTTATTGGGGAAGGAAATCATTGACCTCATAAACGTCAATGCAGTTGGCAAATAGGTCACCGCACGATGTATGGGCGCTACATACTTTCAGAAAGCTACCACTTATTTACTTAACTAACCGTTAGCCATGCAAGCGTGTTCTTTATCTCTTTTGTTAACACGGTAACTATTCGTTTATGTCGGTCTGCGTTGCTTTTTGTTCACTAAGCCCGATTTTACGGAGGAGACGTGTCTGAATTGGATGAACCAACAACTGGCTAAAGCTCGTCCCCCTCTAGCTATCTCCATTCTGACGGAACCCAATGTGCGCAACGGTGTAGCGCTTGGCCTTCTACTGGAAACAGTAGGTAAGTTTTGAACGACTTTTCCTTCGTACGCCATTTGCTTGCTAAATATGTTAGCGGGACCATTATCTCAATCGCAACTTGGTCGTCTCCACGGACTCAGAAGTTATTTGGTCGCAGTCCCTGTTGCATGGTAACTGGTTATGAAACAGTGGAAAAACAGCTTGGAACGCGTGTATCAACCAAAGCTTACTTAACCCTGTGCGACGGTCTGGGTGAGATGAGCATATACGAAAATAAAAATAGTAATAAAACAGATCACGAAACTGTACAGAGAAAAAGGCTTTCGCACTCCTGTTATTTAAAATGTTTCGGAAAACTTTTAGCTCGGGTTAATAATTCAGTTGCTCATTCGTTCGCCGAGCTTAGAAATTTGTTTGAACGAACAAATGAGCAGCTGAATCACTTCCGTCATAGTAACCGATAGGCGGCCGTGCATCCGTGGTTTATTTAACCGCCCACAAGACATAATTTGCACGAACTAATTGCCTGCTGTAAGCACGTGTTCGAACCGCTTTCTTCTGAGTGTTAATTAGGGTAGTATACATCACGGTGGATGACGAAGTTCGAACGCTAAACCATAAACGGATGCCTAAATTTGTGCTCTGACCACATTCATGTTAAAGTAATCCTTGGTAGGTTCACCCTATTGTCCCTCGACTAAGTGCATAATATCGGTAAGTCACAACCAAATTGCAAGCCAAATGCAGTATCTCTATAGAACATTCGACACATTCCCGCTGCTAACAGGTATCCAGGAATCCTACGCTGTCATGTCCGAGGTAGCTAAATTTCGATACAGTAACGGAACAAGCGTATTGTCTACTGGTTGTTAGCACAAACGACGTAGTTCTCATAAGCAATGGTAAGCAAGCACATAGCGGAATAACCAACCAATCGTAAGGTTGTTAGCTGACGTGTGAACTGCGATTGATCCAGTGGCAAGTATGGAAAGCGGCATTCAGCACTATGCGAAGCGAGTAAGATAACGGTCGTTCAAGTGAATCACGAATAAAGAATGCACACTGGTGCTTTACCAAACAATTCCGTCGTGGGTTTTCAAACCTCGATAGCCCAATTGCGGTGCGAGCTGACAGGGATTAAATGAACACGTTCGTTTTCGTCCAGACATAGGGATGAAGCTCGTGGTAGTGGCCAGTCACAACATTTATTGTGCCTGCTTGAGGAGTATGCGAGTAGTACTCTTTCTCGTACCTTAACGACTGTCGTAGCAACGGCCTTTTCCGCCCGAAACGGTCGTAAGAGTTTAACTTTCCCCTAGCAATTGTAACTTAGTAAACCCTCACAACTGCGAATATCCCTTTAATATTTCATTTCATAGAACAACAATCAAATGGCAACATTTAGAGTGATGATGTAAGTGCAAACATTAGTAGTTTTACAGTACTTGTGTAAAATGACATTTACTAACACATTTTTTGTGTTTCACTTGCGAAAAAATTATCGATCAGACCATCAACATTCAGTCCAGCTGCAAGTTCCCTCTCTTTGGGGACAACTGTCAAGTCCGTGCGCTTTGACTGGTTCAGTGCTGCTCGATGCTTGAGTTTTGAGAAAGAGCACTCACAGCTAGCAACGCTAATAGCTGGGGTAAAAGAGACACGCAGTAAGATCACAATATTTGTATGAAACTCAAAAGTTCAAAGGGTCCATTGAATTTATCGTTTCCCGAGGCCTTCGGCAAAGAATCCTTATTTGCTCCATATTTCCCAAATTTCTCTAAGCGGACAATAATATTCATTACCACACATTTTTGATGGTGTAAAGAACCTATATTTGTTTGCAAGCTCATGAATTTGCTGAAATCTACGACATATTTCCTCAGTCGACCTGTCAATGACAGACAGCATTTCCTGTTTCCATTCGGTATCAAATCCCATTGATGTGTCAAACGATTCTTCCCCATCCTTTCGTTTTTTCTGACTAATTCGACGTTTCATGTTTACCTCCAATTCAGAGTAGGATTCTTTTGGATTCTTTAATTGCACCGTCCACCCTCTTCTCGCTATATGAAGTAGAGAAATTCATAACGCTGTGAGCTTGACAGAGCTTCACCGCAGATTCAGCTCTTTCCTTTTAGGATACATCAGTGCATCATTGATTTCTAGGAACACATAGTTCCAAATGCTCAGAAGCGAAGTAAACGTAAACGACAGTACCGAGGTGAGAATTACTAATGCATCCTCTGGTTGAATTTTCTTCTACTTATGGGGCTGTCCCAGAGTAGTGACCATTTCCAATTATCTCTTCACCCCAACATTTATAGCGTCTGCTCGACTACACTATCTAGTTTCCACGACCCGCTTAACACTTAGACCAGTCACCGGATTCAAGACGTTCCAGCGATATGTAGATGTGCGTAAGAAGGAGCACAATCGGTTCATTGTGCCAGAGAATGTAACAGATTGAACTATAGGAATGGATCTCAAATTCAATGAGGGTATACCTCACCAATACCCGCTCAGCACGGAAACAACCAAGTCTTCACAATGCACATAAGTTGAGCACAAATCACTGTACTTGCGACTATATCGATAGCTCACGGAGGCCAGAACAAGGTCATATTGGCCCATAGAAAGCTTTGAATGATGAGACCGTGGTACAACGATTTTGGGCGAAAATGCAATGCGTTCACGGATAACTGCAATGTGGGAGCGATGTGTGAGAGTGTATCGAGAACGATGTGGTGGGGACACTCTTTAGTGCCAACAGACAAAGGGTTCACAAGCTCCCAGTCACGCACGCAGTCATAGAAGACCAGTCTACCCACCACGCACTACACCTGGCTCTTATGCTGGGCATCATCTTCAAGCCCCGATTTCAGACAATCCGCAAGAGCCTTTTTGGCCGATTTCTCCTCGTATCTTCGCTTCCACTCGTCGTATTCTGATCGGACTGGATTCGTTCTAATTATCTTGACTTGCTTACTCGGGGTTACGTCGCCCTTCTTGGGGCTGTTTCTGGTGGCGTGGACAAATTCGGATCTCTCCTGAAACAGGCTCTTTAACACTACATCCCCCGTTCTTCTCGGTATGGACCTGATATCGTTTGTTGCTCGTTGACCAGTTCCGACTTGTTGCGTAGGCCTCGAGCTGCTTTGTCGATTTTCGTCTATGGTGCTCTCCTTGGTTTTCCTCTTCCTTAGTTTCCGCGGCTTGCTCGGCCTGTTTGTGATTCTTCTTTTCCGCGTCACTACAATGGGACAGATAGATGCAAAGGCGAGAAGGAACGGACAATAGACTGTGTTTTCTATCGTCCAGAGCAATATTACAAAATTCATCTATTGACTTATCTGAAAATTTTGCCGTTTCCACTTGACATTGCGCAGTTAGCTGAACTAAAACTGCTGCCCCCGGTCACATGCCGTACGATGTGGACCACTCTCTACCTTCTTGCTATTCCTTCACAACGAAAAACTCGATAGTCATCTTCACCCTAGGACGACTAACTTCTGTTCGGTGCAGACCTGTGTCTAACAGTTCAGTGTAAAAAGACAAAGCTGCGCGGCGCACCGACACTCGTGAAACGAGGGATAGCCTACAGCTAATGCAGAGTTGTAAGTTGGTACAGTGTGCGTTAACAAAAGCATCGCATTCGGTGACATTCGTTAAAGGGAAGAATGACTGCTAGTCTTCACACACAGTCCTTGGATACAGGTAAAGCAGCTGTCGATGCAACAAGGGAGAAAAGTGGACCATTCGTCGCAGTAACTATTTACGACATTGTTGGCAGCTCGGGGTCGATTTCTTTAGACTTTACCTTCATACCCCCTAACAGTACGGCTACAATACAAAACTTGCTTGCACTGTTGATGAAAAGTGGCTGCCACATGCCTCACTCGTGAGATGCTTAAAAACAGCACGTGTACACATTATCTTCTAAATAGCGTTCCCCGACAGCCGTCTGTCAAACTTGTTTCCACCCAAACCTCTTCTATCCGGCTTGACCAACCTTTGTTTAGCCAAGTAGGCTTCTGACTGTAATTATAATTACCCCTAATTGCTAACAATAAACCACCCGGGATATTGGCTTTACCCCACCTGTTAATTATTTCGCCGTAGTAAGATGTCAATTGATCTATACCTTTTTACCAAGACTGAGCGAGCGATGTATGAAATTCTGGTTATTGGACAGCTTTACCTGTGGGGTAGTTGCACTGTGGGTCCTGGTCCGGTGACACCCGCGGAATAAAACTGTGCCTTCCATGCATATTCCTGCGGTTCATAACGCTTTTTCCGGGCATGCCCACTGAATGAGCAATTTAGCCTGAATTCCTCTGCATATTCCATGGTGCGCTTGAAGTTAGCTGCTGTGGCGTGTAATATCTAACCATTGCGATGCAAGAGCCTGGTATTAACTTTAGCAATTCCATCTCTACAATGCCATACCCATTTTTATGCCCATGAATTCTGGTTGACGACCATAGTCCTTGTCATACACTGTCAAGAGAAAGCATTCAATGATACATTTATAATGAGATCAGATAGTCGTGCACATGCCCGGAAAAGCACTAGACTGCAGGTTCAGCCTTTTGGGCATGTGGACGATAATCAGACTTGGAAACTGGCTGCGAAGAACCTTATTTAATTACCTCAAAATCCCCTTCTCATGAGTACATCCAAATATATCCACCCGGACAGTTTCTAAATGCTATGTCGTACATAGCTACTGTTAGTGGACGTCGTGTCTTTCGGGGCTAACCCTGTCCTCTGCAACGTTCGTAACTTGCATGGCAGTGGAGGATAAGACGCGCTATATGGCACTTAGCTTGTAAATCATGACGGTCTGAAACTGTCCCCCGTGGCCCAGTGGCATAAGCTGCTGACTGGCGGTTTAAGCCGCTGGTGGTCATGGGTTCGAATCCTAATGGATTCGATGGATGCGCAATACTAACGATGCCCAACAGACTGAAACTGCAGTCTAATGCTTTTCCGGGCATGTGCACGACTAGCTGATTTGGCAACTGGCTGCGACCTACCTCAGTTAGTTACATCAACATCCCCTACTCATGAGTAGATCTCAACTTTCTTTAAACTTGTGAAAGTCACAGCTGGGCCTGGCGACAACGAGCAAATAAACAGGACGCCATCCTCGGTAGACTCGTTTATTAAACTCCGCTGTTCTTCTACAGCCAGGGTACATAAATCACGCCAGCACTGTCGACGCTTGACCTCATCCTCCGGAAAATGCAGCTAATCGTTCGTCCCCAAATGGTTCATTCTCCGAAAATGCTCTTTGCGCTGCGGGTATGTCCAAGGTCGACCGTAAAAACCCTCCACAACACCCGTAAGGAATTCCCTCACAACTTGAAACATGCCGGCCATGAGACACACTAAGTTGGTTATGACGGGGACGGAAAGACTTGAAATGTCGAAAGAAATCTTCATTTCACCGATGTGTTATATATATATATATATATATATATATATATATATATATATATATATATATATATATATAGTGCCCCATGCTGAGGCTGATGTTGCATTCTTGACGCCTCTTCACCGCAGTTGGGCTAAACCAACTTACACTTAAACTAGGTTCCTTTAAGCTGCATAAATTTCATTCCAGTTTATTTGGTTTGTTTTGCCTATCTGGATAGTCTTCTATTGGCTGGCCACGTTGTTTACGCTAATTTCGCTTATCTTCGGTAATTTTGTTGCGTTTGTAGCATTTTTGAGTAACTTGTGGACATTTTTTCCTTATTGCGGATTCATTGCTAACCAAATTACTTCATATGCTAATTTAGCGAAGAGTTATGCCACCGTATCTGTATGCATTATTGGATTTATTTTATTTTATTTTGTCGTTTCAAGTGATTGGCTGTTGCTTGATATCCCCGATGTGGCTGCGCTTGATGTCCATGTTGACCAGGTGCCTACCTGTCTATTACCCACTACCTCGTCCATACTGGCTCCAGGAGACAGTTGGTCGTTGCTGAAGGGGACGGGGTGCACGGTCCTTGTGGCCGTGCTAGGCTCGAAGAGTGCTTCCATGCACTCAATGTGGAGCGGACTACGTTCCAGCCACCGCCTTGTGTGCTCTTGATTACCCAAATACAGTGTGCTTGTGTTTGCCTGTGAAGGAGTGTGGGCCGGCTCCCTTGATGAAACGTGGCTCCCATCCACATGCCTCCCGGTCTTACTCCTTCGGGTTTACACTGGATATGGGGTGCGTGGTTGGAGCTGTGGGTGGTGCAGCGCAAGCCACCCATGGTCCCTCTGTAGGCGCAGGCGTCTTGTGGCTGATCACAGTGACAGGCAAATCCGAAACCGGATGCCGCCAACCATATATATATATATATATATATATATATATATATATATATATATATATATATATATAATACACACTCTGTGATACAGATATTGTGCCATCGGAATCATGGCTGAATAGGAAAACACTACGAACAATAAGAAAAGAGCAACAACTAAAGCTTTTTTCCCTAGTTTACCACTCACAGTTTTTGAAATATTTTTTCCAGTTTGTTTTGTTAGGGGGAGGAAGAAGGGTCACCGCAACATACCGATGCACCCGTCAGCCACAGACATTGACCTTGAGCCATGGCTTCCAAGGTCTTAAAACAGCAAGTATCTGCATCTCTCGGACCCTGACCAGGTAGGCGACAACAACCGGCCGAGGCCGTGTTACTTCGGCTTTTTTATGCGGCTTTTCCATGTTGCAGGCTGTCCACCAGACCGTCTCTTCCAGCCCTGTCCAGCAAGTGCAAACAACGCACGACGGGGGTGACGCTGGACAAGCATGCGCAATACGTGTCCCAACCACCGTAGTTGTTGCAGTGAGATGAACTCCTCGAGCGAGTGGCGTCCACGTCCTAAGGTACGCTGTCTAACTTCCACATTGCTTACGTGGTGCTGCCACCACACACGGGCAGTGGACCGCAGGCAGCGGTGCTCGAAGACGGATAGCCTGCGCAAGTCATGTTTACGAATGGGCCAGGTCTCGGATTCGTACAATAGTACAGCATGAACAGTTACACAATAGACCCGTCCTTTGATGGAGAGACGAATGTCGTAGCGACGCCACAAGTGCCTCAGCCTAGAAAAAGCGAGGAGTGCTCTCGAGTTGCGCATCGAAATCTCATCTCCAACAGCCCCGCCAGCAGTGATGCAACTTCCCAAGTAGACAAAGCTCTCCACAACCTATAATGTCTCACCACCAAGAGTGAGTGCAAGCAGAGGCACCTGCCAGTCTTAGAGGAGAACCTTGCATTTGGATGGCGAAAAGTACATAGCATACTTTGATGCTTCAATTGCCAAGTGGTTTAGTGCAAGTTGGACGACGTGTGTATCGTCACCCAGCAAGACGATATCATCAGGATAACCCAAATCAACAACTCGACTACCTGGGAGGAGCTCAACGCCAGTGTTCAACGAATCGCCTAGAGTGTTCTTCAAGACATCCTTAATGACAAAGTTGAATAGGAACGGAGAGATAGGGCATCCTTGTCGAACTCCACTGGAGACAACAAAGGTAGGTGAAAGCTTGCCACAAGCTTTAACCCTGTCCGAGTTCAGACTATAGAGAGTGCGCAGTATGGAGACGAACTTCTCTGGGACATCACTCCTCAGTAGGCAGTGCCACAGTACCTTACGAGCGACAGAATCGAAGGCTGCACGGATATCCAGGCACACAGCAATCGTTGGCCTCTGCTACACATGGCGGAGCTCGAGGATCTGATGGAGTGTGAAGATTTGATCGATGCAGCCGCTACAAAGGGGAATCCCAGCTTGTTCTTCTCGTTGCAACGATTCGGGTGTTGGGGATAGCCTGCGAGATATGATGCGCACCAGCATTTTGCAAATGACGGGGACTAAGCTTATTCTTCTGCATTTGAAGCAGATTGTGCACAAGCACCGTTTGAAGATGGGGACGACTATCGATTCAACTCAAGATGATGGAACTTCCTCTTTCGACCAAACTTTCGAGCATAATAGTAAAAAAGTGGGTCCCCTTCAGCCATTTCGTTAAGGCAGAGAGAAGACAGAGGTTGCGATATGCCAACATTTCGACTACTCTCTTCAGTCGCAAACACCATACGTTCAGAAACACACAAGGGATTATATACATGGGAAAAAAGGCACCACCAATCAAAATGGCACAGTCAAGACCATGGCAACCGAATGGATTGCCTCAAGAGTTTCTGTGCACATAGCACAGGTTGATAAGCCTTAATTAACAACGCCTCACTAATTGCTAGCATCATAGGGTTTTTGTTACGTAATAACACTTTGAACGCTGTCTCGGGGTTTACGTGATGACGGGTTGTCATGAGGTGCTTGGTGATGGACGATGCCGGGCTCTGTTTTGCTTTTCTGAAAATAAGACTCCCCGCTATCGTTGCGAGAGCATTAGACCGATTGTTGTCTCTGCGCTGCAAGTTAGCTGTTGAACGCGTCCGTGTGAAGTTTTTTGAGGAATGTATCCGCTCAGGTTCCTTCCCGCAGCGATTCGCTAAGACCTTGTCTAGGAACAGGTTGCCGATAAACAACACCAATCTGGCCAGGATCGCGTCGGCGCATATCGACGCCTGTCTGGAACGAGAACGGAAATTTCTCGAGACGCAGAGACGATTCGCTTGCACACTCAATGAGTTGCCGTTGGTATGTCGATTAAAATTTGAGGCTTTTTCCGCTGAAGTTCTCCGTCGCACGAGAGCAAAATCGGTGCGCAGTCTGCA
The DNA here is from genome assembly GCA_944474145.2 of Dicrocoelium dendriticum. Lineage (NCBI taxonomy): Eukaryota > Metazoa > Platyhelminthes > Trematoda > Plagiorchiida > Dicrocoeliidae > Dicrocoelium > Dicrocoelium dendriticum. Next base: position 33,618,726 of record OX104070.1, read on the forward strand.
GGGTTCTCTTGCTAAAGCCACCAATGCTTCCTTTCCTACTGATTGCATGAAGCACGTATACAATTTGTCCTCTGCTCAGTTCACGCGCACTCAATTGGAAGTTATCTCGCTTGGAATGAAATACCGACTGCTGCCAAAAGCGCTAGACAAAGTCACCACGCAGGCGCATTTTGAGTATCTGAATGAACAGCTCAGTGACCTCACGCCAAGATCGACAGAAGATGCGGGTTGGTTTCGGGCGAAATTGGTGGACATTGCGAACCAGTTTCTGTGTACGCCGATAAGTCAGAGGTGCTGTCTACAATCTGAACACTATACGGCGATCAAGGAGTTGAAACAAATGAAGCACTTAATGTTCTTGCAGCCAGATAAGGGATCGGGTATTGTAGTAATGAACAGGCCTGACTACATTTCGAAGATGGAGTCCATTCTGGGAGACACTCGGAAGTTCCTGCTAGATAATACACCGGAAAACAACATCCTGGTGGAGAAGCAGGTGGCAAGGAAGCTCCAGATTCTCCTGCTACATGGTTACATCAATGAGTCACAGTACAGGCACTTAAAACCGACCGGGACACAGACATCTAGAATGCGAGGCACACCCAAGATACACAAAGCAGGATTTCCGCTACGTCCGATTATGTGCATGAACAATTCACCTTATCACAATGTCGCGCAGTGGCTGGCTAAACTATTAGATCCGGTGCGTAAACTCCTCGCTACGTATTGCATGAAAGACTCCTTTGAACTGGCTGAGACGCTGGAACGATTGTCGCTGAGTGCAGAGCTTATGTACTCAATAGATGTGGACTCCTTACTCACAAATATGCATTTACGTGAGACGGTTGATAATTTATGTGATTTTATTCTGAGTCAAAATATCTCTGTTGGCCTGCCAGTGGAGTATTTAAAGGGTATGCTTCTATTGTGCACCGAAAACATACGGTTTGAATTTGAGGGGACCGCATACAAACAGATCGACGGGGTCACTATGGGCAGCCCGCTGTGACCAGTTTTGGCCGACATCTTCCTCGGCCTGATAGAAAGACAAGTTGCTGAGAGCATTGGTGAAGCGAAATTGTATAAACGATATGTGGATGACATTTTAGTCTTCACCAGCGGAGAACACTTTAATCGGCTGCTGACCATCCTAAATTCGATTCACCCTAATCTGTCCGTATCCCATGAAGTGGAAAAACACCACTGCCTGGCGTTTTTGAATATACTCATTAGGCGACAGGCTGAAGGTACGTTGCAGCGCACTGTTCACCGCAAATCGACTTGGACTGGACAGTACCTTCATTTTTCAAGCTTCGCCCCGATCGCGTACAAACGCGGGTTAGTGAGAACTCTCTTCTACCGGGCTAGGCGTATTTGTAGCCCCGAAACGTTACAAGCCGAAGAAGAATTTCTACGCAAGACCTTAATTTCAAATGGATATCCTGAGGTTTATTCAGGTACACAGCAGACTTCCCAGCGTGAAAACACCGGTGTTGACGGCTGAGAAAAAGAATGTTTATTTGTTCTTGCCGTTCAAGGGGAACCATGTGGCAAATGACATCGGACGCAAGATCCGGTCCGCTTTAACGCGAACCTACACGACAGCCCAGTTGCGACTCAGGCATACCACGCGAGCACTTGTTCTTCATAACCGTCAGAGCATCTCGTCGGGTAGTTCGGCCTCTCACGTTGTTTATCAGTTCACCTGCGGTTGTGATGACATTTACATAAGCAGAACAAACCGTCAGTTAGCTCAGAGGGTAGCTGAACACTTGCCAAAGTGGTAGGGACAAGTGATTACGCAACAATATGGGACGAATCTGAGGATCAATCGCAGCCTGGCATCGTCTATCAACAAGCCCCTCATGACAACCCGTCATCACGTAAACCCCGAGACAGCGTTCAAAGTGTTATTACGTAACAAAAACCCTATGATGCTAGCAATTAGTGAGGCGTTGTTAATTAAGGCTTATCAACCTGTGCTATGTGCACAGAAACTCTTGAGGCAATCCATTCGGTTGCCATGGTCTTGACTGTGCCATTTTGATTGGTGGTGCCTTTTTTCCCATGTATATAATCCCTTGTATGTTTCTGCTCGTATTGTGTTTGCGATTGAGGAAAACAATCGAAATGTTGACATATCGCAACCTCTGTCTTCTCTCTGCCTTAACGAAATTTCGAGCATAAAGCGGTGCGTTCTCGAATCAGCGAAGCACCACCATTTTTAAGTTGAGATGGAGGAAGACCATCAGGGCCGGAGGCTTTATAACGCTTCATGTGCCGGAGCTCCTGCTCGATTTCCTGGGAAGAGGGGGGATCTGTGGGGTTAGACCACTCGGCCCCAGCGCGAGAGCCAGAGGTAGCAGATGGAGCTGGGGGCCAGCAAAACGGTGAGCCAAAATGTCCGGCCCATCGGTACAACCGTCGTTGAAGATTGGTGATTAAGGTGCCAACCTCTTCGCATATTGTTTCACTTATACCAGATCGAACACCTTCGGTGACTCGAATGAGACGGGAGAGTTTTCTGGTATTACCAGAGAGACTAGCATGCTCCATCTACCTAGCACGTTCACACCACCACGCTTCGCGGTCCACTTCCAGACTCTTGCGCAACTCTCGACCAAGGGATTGGCGTTCTTCTCTGTGTCTGGAATCCGACGTGATTAAGCGGCGTTAGTCCATCAGCGACAAGGAGACGGCGGAAATCCAATGCTTCGGGGGTGACGGGCAACTGCACATGTGTCGATACTGGAGAAAACTAAGGCATCTTTGATATACGCCCATTGCAAATCGAGATCACCATCAATAGTTGTTGAGCCAAGCGAGTTTGACAGTGAGGCTTGGTACCTGGTTAAAATCGCAGGGTTTTGTAGATTTGTGACGTCCGGTCGGTAGTGAGCGCGCATTGGTGATCCTCCGAAACGCATGCAAACCTTAGCACGAACCAATGCGTGATCGGAATCTAGATAAGTTGACCAGTACGATCGTCAGTCCGTTACGCTTCCGTGCCATCTGTAACTGATTGCTATGTGGTCAAGTTGGGAGCACTCTTGCGTTTGTGATGGTGGGTGCCAGTTGGCATTGTGTCTTCTCGATTGTCAAAAACTGGTGCTCGAAAGATACAAGCGACGCTCAGAGCAAAGAGCAAGCAGTCTGTCTCAATTGTCTAATCGACTGTCACCGAGACCAAAACTACCCCCAAGGTGCTGCTCGTTTGATGGACGGCGGCCAACCCGTGCGATAAAGTCCCCGGCAAGAATGACTATATCAGTCCTTTTGGAGGAACGCAGAAGTTCGTGTAACTGCTGGTAAAAGCTGTCTTTAACTGCATCCGGACTGCAGTCCGTAGGCGCGCAAGCGGAGACGACAAACAAGGCACGCTCAAAGTCTGGACGCCTGCTTACGTTACATGAACCTCGTAGTCTGACTGCACATAGCCGACTGTTGACTGGGATCCAGTCAAGCAGAGCTGATTCAGCCCTGGCACCCAGTGCAACACCAACACCAGCTTGGCCAGTGGCAGCAGGTTCTGGGTCTCCGGAAAGCCGCAAGTGATATTTGGCGTCAAGGTTTACCGTAGAGGCCATTCTGATGATGACGCTAGAGTCTTGTAATCTGGTCTCTGAAAGGCAACAGATATCTACCGGAAGTGTTTCAAGAGTACGATGCTAGACATGCTTGTCTTTCGATCTCCATCAAAGTTCGAACATTAAAAGCTGCGAGGATGAATGGAGAACCAGGTGGAAGAAGAGCTGGAGCTTCGGTGGAGTGAGAGGCGGTTGCGATCGCAGGAGATTGAAAACCGGGAGTTTGGCTATTGCTTCCATCAGTTGCGAGACGTGGGTCGTTTGTGACGGTGACCGTAGAAGACATAATAGTACATGTGAGTGACGGATGGGAGGTGGGGTGATCTGTGAGTGGAGGTTGAGCGGTTGAGTTCGCATAGAAGTTAGGCATGGCAGGAGCAGTAGTAAGCAGTGTGGTCCATGATTCGTCAGTGGGCGTGATACTACCCGGTTGCCCAGGCCGAAGTAGATGGTTGTGTTAAGCGGCCCTACCCCGAGCCTATGATCAAAGATCTAACCTACAAGGCAGCAGGGCGATGTGAGGGCGTCGCAACCAGTTGGGAACCGATGACCAAATAGATGATCCATACGCCTTTCGGTCCGTGAAATACCAGGGACTCAATGCACGCTTGAAGTACAATGCCTCTCAGGGAGGGGCAACGGGCAGTGGGCTTATTTAGTGGTGAGTCAATTCCGTCACGTCGCAGTGTAGTTAAACAGACATTTGTGGCTTTTTATAGGGAGAACGCTTGCCAGGCGAAGACCCCCCCTCCCCGTCCTGGAACACTGCTGCTGAACCATTCGTTGGAACAGGAAAAACCCGAACCACCCAGCTGGCACCGCGAGGAGGTTGTTCGGCAAGCCAGCCACCGATGTGCTGGAAACTATATGAGTGCAATTCAAACAAGGACGAGGTGTAGTATGCGTCCGGAACAGAGTTTATTCGACATACCTACTTATTTCGGTAGGCTGGCTATGATGGCCGCTTTAATCACCGTTCAAAGATCTTGGAAACCAATCCCAACTCGATTTGACACTTTCCCCATACATTCAGTATTATGGAAACATTTGGGTCCGAACAGCGTTTACCGAAAGTATTCTTAACCATGCACTGATTTCTGGTCTTGATTCATGTTAGATAAGATAACCTCGAAACCCTTAATAGGATTGCAGTGCTTTAGGGTGGGGAGCACCCAATTTCTATCTGCTTCCGGTACTGTCCTCTTGATCGAAAGACCAAGGTTCACTTCAATGGGAATCGCGATCAACATTGAGATTGCGTGTCGCAATCCATCCACATAACGTATACTTCAAAATGATCCTCAATATCAATCATTAACCGTTGTGCCAATCGTTGCGCATCGGTACCCGGTGGCTTAGGGATAGCGGCCACAACTATCTTGCCAATGGTTCCGGATTCGATGCCTGCTATATCTATCTGATGAGATGAAATAACATCGAAACGCGTCGTAGGGGCGCAATGTTCTCGGGGGGGCAACACCCAAGTACTATCACCTTCCTTGTTTGTTGTAACAAATGTTCGCTGGTGGTGGGGGCTGTATATGAACTGAGTGCATCTTTGTGCGACTCGCGCACACTGACTACTGTGCAACGCGGTCCAAGCCGACGCAGGTCTGTGACACCTAGCGCAAGCCCACACCGCCGACAGCTGACTAGCGCAGTGTAGCTCATGAAACCTAGCTTCGGGACAAATTTTATTCAACATACCCGATCACTTCGGTAGAGTGGCTATGGCGGCCGTTTTAATTAGCAAAGAATAGCGTAACTGCGAGGACACCAATGAAAAGCACAGCATCCCTGATCCACCCATGCTAATTGTGACCTAATCAAAGGTTTAAAGCCCTTGGGCAATGCGAACGGGCCTTATAATAGAAACGGTGTTCAGATGCCAACCCACCGAATCATTTATGTGATTTCTAAGCAGTGTGCCCCGGAACTGAGTGTGAGGGTAATGAAATGAAATTGCTCTGTTAGTATGGTACACCGATTTTTACTTCGAAAATGTCATCGGATATACGGATATTCAGGGGCACAACAGACTACTGTTACATTGGCAGTAGCAGACAAATCATGTACATTATCAGTCTCACTGTCTGACCTTACCGATCATTATGAGGTCCAATTGCGACGCTTAAGTAGCCTCTGTAGTGGGCAGTTTCGCTTCACTTCTGGATCACAGTCACTTCCATAATCGCCTGAGGGTTCTAACAACATATCAAAGATAGTAAATACCAATTTTTATTCGAAAATTATACTGATTTGAAGACTAGTACATACCAGTTGAACCGTCTCTTCTCCCCGACCACCTACTAGTGTTCCCTTCGATGCAATTATGTGTAGAGCGCCAATGCAACCAAGCCAACTCATAATAAGTTCGATTACATTCATGATTAACTGGCGCTGTGAGCTCTGATACGATTCAGGCACTGCGTTCTGATTCATATCGATAAGCGCTTGCATCCGGTGTTCTACAAAAGACGCGTTATAAAGACCTGCTAGTATTACTTGGTTGTGGCTGCATATTTGTGACTGAACACTCAGTTTGTATGTAAGCGTCCCAACCATGTTCGAATCGAGAACCACACACAAGGTTTATGTTTATTCGTCATTGTAAGTACGCAAAAGTTGTCCACGAAAGCGGTATTACAAGCAGTGTTCCTTTCACTCAACGTTGGTTCATCGCTGACAATATCTGTGCAAAAGTTGATGCCTGCCTGCTTCTGGACCACATACATTATTGATAGTCTAGTTTACAAAACCTACAAGCGTTTTGATCACAAGCGACCATGGTGCGCGAACTGAAAGCAGAAAGCACTCAGGGGCGTTTCAGTGATGACGTTTCCCAAATCTGTTCACTCATTGCTAGTTATTTTCGACTGCAACTATATTGCAGCTTGACTATCACTAAACAAATGACAAATTCGGTAACCTAACGTAATCCCCAATGACTCGTCCGGTAAATAACGCAATTCCTGATGTTGCGGCAACTGTTACGAGGGCAAACCGACAAGCCTAACCACCAAACGTATGGACGGTCTGGGCGGTAGAATACGAGGGCAGTGGGCGGAGTAATTTGTACTGCATAAACCGTGCTTCTAGCGACATTTTTAAACAGTTACAGAGTTTACTTGCGAATAGGTGTAAAGATTCGCAAACCCATGTAAAACAAATCCACCTTAGACCGAACAGCTGCGTTAATGGAAGCTCTGGGAGCGTTGCTCAGGTCATGGTTAAAAAACAGAAACCTTATATTAACAAACGAATAACCAGGAATGAACGTGCATGTCAATCAGTTCATCCTGATAATTATCAGGATTATCATCCAACGTGTGTCAAGGTGCAAACTATCGTAGGATGAAATGCGTGGCGCTGTGAAAATGTTATATAGAAATGAGCTACTCATAAATTGTCAGTAGCCTCGCTTAGTTTCATGAATTGTAACCCACACTGTGGCGTCTTCAGCTTCCCTTTCGGCCTCAACGTTTAGGGTCTCTTCCAGCAAACAGACGTGTCTCATATCCCTTCTGTCTTCCTCTGTCTTTTACAAATAATCACTTCGAACAAGTCCGTTACACCCGGTCCTCGCTTCTTCGACAACGCCTTTGGGCCACAGACCGCTTGATGTGAGTGTGTCTGCCACCAGGACTAGGTCACCAGTCACCAAGCTACGCCGTTTCTTATGCCACCATTTACGTGTTTTCAAGATCTGTTGCACTTGACGCCACTGTCTGGTCAGTCTGTTGTGAATGGCTGTCTGCTTCGTCTCCAATATCCGATAGGCAGTCAAGGTCAGCAGATGACTCGGCAAATTGGCTCCAAACCCATACGAGTGAGCTGGATTGGTATTAAAGGTCTGTAATTGATGGTCCCTTCTATCTCGACAACCGTTATCTGAATAGCTTCATCACTGATGAGCAGTTCTTCAAACGTTACGCGAAGTATCTTCCGTACAGAACGAATGGGACGTTCCCAAACACTCACGCGACGACTGCGATAAGGTGGGTTAAATATCCATTCACAATTTCTTTCGTTCAGTGACCGGCGTAACCTGTCCTGATTCCAGGAGCAAAGCAATGTTTCTAACGTTTTCGGTTCCATGAAAAGTTGGCCCATTATCACTGTGGATCCTTGATGGAATATCACGCAGTGAAACACATCCAGAAACTGCGCATAAAATAGCGTCTGTATCTATATCCCGGGTAATTTCAATGTGTACTGCCCTCACTGAAAGATAGGTAACTACGCAGCCGTAGCGCTTTTTCGTTGTTCGGCTTTTTCTTAAAAGCAGTGGTCCAAACTAGTCGATGCCCATTGCTGTAAGTGCCGGTTAAAATGCTAAACAACCGTCCGCAATCAACGGGCTCATCTGCTGTCCACAGGGCTGAACATTCCAGATCTTGCAACGCGAACAACACTTCAGGGTCTCCCGTACTTCTGAGACCCTACATAATATCCAGTACCGTTGGCGTAGTTCAGATATCCATTAGGAAGTACTGGCATGCCCATTGCTCCCATGACATTCCATGATGATGAGGCATGTCACAAAATATCCAGCTGGTAGTAAAATAAGACGATTGTCCTCGTAGGGCAGTGGCAACCAATACAAACTCGTAGAATATCGTTGTATAAAAATGAGCAAAGCCACTTCCACGGGCTAGATGAAAGTGTAAGGCGTCTAATGGACTCATTCGATCAGCTAGATTTCGGTACCTCACTCTCGTTTGCAAAGAATGCTCGTCGCACATTCCGCACCATTTCGAGTTCAGCTCCTTTCAATTAGGTTAGCACTAAATGACCTTCGATCGGATTGATGGGTTGTCCACCGTACCTTTGCATTAGGTAGCGTTTAAATCTAAGCAAAATAGTAACGCGCATGCCCCAACTGCTACGATGTAAATGTGTTTCTACTCAAGCCTTCGTCGATGATACACCATGAAGCCAAACAGCCTACTTCTTTAGCCGTTTCTCCGGTAAGTCACTCAACGGCACAAGAGGTTCTGGCCAGCGACACTAGTGGCGATGCAGGTAACTGGGCCCAGCGAACACACCCTCATTCGTGATAAGTCGCTGACATGGTAGCCACGAGAAGCTAGATCTGCTGGATTCTCTGATGTCTTAAGATACCTCCACTGCGTTTGGTCAGAACACTGATGAATTTCAGAAACTTTGTTTGCTACAGACGTCGTGAAAGAAGGAGTACTACAACGTATGAGCTGTAGTACAATCATCGAATCCATTCCGAAGACCGGTTGTTTTTCTAGTTGTAACTTTTGACACTTGTTTGGTTTACTGAACAGCAAGAACAGCAGCTGAATACTCTAAAAGATATATCGCGATGGTTTTATTGGGGATGCACAGTCTTCCCCACAAGAAGGGAACTCTGGAATCGATTATCTGGACCCACGATTTTTGCGTACAACACTGCTCAGTACCCTGCCTTGGAAGTTTCTGAGAGGCAATAAACCTGTATTGCACCGTCAACAAATGGTTCCAGTATGATGCAGCTCAAGATCTTCAGCCGTCACAATAGACGGACATCAACTAAAACTCGGAGTCAATCATCTCGTTCTGACTCGTTGAGTAGCGTGTCTCATGCCATTCCTTTCCGGACGAACGATTGTAAGCGCTGCTTAATTTGGAGCGACATCGGAGCAACCAGGCTTATGGGGTTTTAGAGAGATGCAACGAAAGCCAAACTCGATCGTCGGGAACAATCACTTAGAAAATTTGCTACACCAAAGCATATCTAATCATCAAACAAATTCCATTTTAGTCCCAATGTAGGGTGCCCCTTGTTGGATGATAAATTCAACTTAAGGGCATCACAAGCAGATTTGTTCATCGATGATTCTCGTAGTATCAAATTTTCGGTGCACTTCCATTTGGTTAAACGGAACCCTCTGCTGGAAGCAACTTCCTGAAATTGTGCAATAAAACCTTGAGCTGCTTCTCGACTACTGTAACTGAATGGACAATCATCAAAGTAAAATCTTCGTCTCATTACAGATGTTAACTCAGGACATTCACATTTGTAGTCATCAATTGCTCCTCTGAGGGCAAATGAGGTGTAACATGGAGACGAGGTTGCACCAAACGGATGCACTATCATAGAAAATACCTTCTGGGATATATGAATTTGTCCATTAGTCCACCACATAAACCGTAAATAATCCCTCTCCTTCCGTGCCACTTCCACTTGATGAAATGTCGCTTCGATATCGGCATTCACAGCGACGGTACCAAGTTTAAACCTCAATAGCACACCAAGCAAGTTGTTCGTTCAATCTGATACTTTCAGCAACTGTTGGTTTCGCGAGGTTCCTTGTTAAGTATTAGCAAAATCGAAGATAACGTGGGCTTTGCTTGGTTTGTTTGAATGTGTTACAGCAAGATGTGGCATGTACCATGCTCCATTCTTGTTGCCAAGTGTGTCTGCGTCAACTAACTTCGCGAAGCCGTTCGATATATATTCTTCTGTGGCAGTCTTGTACATCTGACGTAGTTCGGTATTTACTGAGAGCCTCTTCCGTAGCGCCATCAGTCCCCGATAAGTGAGGGATAGTTATTCGGAAGATTTGGGCGCTCTCTCCTTCATGGTAGGTTGACTTGCTAACGAGGGCCACACTTGGTGACAGATGATTCAATTTGCTTCAGTGCTTGTTCGTGTTCCACGAACATTCCGACGCGCGAATGTTGAGGATCCATAACCTCTAACTCCTACATCCGCTTGAGAAAGGCCGAGCTGTAAGCTTGTACTTTAATAGCGTTTATACAAACACGCGATGTGTTTGGTCTCCCAACTGGGCCAAGCAGAACCCACCCCATGGCGTTCGTATAGCAAAAGGGTCTGAAGGCTTTCTACGTTCAAGCGCCCAACGGGCCTCCGGGACACGCATACATAATAGTATTCCGACACCTCGATCACAATTATCAATGAACTGCATGTCTTTTCAGTGTTCCCAAGTATGTAAGCGTTCTAGTTCCGGCGTTTGCTTTTGTACGTTAAATGTCTTTTTGACGGACCACGCATGATCTACAAACAGAGGTTTAACCCCGTCCAAGGGTTGCAGCCCTATTTGTACCACTTGCGAGCACCCATATGAGTCACCGGTAACCGTTGATATCTGAACAACCGAGGATCTAGTTGCTAAGTCACGTTCCCTCAGTAGCTGTTCGTCAATAAGCGTTGAATCGGATCCGGGCTCAACTAAAGCATTGCTCACTAACTCCTTGTTCTGTCCACGCAATACAACTGGGATAGTTCCTGGAGCTATCCTAACCCTAAACGGTCGTTTCATTGACCACGGCTCTAGATGAACTCATTTGATTCGTCTTGACTTCGTGTAACAAAGGGTGAGGTCTCAGCTGATACCGCCGAGTCCTCGAGTTAACTGGGATCTGCGGTTCGTAGGAGTGTGGTTTGCTTTGAGGCACAGTTCGCATAAGGCGTTTCCAGAAGCCGTCAGCAAGCGTTCGGCGTTGTCCATATAATGGAATCTAGGGTACTGGTCAAACTAAGGGTGCCCTGTGCAGTCCGCACATGATAGTACGTGTCTGTGGGTGTGCGGTAGTACTCCAGTCGCCAAAATGGTTATCCGATTGCCACTACTTTGAAGTTTTTCTTCCGTGCAGGACCCTACAGTCCTTCGAGTCCCCTCATTCAAGTACATGGTCTGCGTTACCGCAGTCTCTGCGGGGTCAAAGACAATCGGTACGGAGGATGTTGATAGCCTTCTCGGACCAATCGAGCTACAGAGCAAAAAGTAGTCGCTTGATCACCGAAGAGATTATCACCGTGCTATTCACATCAACCTCATAATTCAACAGTTGCAACGTATCTAGGCAACTTTTTACCTGGCCGGCCAATCTGCGCAGCGTTTCAGAATCGTTCGACTTGCTTGACCGTTGTTGGACTATGTTTTCGATATGCATCCTGGCCATAAAGTGATGACGGCCCAAACTAGACCTCAGCGACTCCATAGCGTCAAGAAAAACTGCTTCTGGTTCCAATATAACATAACTCGCAATGGCCTCCCGAGCCTGGCCTTCATCACAACTGAGATAAGGTTATCGGTAACACTCATGATACTTGCTTGAGAACTACGTATAAACAACCAATACTGCATTTGGTCTTCGTTAAAGCATACAATCACCCTCTTGCGTAAGCCAGAAAGAGCTTCGAGTGCACTATATATGATTTCAGACAATGTAGCGGGCGGAACTCGAACCCACGGTAACCCCGCGTCGGACAGGCACGCGCCCTCAAACACCAAGGGGTGATGGCCTTCAGCCATTTTAAGATATTATTTAGTATAACCAGCAGGCGTAAAAATTACTAGTTTGGCCATCAAGCGTAACGGTTCCTGCAAGCACTTGAACCGCAGACTTAAAAGTAAAATCTTCCAAGCTACTTTCTCGTTTAGTACTTCTATACAACACAGAAGACAGTTGATTAGTAGTAGACAACAGCAACGTCGTCAATAGCTTGTGAACGCCCCGAGAAAACAAGTTTGCCTAATTCCTCCATCACAAAGTGGTAACTTACTAAGATAGACTGACGAGACCAGTCACCAAAAGTATGGACAGTCAAGGAGGTAAGTACGAGAGCAGTAGGCTGAATAACTTATAGGTGCGTGTGCCGGAAGAAAACGCACACGGACCAGATATTAAACTACCACAGCAACCACCCGATGAATCACAAGAAGAGCTGTATTCAAACCCTGTTCAAAAGCGCGGAAACTCACTGCAGCACAGCCCAATCGCGGAAACAGGAAGAAACTCACCTATATCGAGTGTTTAGAAATAAAGGTTAACAGAGAAATTTCAACAGATGAAGCTTAAAGAAACGAATATCTCTGCAACAGCAACATCATTCACCTGAGCAAGCAAACAAACGGATAGTGCTCCCCTACGTGAAGAACGTCTCCGAACTAACAGCAAGATTGCTGCCCTCACCTGAAAGCTCTGCGGCTCAGAAACTAAGCGCAATCCTAAGGAAATTGATCTCAAGGCCAAAAGAAGTCAATCAAGCCGACCAATGCAATGTCATCTACCAGATACCATGCAGCAACTGCGAAAGCAACTACGTCGGACAAAGTGGAAGAAAGCTTTGAACACCAATCACCGAACACAAGGCGGCCGCCAGAAAATATGATCCGCACTCATGGTTTCCTCACATGAAGATCAAGAAGGCCACCATTTCGATCTGGAGAATATAAAGATCCTAGCACGTGGAAGGAGGAAACACGCGAAGGAGTTTTTGGGAAGCCTGGTACTCTACAATCACTTCAGTCGATCGACACATCGAACTGGACGCAGTATATGCAACACTACTGGTGCACGACCGCTAACTCAATCGATTGAATCCGGTGGAAGGTGTGACTAGACAAGCAGAACTGACGACAGACTCGCTCACACGAGCAAGCAGACAATGGTCAAAGGTCAGCTGCCTATCTTCCAAGCTGAACGCGGATCGAAGTCCGAATCAGTAGGATTGCTCCTCTCCACGGGTAACCACAGCGGTATAAAAAAACTCACGCACACCACGCTCAGCACACTCTCACAAAGGCTGCTCCAGGTTACTGCACGCCACTCAACTATGCACTGATGATGTCACCTCGATGGGGGACGAAAGGTTTGCAACAAAATTGCTAAGCTCAGCGAACAGTTCAACCGCCTTACAAACCTTATGATGCTGGATATGAACCAGTTTGCATTTAGTTCCCATTCAACGCTGTGTCTCCTTTCTTGGTAGGTTTGATTTGGTACTCATATTAGGACACAAGTGTACGTGCCTAAGTTCGACTGCACAGCTGGCTGAGTGCCTGAACCACATTTCGTGCTCAAACAGAGAAACATCGGATCTTTTCTTCTAATCACAAAAGGTTTGTAAAATCTCCATACCCAGCTGAAACCAATGGTATGTTCCGTAGGATCTGTTTGTCGCGCCTCATCAGGAGAAGCCCAGGAGGGGGCCGGCAAGATAATGCACGGATTGATTTGCAAAACAAACAAGCCCTTTGTACACACATCAATCCCACTAATGGAGCCAAGTAGTTTTCTTCGTAGAATACCGATTCATTCTATACCATTTTACACGCATATTAGCGTATTGTACCAAGCTTTTAGCGTGGTTCATTTTCGAAATAGCGTGCGGTACTTTCAAGTTAGCGAGGCTGAGAACGCTGATTTGGCGTCCTTGACACTCTCATTGGTTATGGGACGTAAACCAATGGGACACCGGTTAGAAGCTGCCAGCATAAGCGACAGACAGTCCAATGAAAGTGGTCGAGCACCACCTTCCGTTCTGCCCTGATGCCCCTCTGGAGTAAACCTCGATGATTGGTCTCCAACCTGAAACCGACCAATAGGTAAATTGTGATGCTTGTCAAAGGAGGAGATGCTAGCTACCACACTATCCAAAGCTTAAGACTTAACCAGTGTGGATAGACATACTAACCAGCACATGTAGCGGTCTATGGCGATCACTGGCGGCTACCTAATGGTGGCTTATTCAGCGGCCTAACCATGGTGGCGTAGACAGGCAACCATCTAACTCGTATTCCACAGTACAGCAATGGCTGCTAGGCGGTTAGACAATTGTGTGCGAATGTCATTGCAAAGATCATGGGGGACATAGTTCCCACAGAAGTTAGTAGACCAACCTGAAGCTGAACAACGACAATTCTAAGGTTGCTTAATTCGATCACAGTTGACGACTCAACAAAAAATAAGAGGATTCCAAGTGTGGCGCTGACACGACGTCAGTGAGTGTTCGTTTGCATCCATACCCATGGGCGAAATGTTCATCAGTTGTCGCTTCAGTGTCTCTATGTATGGCGTTACCTAAAGGTCATAGGAAGCTACGAATTCATAGAATAATTAGATTTCACTTCCATATGGTCGCTCATGGTGTCGTAGAGAGGCAATCATCTAACTCGTTCTCCACAGTACAGCAATAGCTGCTAGGCGGTTAGACAATTGTGTGCGAATGTCATTGCAAAGATCATGGGGGACATAGTTTCCACAACAGGCTGCAAACGTTACAACCTCAAACAGCCACCAATCCGCTTCTTATTACCACTCACAGATTTCCTCTCGCCCCCGTGCCAGTGATAGCTCCTTACGCCGGATTGGCAGCATGACCAATCACGTACTATGTCTTCCATTGGCTGATCATCCTCGACACCATTGAAGTGTGCTGATACACCGATTGCGATCAACTGACAGGCGACCGACAAACGGAGTGAATGGTACAGCGAAGTTGCAAGCCCACTACCAGCCTGTAGGTAGTATTAAACAAAACAATCGTTCCAAAATATGCTCTTGTTTAAAAGTACCATCACATTCTGTGCCGCACCAATGCGCGCCTGAAGGAAAGCCGAGGCGTTCTCTCTGGATTCAGACCGTCCAATCGACATGATTGAAAGCGTCCATACCACTGCACGCGCGCACAGTGTCACACTTGTTAGTCTTCCCTTTGGTGTGGCCACAGACTCGACCCCAAAGTGCATCGCGTGATACGCAGCGGACCAATGTGGTCCAGATCACACGAGGAGTTTACTAGGCCAAAGAACAGGTAACATTACAGCAAGTGATCGATAGTACTGGTTAACCAGCGACTTCGTCGTCGTGTCGAGGATGATCAGCCAATGGGAGACATAGTACGTGATTGGTCATGCTGCCAATCTGGCGTAAGGAGCTATCACTAGCACGGGGGCGAGAGGAAATCTGTGAGTGGTAATAAGAAGCGGATTGGTGGCTTTTTGAGGTTGTAACGTTTGCAGCCTGTTGTAAGAGGGGCTTTGAAGGCTTACACGAGCGTGATGACAACTAATTGAGTAGTGATAGGAAGCGGATTGGCTGCAACCCTGTTGGAAGGGAACCTTTGTAGGCTTACCGGTTGAATGCAAGTTACCTACCTTGCTCGCTAGCCTATCTGGCCACACGTGATGCATAGTGTAATCGTGCCACTGCGAGCAATCTGGAGAATCGATAGGTGTGCGACTTACCTTAGGATGTGCGTGTGATTGTTAAGGCAGTGTGAGGTAATCGGAAACAAGGCAATAATTCGTATGAAGGAGGTAAAGCTAGAACTTGGCAAATAGAATTTTTAAAAAGCTTTACAGCTACAAATTTCTCGTGCTGTGTTTTTTCAGTTGGCCGTACACTCCTGTGAATAGCGTAGATAGGTATTGCTTATGTAGTCGGCGCATTGTATACTAAGATCAAGTTCGCTGTGTAGGTAAGATCATCATTGGATCTGTAGCCATTGTTCCAGAGAGGAGGGTTCCTAGTGTGGCGGTGACATGACATTAGTGAGTGTTCGTTCGTCGCCACACCTGTGGGCCACTTCGGTAATCAGTTACCGCTACAAGACCCATGGTCCTGCCGTTATGTTAAGGTCGTAAGATGCATGTCAATCCTGCGTTTCAACATGACATTTACCCTTCACTTCCAAGTGATTGATAAGCTTTAAAACTCAAGTGACCCTACGGCCCTGATATGAGGTGCCTACGAGCATTGCATACGCATAGTAAGCATAGAGTTTGGAGAAATTTTCCTCCTTCAACAACGTCTCCGGAATTACCTACTTCCCAATGACAAAATGTTTCCCAGTAGTTGCTAAGTCGCTAACAACCTGTGTCACGGCGTGCATACATGAATGCTTCTAAGACTAGCTGAAACAGTGATCCATAGCAGGCTTAGTGGGCGCGGTTGCTTTTGTAAATGATTGCAAACACATTGTAGGAACGCCCGTGGGTGAGACAACAGTGTTTATCTGTTCCAAGTACTCACCTGAAGTACCAGAGTAACATGCCTGCGTCGCCACTAATCATAAGTCTTGCGTTCTTTCTAGCAGGATGAGGTGGCATGTATAAACACCGTAGTCATTGTGGCCCCTTTAGGTGTTACTTTGTTGAGTAATGCCGATTCCTTGAGGAGAGCATGCCAGTCCATTGACGTAATAGGGAGGTTCCATCTGCATTGACTGTGCTTATAATGGTTCCATTTGGAGAGCCACTTGTGAAAGCGTCTCAACACGTATGGGCGATCATATGGAAGTGAAGTCTAATTATCCTAAGAATACATAGGTTCCTATGACCTTTACATAACGCGATACATGTAGGCACTGAAGTGGTAACTGACTAACAAATTCTCCCATGGGTTAGGAGACAAACGAACACTCATTAACGTCGTGTCAACGCCACACTTGGAATCCTCTCACATTTTGTTGAGCCATCAACTGTGATAGAAGTAAGCAAACATAGAATTTTCGTTGTTCAGCTTCAGGTTGGTCTATTAACTTCAATGGGAACAATGTCCCCATGATCGTCGCAATAACAATCGCACAAAATTGTATAACTACCTAGCAGCCATTGCTGACGTGCGGAATACCAGTGAGATTATTCTCTGTCTACGTCACCATGGGCGACCATATGGAAGTGAAACCTAATTATCCTAAGAATTCATAGGTTCCTATGACCTTTACATAACGCCATACATAGAGACACTGAAGCGACAACTGATTAACATTTCGCCCATGGGTATGGAGACAAACGAACACTCACTGACGTCGTGTCAACGCCACAATTGCAATCCTATCATTTTTTGTTGAGTCATCAACTGTGATCGAATTAAGCAACCTTAGAATTGTCGTTGTTCAGCTTCAGGTTGGTCTACTAACTTCTGTGGGAACTATGTCCCCCATGATCTTCGCAATGACATTCGCACACAATTGTCTAACCGCCTAACAGCTATTGCTGTACTGTGGAGAACGAGTTAGATGATTGCCTCTCTACGACACCATGAGCGACCATATGGAAGTGAAATCTAATTATTCTATGAATTCGTAGCTTCCTATGACCTTTAGGTAACGCGATACATAGAGACACTGAAGCGACAACTGATGAACATTTTGCCCATGGGTATGGATGCAAACGAACACTCACTGACGTCGTGTCAGCGCCACACTTGGAATCCTCTTATTTTTTGTTGAGTCGTCAACTGTGATCGAATTAAGCAACCTTAGAATTGTCGTTGTTCAGCTTCAGGTTGGTCTACTAACTTCTGTGGGAACTATGTCCGCCATGATCGTCGCAATAACAATCGCACAAAATTGTATTACCACCTAGCAGGCATTGCTGAACTGCGGAATACCAGTTAGATGATTGCCTCTCTACGCCACCATGGGCGACCATATGGAAGTAAAACCTAATGATCCTATGAATTCATAGCTTCCTATGACCTTTAGGTAACGCCATACATAGAGACACTGAAGCGACAACTGATGAACATTTCGCCCATGGGTATGGAGACAAACGAACACCCACGGACGTCGTGTCAACGCCACAATTGCAATCCTATCATTTTTTGTTGAGTCATCAACTGTGATCGAATTAAGCAACCTTAGAATTGTCGTTGTTCAGCTGCAGTTTGGTTTAACAACTTCTGTGGGAACTATGTCCCCCATGATCTTTGCAATGACATTCGCACACAGTTGTCTAACCGCCTAGCAGCTATTGCTGTACTGTGGAATACGAGTTAGACGGTTGCCTGTCTACGCCACCATGGTTAGGCCGCTGAATAAGCCACCATTAGGTAGCCGCCAGTGATCGCCATAGACCGCTACATGTGCTGGTTAGTATGTCTATCCACACTGGTTAAGTCTTAAGCTTTGGATAGTGTGGTAGCTAGCATCTCCTCCTTTGACAAGCATCACAATTTACCTATTGGTCGGTTTCAGGTTGGAGACCAATCATCGAGGTTTACTCCAGAGGGGCATCAGGGCAGAACGGAAGGTGGTGCTCGACCACTTTCATTGGACTGTCTGTCGCTTATGCTGGCAGCTTCTAACCGGTGTCCCATTGGTTTACGTCCCATAACCAATGAGAGTGTCAAGGACGCCAAATCAGCGTTCTCAGCCTCGCTAACTTGAAAGTACCGCACGCTATTTCGAAAATGAACCACGCTAAATGCTTGGTACAATACGCTAATATGCGTGTAAAATGGAAAATAACCAGAGTGCCGAATCAATTGCTTTGAAATGGACTCGGGATTACCAGCTTTGGGAACCATAATGACAATTCCGTTCAAACAGCGACAGGAAAACCCATCAAATACAGGGATAAAAGTGATTAGACCATTAAGTGCTAAGCAAGCGAGCATGTAAAGCGAAGATGAATTCGTAGAAAGGACGACCAGCATAAAGCATAATTGAAGCAAAACGACATGTCGGAATTCTAGTACGTTGCCGAGGTTGGATCAGCTTTAGACGTTAACATCTAACATGATGACACGGGAACATGCCGCGTGTTATACTTCTAACGGTTTGCGATTCAAATTCACTAAGGTCGCGATTTTTTCATCTTTGAGTGATTTTACCACTAAACAGAATAGAGCAGCCCGATCTATAGCCAAGCTCATTCACCGTGACTGTGAAGGCACTGCTACTTAAACGTGTGGCATCTGTTATTTCCTCTATGGTGTCTGAATGTAGCTGAGAAAAGTAACCTCACAAAATTTTTCCGAACTGAACCGTGGTCAGACTGTTCAACTAAGACATGCTATGCAGAGTGCGATGTAGTATATTAGTGGTATTAATGAAGATTAAGGCAGAATGGTTTATACACACTGTCCTTCCTCGATCACCCGCTTTTAAACAAGCCTACCGGTCTTGGATGCAGCCTTAGCTCTTATTTTCGTTTGAACAGGTCAAATCAAACTGAACGGCTTACTCCTTCAACCGGAAACTCGTGTTGAGCATTTACACAACGTGCATGAGCTGTTCGCTTTAATGCGACAGATTAACGTTCGTTTGGGGACTATTCAACCAGAAAGTAAGTCTGTGCGACCACGTTTCGTTTTCGTTTACGGTGCCCCAAGGAAATGACTTGCCCAGTTCGAGGCAGCTACATTACCTGTTATCGGGATCGCAAACCATGTATAATTTGCTTAATGTTTGTCGGGTCGCGTAATATCGTCCACGATGAACACTCAATACTGCGAGCATTCTTCTACTCAGCTCATCTTAGGGCCGAGCCACATCATGAGTGAATAAAATGTTGACAAAGTATATATGCGGTTTCCTTGTAATCCTTTGCCTCACAAGATATGCTGATGTACATCAAATGTTTCCTAAGAGGCAATGAGACGCCGCTTTTGTCAATAGAGTGTACTCGTAATTAGCTATCAAGGATCACCCTGATCGCGGGTCTGTACTCTTCTTTGCTCAATTTGCTATCCAATTCGTCCCACATAGGCTAGTAATGGAGTTCATGGAGCATCCACACTGTCCGTTATGGAACAATAGGGAGGTACAGGTCCACTTTGGGCTTCACACCAATCCCATTTACTACATAATGACCAACTCAAGCTCATTGATGCATATGGCTTCAGGACAGAAGCATTCATAAGCAATTGAGCCTAACAAATCCGAATTTGTACATACATCCCTCATTCATGTCGTCCCATTGTTTTAGATCTTAGATATACCCGGATAACCCAAGTGCGATGCCAGTAGAACCTGCTAAAGTCTGAGTGACACGTATGCATACCACTTAGTCTATTGAATAGTTTAGACCACTTCTCAGATACGTCCATTGACTTCAATGTTATTGAATGGTCAATTGGCATCAACCACCCAAGCACAGTTTCCTTTTCAAGATCCAATTGTATCCGATTACTTTCTAGCTTATGCTTCCAATGCGTTTTATTCGTCAGTAGTCAACCCCTGTCATTCATCTATTCACCCTCACAGATGTCATGAATGGAGACAAAGAATCCATCCTTCAACTTGTGCAAGCAATATCTAATCATTTTAAACGACACCCTCGTGGAAGACGATCGGTTAGCCCACATCCTTATTCCACCAACAGCGACCGAGTAAGTCAAATGATCATCTCTCGATGCTCGACGCCAGTGTACCTTTGAGTTCTCAATCCACGCTTAGACGAATATTCGGTAACACGGTGACAGCATAGTTACCTATAAGTTGTTCGGCAATCACCCCTACCTTGCGGAATTATCTCATGCACGAAGGAGCAGAGGGTGAATAGAGTTTTCAGCTGGTTCTCACCCATACCGTTTTAGCTTCGTTTCAGCATTCACTTAGGTCTGGAAGCCACCGTGACCTTATTTAGTGTCCAGACTGCCAATCAAACAGAACGGCTGGCTCAGCCAAAGAGATTATGCCAGAAAGCCTCGAACACGTCGACATACATGGTGGCACTAACGCTTCCCTCCCCTGGGACCTCCTGGCTGGTAACTATAAATGTCGTTCTGAGAACCATAGAGCATACATACTTTGCTGATCTGCATCACACAGGGAACCCCAAATAGCTATCAAGCAGGCTTTCTATAGCAGCAATCTTGGTCTTACAATATTAAAGTCCAGGGTCAAAAGCTGGATCTGCAACCTACTTCACACTCATTGTAGTGGCCTTTTAAGCAAAAACGTTCAAAAATGCGAAAGAGAAACTTCCCAACAGAAAACAGCATTTGGAACTGAGCTCAAGCCGCGCGGTGGATGGGTGACTCACAGGCAGTCGAAACGGTTCTTGGCAGACTAAGCAGTATGGAACTGCATGTGGTGTAGCACTATTTCGTAGGGCTTAAGTCTGTCTCCGCCAATTGTGTCGGTCGCGCACTCCACGTTCGCCAGCTGTCGTTACCTCGGTTCTTGATGTGACGGACACAGCATGGTCAAGTATAGTCTATTTCATCAAAGTTGTGAATGAACTTGAAGGATGTGGTCATACCACAGTAGCTATACTTATCGTATTGAGCTCTGTAGAGGGTTACCCGTAGGTGACTTGCACTGTTGCAAAACAACGGCGTCTAAATATCGCAGTACGATGGAGATAACTCGATTAGCATATCAGTGATAGCGTGATAACAGTCCTGGCTAAAGGGGACACTCAAGTTACAGAATTCGATCAAAGCGAACTTTCCATACATGTGCTACGCAATGTATGATCGGTGCATCCAGCGTCCGTGCTAAAATCATCCTCGTTGTTCGACGACTAGATATTCCCCAGACCGATTGGTCTCTGGAATGGGGAACTTTGTGGGCGGGTTGAAGGCTATCCTTTAGTACATCTCCAAAAACAGGTTGAAATTTGACAACCAGTAGTCGGGAGACGATCCCGATAAAAATGAGGAGAACAGTAACTAGTGAGTCACCGAGGTTTTGCGCCAGCCAGCGACGGCAGCAAATTGCCGGTACTAAACATCAGGTTCTTATTTGAAAGTGCTATTTAGGTCGAATTTCTTTTGTGTCTTTGGCTCAAACTTTGCACCTAAGGTGTGTTTAGGCTACTGGTGGAGCTGTGTCCGCATATCAGACTACTGCAATGAAATTTCATGATTCTCAGCCAAACATCCAGGTTGACACACCTAAAGTGCCTCAGCCTTTCGCCATCTTCGACGATCGTCCATCTAATAAGGGTCTTTTGTGGGACACGTCCGGCTAATTCTTGTAATTACCCCTTCTACGAAATGGTGAACTTACGAGGCATAGTAATAGTCTCCCACCGAGTAATATATTTGAGTTTGGGACGCCATAATAAACATTGATATTATGGTAATTAACGACCGTAATCGCATAGCAGAAATCTCATTGCAAGGTTGAAAGAACAGTCTAGGGAAACATGCTTTTTCCATAAAGTTTCTTCATGATCGCACAACGGCATGGGAAACGTAGCTTGGTTAACTTTCCACTGGGGTCGAAACGGTGCACTCCGATCTAATTGGACAATGCCAAGCACTGTCAGTTAGGTAGCAGCTGCAGCCTGTTCATAGTTCTGCGGACCGGAGACAATAATCCGTACAGCTAGATCGCGAAGATTTCTGCAAATTCAAATAACCGCCTACGGACTTACTTTGATGGGTTGACAGTCAACACCACCCTACTGGCTTAGCCGAGTTAGCGGCAAAGCCATGTCAATGGGCAACGCTTTATAGATGGCAAAAATACGGGGAGTCAACATATACTCATGTTACCAGATAAAACTGCAACGGACTTCCAGTCTATTGAATATTAGACCAAATGTCAAAACGGTAGCTCCAATGTCTATTACAGCTTAGATAGACACCAAAGATGTTCGATTCATCATCAAGTTCGGACAATAGCAAAGAATGGGTGGACTGCCGTTGGGTACATAACTGCCGCAACCATCGCCCAGTAACCCATGGAAGCGTGAGACGCTACTGTTCTAGCCGTTGATGTTATTACTACTGCTCAGATGACAGGCGGGGTAATAGTGGACCGTGGTTTACCTTTTATTACTTTAATGAAGATTCATTATTCCACCTTTGATGAATTCAAACGCTATATTGCCAATTTCAACAAGACACGTACACAGTGTTCTATGCGTGTAACTTGACTCGCTGGCCTCTATGGATGTAGATGGTCCTTCCTCCCAAAGAATGTCCACTTCCGCAAATCTAGGATTTAACCTTATTGTGAAAGTCCGTAAATCAGCTGTAGATCCAGGGACTCATAAAAAGATTTCTACTTGTTAATCTTCTGCTTTAGACAGTTCCGTTCGAAATATATCGTTTAGGCAATGCACGCAATAATCATCATGACCACTACTCATGCCAGGAACGATACCGTTGGATGGTAATCGATGGTAGACTAACAACATTTTTGCGTACTTTCCGTCAAGTAATCTGTTGCGCCACTTCACATTTTCCCAGCGTATGCGTCTTTTCCCTTGCGAGTTCAAGCGTCTACCGCTTTAAATGTGCCACCGCATGTGAATTGGGAATTGATTGGTAAATGAACTACTCAGCTATGCGGGAGTGAGTCTCTCTTCGACATGCAGTCCCGAGTTGGGCCGGGTGATGTACGTTCAAGCTGTCGGAGAATCGTCTTGTTGTATGACCGATGTACCCTATCCCATAAGAATAAATAAATAAATAAATAAATAAATAAATAAATGTTATATTCCTCGGTGTTTCGAGGTACAGTCCAGCTATGTGGGCTGATCAATGTGTACAACAGGGTCGCAAAAAAATAGTCAATTTGTTCACGCTTTTTACAATGGATCCAAACCAGGTACTAAACTAATTGGCAGGATTAAGGCATTAAAGAAATTAAAACGCCGGAACAATAACGTAAGCAGATTTAAGCAGATATCCAGTTAAAGTAATACGGCCACTCGTGGAACCATCCCCAGGGGACCTGCTTCCATGCAAGGTATTCCCTCGAAAGGTTTCGCTCGCACTTCCATGCAATAACTGGCCGTGTGCCGGTGTGGCATAGTAGCATATGAGCCATCACCTGTATATCATATGATTTGTTCATTTTAGAGCTGCTTTTGAACATTATGGGCCATGAAGGCTCAGCCCAGTCCGTCATGCAGATCATTCTATTATGGCACTTTTTTATACGCCAGACAGTTGGTGGCAATTTGCCTTGCATAGGTAACATCTTTTATAATCTGGAAGCTGTAATCCGTCACCACTGGAGATCAGCCCATTCGTGGCCAACTATGAAATAAGGAAGAATATAGAAAAGAAGAATTATATGAAAGGGGTACTATATCGTTAATGTAAAAAATAGGCAGGTATGTTTTGTACATCGGCGTAGAAATCGATCGAGCCGATCATACGATAAATTGTGTAATGTGACAGCCGGAGACAGATGACTGTACGAGTTATCCATAGGCAAAAGTCGCATAGGGAATCAGTTATTGCCATCACTGAATTCAAGTATATGTTTCTGGACTGTTAACTTCAGAAAAGAGGGGGAAATGATTAGCACTGGAGAACAAATGTAGCGAAAGGGATCGCAGAACAATATTACGAATTAATCAATTTGTGGTGGAAAATTACGAAAATAGTTCCTGACATCACACCAGTAAATAATTTTACTCTCGGTTTTAAGCAGAAGACAGTTGATATGAATTAAGTTTAAAGGGAGTAAAACCGCATGGAAGGTAGCGTTAAGGAATAGCAAAGAAGCGGTTTGTAGCAGCTCATCCTAGCTGATCAAGTTTTCTCTGGTGCAGTAGAGTTGATGTTCTCCGGTATCAGACATGATCCGGCCCTTCTTCATACAGCTTTTCATCATCAAGTTGAATGCTTAAGATCCATTTCGCTCTGTCCGTTGACAGATAAGCCTTTATCATTTTCTTGAACATGCAGAAATGTTCAATACATCTAATCTCTTTTGGCAGCTTATTCCAAATGGAGCCATACCTAAGAAGATAGAAATTTCTCCTTAGACTGCTCTTGAATTTAGGTAAATAGAATATGCATTCTTTATCTCGCGGTTCATAAGTGGTGTTTTCCCGAAAGTGCAATTGATAGGTTCCAATATATGCTTTCCGCCACGCGAGTTTGTGGAGGAAGCACAGATTTAATTGCATTCTTCGTAACCACAGAGGTTCAAGATTCAATTGTTTGCACCTATCTCGGTATGAAAGAGTGGTTGTACAGCCAAATATGCGCTTCGTAAAGGCGCGTTGGACGTTTTCAATGGCTCGCAAGTCAGCCTTTCGCAAGTTACTGAACACAGCACAACAATATTCAAGCAAAGGCCAGATACTGATTTTGAAAGCAGTTAGTCTGGTTTCTTTCAAAGTTAGCAGGTGGCATATGAGCCCGACCGACTGCTTAGCCTTTTTCACTATATGATTTGTATGTTCGCTAAAGTTTAACGAACTGGAATATCTTAAACCTAAGTCACGAACAGACTGGCTGATGGGGATGACTACATCATGAAGTCTGAACTCTTCTGCTGCTATCTGACATCCATACGATAGAATACTACACTTCGATGTTGCAAATGTCATCTGCCACATATCAGCCCATCTCTCAATGGCTTCCAAGTCACTTTGGATATTGTTAACTTCAGCGGTACGCTGAGAACCTGGGAATGTGTAGACCACCTTTAAATCATCAGCAAACAAATAAGGCTTCCCAAATTGTATAACAGAAACCAGGTCATTTATATACAGTAGGAAGAGTAACGGGCCTAAGACACTGCCTTGTACCACTCCACTGGTAACCGGACGAGGTGAAGAGATATAACCATTGATATCCACAACTTGCGACCGTCCTACTAGGTAAGATTGGATCCAAGAGTAAAGCGGATTTGTAACACCTTACTTACTTAATTTACATAACAGCTTTTTGTGTGGGACTCTGTCAAAAGCCTTTTGCATGTCGAGGAAGATAACAGTGCACTGAAGACCTGAGTCAATTGCTTCAGTTAGATGGTTAAGTAAGTCAACTTGACAGGTAACACACGAGCGAGACTTCAGAAGGCCATGCTGTGAAGGTGAGAGAAGTTTGTGCGATATTAGGAACGAAACCAAATGTTCCTTAACAATTCTCTCTAGCATGCGTGAGAGAATGGCTGTGTGACCAATGGGGCGGTAGTTCCGGATGTCAGTTTTCGACCCGGACTTATGTCTCGGTATGACTGTAGCCGTTTTCCAACGTTCGGGGTATTGACCAGACTGGAGAGACAAAGAGAAGATATTTAATACAATAAGAGGAATATCATCTCCACCTTGTTTGGTTAAAGCAGAAGAGATCCCATCGGGGCCAGGTCTGTAGAATGGTCGTAGACAAGTAATCATACGTTTTATCGTAGCAACACTAAGTTAACACACCTTGCT
Organism: Dicrocoelium dendriticum; assembly: GCA_944474145.2. Lineage (NCBI taxonomy): Eukaryota > Metazoa > Platyhelminthes > Trematoda > Plagiorchiida > Dicrocoeliidae > Dicrocoelium > Dicrocoelium dendriticum. The sequence goes on from OX104070.1 coordinate 33,644,947, forward strand.
TATTGTTAAAAATGTCAAAAGACACAAGATGTACGTTGCATTGGTGATTCGCTACCTCGTTTCCACCACCAGTCACATAGTCTAGCGACACCTCGAGACCGCTCTCACTGAAGCAGATTCGGATCGGGGAACTTTGAACGTACTGGGCAGACGCCACACTGGCAAAGTAGGGTAACAGATGACACTATCCTTCCCACAATACTGTTATCCTTGGGGCTAAGTTTTACCCTCTGGATTTAGGTATGATACTAACTGAAGAGACCCTTTAGTACTCACAACTTCGTGTGTGTGTGTGTGTGTGTGTGACTGGTGGCAGTTAGCAGTGGCTAGACCAACTGCTGGTATATGTGGAAGGGGAATGCTGTCCGAAGCCGGAGCACCCTCATGCAGAAACAGAGGTAATCGGTGAGCTCATATCATGTGATTTCTGCCATTACTCAACACCAATGCCACAAAATATCAGTATTCCGCACTCCATCTACTAGGTATCAATCTCAACTTGCACCTGTAAGAAAGTAATACAACTCTATGGAACTTTTGAATTTCCACACTTAGGCTGCTGTTTATCAGAATGCTTCCACTGGCTCGAACGCGATATCCAAACATGCCATCAACGGGAACTGTGGCCCACACAAACTGCACCGAAATCACAGCTTAATTGGAGGTCACTGCAACGGCTATGCACAATCTCACGGCACTGTGGTAGCCAGCGAAGAGGGTGCTACCAAGTCAATCACGGCGTTGACAGTGATGCTCAATGGCCACCGCGCAAAAGGCACTATTCATCGATCAGAAAGAAGCTATGAGTGAGTGAAGATAGGATTTGCAGTAAAATGTGACCCATCAGAGTTCAGTGAGTGTAGCTCACTACATTTCCTGGCCAACATTTCGCAACATACGATCGATGCCATACCATGCACATTTGTAAGCAATCCTCGGTCCCGGTAGGGGTGTACGCCCAAACTCGAACACATGTCCGCTAATGTTGCAATTCAGCTTCAGAACAAAGTACCGTTATGCATGTCTTGGCATTTTAGATTTCAGGTAATGAAGCTTGTATTTACAATGGTTGTTGGAGCGAACACCGTAAGCGCAACCTTTTACTTGTGCTGCGACTGTCCACTGTTTACACACTACCTGTGTTGCATGCGAAATAAACTTCTTGTAATGCTCTTAATTGTAACACCAAATAAGTATATCAGAAGACGAATGTTTTAGGATGACCCTGTCATTTGGTGCATTCTTATCGGCATACTTGATTCTGCGAGACCCACATCATGTGTGCCGCCCTTTACTGCAACTCAATAGCAATCCAACACTGCGGGGCCACTCATTGAAACTCGCTGTACGGTATGGCCGCCTGGAGTGTCGCAGAAATTTTTTTCCATTCGTGTCTGTCAATCGTAGAATGCGCTCCTAGAATCGGTCATCTCTGCACCGACACTAGTTTTATTTAAAAGACGGTTGGATGGTGCACTCATCCACTTACACTTTGTCACTTAGCACTACGTCTCCATCCTACAGCTGGAGTTTACCATGGAATTATTTGATGTTAACTGCGGGTGCTGTGAATCTAAGCGGATTGCAGGACTACGGCGGAGCAAACGATAAGTCCTTATTTTCATCTTTAAAGCACTAACTGTTTTACTATCATTATTGTCATTATTGTTATGTCGATATCCCTACGAAGTATCCAACGGAACTTGTAAAGCAACGCTTCTTAACAAGTATAAATTCATTGTTCATTTTTCATGCATGCAAACAACAAGAACCCAAATTACGATCACTTAAGTCCAATTGTTGGTCAGCTGAACTATGATTGAGAGTTACTCTCTACTAAGAAGGCTTAGCGTCACAGTCAACTGTTTTTGAACGCAGAGCATTGAGCGCTGTCGCTCAATAACAGTGGCCTCGAGAAGCTTGAGAATGTGTGACCTTTGGCTGCGCATGATGACTGCGAATAATTCATCCGAGCTTACCTGGTGATCGGTGTCCAACAAATGCCTCGTAATTGCTGAGGCAGCGTTGCTACTTAATTCACCCGGTGGAACCGTCGCAAATTTCATCCGTTTGCGGAACCACTTCGGAAAGTGTTCGTTGATCCGGACACCTAGATTTCGATCAGTGCGCCCAACAGAGTTGTCTCCTCATCTACACGTGAATGTGTATAGACAATTCGACGTGCATTGCCTCGACACCGGTGTCTTCAATGAACACTTAAGCGGTGGTCTTGGGGGCATAAGCATGCGTAGCTTCGCTGCATTGTATGCCTTTTTCATTGAGGCGCTTATTTGTATCGCTCTCACTTGTCCCTAACAGTTTTCCAACTGCTTTTGATCAAAGATGGAGTTCTTTATTCATTCACTTAATGCAGTCCGTGTCGTTCGCAAGGACAATAAAGGCGTAGCTGGATTTCATGTTGTTCGACAGCCCATGCAGTTTCTTTTCTGAATGCTGAATGACCCACGCCAGTACTAGTGCACCTCACGCAGGTTCGTTACTGATTTGCACTCCCCAAACAGAGTGCAATATTCCCGGGCGGACAACACGCAATATGCATCTGCTACATCAGTTATGGACCAATATTCGCTCCAATATGAATCGCGGTCCACATTGAGATTGCACCTCGCAATCCAATCATACAACGAGTACTTCAAAATGACCAACGCAATCAGTCGTTGACCGTTGTGTCAAGCGTTGCGCGCCGTAAATCGAGAGCTAAAGGTGTAGAGGTTTCGACTGCTATTCCAATGCGTCCAAGTCCGAGTGCCTACTGTCTCTATCTAATGAGATCAGATAGTTCGAAACCAGTCGTAGAATGCAATGTTTTCAGTCGGACAACATTCAGTATCTAAGTGCTATACGAGCCTGTTTACAATCATCCTAGTGGTGACACACTTTAATAGGCTAGCCAACAAGTAACCCTTGGTCGGTTCTTTTGTGCAATGCCTGCTGAATAATATCACTACCGGGAATTTAATACGAGTTTCTTATTAGGCTCGGTAGTCGTTCTCAGGCTGTCGTTTACGATATTTTTATCTACCTTCACTCTAAATCCCTTTGGACTTTATTGAGCCACACCTCTAAACACCTTGTATCCTGATCCTATCGGCTTTACTAATTGTCAGAGACCAAGGAACACCATTCCTCTGTCGGGCTAGGGCTGGAACTGAAGTATCCATGACACCTTGCCCAATAAGATGCGGGGTGTGCGTCAGGAGCTGTTGATAACACTTCTCCTTCGCTAGCGAGAAGATAATATCTTTACGTGTAACTTCAACCGAGCACGGAGTATTATATACCATTCAATTTCTCCTTGTGTGCTCTTTCTATCAGCGGAAAAGCTAAGAAGTATTTCCAACAGTTTCTCAGAAAACTGTGCCAAACATTTTTCAATCACTCTGGGTTCCGCCTCGTAGTGGATATTTCCCGGCCACCTTAGCACACGCCAACTAAACTCTACTCATTCGAATCGCAATTACTAGCACCATATATATATATATATATATATATATATATATATATATATATATATATATATATATATATAATCTGTGGTACAGATATTGTGCCATCGGAATCGTGGCTGAATAGGAAAACACTATGAATAATAAGAAAAGAGCAACAACAACAAATGCTTTTTTGTCTAGTTTACCACGCACAGTTTTTGAATTTTTCAGTTTGTTCTTTTTTAGCGGGTGGAAGAAGGGACAGCGAAACATACCGATGCACACGTCCGCCATTGACATCGACCTTGAGCCATGGCTTCCAAGATCTTCAAACAGCAAGTATCCGCACCTCTCGGACCCCAACCAGGTAGTCGACAACAACCGGCTGAAGCCAACTGTGTCGTCAGCTTTTTTATGCGGCTTCTCTATGTTTAAGCTGTACACCAGACCGTCTCTTCCAGCCCTGTCCAGCAACCGCAAACAACGCACGACGCGGGTAACGCTGGACAAGCATGCGCAATACGTGTCCCAACCACCGCAGTTGTTGCAGTGAGACGAGCTCCTCGAGCGAGTGGCCTCCACATCCCAATTCCCCGTTGCTTATGTGGTGCTGCCACCACACACGGGCAATGGACCGCAGACAGCGGTGCTCGAAGACGGATAGCCTGCGCAAGTCATCTTTACGAATGGGCCAGGTCTCGCATTCGCACAACAGTACAGCACGAACAGTTACACGATAGACCCGCCCTTTGATGGAGAGACGAATGTTGTGGCGACGCCACAAGTGCCTCATCCTAGAAAAAGCGAAGCGTGCTCTCGAGATGCGCATCGCAATCTCGTCTCCAACAGCCTCGCCAGCAGTGATGCAACTTCCCAAGTAGACAAAGCTCTCCACAAACGCTAGTATCTCATCACCAAGAGTGAGTGCAAGCAGAGGCACCTGCCAGTCTTGGAAGAGAGCCTTGCATTTGGATGGCGAAAAGTACATAGCATACTCTGATGCTTCAATTGCCAAGTGGTTTAGTGCAAGTTGGACGACGTGTGTATCGTCAGTCAGCAAGACGATATCATCAGGATAACCCAAATCAACAACTCGACTACCTGGGAGGAGTTCAACACCAGCGTTCAACGAATCACCCAGAGCGTTCTTCAGGACATCGTCAATGGCAAAGTTTAATAGGAACGGTGAGATAGGGCATCCTTGTCGAACTACACTGGAGACAACAAATGTAGGCGAAAGCTTGCCATAAACCCTAACCCTGCCTGAGGTCAGACTATATAGAGCGCGCAGTATGGAGACGAACTTCTCTGGGACATCATTCCTCAGTAGGCAGTGCCACAGTACCTTACGAGCGACAGAATCGAAGGCTGCACGGATATCCAGGCACACAGCAATCGTTGGCCTCTGTTACACATGGCGGAGCTCGAGGATCTGGCGGAGTGTGAAGATTTGATCGATGCAGCCGCGACCAGGGAGAAACCCAGCTTGTTCTTCTCGTTGCAACGATTCGCGCGTATTGGGGATAGCTTGCGAAGTATGATGAACAGCAGCATTTTGCAAATGACGGGGACTAAGCTTATTCCTCTGTACTTGAAGCAGATTGTGCGCAAGCACTTTTTGAAGATGGGGACGACTATCGATTCACCCCAAGATGATGGAACTTTCTCTTTCAACCAAATTTTCGAGAACAAAGTGGTGAGTTTTCGAACCATCTTTAAATAGAGATGGAGGAAGACCATCAGGGCCGGAGGCTTTATAACGCTTCATGTGCCGGAGCTCCTGCTTGAGCTCCTGGTGAGAGAGGGGATCTGTGAGGATAGACAACTCGGCCCCAGCGCGAGGGCCAGAGGTAGCAGATGGAGCTGGGGGCCAACAAAACTGTGAGTCAAAATGTTCGGCCCATCGGTCCAACCGTCGTTGAAGATTGGTGATTAAGGTGCCATCCTCTTCACATATTGTTTCACGTATACCAGATCGAACACCTCCGGTGACTCGAATGAGATGGAAAAGTTTCTGGTATTACCAGAGAGACTAGCATGCACGTTCACACCACGACGCTTCGCGGTCCATTTGCAGACTCTTGCGCAACTCTCGACCAAGGGATTGGCGTTCTTCTCTGTGTCTGGAATCCGACGGGATTAAGCGGCGTTAGTCCATCAGCGACAAGGAGACGGCGGAAATCCAATGCTTCGGGGGGTGACGGGCAACTGCACATGTGTCGATACTGGAGGAAACTAAGGCATCTTTGATATACGCCCACTGCAAATCGAGATCACCATCAATAGCTGTTGAGCCAAGTGAGGTTGACAGTGAGGCTTGGTACCTGGTCAAAATCGCAGGGTTTTGTAGATTTGCGACGTCCGGTCGGTAGTGAGCGCGCATTGGTGATCCTCCGAAACGCATGCAAACCTTAGCACGAACCAGTGCGTGATCGGAGTCTAGATAAGTTGACCAGTACGATCGGCAGTCCGTTCCGCTTCCGTGCCATCTGTAACTGATTGCTATGTGGTCAAGTTGGGAGCACTCTTGCGTTTGTGAGGGCGGGCGCCAGGTAGCAGTGTGTCTCCTCGATTGCCAAAAACTAGTGCTCGAAAGATACAAGCGATGATCAGAGCGAAGAGCAAGCAGTCTGTCTCACTTGTCTAATCGACTGCCACCGCGGCCAAAACTACCCCCAAGGTGGTGCTCGTTTGATGGAAGGCGGCCAACCTGTGCGTTAAAATCCCCGGCAAGAATGACTATATCAGTCCTTTTGGAGGAACGCAGAAGTTCATGTAGCTGCTGGTAAAAGCTATCTTTAACTGCATCCGGGCTGCAGTCCGTAGGCGCGTAGACGGAGAGCACAAACAAGGCACGCTTAATGTCTCGATGCCTGCTTACGTTACATGAACCTCGTAGTCTGACTGCACATAGCCGACTGTTGACTGGGATCCACTCAAGCAGAGCTGATTCAGCCCTGGCACCCAGTGCAACACCAACACCAGCTTGGCCAGTGGCGGCAGGTTCTGGGTCTCCGGAAAGCCGCAAGTGGTATTTGGCGTCAGGGTTTACAGGAGAGGCCATTCTGATGACAGCGCTAGAGTCTTGTAATCTGGTCTCTGAAAGGCAACAGATATCTACCGAAAGCGTTTCAAGAGTACGGCGCTAGACTTGCTTGTCTTCCGATCCCCATCAAAGTTCGAACAGTAAACGCTGCGAGGATGAATGGAGAACCAGGTGGAAGAAGAGCTGGAGCTTCGGTGGAGTGAGAGGCGGTTGCGATCGCAGGACATTGAAAACCGGGAGTTTGGCTTTTGCTTCCATCAGTTGCGAGACGTGGGTCGTTTGTAACGGTGACCGTAGAAGACATAAGAGCACATGTGGGTAAAGGACGGGAGGTGGGGTGATCTGTGAGTGGAGGTTGAGCGGTTGAGTTCGCATAGAAGATGGGCATAGCAGGAGCAGTAGTAAGCAGTGTGGTCCATGATTCGTCAGTGGGCGTGATACTACTCGGTTGCCCAGGCCGAAGTAGAGGGTTATCTTAAGCAGCCCTACCCGAGCCTTTGATCAAAGATCTAACCTACAAGGCAGCAGGGCGATGTGAGGGCGTCGCAACCCGTTGGGAGCCGGTGACCAAATAGATGATCCATACGCCTTTCGGTCCGTGAAAGACCAGGGACTCAATGCACCCTTGAAGTACGATGCCTCTCAGGAAGGGGCAAGGGGCAGTGGGTTTATTTAGTGGCGAATCACATGCGCCACGTCGCAGTGTTGTTAAACAAACATTTGTGGCTTTTTATAGGGAGAACGCTTGCCAAGCGAAAATCCCCCACGTCCTGGAACACTACCGCCGAACCATTTGCTGGAACGGGAAAAACCCGAACCACCCAGTTGGCATCACGAGGAGGTTGTTCGGCAAGCCAGCCTAGTTGGCAAGCCAGTGGATCGCAAAGCGTAGGAATTATTCCATCGCTTCATTACCTAAATCGTCTTGCTGATTTCTGACATTCGTTTCGGTAGTTACAGTTCCTTTTGTGACTGTTATCTGAGCTTCTGTGTCTTCATCGTCAACTCTCGCTTCCGCTAGCTGACCACACCGGTTGACCAATTCTCTCGGTCGGTGACGCTCGGTATACCCTGTCTTTGTCTCAACTGCGTCGTCCGGCCGCGATCAGTTCCGTGGTCAGATTACAACTCGCACCGGCAGCCACACGACCGTCGCGTTTCGTCGACCGTGTGATCTGAAACCAAAGTGCATTGAATCAAGTAAGAACAGGTTGGTTTTGTCACGTTCCCCCTACCCCATTAACCTGACTGTTGACACCTGATTTGCTATGGCCCGGCCGAAGTTTAAATGCACTCGCCTACCTAAGGACAACGTACTCTCTGTGCCGCGGCCAAAACGATTAAAATATGATGTCGTAAAACTACCACTAAATTGTTCTTCTCCGGCCTCTCAGCTCACATCCAAAGTTTACTCCTTGCGATCAGAGCTCGACCAAATGAAGAAGATTTTGGCCTTCTGTGAACCCCTCTAAGATCACTTAGTTTCACTAGATTGTATTAGCAACCCATCTGATTAGTTTGATCATGTTCACCTCAAAAAGGCAGATCAACTAATCGACACCATCGCCTCAGAGGTACATGAAAGAAACCGTAGAGTAAAAAATGTGATCGCTTTTAACATACCAGACAGATTCAGTTTGAACAAAGTAAAGATGAATGTACTTAGCGCATGTAACATGTCCGATGTCGAGTGTACATGTCTGCGACTGAAAAAGAAAACGCCGAGGCATTACTGTCCAGTCACTTTTAAATTTTCAAGCGAAGAACCGGCTGATTGTTTATTGTACACCCAACATATCATTACTGCATGTACCCAGTACAAAGATGTTTTGGTTAAGCCGGATCGTACGCGTCTGCAACGATCCCTCTTCAGAATTACACTGAAATCGTCGGAAAACCGTAAAAGCCACATGAAAATGGCACACCAAGTGTGTCAACCGCAGTTATCAACGTGGATCTCGACAACTCGTATCTAGCGGCAGTAATATCAAATAACTGACCAACCTTCTATCTCAACGCCTTCTGTACGACAAGCGAACTTAACGTACGCCAGTACTCGTGATCGCGACCTAATTGCTCCGACCTCAAACAGTTTAGTCGCTATAGGCAGTGTTAGATGTGACGAACAAGTGAATGTTGTGAACCAAATAAAAACACCGGGAAACAGACACAAAAGTCAAGATGCGCCCCCAGATTTACGCGCTGATGTTGTAAACACAAATATATACTCGACTGTTATTTACACAAAATACGCAGCTATGAGGAATTCAGTAGCGCTCAGATCTGCATGTCAACAACTGCCTTGCCATCACAGCGCTACGCGTCACTTCGAGCCTGTTAGAACTCACACCAATCATCTTCTGACTGCACCTGCCTACCAACCTCCAACAGGCCAGCATATTTATCAGCCTCAAGTCTACAACAACCCTAGACAGAGAAATGAAAATCAAAAAGAAGTTGTAAGCCTGACAATACCATTTGTCATGCGACATACCTATTCAGCAACTCAGAATTCATCATTTTACCTTAACCCTTATTTAGCGAAAGCGTGAATGGCTCCGTACTCATTCCCAGCACTGACAGACCCAGCATAGACAGCCTATATTGTTTCACTTTTCTGGCAGTTCATGCACATGTCACGGTTAGCTCGATATTAGATAAACCCCAACCTTGCCTCGGGACATCAATCTTTTCCGCTCACCCGGTCTTACTAGCGCGAACAATGCCCTTACACCTGAGCTTTCCAACGATGGGTTTGTTTTCACCACCCCCTTAGTTAACTTCTCTACCTGTCATTTCTGATTCCAAATCCTTTGAAGTACTCACAGAAAAGGTTTTTTTGTAAACTACATTTTCACTTATACTAATTAATGCAAGATGCATAAAAAACAAGTTGCATTTTGTAAGCATGCTTACTCAGCTGAGTACTCCACATGTAATCTTCGTCACCGAAACATGGTGCTCCATTGATACATTGAATGCTACTTTAGATATTCCTAACTACTACCTATTTCGAAAAGATTGCAGCACAAAGAAAGGCGGCAGGTGTATCTTATATCTCCATCGGAACTTCAGAGCAGAGTTCATTGATGACCCACAGTTAAACAATGTCCCAGAATCTCTATGTCTATCGGTGTCTGCAGCCTCCTCTACAACACTTCTCGGTTGCATCTACAACACTCCGAAAGTGACAGCCAAAGATATCGCAATTAGCTCCTCGGCTTTTGAATTCGCATCGGTGTTCCCACACGGTCTAAAGGTAATCGCTGGCGATTTCAATCTACCGAATATTACATGGTCACCACAAACATCCTCATAATTACACAGGTCTTTCTTTTCGACTATCAGGGTTGTGGGTTGGACTCAGTGGGTTACCAGACCAACTAGGTCTGCCAGCATACTGGATTTAATTTTCATCCTGGGGATTCCTGACACACAAATTGACATCTCAGACAACCTTCCGGGTAGTGACCACAACATGCTACGCCTTTCCATCCACTTGGAAATGAATACCAAACTCGACTCACCTACCCAGCATACTAGACGAAGGATTGACTGGGAGCATTTCGGAAAGCAGATCCGATCCTCTAACTGGGATTGGTTTTTGCTCTCCACTAGCGTCCACATTGCAGTGGAACATTTCTGCTACCAGATCAATCACATCCTAATTGTACATGTCCCTCATAATAAATGTGCCATTCCTTGCCCTATGAATGTAAGCGACACTCTGAGTGACTTGAACACTAGAAAAGTACTCGGGAAATTCGGAAAAAATTAGAGACTTCTCAATAGTATTACAGCTGCATGAATCCACCGCCTTCATCAAGTGCTCACAAATGAAACGGATTGAAAAGGAAGAGGAGAACGCCTTGCAGATGACATGCAAATGAAAGGAACTGGCCAAATTACTCCGTTGTAGGACTAACAATCAAATGTCTTTGATTACAGAACTTATTGATGAGGAAGGTCGCCACCTTAACGACCCACCTGTTATTTGTGAAGCATTTAGCAGTTTTTCGCTGCTTCCATGAACCTAGAAACCGACCCTATAGCTTGCTGCCAGGAACTTATAACAAGCGGCATAGATAATGTCGAGCTTTCTCTTTCGACCATCCACCAGTCTATGAAGTCCATCAAACCGTCGCTCAAACCAGACTTCGACGGCATCCCCCCATCAGTTACTAAAGTTGATGGACCTGACATACCACTGCTTTTGCTAAACATGTTCACCTTGTCGTTAGAATCTAGCTACTTTCCGGATCAGTGGAAAACATCGTTTATTGTTCCTCGTCATAAAGAGGGGCCCAAACAGCACGTCACTAATTATCGACCTATCCATCATACTCCCGTCGTCGCTAGATTACTCGAAAAATTAGTTGCAAGTGGAATCATGGACTTTATCCATCGTCATGGGCCACTTACCGAATCCCAGCATGGGTTCCCCGACAAACGTTCCCGGACAACATGTCAGTTGCACTACCTGGATCATATCACAGAAGCCACTGAATCGAAATGTGCAGTTTTAAAATACTGTTCCTGGATATGCAGAAAGCATTCGACAGTGTGCCCCACAAGCGGCTACTGAAAAGAAACGAGTCGTTTGGGAAAGAGCCCCAGTGTTTGGTTGGATGACATCATACCTAAATGGGCGTTACCAGATAATCAATCTGGGTAATCATAACTCCTCCATACGTCCAATCACTAGTGGTGTCATCCAAGGGAGTGTACTAGTTCCTTCGCTTTTCCTAGTTTATAATAAGGATATCACGGTGTTCATGAAATATGGCAGGCCATTTTTGTTCGCCGATGATATAAAGATAGTCTATAAAATATTCCGATGAGACGAACTCAATAGCGCAATGCTGTTCGTTCAAAAAGACCTCGATTCACTTGAGAAACGGTGCAACACATGAATGCTAAATTTCTCAGCTAGTAAATCATGCGTTATGTCACACGGAGGTTTAAGCCCTGAAGAATCTGTTAAACTGAACAATGAACGTATTTGCATGAAACTATCAAACTGTGATCTAAGTATACGATACTCTTCAAACTTTAATTTCTCAGAGCTAGCTGGGTATCAAATAGCACGTGCCAAACGATCTGTGGCTAACAAATGCCATAAAATCTATACAAGCCCTGCCAGACTCGAGCTTTTTAAAATACTTACACTTCCGGTCCATGAAGACTGCAGCATCATCTATGGGAACATGCGAATGGGTGACTGGAAAGCTTTGGAAAACCTGCAAAGATCATTCACTGAGCGCCTGTTCAGTAAAGCAACCACCTTGAATTATCAGGAGCGTTGTCAGCAGCTTAAGATCGAGCCCCTTTGGTTGCGACGACTGAAACATAACCTGATGCTGATACACAATCTCATAAACCAAAAGACATAATCCAATCTGTGTACACTTATATTTCAACATAACTTCACTCGGATTATCCGCAACCACACCTGTACATTATGTGTGCCGAGAACCAGGGCAGCTATCCGATCCAACTTCTTCCTCGTCAAATGCGCTGTCGTGTGGAATAGCCTACCAGCCACAATCAGGTCTTGCACAAATGCAAGAGCATTCCACATTCAGCTTAGCAAATTCCTTGACCAGAACTCGATAATGACGATGTTCCCATCAGGTAAATCACCACACGAGTTCTTTCAGAATGGACCAAGGAATATATACTTAATGGTTAAAGATGGTACAAAGAAATCAGCAACAACAAAAGTTACGTGATTCTAAATTATGTTGATATCATACAACCCATATTTCATATTTCATTCAGGCACGAAGATGATAATTATTCTACCCATGATATATCCACAATCCAGGGACAGCTTCTCGTACAATCGGGAAATATGCGTATTATTACCACAGTAAAATTCTCAGTGTCCTGCAGCCATGGCTTTAAATGCAACGCTTTTGTCGATGACCCGTAATCAGTGGTTTGTCAAGATTTGGGAGCCCGAACATTATCGCAACCCACACATGACTGACCTGTGGCTGCAAACGTTTGCAAGACGTCTGTGCCCGCGGGGAGACCACGGGTAATTGGAGCAGCACTACCCACATCATTTTATACAGCGTAAACCAGAAGCGGTAAGACTGTGAGTCCTGTGGATAGAAGTCAGAATTGTTTTCAAAAGCGTCCATACTGTTTTGACGCTTGTTATACTAGGAAACCCTTCTTAACAGATGTACACAAGGCACTGTTTGTGGGTCGTAGCTTGTTTCGTGATAGACCACGCAGTGAACCACTTATGGTCAAGACAGCTGCGTATCCCATCTCTCGCATCAACAATTTGGGGTCTCCAACATACCATCGGTAATGGGTATGCAGACAGCCGGTCGGACTTATTATCAGGTGCAATCACACCTGACCTAAACAACAGTAATGTATATCAAGCGTGTCGTAGTCCAAGCTCACTGGTACAAGTACAGTCCGAATGTTATGAAATGATTGATAGTGTTGGCATTACACCTTTAGTGATAATTCAAACCTAGGACTCATCCACCATTAGCCCTAGCAGAGTTTAACAAGTGACGCCTTTCTCTTCATACATATCAGGACGGATAAACAGGTCCCTACTGACTCCGCTGTTTCGCTTTTCCCCCGTTTCCTTTTCATCCCTTCGTTCAACCTACATACTATTCGCGATTTTCGGGACAGAGGGCAACCATCGCTGAGCTACTGAGGTGCTGACATGTGCATCTATCTGATCACAACACTCAGTAGCTTCCTACTAAAAAGTACTCTTCATCAGGTCGCGCTACCCGATTTCTCTGACAACGTTCAGTGCTCGTACGGTTAGACAGGCAGCTTAACGGGGTGTACCGCACCTAAAATGTTAACGTCTGGGGTTGACACCTCCGAGGACACAGCAAAACTATCACCTGGTTAGCGAACTAAATACACGTAGCTTATTCCCTCGCTGCTGATCGCAACCGTCCGGTGGATGATGAGGCAGCAATTGCAAACAAAGTTGGGCTGTCGTTCCCATCTCCCTGGCTGCTTTCTCGCCGGTTGAACGGCCTACCATGATACCCGTCTCTACGCAAACCGTTTAGTAATTTCGACCACAAGTAGCGGGTGGAGCAGCGTTGGACACAGCTTCATCGCGTTTCCGACTGCATTGTCACACCTTGTAGTTTTCCTGAATTCAAAGGTATTCGCATTTATGAAATACGCACACTGATTCACGGCACTACCAATCCAGGTATACTACTTTCTGCGGCATCTATACACCTCAGCAGATTGGCTAATTAGGGTGTGCAGATACAACTTTGAATCCGTAGAGCATAGTGAGCAGTTTTTACAACTAAGTTTACAAATATTGGTCCATTTTCCGAAGCAGTTCCCAAGGGCACCATGGGCACCAATTTGTTACCTGGCGTCCTCCAGCTTCTGGCCAGTGGCGAACCCAGACGCGTCATCATGTGCCTCGGTCCACTTGTCCCAATCGTTGATCGCGGAGCGTTCTGTAATATGTGCCTTTTCTTGACAATTGTCTGGTACGCGGCCGATTTTCTATGAATTTGCAATTGGGACCCACAAAAAACCGTCGGATCAATCATAAAGGCGACACTACCGGTTGCAACTAAACAAGTTTAGCAGGCTGTCTTGCAGAATGGGTTTGCAAATGTTTACCCTTAATGGAGTTTCAACAGAACGGGATTCCTGTCGTTCTAAGTGAAATTATCAGAACACCGGGTGTCAGATGTCTGGAATCTGTTGGAATCCAAAAGAGTAGCCTCTACTGGCACAGAATACAACGTGGCCACATGAACCGTTAAGAGGAAGCTAAAACGACATTAATGAACTGATAAGGGAGGCTTGTGGGTGCAGTAGGGTCGTAGGAATGATGACAACTAAGGCAGACTATTGCGATTAAACTGCACCACTGATCCCATGACGCCACCCATCAGTGAGATAATCAGATACGGCACTGAATGGGGGGCAGTAAAAATACCGTCTGGCTAATTGGGCAGAGCATTTTCATGGGAAGCTCAACTGACACGTCCATGTGCCTATTCATGCTGAAATGTGTGAGGTGAACGATGGGCAGCCAACGCAAGAACACCATACAACCCTAAGACCTAAAAGCCGTCCCGTTCTTCAAACACTTTATGCTGCAGAACACGATTCTTTCGTGTTCTCAATATTTGGGATGGTGCTTAATTTCTTTGCAGAGTTATCCCATTTACTTGGACACGGCTAGAAATAGGATGTGGTTCCAGCCAACTGAGGCCGATTGATCAAAGCAGGGACTGTCACGGAAAGCAGTAGCAGCGTTTACACAAACCTCTAGGCGTCGGTTGAACTTTACTGGCATTCGTCTTGTTTCGAGGCCCTTTTGCAAAGGGGAAGCCAAATAAGATAGGAACAGTAGGGTTATGGTACTGGATGTTGCTTCACGGTTGCTAGTTGCACTCTGTACCGGACTCCAGAGCAATGTCACGAGTTCCACGAGCAGGTTTAAGTTATGCTTATCATAGCTGATCGTGTTGTTCTCCTCTTAAAGAAACATTCTCCTGAACCGGTCCAAGCGAGTTTGTTCGAATAATTCCGGCTGTGTCAGGCTTTCCACTGACTCGTCTGACTCATTCCAAACGACAAGTGGCGTTCACCAGATCTGCTGTCTTGTAGGTTCCTACTCATTTTTATCATGGCCTCCAAGTTTAGGTTATGAACTGGCACAACGCAAACGCCACTGCCCTGTCAGACGTAAATATATTTGTTTGGCAGTATGCTAACGGCATCCTTTTGTTGTTTGACATGATTGTGTTGACACAGTCAGCCCTGTGTAAACTCTTCGCAGCAGTTGCATCATTCATTGTAGAATTTTCACCTTCGTAAACATGTGCTGTTGAAAGGCTACTAGCATCCTATTGGTCTTCCTGGTCACCATGATGAGGAACTGACGGCAATCGATTTATCATTACAGAAGCATTAGCATCGACGGACGCATGACTGAGTTCATTGAGTTCATTGAGTTGTAGAGAGCAGGAGGGAAATCCCTTGTCAGCCCCATCGATTCCGTATCATACTGTGTTTAATGCGTGTCGTTGCTTTACTACGTTCCTCGAGGGTTCGTCGTAATTGCAGTGACAGCCGCAAGATTCCAGCATTCTCAGCGAATGTTTGTCTAGCAGCCGCTTGAAACTTTCCTCGGATGGAGCGTCTGCAATTGCTTCCGGTAAGCTGTTCCAGTCATTCACCACTCTAGTGGATAGGGTGATGTCCTTGCGAATTTTGCGTCTTCTTTGCTTAAACAGCTTCCATGTGTGCCCTAGGGTGGAACAGTCAGTGTTGGGCCGGAAGAATTGTTGTAACTCACTTCCAAGTTCCCCTCGGAGGATGCGCCTAGTGTAGATGAGGTCACCCCGGAGACGGCGGAGCTCGAGGGAGAACAGATTTAGCTTCTGGAGTCGAATGGGGTACGGGAGATCACGTAGCCCCAGAACAGCTTTTGATGCACGTCTCTGAACCTTTTCCAGCAGAGCGCTTTCAAACTTTGAAAGCGGATGGCTAGCTGGTAGGCCATATCCTAAGACTGGACGGACGTACGAAGTGAATAACGGTCGAAAAATCTCGGGAGTCATTCGAGCGAATGATCTTCTTAATTCACCTACCAGTCTCCTTCCAGTGGCCACCTTCTTTAACGTGTCCTGCGTCGTTCTAAGGTCAGAAGTCACGATAACCCCGAGATCTCTCTCGTGGGTGGTATTCCCAAGGAGAAACCCACCAATGTGGTATGCACCGTAGGGTTCGGTGCCACCTACTGGGATAACAGCGCATTTATCTCGGTTTACTGGCAGTTCCCACTTGATGGACCATTCGTGTAGCTGCTCTAGAGCCCCTTGTAATCTGTCCGCATCCTCAATGCTGGATACTGTTGACCAAAGCTTGAGGTCATCGGCATAGATCAAGCAGTCGGTTTGTAGCGCAGTCGGTAGGTCGTTAATGTATAGTTTGAAGAGTTCTGGTCCAAGCACTGATCCTTGGGGAATGTCACTAGTCATGGGCACTGGAGCAGAGAGGGTTTGGTTCACTTGTACGCGCATTGTCCTACCCCTTAAGAAATCGGCAATCCAGGAGAGGATTTCCCGTAATGCCAATTCCCTGGAGTTTATGTAGCAGTCGTACGTGTGGAACTTTATCAAAGGCTTTGCTAAAGTCAATGAATATTACATCAACCTGTTTTTGGGTATCTATGGCTTCTGCCCATGTTTCCCTGGCGATGAGTAAGTTAGTGATGCATGAGCGTGCTCTCCGGAAGCCATGTTGAGCAGGTGAGACGAGGTTTAGATGCACACAGTGTAGCTGGAGAGCGCACTTGACTATTCGTTCCATGGTTTTGCATACGACTGATGTCAGACATATTGGCCGGTAGTTGGCTGGGTCTTGTTTGTTTCCCCCCTTGTAATGGGCAGGACGGTGCCTGCTTTCCAGCCTGTGGGTAGGCAGCTGACTTCGAGGGATTGCCGAAACACTTGGCAGAGAGGGACGGCGACGTACTCAGCTATCGTTCTGAGGAAGCTGGGATGCAATCCGTCCGGGCCTGGGGAGGAGTTCGGGTCCAGTTCGAGAAGTAGCTTAGTGACTACTTCGGGGTTAATTTCAACTTGGTCCATAGAGGAGTGGTGTGCAGGCAAACAGTTGTTGAGCAATGGTGACTCCACTGAGTAGACCGAGGAATATTGCGCAGCCAATAGATTTGCTTTTTCATCATCACAGTAGAGGACGGTACCTTCCTTAAAAGAGGATAGAGCAGGGATACCACTACCAGTTTTGGCATTTCGCTTCAAGTAGGCAAAAAGTTTCTTGGGACAGTTTTGGGATTCCATGGCCAGCCTATGTTCATATTGCAGTCCTTTGTCTCGTTTTCTCAGGGTGCATAGGTTTCTGATAGTTTTGTACTCTAAGTAGCTTGATGTCTGTCCTGTGCTCTTGAAATAATCCCATAGTTTTAGACGTTTTTTCATTAGGGATCTTACTTCTTTTTCAATCCATGGGGGTCCTTTGGATGGTGGTCTGCTCTTGCAGTTTGGAACAAACTGTTCAATGAGCCGCATCATCATAGTTCGTAGGCGTTCCCATGCGTCATCAAGCTCTAAGGATTGCGGGAAACTCCAGTCCATGTTACTTGCAGTCGTTCTTAATCTGGGCTGGTCAGTACGCCAGAAATTTCGACGCAGTGTCCCTTGATCGTGGATTGTGAGGCGTCGTGTCCACGAAAAGGAGACTGTACAGTGATCACTCGTCCCAAGGGGTTGGAGGATCGTTAGATCTGAGACATCAGATGGTTGCCGAGGTGAGAACCAGGGGTCGAGAATGTTTGGTGTCTGACCAGGGACCATTCGCGTTGGTGTCAAGACATGCTGTGTCAGGTTGCACTCGTGAACGGTATCAAGGAGATCAACTTCAAAGGAGTCGGGTGAGGGATCACTGTGAAGTAGGTCTCAGATTACGTTGGGGGGCGTTGAAGTCCCCCATAAGGAGACAATTTGTTCCTCTGCCTATACTATCTCATGCACTGTATTCGCACACCCATGTCACCTTTAACCCTCAGAACGGATTTCGCTTGATTTTAAAACCTATGCATACAATTCACCAGTATGATCGAAGTGTCCTTGAGCCTTTAGTGCAAAAACCACGTGCACGTTCGGATCTATGATCAATTCCCCAGGTAGTAGTGCTCTCACTGGTTGACATCAGCGTGTCCGCGACGATGAGGTAGCAGGCGCATGCCGAGTGTAGCTGGTCCGATCCAATCGTTAGCCCAGCTATCAAAACCGAGTAATCCGCGTTTCCCGTACTCGTACCATGCTTGTCTAACCGCTGTTGCGAGATGTTTCGTTACTGACTTTCTTTGCACCCATCCGCACACGCACACCAACAACACAACCACCATCACACCTTTCGCCGGCGGTCGAACATATCCGGTCAGTTGTTGATTACATGTCCACGCGCTTTTTCCTACAGTGTGCTTACCGTCACTATAGAGCAGGGCTTACCAAACTACGGCCTGTGGGCCGGACCCGGCCCGAGAGGTCTCTTCCATACGGCAGTGAAACGATGACGTCGTACGGGCGGGATGTGCGATATCTCGAGCGGTTCCATCGACATTGTCTGCGACGGATTATGCGCATCGGTTGGGGTGACGGAGTTACTGACACGAAAGTGTTGCGCGGAAGTGGGATGTATGCAGTGGACTGCATATTTTTACTGAGACACCTGAGGTGGCTCGGTCATGTGAGCCGTATGGATTCGACGCGGATATCGAAACAACTCTTATGTGGTCAGCTGAGTATTGGAATGCGGCATGTGGGGAAACCAAATTTACATTACCAGGACATGATCAAAGTGAGCCTCTCATGCTCTAATTTTGAGTGCGGGTCATGGGAATCGAAGGCAGTTGATCGGTTTACATGGCGCGGTCTGTACACAAAGACAGTTGCCGAAGTGCGGGAGAAAGACGTTATATATGCAGAGAAGAAGCGGCAAGTGCGGATGCAGCAAGCACCGATGGGTTGTACTCCATCGACATCGAGCGCATGGTGCTGTGGCACATGCGGTCGCTAGTGCCTGAGTCAGACCGACCTAGTGATCCATGAGTGAGGTCACTCGGACCAACACCGAAGCAACGACGGGTCCTGCAGAGAAGGTAGGCAGAACCGGCGCAGTGTTTGTAGGTAAGTTACATTCGATTTGCCAACATCGTGCTTGCATACTGGGTCTATTTATTTGAGCTGGTGGTTTTGCTGTATTGTCTCAGTATTGCCTATGTGAAGTATCTTCTATTAACTTGCGTACGTCGCTCAATTAATTTTAGTTAATTTTGATAACATTTTCGGGCTTGCGGCATTTTCCTAATATATATTTTCTGACGTCTTGAAACTATGGCGGATATTTTGGCAACCAATTTATTTCATATGCACATTTAGTAAAGAGTTTTGTTGGCATATCTGTATACATTATTCGAGTTAATTTATTTGATATTGTCGTTTTAAGTGATTGGCTATTTCTTGATATTCCCGGTGTGGCTGCGCTTCATGTGCATGTTGACAAGGTGCCTACCTGTCTGGTACCCACTACTTCGTCCATATTGGCTCCAGGAGACAGTTGGTCGTTGCTGGAGAGGACGGGGTGCACGGTCATCGTGACGGTGATAGGCTCAAAGAGTGGTTCCATGCACTCAGTGTGGAGCGGACTACGGTTTAGCCACCGCCTTGTGTGCGACTGATTCCCCAAATACAGCGTGCTTGTGTTTGCCTGTGAACGAGTGTAGGCCTGTTCCGTTGATGAAATGTGGCTCCCATCTACATGCATCCCGGTCTTATTCCTTCGGGTTTACACTGGACATTGGGTGTGTGGTTGGCGCTGTGTGTGGTGCAGCGCAAGCCATCCATGGTCCCTCTGTAGGCGCAGGCGTCCTGTGGCTGGCCACAGTCACGGGCAAATCCGAAACCGGATGCCGCCAACTATGTTCGCTGTCTCCAAGCATCTTATAATTTGGTTCACATTTGGCGGTTAAAGGGTCAGCTGCATTTCAGCTTCGAGAGTAGTGAAAGTTGCGATTATCTGATTTGGGTTACTAAGTGAGAGGGAAAACAAGGACTAGTCTTCTAAGGGCTACCATGGTCGTGACAACAACCAGTCCTTTCTTTCTTTCCATATCAAATTATTTACTCCTTTACTATGCCCTGTATGTTCTAATCACTGCTATTGTTACTGGCGCAGTACAGATGGCACGCAATGCATCTGTGTACCCGCATCAGCCCCATTTGCATACATTGAAGCGCCCACATAATAAGCTTTTGAAGTTACCCCGGAGAGCTTACGCAGGGACAAGCGAATGCTCGTTGATGCACTTTCTGTGTGTGCTTGTCCATGAACTGGAGTGATCTAAGCCGATACCTATACCCTAGTTTGCTAACACAATTCGGATCATAGAGCAGGCTAGTGGAGGCTTCTGATGCATTCTTTAGCGCTCGATTTAATCCCAAGGCTAGTCAGTACTTGTAGCTATAGGGGTATGTCGAGCTAAGCCCTTGAGAAGCTGAACATGGGCGAGTCTACACTCGTAAGTGATACAATAGCACTACTCAACTAAGGGGGCCAACTTAACAGACCAATCACTTATCACATATTAGTAGACAAGCAAGAGAGTAAAGTGTGGATTTCGGCATCTTTACAGCATCCTGGGTGAACTGACTAGGAAGGTTTTGCAGTACTATCTGTCAAACAACTGGGATCCGGATGTACCCCAAATCTTTGGCGTGGGCCATCAATGAACATTTAAAGCTCAAGTGTCTACTTCTGAACTAATTTCTAGCCTCGGCCCAGTCAGATTCCGTACGGCGTACCTGTGTAACTAACCCCACCTGTAAAACTTTGACGGTATCTTACTGAACTATCGCGAACTGGATGCATATAAGATTTCTGACAAAATGATCCAAAGGCGATTGTGTGACTATCTTGTAATAGTGACTACGGTGAATAGATCGGCTACTGCTTCTCGAACTTCCCATTCCTGGAGGCATCATCGCAATAGTAACCTACACTAACAACTTGCGGAATCAGGTCGAATCAATGTCCAGTAAAATAAATCCAAGGAAAACAAATCTATCCGCTGTTGCTCGTGCCACTTATGAACGGACAATTAAGTTAGTATAAAGAAGCCAATGAGGAGAGGGACTCCCACTTTCAAAAAATAGTCTTATTCTCTGGACTGCAGTTGTAAATCGACAGAACTCATCCAATAGGTGACATCCTCAATTCGGAACCGAATTAAATCACCATGTCTGGCTGGTACAGGTCGAACCTAAGGCTCTAGCTTGCTTTAATGGATGTTCGGTTCAGTTCGGCGATGAGACAGAACACACCAGCGGCTGTCACGGAAGAAACGGAACACAATGTACGTAACTTGAACAGTGTCGATTCAAGAGCATGATGCAGAATTAGGTCGGGTCAGATATCAAACGAACCGGGGATCAAGGTGTAAACTAACTAAGGACGAGTTTTCATGACCACTAACTAACCAGTCACCATTGAGTAACTGCCCGTAATGCGGAAAAACATCATTCAAGCCTGTGGTGTAGAAATCGGCAAAGACAAAGACAGTGGTGACTCTATTTTATGGTGCCCGAAGAGTAAATGGTGTTCAGCCGGGGGCAAGTAACGGGCTTCGAACGTGCAGTTAGAATTGGAATAAGTCATGGAACAATGGAATAATGTATTTTTATACGGATAAAAAGCCAATGCTTAACAGGTCCCGTAGGATGGTTATGGTGAAACTACAAAATACAAAATAATTGCTAGCAAAATTGGGTTTATACAAGTGAACTCATTGAAGTATATGTAGTGTAGACTGCAAATCCAATGTAAATTCATAAGAAATAACGGCAACTTGGATATTGGTAAAAATCGTGTCTCCTTCTGGTGTACACATAGATGAGGTGAAAAACGTGGAACGCAATCTGTGCTGTGACGACAACTGAAATCGCTTACAGACACTTGTGTTTATCCATGGGTACTGGGTCATGTAAGATGGTGCAACGAAATAAGTGCACCTTCCACTCGGGAGTTGAACTCTGCCAGCGTGGACGAACATATGACAGATTCTGATAAGGCATTCCACGTACGGCAAACGCTTACGGAAAAGAAATTCCGACGACATTCCAAGCGACTGTGTTGCTCTGCCAGTTTGAGATGGTGACCTTTAAAATCGCTGTTGTGACTGAGCTCTAGTAAGAAGCGGCACGTGTGGTTGGGATCTCTCAAAATTTGGTACGTCAAAATGAGGTCCCCGTGCAATCGCCGATACCGTCCGCTGAAGACTCCGAGCACTTGTAGCCTTCGTTCGTACGGCAAAGTATACATGCCCTTGACATTCTTGGTTACCCTGCGTTGGGGTATATCTAAGGCGGTGAGATCTCTCCTTAGCCATGTCTGCCAGACGTGTATTGCATATTCCACATCTGGACGTATGCATGAGCAGAGTACTTGTGAACAATCGATGGGTCGAACCATTCAAATGCACGCTTCAGGTGGCCCACATGTTGGACGCCCCTGCTAGACGCTGTTACAGCCTACTTCGAACATCCTAGGTCGAAGTGGACAAAATCTACCAGATCCTTCTCGCCAGAAGATGTTTGAAGCACCTGGGTGCCGAGTTGGCAGGAGTGCGGCAACTTATGATGTTGGTGCAGTACTCTAGATTTGTCCATATTGAATCTAAGTAGATTTTGGTTTGACGGCGCGTATACCCTATTCAGCTCAGCTTGAAGTACTGTAATATCGTCTAGTGTTTTGATCGCCCTCCACACCTTGATGTCATCGGCATAAAGAAGGCAGTTCGAGCTTATGATGCGAGTGCTATCGTTAATGTACGTCAAAATTAACTGCGGTCCTAGTATCGATGCCTGTGTTACTCCGCATTAACCTTGGATGGGATCTGACAGCGAATCACGCACACGTACTCCCAGGCGCCGGTGTAGAAGATTCGGATCCACCGTAGGAGGGAATCACCAATACCAAAGGTCTGGAGTTTGAAGAGCAGAATCTTATGGTCTAACCGATCATCTGTGGATGCCTCCAAAGGCCTGACAAGCTGCAGACGCAGCGACAACGGATACAGATGTGACACGGGAAAAACCAACATATAGTGTGTTAGGAAAAGGAAGCCACCGAGCCTGTGCTCGACCGTCGTCTTCTGGAAATAGAGCTCATGCATTCAGTGCAGCCCTACCTAGGCTCACTAGCCATGTTCAACACAAGACTTGAACCCGGTTGGGGTTCCATTGATTTGTGGCGATTAGCATCTCCTATAGTGTGGATTGGCTCCAATGTGTTCGGTAGCTTTGCTTCCCCCTATTTTTCCCGCAGCTTTTCCCATGCATACCGTTCTGTTTTGTCTCAGCTCGTCTTCGAGTTTTCATCTGCCGTCGTAAGTTTTGAGCGGTTGCGTGTGGTTGGAGCAGCATTTCTGCGGCAGCATCTCATAGGGAAGACGCTCCAGAAATGATAGAGTAGCAGCTGGATCAGTGGTGCCATAATAGGTGAAGCTTTAGGCTCATTAAAGACGCTCGTTACCTAAAAATGGCTTTCTCCACTACTTGCATTTTTACAAGTTTGCAGCGCCTCCTTACCTCTGCCCACTCATTGGGGAGATCCTCCGCTAACTGTGCACGTGCTCTGCTGCTTGATCACGCAAGTCTCCTTTAATCGTTTAGGTAGTGTTGCGTATGGATTGAATTGCCGTCTAGAACTTTAAACAGATATGCGTGGATATATTCTGATGCAGTTTCTCCTCCAAGATGGTAAGACCTTACACGCACTATAAGCTGGGAGTGTAGACAGGGTTAATGAGGTAAAATCGTTGCGCTTGACCAGGCCGCGGAGGCTTTTGTCTAGTTAGTGTTGAAAACCAGGCTTTGGTATGACAGTTTCGTATAACCACAGACGTAAAGTAATAATTTTAACGTAAGGTTTAGAAGTGACAACATTGTTAGAGAGTGGTAGAGTTTGTGGCGTTTCGAGGAGGTTCGTCGCAGCAGGATTCGGTCAGTTAGCCGAAGCCCATTGGGTAACTGGTTGCACTGCCTTTCCTTTCTATGGGGCTTAGAGAACAGTGTCGTGCACCGCCGCCATGTGCCGGTCGTTGGCCTAAGTAGCTGATGGGCATAAGAGCACGAACCCGGCAGGATTCGGTGGGTGCGTACTACGGACCAGTCCCAATAGCACAGAAAGTCCGTTCAGCACATTTCCAAATTTGTGGTTGCCATCTGATTAGATGCGGCTGCCACGGACGGCGTTGAAATACAAGCTTTGGATTTGCACCAATACTAAAAGTATCGTTTTCGCCTTGGGTTAGCGAATGGAACCAAATACCCAATGTGCTTGGGAACTCGTTGTCCCCGCCTTTACCATGTGCTTCCGAGAGGCCCCCCTCCACTGACCAACTATCTGGTGTAACAGACAGCGGCAGTAAATTTAGTCAATTGGTACGCTGACTGCTATGATCAATGCAATTACGCAATAGGTAGACAACCCCCAATGACCATAAGTCTAACTACACTTAATATGTACCCGTTCCTCACGCGGTTTCAGTGATCTAAACGGGCGGATGAGTTACTTCGGGGCGAATTCTATTCTAACTTAACTTTGCGATTCATTCACACAACAGATACACTAAAAGCTCCTTACTGCCAGCTAACTGCCTAGAGTGCACACCTTACTGGTGCGCAAAAACAGACTCCGGGGGGTTAGGCTACTTCATCTTATCTAAGTATGATGTAGTGGAGGGCGGGAGAGGTTGGTGGAACATGGTACACCAGGTGCCAACATCAACGTGGGCGACTGAAGCGCATATAACGCTGAATATCCGCTAAATGAACTGAAACTGAAACTATTACTGGTAAAATAGGCGCTAAACCAACTCGCTCCCGAGGCTCGGTTGAGATTAAATTTTAGACATCCGTGTATCGAACTAGAGTCACGAACAGAAGTGACTAGCTAGTTATATCCTACTGACCCAAATCTAGCACATCGACGGTTTTTGCCAATCCAGACAGAAGTTATTGTTCCCCAGAACTGGTTCCGTCGACTGCAATGTACATATGACTACGATCATCTGCTTCGAAATTAAGAACATGAATGGCATCAGAAACGCAAGTTTTTTTGATTCAGGGTGTGAGCAGACATCACTCGGAAAGCAAGTCGAAAGTCGGATGGTATTGTCGGACTATTCCGACCATAAGGGTTGACTTGATAGAGATTAGAAAAAGAAGATGGGAATACTCTGTTTTTTACGGACTGTATGACTAGGGAGAGGAATGGATCTGTTGCTAATGCGCATGCACGTGTCATCGGTTGTATGTACCTCGTGGGCGGATAATCGGTCACCTAGTCGAGTGGATGAGAACACCACCTGCTAGCTGACCGTACGCTGCTCCCCATACGACTGTTACTCCTCAGGCAAACTAAAACAACAGATCATTTCCACCACCGCTGATGGTGGGCGTTGATCACGTGTCTGCGTTTTACTCTGTATAAATTATTCAAGTAAATTGCGCGCATTTGATTGGAGAGGTGGCTCGTTAATAGTCTATTCCGTTCGAACACACAAAGCGATAACGCTTTTTTTTTCCTGCGGCTTAAAGGGAGGTGAAAGAAGATTAGCGGAAATGTCACATGCTTAGGTGTCAATCGAAATCGATGAAGTGTGTGATCAGCTACGTGTGTTTACCCTAGATCCACCTGAGCAATGATTGATTTACCATTCCTAGGTGCTTGTTGTTGACATTAAACTGTGTGGATCGGTTCCTCCATCACCAAATTGACACACCAAGTTGAGACCAAATTGACGCTCTTCAAATTTTGAGTGACTAGATATAGTAGTTCACAAGACTTGAAAGTTACTACTTAGCATATCTGCACTTCATAATAAAATGTGAGAAAATGATTGTGACCTGCGTGAATTTTGGTCCTATGCTTTTGGGTCAGTAGTAGCCTCTAGCACTAGTTTCAACTGAGCCGTGCTATCTTTATTTTAACCTATTTCGTCCGACGGCAGGTAAGGGAGTTCGCCATAGTATGAAGTGATTAGAGCGCTGGTTGGGTGCTGGGTCACAAAAGTTCGCGCCGTACAGGTTCAATTATCGCGATCCCCGTTGCACATGATGGGTGGATCAACGGGCACCCGGGGAAGCTTAGAGTAACTACAAAGTCCTTTCAATTTTTCAATCTGACTTAAATTATATTTAGTATATCAAATAAACTATAACATCACACTTATCGGAGGAAAGGTCAGTAAATCCGTGGACTACCCACTCTGTCCGCTAGAATCGTTCACAACAGGTGAATAAATAGCGCTGCGAGAAAATCGCCTTAGTAACTTTGGAGTACCCATCAGAGTGTGTGATTGGTTCAAGATTCAGATAGGGGAGACTACCGATGTACAGGCATCGCTGACGGGAGTGCATGTGACTTGGGCGAGAAAGTCATGCAGCAATCTACCACATCATGCCAGGTTCCTACTCTCGGTTCTGGTTGTTTCTAACGGGAGAAATCTAACAAGAACTAAACGCAGTGGTGGAGCGGTCCGTCCATGTTTATTTGATATGTGTACATCACATCAAAACGAGTGGTATGAGCTGCAAGCAGCCGGTCGAGTGTTGGGCTGCACTCATCAGGTTTGCACTTATGTATTGTCTTCGGTGTTCTGTCTGTTTCGCACGAAGTATTTCAGTTCCAAGTTTACAAGCTAGACAACCATAGCGTTCAAGGATAGGCGGGCTGTTTCATTACTGTCACTGAAGCTATAAGTGTAAGAAAAACCGCCGCACCAGTCACGATATTCTATACTGCTGTTACCTATCCGTTGTTTTGCGTGGGGCTTATATGAAACCTGGAAACCCGCATATTGTCAGTTTGGGTCATAAATTTAGTCGTTAAAGACTATGTCGCGTTTACTGACCCGTTTGCTTATAAAAAGCGTAGCAAGCGTTTAAGGAGTGCCAATTTATTGTGACAATGAAGCCAAATGAGCTAAGGCTGTTTCAAGCACTCTGAGTTAGTCAGGCTTGCACTACGGTACCCCAGTTTGCAGTTATAAAGAATATATAGTGGAGTTTCACAACCCTTCTGGGTGAGTGATAGGCATAACAGGTGATGGCGGACCGTGCGGGTCCTCTCAATTCGAGTTGGACGGTGTGGCTATTTTCTACTTGATTTCAATATATTTTCCCATCAGTCACAAGCGGATCATAGCTCACAGATGACTAAGTGCCGCTGGGCATTAAAAGCAGTAGTATACAAAGTCACTGCGAATGTGCCTAGTTGTGCGAGATAAATCGGACGAGAAATTACTGCCATTTTCCCATATAGGTGATGAGAGCTGCGTGCATGGCTAACCAAGCAGTGATCTCTGAAGCAGGAGATGTTTCTCAATAGTTTGGTCTTAAACCAAATTGCATCTGCTGCCTTGCACTTGAAGCGTCCGCGTTAAAGGCTGCCTAGGACACATTGAAACAGACCATAGTGTATAGCAAAAAATCCTTCACTTTGATCCTAAGCGTGAACTGAACCTTTTTAGCCTCTTACTCAAACGAGTGCCCGAAATATAGCCAAATTTACACCGAATGCATCCTACTGTTATCCACTGGTCTACTAAAGCATAGCTATACACTGATGGGCTAATGCTCGAAATCTCAATGGGTGGAGGATAATTGGACCAATGTCCGGTGGCACGACAATTCTTCACAAAAGCCATTACTCATCAGGGTTACAATAAGAGGGGAAAGAAAGCTTTGAGGACTATCGATTAGGTCTTGGTTGTGAATACTCTGCAGCGTTGGGACCGTAGTTGGCTGAGTCAGTTATCGCCAAATTTATTTATCGTTAACAGGCTAATACGGTAGGTTTAACGCGCGGCAGTAACACTGGAGAGTTTCATGCCGGGATTTGTGAGTGGTCAACTCATTGTAGCATTCGTCTGCATTTTTTACTGCGTACCTTCATGTGACCACGACTGTAGTCAAACTGTCGCGCTTTGCGAGTAGCTGTTGCGTGTGGCGCGAGCGATTCAGGATAGCCTTTTATCTCTTACCGTTCGCCTAGAGCATGTCAGGGGAATTTCTGACAGTAGGATTGGCTCACTGTCTCTCAAGTTAGGTTTAATCCAGTACCAGCGGGCAACGGCTTTAAGGACCCTACGCCCCTGGAGTGGACGGAGAAAAATAGGATTTTATGGATGATGGAGTTAGCGTATAAAGACACCCTTCGCGTAGTATATTTACGTGTGTGGTCAAGCTGCTCGGGGCAAGATTATCAGGCTGAATGCTATGTGAAAGGTCCACATTTGCCCGTATGCCAGACTATTTAATGAATACATTTAAGAACTTCCTGTAAATGCGTGTTGGAATTATATGATGGTATACCTATAGCAGCTTTTAGCCAAGTGTCAGGGCTTGGTGGTTATGTCAATCTCTGGACTCGATGACACCTGTTGCGTGCGTGGGGTCCCAAGGGCGAATTACAGGCGGTTATCTGATTTCAGCGGTTGGTTTGCTATATTTGGTAACGCTTACTTTGTTAAATCATTTAGATTGTCATATCTGAATTTACGCTTCTTTTTACTTACACACGTCGTCTTAAACAGGGTTGTTTTTAGATTTCATTAACTTTTTCGTTTTTGTGGCATTTTTTTAAATACATCTTTTCAGATACTTGAATTTTTGCAGATTGTTGGTAACCAATTTATTTTGTGAGCTACATTTGGTTGAGTATTCAATCTGTATCTCCGCATGGTTTATTCGATAAATTAGGTGGTCATGGTCATTTCAAGATGATTGAGTGTTGTTTGACTTCCCGGTGTGGTGCGCATATTGATGTGAAGTTGACAGGTGCCTTCTCTGTTCTAAACATTCTCCACCTCGATTACTGACTCCAGAAGACATGTGTATCGTCAGCTTGCAAGGACGGGGTGCACGGTTGCTTATGGCCGCGCTAGGCTCAAAGCGGTGGTTCACATACATCCAGTGTGGGATCAAATGCGCCCCAGCATCCATAATGTATACCTTGGTATGAATGATTCCCCCACTCAGGAGATAGATGATGCTACTGTACTTAGTGAGTGAATGCCGGGCGCATTATGGATGAAACGCGGCTCATTCCGAATGGCATGCTCAAGTTCATTTCAACCGGATATACACTGGATTTCAGGGACTGTGTGAATGGAGGCTGTGGGTGTGTGCTGCACAGGCCTCCATGTTCCTCTGTAGGCACAAATGTTCTGTTGTATTAGCACGCAGTGAACAGGCACATCCGATATCCGGATTGCCGCCAACCGTATATATTTTTTTATATATAAATTTATATATATTTTATTTATTCACGAAGTGATCACTGATAATGTGCCTTCAGCAAAGCCATGGGGAAATAATGGGGGAAATGTCAATACTATATGTTGGATATCGATTTTTCAGTCTACCCACGCGATCGTTTGTGTTATGGCATTCTTTTTTCCAGAGAAGATGAGTAATGGTTAAACACTGTTAAGAAGATTGCTTTTACGCGCCATAGCCTCTCTGCGTTTCCTTAACAACTGGCAATTCCGATTCGCGTGGTCCACATCCTGGATGGCGGAACGTGTCACGACGGATGCTTAAATTGTGGTTGTCATTCGTCAAGAATGCTTGTCCAAGGGCTGGTGGTTTTTGGGGCACCACTGCGGCACTTTTTTCCAATTCAGCTTCCGGGCGTGCGTAACTTAACGCTCTCGATTGGGTGGCATGGCTGGATAGGCTACACAATGCGCTATAATCATGGCAAGAGACTACGCTTGCGGGTGTTGTCCGTGAATAACCTTTTTTATGCATGAGCTGTTTTGCCAACAAAACACTCGCTCTCAGGTGCTTCTGGGTTCACTCACGTTGAAGCTGCCACCAGCACGCAAGCAATTCCTATGCAGACAACGATTGTCGAATAGGTTGACAATCGCTTTATGTCTTACGGGAGCGAGTCGGCTAGGTCTCACAGCCATACAAGAGGACCGCTAGACAGACGCAATGGATAACCATTCCCTGGAGTTAGTGACTGACGTCGCAGACTAACGACGCCATACGTGGGGTCTGACATCGATATAATGGATGCAAGACGAACCTTTGTGAGTTCTGTTGGGTGGGAGCTCAGCTCAATACAGCCGCCAGCTGTGATGCAACTCAATTGTAGGTGAAACAGTGGATTGGTCCAGGACGTCACCATGCAACGGGTGGAGCTGGCACAGCCATATGCCACCCTAGAGTTGTATATTACATTTGCTGGATGTAACACAGGCCATACTTAGATTGCTCCAATTGCTTAGTGCTTCAGGGCGGCTATGGATGGCTTTGTGGGATGTCCCTGGAGTAAAGCGACATCTTCGGCGTAGTCCATCACCATGTCACGTGCCTTTACCACCTGGAAGAAACACAATACCGTAGTCTTGGAGGAACTTCCAAAGGTCGCTGGATACGACATCCCATATCTCATACTTGAAGAGGAAAGTGGTGATGGGGCAACTTGGCTTACGCCGCTTGTTGACAGCAAACAAAATGAAAGAGGCGTGCCGTAAGTCATGAGTTTGCCGACGTGTGACTGTAGAGATCGTTTAAACATGTGTTATAATTACTTGTCGGTTATCACTTTCCTTAGTAGGACAGTACCACAACGCAGATCTATCTACTGTATCAAAAGCATCTGTACTGTCCATGAACACTACTATTGTTGGCCATCGGTGGGGACGTGACGGAGTTCATGCTGTTTGGACGGAATGTGCAAGATGTGGTAAATACATACTCGTCATGGTTGGATCCTGCTTGTTCGTTCGTTAAAACGCCTTCTCTTGGCGCTGCGTGAGGCCTTGCTGAGTAGTAACAGACACATAAAATTTTGGTTGGGCACTGTGATCAACGGAATTCAGCCGTAATTGGCGCCAATTTTTCGTGGGAGCCTTTTGTATGAATCGAGATAATGACTGACTCTCTCATGCAATAGGGATTTTTCGTCAGTCCAATTTTCGTGTATAGTGATAGCATCTCACAGTTGACACTGTGCATTGCCATCATCTTTGAAATAAAAGCGGGGGGATGACGTGTCAGAACCGGAAAGATTTATGACCTACTTTCAAAGGATCTTGATCTGTCGCTGCTTCGAAGCTCTGTTTCGGTAGTAGAAGCATATGTGGCGCGATAGGCAAGTACCAGCAATGAGGGAAATGGAGGCGGCACAGTGGGGCTTGTGTGAGCAGTTAAATTGGAAAGCAAAGTCCTCTGCCAAGCGTCACAATGCGCCTGTGCTGGTGGTAATTTTCGTGCATTCTGATCACTAAAACATCTGACTGACAGCACGTGTGTAAGGTAAACAGTGGTCTTGAGAGGTAAATTAGTCTGCGAGGGTAGTTTCCTGCCGATTGCAGCGACTTGCCATTTTCAAGCAGCTTTTTGGTGCACCGCACCAAGGATTCACTGTCAGAGCGAAACATGTTGCCGACCTACAGTTCGATGAAGAGATAGGACCGACGACGAAGTACGTTGTGCTCTGACTTCGGCGCGGAACACATGCCCGTCCACAATCCAGCAGTTCCGAGGGATCCTTACACGAGTAATCCAGCTTCTGGTTGTGCAGCGGGTGAGTCAGTGGCTGGACAAGCGCGGCGAGACAGCATATTGATTTTTTGCTAATCCGACCAGTGTTGATCAATTCTCCAGCGCACTGGGGTAGAGCGAGATTTTCGCGAAGCTATGCGGGTTGTTACTGCGCTTTCACCGTGGGTACATTCATAGTTGTGAGTGTTGGAGTCGAGTTGCTATGTCCCTGCGGTGATACGCGATATCGCTGCAAATTATCACACATATCCTATGCATGATCGCGTGTCTAACATAATTGACAAAAATGGTCGGCGATCGCGTACGCCGCCGCGTCACCTGCGACATATGATTATTTGATCAATTTGTGACCAACGTGGGTGACCGTGGAGGACGCCAGATTGTTGCATAGTGGCGTCCACGGGTGACGAAAGCTCGTACTGGAGGGTAAAGTTGGCGGTCAGCACAAGAATAGCAGCCTCTCTCCGTTGTGAGAGTGAACATCGTCATACCCCATTGCGGTCCCCCGAGGTGCGTTCACATGACAGACAGTCCTCACAATATTTGCGTTTTTAAGTCTCCCGCCCTAACAAGGACGTCCTTTAGGCGCCCTTAGGAGCAGCTCATGAAGATGTTGATTAGAATTGGTCTATAACTGCATCATGCTGCAGTCATTGGGTGCATAGGCGGAGATCACGAATAACGCACGTTTGTCTGCGCGATGCTGCCAACCTTACAAGAGGCACGGGCCTCACTAGGTAATAGGCGACTATTGACTGGAATACGTTAAGGAGGGCGGCCTCGGCTCTAGCAACTGAGGGCGATTCCAACAATCAGCATGTCCAGATGCGAGCGGATACTCTGCAGTCACCAGAAAAGGCGAAAGAAAATCACTGTGGTGTGTGTGGTTGGACGGGGCCACAGATAGCTGAGTCGGACTGGGGTTGGATGGATGCCTGCAGTGGAGTTTCTACTCAGGCCAGCAGATCAAAAAAATTCAAGGGTCTCCAGCGTGCATGTAAGTGTAGTTTGCTATCCGATCTGCCATTAATGTACGGCGCTGGATGGTTGTTTGAGTTGAAACTACTTTCGCAGGTACGCAAGTAGCGAAGCTGGCAGACACTTCGGGGGCTTGCATGCTGTCTGTCGAGGAGGGTGTGATTGAGTTGACCCTGACCGCGAGCAGTGAACAAGTTTCACCGGCGGTAGGTACGGTATAGTCCACAATTGAAGACATCATAGTAACAATGTGAGTATGAGTGATACAAGGAAAAGACTATGTAAATTGCTGACGTGGGTGTGCAAAGTTTGGACGCAGTTTGTAGGACAGTGGAACTTGAGAGTGAGGAGAGCGTATAGTTGTTTGTATCCACCGGTTCATCAGTAGGCGAGATTACTACTCAGGTTGGCCTAGGCCGAAGTGGAATTACAGGTGGTGATATACATATCTGTATCTGTAGTGAAACCTGGCCAGTACCAAACCAATATGCTGTGCTTTTGTGCCAGGTGCTGTAGCAGTTCGATACTCAGTCCTATCCACGCATCTAATCTTACATGCTGTCCTCACTGTTGTAAACAAAAGCAACCCAAGGTATGGTGTGCAGAAGTGCTTGCATTTCAACTCCCGGGGGGGACTGAAAGAATGCAAAGAGCGAACAAACCAGGTACTGGAGAGGACGAACCTGGTGGAAACAATACTAACCACACGCCTCAAATGACCCACGAGGTCTGCTTATGCCAAATCGTCTTAGGTCCCAATTAGTTGCATCGCTGGATTTAATTAGTGCGTTACAACGTGGGCTTTGCACGCAATAGCATAAAGTGCCCCATGCAGAACTCCGGTCCTTCAGGTCGACGAATGTGGATCTTGCTATTAAGGCAAAAACAATCTCAGGTGAAAGTGAACAGCATAACTAGTCTGTAGAAGCCTCGATGTATAATAAACTATGGTCGCTTCTGTGACTGAATGGAGGTTTCTGAATTTATCAGAGTTCTTTTTAGTTTGCTTCGGTCAAGCAAACGAAAATCCAGCGCAGTCCTAAAGAGGTAGCCAATTGGCACGCGTGGACCGTCGTAGATGGCCAATTATCTGCTCCGTGTTCTCGACTACGGCATAGTCTCATCTGCTCTTCTTCGCTAGACCGAAAATCCAGTTCTATATCCACTTATTGTATATTCCCATTACAATGAGCATTAAGCGTTAAAACTATATATGCTGTTCTTTTGTAGTTTCACGATTCGCTCAGGTATGCCCACTGCGGTTTGAAGCATAAAAAGCTCTTCTGGAGGGGAGAGTGCGTGGAATAGGGTAGGCATCGTGTAACTATAAGGTAGAAGCTAAGCCGTTTTAAAGCAGAATTGTCAGGGTTCATTTATTGGCCAAAGAATCGGACGTGGGAGAAAGCCGCTGTTAGGGATATAAAGGTATGAAGTGATGGTTTGTACAACCTCCTCGTGGTGCAGCTGTAGTGGTTGTTCGCGTTTACGCCGGTCCAGTTCAAACGGTCCAGTGGCAGTGTTTTCAGGACGTGCTATGGATTTTCGCATGGCATAACCATACGTCCTATTAAAGGTCATATACGTCCCGTTCATTTAACAGCTACTGCTCACGCTTGTGGGCAGATGCGGCACGCACTACAATTAAAGTCACTTGACCTTGCTGTATCACTCATGTGAAACATGCGCTGTATTCCGACAACGTGGAACGAAAATTGTGGGGAGGATTGGGCCCCTGGTTTATAATCGACCAGACGAAAGGGTTATGAGCTGTGAGAGCACAGTCATCGGCTCCCAATTGGGGAGATCCTCTGAATTCGCCCTCTGCCTTGCACACAGGATATTCAGGCAAAGCACCAGATGGACGCCACTAAGATAACTCCTCATTACGGCCTGGGCAACTTGGTAGTACCGTGCTCACTGAAGAAATAAAGAAGTTCGCTGTGTTGTGTTCTGTTTTCGTAATCAACAACTGTACCTTCCTTTGGTTTCCATGGTTTTTACTGGATCCAATATGTATTCGTGGACTGCCTTCAATAAATAATACATAAATATACTCTACGTTTGCTGCAGCATACTTAAAAGTTCGCAGGACTACTGAGGGAACCAGGGAATACTGCTGCATCTTCTTTTGTTTCGCTGGTACATGGGAGTAGAGGTGTTCATGAGTTCTACTAATTGCTGCATTTGACCTTTTTTAAAACGCTTTTTAGGCGTTTTGTTTGAAAAGGGGGTGAACCACACTTTCTAAACATTACTTGCTCGCTTTGCCATATATGGAATGGGTG